>JAKSZT010054215.1:35948873-36059588 GCA_026826555.1 Tolypeutes matacus
AAATAAAATAAAATAAAATAAAATAAAATAAAATAAAATAAAATAAAATAAAATAAAATAAATAAAAGTTTCCAGTGGCTTCCCATCACATTTACAGTAAAATTCTCATCCATGTCCATTATTTTCCTGCCATATTGGCCTTCCCCTTCACCTGGAATATGACAATGTTTTTCCTATCTTGGGTCCCTTGGACTTGCTTCTCTTCTACTAGAAACACTTTTCCCCAGGTGTTTTTCCTGTTCAGAATGACATTTGCTCAAAGACAGGCATTATCTTCTGTCTTGTTCACTGCTATGTTTCCAGTCCTTGGAACAGTGCTTGGTATATAAATAGTATGCAATAAAAAATTGTTTCCTGACTGTTGTGAATTTTTAATGGAAGTAAATATAATTACACTGATATTGCCATGGTTATAAAGTCACAGAATATTAAGATCTAGAATAAGGAACCTTTGATATCTATTAGTACAAAAATTACTATATACGGTTGTGTAAGCTGAAGTTCTGAAAGATAAAATAGTGAGAAAGCTGGGCCTAGAATCCAGAAGAAGTGAATATTACTCCAGGGTTTTCTTTTGTTTGGGGTTTAGTTTCCTTTTATTACTGAACAGTATGAGTAGAGGCAGAAAGGCAGAAAAAGAGTTTTGCTCCCACTGGGAAAAGAAAAAGATTTCCACCTAGAGAGGAAAACAGCAGAAAAGAAAAGTGCTGAGGGTCAGAACACAGAAAGGATTCTATAACATTAATATAGTGGTCAGTTTATTTTTCGATGGAATTGGGAAACAAAATTAAAAATAATTCTTACCCATCCATTTGTTTTATCTGGAAAACCTCCAAGAGTCAAACATAAAATCTTGGAATAAGAGGAATCAATGGGGAAGGGTGTTAAGCAGAAGCAAACAGAGCATCCCACCTTAGGGATTTTCAGGGTAGTTTCCAAATGAATCAGACTTCGGAAACATGATTGGTGAAAAGAAAGGGATTAAAATAAGGATAGGAGGGCAAATTAGGAACGAGCAAAAGGATAAGGAAAATCTTGCTTAAGCTTTAACTAGATGCAATTTGGAAGAGGAGAAGGATTAGAAGGCAAGGGGAAGGGAGAAGACAGAAAAGGGAAAAAAAAGAATGAAAGAAACCAAAAGAAGTTGGCATTATGAAGCAACACAGGAAACATGAGTTTAATTTCCATTATCTAGTGTAGAAAGTAAAATAATAGCCTGTGTGTATTGAATACTGACAGGAGGCTGACATCATCAGTTACCGTTCAGACAATTCTATAGAGGGCTGCTTTATTTTCCAAAACCAATAATGAAGTGCAAAATCTTCAGAGCCCAGGAATAAATGTCTCTATGCTTTCTCAGTAATCACTCGATTGGCAAATAACTGTAACCGCACCATTACCATTTAATGTCTCCAGCAGTTCCAATGGTACCTGGAAGATAATAAAGAGGTATCAGTATTAGTCATATCTTTTAATTGCTCCTGTTAGCATTGCTTTTGTTATCCTGTGGGCAAAATTGTAATACTTGGCTAAGCATACAGTGACATAACAGTCCAGACTAAAATACTCTTTCTTCTAAGTACCCATTACACTTGATAGCTATGAGCAACAATATAACTTTGCAATAAAACCTATTTACTGGTAAAAATTAAAATTGCTTTTAACAGCTTTATAGCATGCAAACAATTAAAATAATTATATCAAGTTGCAGCTGCTGTTCTTGTACTTATGACTAAGAAATAGAATAAACAGGAAGGGAAGACAAAAGAAATAAAGGGAAAAAAACCAAAGTGTAAATCCCCAAAGCAAATACATGAACACTGTGAAATCAGAGAATCTGGGACCAAGTAGTGCCCCCTTTCCTCCAAAGTGATTCACTATTTAGACTATTCATATTGTTATAGGAATCTTCTTATATACACTTCCATGTTCATAAGTGTTAATTAAAGTAATGCTTTCCACTCTATTTACAAGGCCTCATGGAACATTTTGAATATTTAGTTTTTATGAGGTGTGAGAAATACCTCTTTGATGACTCACTAAGAAGTCTCGACACTTTGAGTAAGTCTTGTCTACAAGCCAGAAATCCCCATGGCTTGATGAGTAAACTCATTTTCAAAGGTAGCCAGAGAAATGGAAGTCCTACCAAACAAAGAGATTTTATTTAAACATATAATTTTGTTTTTAGTTTCAGGTAAACTATTTTCTTCTCTGACAATTCAGTAAAAAATTGGAAATGAATTCTGCATGGAGTCCTGATGTACAAAAGAAAGCAAGATATGCATGCTACATTCAGGCAAGTAAAACCACGAGTTGCAGTTCAGACCACCTTCCATTCTTTCCACAAGTAAATTTGGTGGCTTTTTAAATTAAAGGCAAGTTGGCCTTTGGCAGGTTTTCTTGCTATGAAGTTACATTTTGCTATTAATATTGATTTAGGTTTCTAGTTTGTAATGGCTTCTTGGAATTAGCCATTTATTTAAATGCTTCAGTTTAGAAGATGCTTTTTATAAACTCCTTATAATTCACCACCACCACATATACTGGTTAAGTCACCTTAGATTACAATTAGCAACCAATGGAATTTACTTTAACCATTTAAAAAAGGGCAGATCTACATTTCTTTAACTTAATTTTGTTAAATATGAGCTTAATATCTTTCACCACCTTAAAGATTTAATAAATTTATATACTTGGTATTTCATAAACCTAAGGCTGTAATATCCAAGCGAAATAAAATTGAAACTGTTATAGTTTATGCAATGCAAGGAATGTTCTTTTCCCTTCCTTTACAGGAGGCTAAAACCTCTTTTCTAATAAAACTATAAACTATGAATAATCTTAAAAGACACTGACTGCTAGGTTCTGGAAAACGATTTATTTTTAAAGATCTTTCCATAGCTTTCAAGGACTTTTTCTTTACTTGTTGATATTTGGCAACAGGATTATCAACCACCCTTATTTTAAGGCTGTTAAAAGGTTTAAATTGAGGGATTACAGGAAAACTATGATTTTTAATTTCCCAGCTTGGAAGATAGTTTCAATCTGTCATACTTTGTCTATCCTGCACAGCTCTTGCTTAGGTTAAAGAACTTAGGAAAAACATTTCCTTTCCCAAGTTTCTATATTTAGATTTCTATATTACCTTTCCATCCTGCTTGGTCTAATTTGGGCTCCAGGAGTATTTATTCACATGTATAACCACATATTTGATTTTTCTATTTGAATAGAGCTCATCTAAGAATTTTCACTTGTAAATTTGATATTTTCATGCCAATGTCTGAAGTTATATATTGAACATATAGGCAGACATGAATAGAGTTTGACACAGAAACACAGGACTCACTATTATAATTTTCATTCTCTTACAAAATAAGTTTAACTGTAAGATAACATTTAAAAGATTTCTTTGCAGGCTCTTTTTAGTTGCTCTAATTTGCACTGTGAACATGCAGTTTTGCACAAGAATTTTATTCCTTAATTATTGGCTTATAACCAAAATGTCCCCAATGCTTTAATACAATTTTCCTTTGCTTCAGAACTTTATTTCCCACTTTGACTTTAGTGACCTTGGATGAGCAAGACTAATTCTATGTACACTCACTGAGGCTAGCAAAGCCTCAGGGAAACTGGTTTCTCTCATGAGTTGCCGCTTTTAGGAACCCCCAACAGGACAAGGCAGGAGGCCTCCCTCACTTCCAAGTCCTCAGAGATAACAGGACTCCAGCGGCCATTGGACTGGAAGAGTGGACGTTCAACCCCGAGGGTCAAGAATTCCACCAGGCAGCAATTAGTTCACACTTGGAGTCATGAGAGAAAGCAGGGTCACTGATACCAGTAGGACAGGAGACAGGGATGTCTCAAGTTTACTTTCCTCTAACCCATAGGGCCAGAAGCTGTTATGAAATAACCATAAACAAAGGCAAGGGGTGAGGCTAGGCTTGAAGTGACCATAAATAAAGGTAAGTTCAGTTTAAGATTTATACTTACAATAGTAGGTTTAGGCTAAATCTACCCAGTTATAATTTCAGTTATTATCCTTCTGCTGTTTTATAATATAAAGGCATCTATAAATGATCTTAACTCTTAGCTCCTGTTTCTAGTAAGTTTTTACTTTAAGGTGAATTGGGTACCTTTATTAACTAAGCCACAAGAATTTTATTAGTAACAACTTTGCTAAATTTTCTGCTTTTCTAGAAGTTGAACCAATTCCACTTGTGATTTATACATTAAATACACTCATCAGACAATATTGACATTTAAAGATTCATTTTTAGGTTACCTTTCACCATTATCCAATTTGTAACAGGTGAACCCTTTGAATATTGTGCATCTTTTTAGATTAATTCTTAACTATGTTGTAATTTTTCTATAAATGCTATTTTTGAAAAGTGGCATATTATGTTACATATATATGTAACATATACATATGCTACACACACATATATACACACAAAATTGACAAATATCTTGTATCCAGTAACTTAAGTTCATTAATTCTATTGATTGGTGCTTTAGTTTGCCAAAGGCCTGCCAATGCAAAGTACCAGAAATGTGTTGGTTTTTATAATGGGGATTTATTTGGAGTAAAAGCTTATAGTTCCAAGGCCATGAAATGTCCAAAACAAGGCATCAACAGAGATACTTTCTCACCATAATCAACTGCCATATGGTAAAGCAAGATGGTTGCCAATCTCTGCCTAGGTCTCTGTTTTCCCCTCCAAAATCTACCAGAGCTTAGCAGAGGGCAACCAGGAATAGGGCTTGTCTCTTTCCAGGGCTCCTCTATCTGTGTCAGCTGCTCTGATTTCTTCCTGAATTCAGCTGCAAGCTATCAGTCAAATTGCTCATCTCTTCTTGTACCTCCCTGCGCATTTGGGGTCTTCTCTCCTTGCAGTTTAGGTATGGGTGAAACTACTGTCCTTTCTCTCCCATGGCCAGATTAAATATGGCAGAGCTCCTCTTTCTGTATGTCTGTTTATATCAGATTAAGCAAGAGGTGGGAGACTCAACCTTAGTCATGCGTCATCCGTTTGAATGTGTCTCACACCCTTAGGAATGGATTAGTTCAGAAACATAATCTTTTTCTTTTTTGGGATTTATAAAATAACTCCAAACTGTCACAAGTGGTCTGTAGATTTTGTACATTTTCCATGTAGACAATCATATTAAATTTTAGTTTTTTTGTTTTCAAACCTTGTACTGTTTTGCTTTGTGCTCACTGGGTCCTTAGGTTTACTTAAAAGTGATGGGAGAGGGCATCCTCATCTTTTTATCCTTCTAAAGATAATGGCTTTAACACTTTAACATTTCATCATGTAGCATGCTCTTTTCTATGAAACTTTTTAAAGTACATTCTATTCCTCATTCTCTATTTCTTAAAAATTTCACATGAAAAGATGTTTAATTTTGCCAAATCTTTTTCCACCCCTCTTGATTGAAAAGATTTTCACCTTTAATTGTTAATGTCTTTTTTGTTTATCAATTTCCTACAGTTAAAACATGCATTAACTTCTAATGAAAACCCAGCATTGTTTTAATGTATTGCTTTTTTTCTTACCTTGCTGGGATTTAATGTGCCAATATTATTTTGAAAAATTTTACCTCTGTTTTGTTGAGTGAGAATGGGACTATGATTTTCCTCATTCATACTTGCAAGATTTTGGTATTACTACATAAAAATTGAGTTGGGGAAGTGTGCCCTATACTTCTTTAATATGGAGCAATTGGTATATATTTATAATTTGTTTCCTGAATGTTTGGTAGAACTTGGCAGAATAACTCTGTCTCTAGTGTTTTCTAGAGGAACTTTTAAGCTTCTGTCTTAACTTTTAAATATTGGAACTTTCAGGTTTTTTATTTCTTTTAGATTCCCTTTAGGTAAGGTAAATTTCTAGGAATATTAGGCTTTTAGCACATTATTATGATACTTCGTAATATCTTTAGTGTCTTTTTTTTTTTTTTTTTTTTTATAATAAGCTATTATGTGTATTTTCTTTAGTGTCTTTTTATTACCTATAATGCTTATAGTGTCATCATCATCTTTCCTGACATGTATGTATGTGGAGTTATGTCAGTGTCATTAGTCTTTTTAAAGAACCAGCTTTTGGATATTTTAATCTTCACAATTGATACTCAGGCATCCCTCAGTTGTAATATTAATGAATTTCAGTTCCCACAGTTTAGTTAATAAGCACCAGTTCCCCAAGTACATAATTCAAATTTTAGTTATCATGGTATGTTAACTGTGATTAATTGCATAAAGTACAAACTTTGCTGCTAGGTTTTCATTCCACAAAACCATGATTAGTCATCAAACACATCACTTCTTTTAGTTGAAATTGCACTAAGCACAGAAAGCATATGATTGAAATGGAGCATTTACTTCTACTTTGGACTTAAGCCTTTAAAAAAAAAATCTTCCTAAATCAGGAATCCCATTCAGGCCAAAGCATTGAAATTACTTGGCTCACTGAAAGAAATTGATGATTACAAGGAGACTGGAGATTGTCCAATTTCTTTAGTGAGTTTTGGAAGAAATGTGACAAAGCATGCAACCAAAAACATTCAAGCATGAGGTCTGGAAGGCACAATGAGGAGTATGTATGCAGTATGGCAGAAACTTTTACAATACTATGCAAATAACTTTGCAGAATTAAAATCAAACATAAATGGGGTTATAGGAAAATTAGCTGACCATTGGAATATTGACACTGACACTGTTTGAGGGAGAGAGAGACTCTAGATATAAAGCCAGAAGAGCTTAGTGAAGGCAAACTTACGGAAATAAATGAGGCGATTGGTTGTTCTGAAAGGTTGAAGGTATTTCCAGAGGAAGTGATACCTGCAAAAAACTTCACATTAAGGAACTCTCAGAGATCCTTCATAAGATTGAAAGTACAATGTACTAAATAAATATTACTTTTACTATTTTTATTTCCCTATGTATTATAAACAAAAACAAGAGTTTTTTAATATGTTGTAACAAAACTATTTAAAGGCCTCAGAATAAGCATAATTTTTCACTTTGATTATTGTTTGCTTTGCTTGTTTTTGGCTTGCATGGCTAATTTTACAATCTGTGCACTGCAAGGACTGTATTTGTTTCCTATTTCATTATTTTTTGTTCCCTTTTTATTGCATTCATTATTTCTTTCCTCCTTTTTTAAAGATTTATTTTCTTTTTCTGAATTCTTAGATTAGATGGTTAACTCATTAATATTTGGCCTTTCTTATATGTGCATTTAAAGTTACAAATATTTATCTAAATATTATTTTGGCTGCATCTCACAAATTTTGATAGGTAGTATTTTAGTTTTATTCACATCCAAATCTTTTATAATTCCTCTTGTGATTTCTTCTTTTAAACAGGAGTTGATTGGAAGACAATTGTTTACTTCCAAAATATATAGTATTTAGCCAGTTATCTCTCTGTTATTAATATTTAACTAATTGCATTGTGGTAAGACTAAATGATTTATATGCTGCTAATCCTTTGAGATTTATTGATACTTGCTTTATGACTGAATGTGTGGCCAATTTTATAAATATCTCACATGTGCTTGAAAAGAATGTGTGTTTTGCAGTTCTTAAGAGCAGTGTTTTATGTATATTCAGAATTACCCAGCTTGTTAATTGTGCTGTTCATTTCTTACTGATAGTTCATCTATTGTATTTATCAGTTATTGATAGAGGTATGTAAAAGTTTAAGATCTGTTTTTTTCTGCTATTAATGTAGATACTCTAGCTTTCTTTTAGCATATCTTTTCCAAAATTTATCTTTAAACTTTATTTCTTTAATTCTAGATAGGACACTCTTAAAGAGTATGTGGCTGGATTTTGTGCATGTGTGTGCATGTAGCTGCATTTTGAGTATTTAAACGGTTGTTTTATTGTTGTTAACTGAACCATATTTTCATTTGTTGTAATTATTAATGTATTTGGATTTATTTACCATAAATATATATGTCTCTTTTTAACTTTCCATTTGAACTAATTTGTTTTGATATTCCTTGTCCTTTCTTTTCTTTGTTTCTCTCAGATTGAATGTACTTTCTCATTCAATTATTTTTCTCTCTATTAGTTTAGCAGTATATTTCTAATTTTTTACTGGTTTTCTTTGTAAATTATTGAGGTCTAACCAATATCTTAACCCTTTGCCCAAAGAATTCTATAGCCTTAGAAAACTATAATTTCAAATACTTCTCTCATGAATTATATAAAATAGTTGTCAGATATTTAATTTCATCTTATTTTCAACCACACAAGACATTGCTATTATTATTTTATACATTCAAATATTTTTTGGATTTATCCAAATAATTGCTACTATTTTTTTCCTTCTCTTAGATCATTTTTTTAAATTGAAGAACATCTATTTCAAAAGCCTTCAGAGGGACTGTATAGGTCACAAACTCTCCATTTCTTTTTCATCTGTAAAAACAGTTTTTCTCTGTTTTAAAAAAATAATTATATTAGCATACAATTCCAGATTGACAAATATTATATTTAACGACATTAAATACATACTTCCACCATCCTCTGGCTTTGTGATTGAAAGTTCAGCTGTCACCTAGCAGTTTCTCCTTTGAATGTAATCTATCCTTTCTTCCTGACTGCTTTTAAGATCTTCTTTTTGATATTGATGTTATGTAATTTTACTGTGGTATATGTTAATGCTCATTTCTTTATTTTTAAATTCATGCTTGAGATTATTTGGAGTTTCTGGATAGATTCACTGTCACTCATAATTTCTGAAATTTTCTCAGACATTAGATATTCAACTATTCCTTCTCTACCATTCTTCTCCTCCGGGGCATATATTAAAAGTTCTCCTTATAGTCTTCATTCCTTTTAATTGTTCATATTTTTTATCTTTTATACTTTCTATGTTGCATTTGGATGACTTCTTCAATTTTCTAATCCAAACCATTAATTCCCTTCTTAAATGGGTCTAATTTGTTAAGTAAGTCCACTATGTTTTTTATTTCTATTATTAATTTTTATATCTGTAAGTTCTTTTTACTTAAAAATTCTCCCTGTTCATTTTGCACAGACGCTTACTTTTAATAATATTTTAAACCATTTTAAGTATATTAAAATAATTCATTTTTTTCCTGATTTTACACTGCTCATATTTGAGGTATTTCCAAATATCTCAATGTGTGTGTGTTTTGCTTTTGTTTGGCTTTAGCTCATAATGCATCATTTTTTGTGTATTTTGTGGTTTTGATTTTTTTTTTTTTTCTTTTTTGAGGTACCGGGGTCAGGGATTGAACCCAGACCTCCCATGTGAGAACCTGGCGCTGAACCACTGCGCTACGTCAGCTCTCTGAGTTGGTTTTTTCATTTATTTGCTTGTGGTTTGATTTTTGTTTTTAGGAGGCACTGGGGACCAAACCCGGGACCTCCCTTGTGGGAAGCAGGCATTCAACTGCTTGAGCCACATCTGCTCCCCTGGTTTTTTATTTTGAGGTCATAGTTCCTGGAACTATAAGTGTGAAAAGTTTTTAAGGGCAAATTCAAGATGGGCTCTTTCTGAGAGGATTTGCATTTGCTTCTGCCAATTTCCAAGGGGAACTAACAACATATTAGCAACTGTTTTAAAACTAATTATTGGCTTCAGATTTTTTTCTTTTCAGACCATTGAGGCAGCAGGAATTTGGGCTTCCAAGTCATAGTTGAGCCTGATTATTGGTATAAATTTTTGTTTCCCTTTATTAAGCAGCAAATTTCAACATAAACATTTTCTTTTCTTTTCTTTTTTCTTTTTCTTTTTTTGGGTAGTTCATTGAAACATTTTAAAATATTATCAAAAATATTTTTACATTTTCTCCAACACAATGGCGATATTACTGTCATACCAAATTTGTCATGTAGCCAGAAATGGAAGCCCCACCCAGGCCCCTCTATCACTGAAACATATTTAATTTTGCTTTATTGTTCCCTTAACTTGTTAGCATTATTTCTTGGTATATTTTCCAATCTCTTTGAATTAACAAGTAAGCACCATAAGGGTAGGGTCTTTGTTTTGTGGTTAGTTTAGATTTTCAATGCTGTATTTCCAGTGCCTAGAATATCATCTGGTACATAGGAGCGTAATAAATATTTGCTGAATGGAATAATGATGAATTTTAGGTGGTTAGTGATTGGAGCCTAGAGTAGCCCCATTCTTCTTTCTTTCTCTTGCTCTTTATACCTTCTCACTTCCAATCATGTGAGAGCTAGTGCCAAGGTTATTAAACAAATCTGTGAAGGCATTAGTTTTACATCTCACTGAAGCTACAGATTCCAAAATTAAGATTTAAAATTAGAAGCAACAAAGGCACCTGGGATTGTGGTCTTGACAGAACTTGTGCTCCATTGGTCCAGCAGACTCGGTTAGCCCCCTGAATGGCAAAAGCTTCAATTAATAGTAAATTGATACTTTACTCAATTAGGGCCAAGGCAGTATTTGGATATTCATTAAATTGAATTTTTGGTTTAATTGTTTTTTGTTTTTATTTTGTTTTGCTTTGATTTCTGGTATACAAATTCCAAAATACTGTGACTGTAAACTTATGTTTAGAGCCCTGCCCCCCGCACACATAGGTTTTTACTGCCCTACGAGAACACAAGTTCCTATTATGAAAACAAATTAGCTAAAATGTCTTTAAAGACAGGAGGGTGTTTTAATCACTAATTCTAGAAGAAGTTTTCTAAATTCATGTGTATATGTGTGTGTGTACACACATGTACACTTCAATAAGAGGGCTCAATTTTTTTAACAAGAACTGGATACATGACTTATTCTCTACCCCACCCAACCCTAATTTATTCATTCAGGAAAACTATATTTATCTCTTTTAGGGTCCAGATAGGCTCAGTTAATGACTACTTTATAATCTATTGCTTTAACTATGTGGCTAGGCCTATTTGCTTTAAAGAAAGTCATTTTCTTCAAAAGTTGGTTTAAAAAAAAATGTGTTTTCCTCTGAATGTTTTAATATCCCCTTTTAAAAATACAACTCTTAAATTAAAACTAAATTTCCTGTCTTTAATCTATCACATGCAACTTTCCACCCCTGTGCTGCTCAATTCTGTTCATTTTCATTTGCAAAATGTACTTCTGCTGGTTTTCATATTATAAGCTTCACTCTGTACTAAATGGTCTCCTTTAAAAGATTATTCAAAGATGAAGCTGAATCCAATGTTTTATTGATGAGTTCTAAGAGGAAAAGCTCTTTTGAAATCACCTGAATTGGAGAAAGCTAGGTAACTGTGGCATTATCTTAGATAGTATCACTCATCTTTATAGAGCAAAAGAAGCCACTTCTGTCATTGTTAAGTTTTAGTGCTGGATTTCAGAAGCGTGTGTGCCTGAAAGCAATGCCTTAGGCATTTACACAGCTGGTCATTAATGTAAAATGAGGAGAGCATTACTAGCTGTTGTTATCACACACTGAATTTACTTTAATATCTGCAGAGGGGAAAAAAGAGCATATTATTGCTCTTGCTTCTCTTGGCTTTTTTCCCCTGCTGATAATTAGAGTGCTTAGAAAATAAAATAGTCATGGATTCTTATCAGGCACATGGAAGGTATTAAAAATGATTGCCAGTATCTTTCTTCTATCTGCAAGGAAGCAAGTTATTAATCAGTTCCTATGCATTTACCTGAAGTAATCTCAAAAAATGACTCTACTGCCATGTTTCTCATCAAGCATTTGCACAATTTTACTTCCTAAGGAAAATATTTGTAGGATAAAGCTTTTGGAATTACAAGAATTCTATTTTTACAACAAAGTTTGTATAAGCTGAGGGCTAGAAACAAAGAATATATGAATTGAGTCTCTAATGGAGATAATATATGTAAGAATATGGGTATTTTTTCATATTTGAGGGAAAATGGGTAGAATTGCCAAAAATTATCTAGGTCAGAGCTCTTCTAATGTGCAAGTATAGACAGAGTCTATGAGGATTCCTCAAGGACTAAAAGGAAATTCCTGTAATGTCACTGGCATGTAGATACAAAGATTCAGATGGAGTTTGGTCCAGATGCCCAACTATATGATTAATCAGTTATAGGGATTTTTGTTATATTCATTACCCCTTAGTAATACAGATATGTACAGAATTCAAATCTAACTTGATAGTAATTTTACCAACTGCAGAAGAATGAAAAGGCTTCTAACACAAAGAGCATGTGCTCAGAAGAGTCAGAGATCAGGGTGTTTTAGGAAACTACAACTAGTTCAATATAACTGAAACATAAAGTGGGAAAGAGGTTGGTGGAAATAAGACTGAACAGGTGAACAGGAATAGATCAAGAAAGGTTTTGATAGCAGTGCCTAGAAATCTTCATTTCACCTTTATAATTCAGGACCTTTCAACCAAATTTGCATGTGACAATAACTTAGGAAACTTGGTCAAATTGCTCATACCTAGTGTCCATTTCTGGATAGTTAATAATATAATAGATGCAGTGTGGGACTCCCATAGATCTTTTATTGAAAAAGCAAGCCAATGTTTATGCTCCACTAATGTAGGCAAAGAATGGTCAATGAAAAATTTTGAATGAGCCAGTTAAATGTACCTGTTAAAAAAGACACTCTATAAAGAACATGGTCAAAATAATAGCAGGGAGCAATGTAAATATATCAAGGAGAGAAATGAGGCCTGAATTAAGGCAGTAGCAAAATTGTTAAAGAAGAATATACAGACTAGAAAGACTTTTAGGTGGTTAAACCAGAAGAAGTGCCTGAGTGTGAGGTGGGTGGTAAGGAAGAGGGAAGGATACAGAATGACTCCAAGGTTTTTGGTTTAAGTTGGGCAGATGCTATTGACATTGACAGAAATATAAAGAACAAAATAATAAGTGGCTTTTGAGAGGAATTTTAGAAGATGAACAAACTGAGCTGAGGTGCTTTTGAGCCACTAAAATGGAGATGTCTAAAAGGTAATTGAAGATATGAATCCCTGAGAGAGGAAAAGTTGTGGAAGGTGATATGACCTCACATGGGGTAAGATGGGTGATTGACAAGCCTGAAAACTAGGTAAAAGTGGTTGGATTTGATGCAGAAGGCATTATAAACTCAAAGAAAAAAATGACAAATGAGAGCAAAATTGATGAAGGTGGCATGTGCCAGGCAAGAGTATGTTTGAGAACTATGATGGGAAGAAATGGAACAAATTCTGGGGAATAAGCCAGGAAGCTTTTACAATAATAATTCATATTAAGAGTCAGGCATCAACAAGGAAGGGAACTATTAAGACACCATGGGACTTGGCAACAGAATAAATCCATAGAAGATTGAAAACAGGGAAAAAGTCACAATGTTACTAATTCAAGCCCTTTTAATAGGGCTTCACTTTTGCATGTACCACTAAACAAGTTGGGCCATGTAAAATCAGACCTGATACTCTAAAGAGTCAATAGACTGCACTGAAAATGCCAGGGTCCCCAGTCACTGTGGAATGTCCATGGCAGAGATTAGTACTGCTTGTACCATCAACACCTGAGCAGAGAGTCCTTGAAATTATTTTTTAAAAAGAAATTTATGTTTGCATTATTTTTCAAATCAATTTTTAGGTTTTTATTAAGATGCTATAAATGGCCTGGTTCATGAAACTTGATTGCCCTTCTTCAAGTAGCAGATCTGAGTATTCCTTGAACTACCTTGAGCTAGTAGTTAAAAAATGGCCTCCCTCCTCCCCCCCCCCCCCCCAAATATCTTTATCCTTGAAACCATAGGCAGATAGCTGGGAATCCTAACTACATGTCAAGTTTCAAGCCAAAACCTGCTGCTTTATCAGAATTACTTCCTCTCCCATTACTAACATTCTTTTCTTAGTCAAATAGGAAAGGCAAAAACAGGCAATTAAACTTAGCTGCAGTCAAACTCAGCTGCCCATGGAGCATGCTCAGACACAGACACATTACACCCTTGCTCCTTGAATGACCTCTGAGACACCAAGAACAAAAATCACCTTCCTCAGAACCAAGATTATGGGGATGAGGAGTCAACAGAAGCAAATAAATGTGAGGGGTCCATCAAAAGGAAGATAAAATGCAGCCTGCTGGCATATTTCTACCCTATGTAGCATGTCCTATAAACAACCAACCTGAATAGGCCAACCTGAATCCCTGTCACTTTCCCCACCTATCTTTGTTTCCATTCTATAAATCTACTTTAGTTCTTGGATCAGAGAGAGAGAGAGATTTGAGCTTGTCTCCTGTCTCCTTGCTAGTTGATCTCACAATAAAACTCTTTTCTCAGAATCCTGGTGTCATGGTATTGGCTTCTGTGTACATGGGGCAGTGAGTCCATTGCTCTGTAACATCCTTGTTTATATGGCTTTGGATTGTATAGCTAAATATTGCTGATCTCAATAGAAGAGATAATGGAAATACGAACTGCAAACTGTTTTTTAACTTTTAGAAAACTAGAAAATGGAAATTGTGTAGTGAAGAATTAATTTTACTCAAAGAGAGGTCTGGCCTTTTCTTAGGCCCCTGAAGGGTAACATCTAGTCCTTTGAAATTTCCCTTGCTAAGAGTGTCTTTGTTGGTCATAGCAGGGTGGGGGAGATGTGGGAGGTATCAAGGTGTCACTTGCATGCCTGATAATTTATGCTAACAAGATGACTCAAGTTGGGGAAGGAACTAGCCTTGCCTAAAAGATCAATCTTGTGATTAGACAAATGAGGCTTTCAGCTACATGATGTCAGCCTTATTTTCCAGGAAAGGAGAAGGACTGGAGACTGAGTTCAGCCTCATGAGCAATGATTCAGCCAGTCATGCCTATGTAATAAAACCTCAATTAAAACCTTTGGACATGGAAGTTCCACTGACCTTTGCAGATTGGCAATATACTTTGAGTATTGTCATACTTTGTGTGCAAGGAGAGCTATGTCCTGGGGAGAGAACAATGGGAACTCAACATTAGGAACCCTCCCAACCTCACTCTATAGACTTCTCCTTATTTGTCTCTTCATTTGGCTGGTTTTCAGTTGTATCCTTTTGCTATAATAAAACTATAATCATAAGCATAGCACTTTCCAGAGTGTGTATTTACCTGAGTAATATGAGTTGTTCTAGCAATTTTTTGTTCCTGACAAGGTAATGAGACCCCCAAATTTGTAACCAGTTGGTCGGAAATAAGGGTGGCCCTGGGAATCTCCAAACTTGTGGTTGGTGTTTGAGGTAGGGGCAGTCTTGTGGAGGACTGTGTACTTAATCTGTGAAGTCAGGTCTGACTCCCAGTAATTAGTGTCAGAAGTCATTTCAGGTGTATAATTAAGTAGTTATATCTTTCATGGTAAAATGCTTTACATGGCATTCTAATTCCATCTCTATATTTAGCTAATGCTGATCTCACAGCCAAATCTAACTGGAGACACTGGATAATGTCATCAAAATTTTGATTATTCAAAACCTTCATTTGAGTTTTATTACTCCCATATATATATGCCATAAGACCCAAGTCTTTTATCAAACGTGTATCTTTTCCAAATAACAAATTTGCATTTCCAAGTGGACACTCTAGAATTGTTCAACATAATCCACACAAAAATAGTAAACACATTATTGATCCCTACCACCACCACCCCCCTGCAACTCACAATCTGCTCATATTCAGTTTGTATTTCCTATTTAAATTACTGGTTTTGATTCATCAGAAATCTCAAACTAGTAAATCTTTAATGCCCCCCTACTTTTGATCTGCATAATCAATTGATCATCAGATCCTGCAAATTCTCTCTTGAAAATTTCTCTTAATGTAGACCCTCTTTTCTCCATTCCCTTTAAAACGCCTTAGTTCAGAGTCTTAGTTCCTTGTCCCAAGTATTGTGCTGGGAGATTGAATGTAAGAATGGACAATGGCAAGACCATCCATGACAATAAAATTCTGACCCACGATTTCTACAGCAACCAGCCCAGAACAGTCAGGACTTGGTCAATGACTGTGAGGTTCCTTATCTTTTGCCTCTTCTCCAAACTTTGGACCAACCAGGTAGATCCAAGATGCTCCCCAAACCAATCACATAAGATTCCCTGCTTCTAGTTAGGCCACCTCCAGCTTCCCCATACCAACAAATTCCAATTAGAGCGTGCCTGAAGCTTTGCTTTCCTTTTTTTTCCCTCTAAATAGACTTCCCATCCCCTACTTGTCTTTAAATCTCTGCGAAATGAAAATAATGGGGGCTGACGCTCTTGAAAACTGAATAAATAGCCTCTGTTTTTTCTCATTTAGGTTGTCTTTGTTTATTATTTGTTGATGGGGTCCCCTATAGTCCTGCCTCTGTTAATGACAATTTGAAGAAATATCAGTTTTACTAAGAAAAATACAAATAAAATCAATTCCATTTTTTAAAAAATCTAGATCCTCACTATCCATTGCTATTATTTTCAAAATTCTTCACAAAATGGCACTCTTAAAACTCTCTCTCTCACTTTCTACCCCTAACTAAAAGATTATTTCAAGCTAAGAGGTACTTTCCTTCCTATTCCTACCTAACCCTCGAACATCCTTTTCTCTTCTTGTCCCCCCCATAATTGTCTCACTTATGTGAAATTGCAGCCCTTTCTGATGCAAATCCTCTTTATGTGCTCTCCTATTGTTTCCTTTTTCACAATTTGCTAGTTTGCTAAGATTCTTCATCAGAAGACACCTGGTGAATTAACTGCACTGAAATATATATCTGAATGTGGTTAAAAGGGGAAGTGTTAGGTTTTATGTATGGTAAAAGAATAAATTTTTTAAAAAATCCGTGGCCTTGCACTACACAAACTGTGAATGCTAAGTTAAACTATGGGCCTAATAGTACAATTATAAAAATGTGCTTTCATCAATGGTACCACATCACCGGAAGGTATTAATAGAGTAGTATGTGGGAATTCTGTATTTATGCATGATTGTTCTGTAAACCCACAGCTTCTCTAATAATAATTTTAAAAAGACAACTGGTAAGTAAAACTGGGAGAATCTGAATAAGATCTGTGAAATCATCAATGTCAGTTGTGCTGATTATGATAATGCACTATAGTTTTGAAAAACGTTGTCATTGGGGGAAACTAGGCAAAATATACAAGGGTCTTTCTGTATTATTTACTGTAGATGCATGTAAATCTACAATTATCCTAATAAAAATTTCAATTGAAAGAATAAGACAACTGCAACTGAAATGACCAGTGTATTAGTCAGGATTCTCTAGGGAAACAGAATCAACAGGAGATATCTGTAAATATTATAAGATTTTATAAAATTGTCTCGTGACTGTGGGGATGGACAAGTCCAAATTCATTAGGGTAGGCTGCAAGCCAAGAACTCCGATGAAGGTCCTCCTTCACATGAATTTCCCAGGAGAAGCTGACTGACTGAAGTAGACATGGAAACTCCCTCCTCTGACTGCTGAAATCATCACTTCTCCTTATAAGGCCTTCAACTGATTAGATAAGATGCCTCTTGTTGCTGAAGGCAATCTCCCCAGTTGATTGTGGATGTAATGAGTCATAGATGCAATCAATTTACTATTTAAATCAAATAAATTTTCTCACAGTAAAGATTAAGCCAGTGCTTCCTTGACCAAACAACTGGACACCATTACCTGGTCAAATTGGTACATGAGCCTAACCATCACAGCCCACCCCTTGTCAACTTGGCACCCATACATATCATCTTAGTATACTTAATCTCTAAATAAAAACAATAACAGACATTTTTTACCTAACCATACTCAACTGCCCTGCATGCAACCATAAATGCACTAAATCTCTCCAGAATAGAGTGCAAGTACTTGGGTATTGTTCACTCTTAAACTTGTTATCCTATAACTTAAATTTTATGACTTGAAACTAATCCAACTTATATCATATGATAAGACGATACATTACCTGGCTAATTTGACTCATGAGCCTAACTATCACAGACAGGAAATTCTTCTTTAAAAAAATGAGATAAGGTCTTAAGTGAAAAGGGCAGAATTCTCTTTTGTACTCTGGAATAAAAGAAGAAGGCTATGAATACTCCTATTTTTAAAATTTTTGCAATCATATGTGTGTTAACTAAATTCAGAATTAACAACGATGCTCTATAACTTTGGGTTGATTTGTTAGTAAGGAAATGACTGGAGAGAAAACTTAGAAAGCATCTACTGAGCCTAGGACCTTGGTCTTGGAAAACTGGAAGTGTAGACTAGGTTAACTACCCATGCCATAGTAAAAATTCCTTTTATAGTATTCCTTTCTTGTGGATATCTAGTCTAGATCACATACCCTTGGAATGTTCTTTCTCACAGAGATAATCCATGACTTGGAAAATCCTGCCTCAAATTGAATGTGCATCTTGCTCCCTGAAGTATTCACCCACTCTTCTTAATTGCATTCGCTTGGAGACATACCAAGCAAGTCAAATAACTCTTCTGTATGATTCCCTTCATATATTAATTATAACTGTCATTTCTCCAATGAGTTCTTCCTTTTCTAGGTTAAATGCCCTCATTTTCTTTGAATTATTTTCATATGACAAGTTGTTCCACAATTCTAGGTTCATATCTAAGTATCATGCCTAAGTATTCCTTAGTTCATACCTAAGCATCCCTCTTAAAGAGCATATAGATAAACATAGCACTTTGGGTATATTCTGACAGAAGCACAGTACAATGACTTCTGTTTTTATTTCTATTTTCAAGGTAACAGACTTGCAGTAACTTTGTTGACCATATAAAGCAAACTTACCAATTCTTTTCTACCATTTTTTAAAGACACATATCTTTCTTTCCCATATACACATTTGTCCAAGTTTTGCTTTGTTTTATTAGAAGTTGTGTATTTTACTCAAGGTATTCGATCTCCCTTTCAGATATAAGGCACCTGACAATTCGATAACCACAATTTTAATGGTATTCAGATCTCAGCTTTGTTCAACTCGGCCTTTGAAGATCTAAACACGATTGGTGTAACCTTCCTACATGTCCTATGCAAAGTCCAAAGTCCTTCTTGAGATTTCTGTGGAACCCATAACCCTGCACCTGTTTTTTCTGTTTCCCATTATATAAAGCTCAGTAAATATTCTTTTTTTTTTTTTAAGGTACCTGAGAGTGTATATTTATAGAAAGATACATAGAAATGGACAGGTGGCATCTGCCTATAGATGCAGAAAGCGCTGCTCGAGAACCATGTAGGTACATATAGATTTGCCAGTGGCAAAACACGAGGTTTCCACATCCTTGGTCACAACCAACAACAACTGCCTGGTCTTGGAAAACCAAGCTTGTGTATGTGGCTGGTTCTCTCTCCAGAGGTTTCCAAAATGAGAAGGCTGGTTTCTGAGATAATTTTTACACATGTGTATGTGCATCTTTCTCAAGAAGAACGCAAAGGAGTGGATGGAGGAGGAGGAGAAGTGTATTTTCCTGTTGGGCTTGGCAGAAAAGATGGAACTGGTCTGGGGCCAGGGAGTGACTCTGCTGGAAAATATTCTTGATCTTCATCTTCCTGTCCCATATTTTATTTTTAATTTACTGAAGGACTTTTATGTAAATATCAGACTTTATTTTGTGTTTGAGGGGTAAACACCATTTCAAAAATGAAAATGAAACATTGAATAACATTGTTTTTATAAAAAATGACTCAACCCTTTCCAAAATATTGCAATGATTGTTCCTACCATTTTGATTGGCTTGTCTCTACACAACTTTCTTCCTCTTACCCTAAATTTATGTTCCGCTTTAAAACAGAGACTTTTTTCTCTTTTGGTTTCTTATGTCCTGCTGATTCACAATGTACTCATTTTATTGAGTACTGAATTTAGCAAATTAGTTTTTTGTTTTTTTTCATTTTTTAATTTTTTCTAAAAAGATACTTCGATTACATAAATGTTTCAGAGAATATATAAGGGATTCCCATATGCCCTGCTCCCCACACCTCCCACATTTTTCCACATTAGCAACATCTTTCATAAGTGTCCTACATTCATTGCAATTGATAAACACATTTTGGAACATTGCCACTAAGCATGGATTATAGTTTACATTGTGGTTTACACTCTCTCCCATTCGACTCTGTAGATTATGGCTGGATATATAATGGCCTGTATCTGTCGTTGTAATGTCATTCAGGATGATTCCCAAATCCTGAAAATGCCCCCCTATTTTACATGTTTTTCCCTCTCCCTGCCTCCCCACTGCCTCCATAAAAGTGATATTTCTTCCATTGTTAAAATCACAATAAGTCTATAGTAGAATACTAGTAAGTTTATTTTAGTCTATAATTCATTTCCCAATCCTGAGGACTCTGTGATGGTAATGCCCACTCCACCATTATTTGATGGGGTCTTCGATCCCATACATCCGATGGATGGGACTCCCTTGTTTGCAGTTGTAGTCACTCTCGGTTCCTTGATATGTTGATTGTCCATCACCTTCTCCCTGTTAGTAGTCCTGGGTGAGTCCATTGAACTGGAGAGTAAGTGTTGCAACTCTCTTGAGATTCAGGGCTCAGCTGGCACATGGACAGCCCAAAGATTTAAGTCTCTTGGATGTACAACTACCAACTCTAGTACTAATTATAGGTTCAAATAAAAGGACAGAAGCCATCCAGTGTCTGGATGTCTCCATATCCCTGAGGAGCTTCTTTGAGGTCACATCTACTTTGGCTGTCAGTGAGATCCTGTTGAGATGTGCATAAGCGCTACCTCTGAGATGGCCTCCCGACTCACTTTGAACTCTCTTGGCCATACAAATTTCATTTGTTTTTAGCTTTTTCCCCTATTGGTCAAGGTGTTTTTGTTTTTGTTTTTCCAGATGCATTGCTTGTTGGTACTTGGTATCAATCCCTGCCAGGGAGGCTCATCCCCAGGAGTCATGTCCCATGGTGGGGGGAAGTTATTGCTTTTATATGCTGAGTTTGGCTTAAAGAGAGGCTACATTTGAGCAAAAGGAGGCTTCCTGTAGGTAACTCTTAGGCACCCTATGTCACTAGGCTAAATTTCGATTTCAAGAGCAAAGACTTATAAGCACAGTCATCAATATCAAGGGTCCTTCGATGGACCATCCTCCTTCACTAGTCATTGTCCCTGTACTTGGGGCATTCTTGTTGTTCCATTAGAGAATGTGGCAGAGCTCCTCTGAATGGGAATTTGATATACTTTTGGTTATTGTGTGAATCTCCACCCGCTGTGACAATGCCCTATGAATATCTGAACACATTTATGCCTTATATTTATACCCAGGTGAACTTCCTCCCATGTTTCCCCCCTCACATACACCCCACACCAATGATCAACCCCTGCCACAGTTGTTACCCTTCTGTGATCTAAAACTTCTTCAAAAATGAAGCCAATAAAATAGCTACATACAGTTAATAAGAAAATTAAATAGTAATGATAGTTTTATACATAAGAAGTAAAATACAAGAAAATTGATAAAAAGTAAAAATAGAATATTTTTAAAAATTGGAATATTAAAAAATAGTGAAAAAATATTTGAAGAAAAAGAAAAAAATCTTCTTTTTTTTTTTTTTTTACATTTTGCTTTTCATCACTGTAAGACTGTTGTCCTGTATGTACAGTCACATTTTCTTCCATTTATTCCCCCAGTGTCTTTTTTTTTTTCTTCATTTTTTTCTTCAAAGACATTTTAGGTCACAGCAGAGTCATGTACAGAATACAGGGGATTCTCATATAGCCAACATCTTCTCCGTTTTCCCCTTTCCCCATCAGTAATATTTTATATGTGGATGGTACCTTTGTTAAAACTAATGCACAAATATTGAAACATAGCTAATAACCATCATCAATGGTTCACATTATGGTTTACATTTTGGACCATATACTTTTAAAAGATCTAATAAAATTTAATGTGGCCTGTATCCATCCTTGCAAGATCATGCAGATCACTTCCATCATCTTCAAAACGCCCCCTGTTCATCTATTTTATTCTTCCCTCCCCCTCCCCTTCAGGCCCATGGCGAACACCAGGGTTAACTCCTTGAAGGAGAAGATACACAGTTACTTGTTTCTTCACTGAGGGCTTGACACAGTGGTCTGTCCTCCCCTATTAGGCACTGCCGATGCTCTCAAGTGACTTCCATCCCTCTGTTTAAGAAGAAAACAGGCCTCTCTAGGATGGGAGTCCAACACCTTCCCGCTCATTATGTGGGTCTCTACCCACTGATGCAATACACTATGCCAAAATGATCTCTCACGCGCTCCCTAGAAGCCTGCCCCAGGTGCGCCCTGGCCCGAATGCCCACCATCCAACACCCTAAACCAGTAACCCTTCCTTGTCATATTGCCAAATGAGCATTCCCAACATTGTAATTTCACCACGTACCCACCAATCCCCAGTGTTCACATGCTCCCTCCCCCAACCCTCCCCCCAGTTCCATGGACCATCCAACCCAATCTCCCCACCCTGCCCCACTGTCAAACCTGCACCACCCAACCCAATATTATCACTATACCCCTGTCATGTCCCTTCAGTGCACAACTACATGCTCCAACCTTGTCATAGATTTCTCCCATATGTGCCTCGGCTCACAACCTTCTTCTCCCTTTCTGATTCCTGTAAACCATTCTTCCAGATTCTAGATCTGTTATTCTGCTCAGTTTGCTTATTATAGCAGTGAAGACATGTAATATTTGTCCTTCAGTGCCTGGCTTGCTTCACTCAACATAAGGTCCTCAAGGCTCATCCATGTTTTCCTTTGTGTTAATACTGTGTCCTTCTTACTGCTGAGTAATATTCCATTGTATGTATATACCACATTTTGTTTATCCATTCATCAGTTGATGAGCATTTGGGTTGATTCCAACTTTTGGCAATAGTGCATAATGCCATTATGAACATTGGTATGCATATATCTGTTCATGTCCTTGCTTTCAATTCTTCTGGGTATATACTCAGCAGTGGAATTGCTGGATAATATGGCAGATCTATAGTTAGCTTTTTGAGGAACTGCCAAACTGTCCTCCACAATGGTGGCATCATTCTACATTTCTACCAGCAGTGGATGAGGGTTCCTGTTCCTCTGCATGCTTTCCAACACTTGTAGTCTTCTGTTTTTTTAATAGCCACCAGTCTAATGGGTGTAAGATGGTTTTCATTGTAGTTTTCATTTGAATTTTCCTAATAGCTAGTTATGTTGAACATAATTTTATGTGCTTTTTAGCCATTTTTATTTCTTCTTTGGAGAAGTGTCTATTCAAATCACTTGCTCATTTTTTAAATGGGTTGTTTATCTTTTTGTTTTCAAGGTGTAGGATTTCTTTATATATGCTAGATAATAGACTCCTATCAGATATATGGTTACCAAATATTTTCTCCCATTGGGTAGGCTGCATTTTCACTTTCTTGACAAACTCCTTTAAGGTGCAAAAGTTTTTAATTTTGAGGAGGTCCCATTTGTCTATATTTTTCTTTCACTGCTCGTGCTTTGGGTGTGAAGTTCATGAAATCATTTCCTATTACAAGTTTCTGTAGATGTTTCCCTACGTTATCTTTATGGTCTTTGCTCTTATATTTAGATCTTTGATCAATCTTTAGTTAATTTTTGTATAAGGTGTGAGATGGTATTCCTCTCTCATTCTTTTGGATATGGATATCCAGTTCTCCAAGCACCATTTGTTGAAGAGGCCATTTTTCTCCCAGTTGAGTGAGTTTGGTAGCCTTGTTGAATATCAGATGACTGTAAATGTGAGAATCTTTATCAGAACTCTTGATTTGGTTCCATTGGTCACTATGTCTATCCTTGTGCCAATACCATGCAGTTTTGCCCACGGTACCTTGGTAATATATTTTAAAGTCAGGTAGTGTGATTCCTCCAATTTCATTTTTCTTTTTCAATATGTCTTTGGCTATTTAGGGCCTCTTGCCCTTCCAAATAAATTTCATAGTTAGCGTTTCCAATTCAGTAAAATTACTGTGGTGATTTTTATTGGGATTGTGTAAAATCTGTATATCAGTTTGGGTAGGATAGAAATCTTAACGATGTTTAGTCTTCCTATCCAGGAACAGGGAATATTGTTCCATTTATTTAATTCTTCTTTGATTTCCTTTAACAGTGTTGTGCAGATTTCTGCATATAAAACATTTACATCCCTAGTTAAATTTATTCCTAGGTATTTGGTTCTTTTAGTGGCTATTGTAAATGGTATTTTATTCCTGATTTTCTCTTCAGATTGATCGTTATTGGTGTACAGAAATGTTACTGATTTTGTGCATTGATCTTATAACTTGTGACTTTACTGAATTCATTTATAAGTTCTAGAAGCTTTGTTGTAGATTTCTCAGGGCTTTCTATGTATAGGATCATGTCATCTGCAAATAGTGAAATTTTTACTTCTTCCTTTCCAATTTGGATGCCTTTTATATCTTTTTCTCGCGTAAGTGCTCAGGCAAGTACTTCTAAGACAATGATAAATAGGAGCAGTGATAGTGGGCATCCTTGTCTATTTCCCGATTTTAGAGGGAAAGCTTTTAGAATTTCACCATTGTATATGATGTCCACTGTGGGTTTTTCATATACACCCTTTATCATGTTGACGAAGTTTTTTCTACTCCAATCTTTTATAATGTTTATTTTATCAGGAAAGGTGTTATGTGATGTCAAATGCTTTTTCTGCATCTATAGAGATGATAATGTGATATTTTCCTTTCAATCTGTTTATGTGGTATATAACATTGATTGATTTTCTTATATTGAACCATCCTTCCATACCAGGGATGAAGCCCACTTGGTCATGGTGTATAATTTGTTTGATGCATTGTTGAATATGCTTAGCAAGTATTTTGTTGAGGATTTTAGCATCTAAGTTCATTAGGGAGATTGGTCTATAGTTTTCCTTTCTTGTACTATCTTTGTCTGGCTTTTGTATTAGGGTGAGGTTGGCATTATATAATGAGTTAGGCAATGTTCCTATCACTTCTATTTTTTGGAAGAGTTTAAGCAGGATTGGTGTTAGTTCTTTCCAGAAAGTTTGGTGGAATTCACCTGTGAAGCCATCTGGTCCTGGGCTCTTCTTAGTTGGGAGGTTTTTGATGACTGATTCTATCTCACTACTTTTGATTGGTCTTTTTAGTTCATCAATTTCTTCTTTCATTAATGTAGTCTACTTGTGTGTTTCTAGGAATTTGTCCATTTCCTATAAATTGTCCATCTTGTTGACACATAATTTTTCAAAGTACCCTCTTATGATACTTTTATTTCAGTGGTGATATCTCCTTCCTCATTTCTTACTTTATGTATTTGCATCTTCTCACTTTTTTTCTTTGTTAGCCTATCTAGTGGTTTGTCAATTTTATTGATCTTCTCAAAGAACCAGCTTTTGGTTTTGTTTATTTTTTCTATTGCTTTCTTATTTTCTACTTTATTTAGTTCTTCCCTAATCTTTGTTATTTCCTTCTTTCTACTTCCTTTGGGATTAGTTTGTTGTTCTTTTTCTAATTTGTCTAGGTGTGCAGTTAGGTTTTTGATTTTAACACTTTCTTCTTTTTTGATATATGCATTTATGGCTATGAATTTCCCTCTCAGTACTGCTTTTGCTGAGTCCCATGGGTTTTGATATGTTATGTTGTCATTTTCATTCATTTCAAGGTAGTTATTGATTTCTTTTGCGATTTCCTCCTTAACCCACTGTTTGTCTAAGAGGGTGTTGTTTAACTTCCATATCTTTGTGCCTAATCTGGTTCTCTGGCCCTTAGTGATTTCCAATTTCATTTCATTGTGGTCAGAGAAATTACTTTGTATAATTTCAAACTTTCTGAATTCATTGAGAGTTGTTCTGTGGTCTAGTTTGTGGTCTATCTTGGAGAATGATCCATTTGCACTTGAAAAGAGTGTATATCCCTCTGTATTTGGGTGTAGTGTTCTGTATATGTCCATTAGGTCCAGATCCTCTAATGTATTATTCAAAGTCTTTGTTTCTTTATTGATTCTCTGTTGAGATATTCTGTCTAATGTTGATAATGGTGTATTAAAGTCCCCCACTATAATTGTAGAGGCATTTATTTCTCCACTTAATTTGTCCAGTGTTTGCCTCATGTATTTTGAAGTACCCTGGTTAGGTGCATAAATGTTTATGATTGTTCTTTCTTCTTGAAATATTACCCCTTTTACTAACATATAGCATCCATCTTTGTCTCCCACAATAGTTTTGCATTTAAAGTCTATTTTGCCCGATATTAGTATAACTACTCCTGACCTTTTTTGATAATTGTTTGCTTGTAAAATTGTTTTCCAGTCATTCACTTTCAGGCTCCTTGAATCCCTGGGTCTAAAGTGGGTTTCTTGTTGACAGCGTATAGATGGATAATATTTTCTTATCTATTCTGCCATTCTGTGTCTCTTGACTGGTGAGTTTAATCCATTACCATTCAATGTGATTATTGTCATGGAATTACTTAGACTAGCCATATTTTCTTCGGGTTTATGTATGTCATAAGTTGTTTTTATTACTCCTTTTGTCTTTTTAGTTCTTCTTACATTCTCCTTCAACTCTCTCTCTCCTGTTTTTTTTCTTTTCTACCTGCAGGACTCCCTTTAGTATTTCTTGAAGTCCAGGTTTCTTATTGATACACTCTCTTAGATTCTGTTTGTCTGTGAATATTTTGAACTCTCCCTCATTTTTAAATGCCACTTTTGCTGGATAAAGAATTCTTGGCTGGAATTTTTTTTTTCTTTTAGTGCTTTAACTCTTTTATACCACTGCCTTCTTGCAAACATTGTTTTGGATGAGGAATCAGCACTTAATCTTATTGAGCTTCCCTTGTATGTGATGGTTCTCTTTTTCTCTTGCTACTTTCAATATTCTCTCTTTGTCTTGAGCATTGAACAATTTGGCAAGTATATGTCTTGGATGAGGCCTGGGATTTATACTGTTTGGGGTCCACTGCACTTCTTGGATATGTACATCCATCTCCTTCAATAAGGTTGGGAGTTTTTCAGCCATTATTTCCTTCAACACTCATGCTGTCCCCTTTCCCTTCTCTTCTCCCTCTGGGATGCCTATAATGTGTATGGGCCATGACTTCCTGTGTCTTAGTGTGGCTTGTATTTTTTTGTTGGTATCTAGTTATCTCTTTATCTTGGTGTGTTTATTCAGTTGATTAGATTCTCTCTCTGCTCTATGGTTTTATTCTGTTGTTTTTGAGTGTGGTAAGATTTCACTTTGACACATCATTTCTCTTATTCTATTTCTTTGCCATTGTCTATGTCCCCTTGAAAAAAATGTTAGTACTAGAGAAACAGGAAGAGATAGGAAGAGAGAATGAGTAATAGTAGTGATAATAGTTAAAGGTCGGTGAGGGACCATATAAGACTTAGGCAATTGAAAGATGAGGGCAATTGAATAATTAACCAGAGTAAGAAGTACAGAAGAATAAGATTAGAAAAGTGGAATCTAAACAATGAAACATGAAACAGAATGGAGAAAAAAAAATATAGAATGAATTAAACATCCAGAATGATGAGAAGAGGGCAAAAGAAAAAGTAGAAGGCAAAAGGAAAGAAAGAAAAAAAATTTTAAGAGTGAAAATAAAATACAAGAAAAATTGAAGACTAAGCCCAAAGAGGCGGAATGAAAGAACAACAGAATACAGAAAATATAAGGATGAATGAGGGAAAAGATATAGCACAAGTAGAGAAAACTGGGAAACAAAAGATAGAAAAAACTAACAGACAGAGAAACAAAGGGAGGGGGAATACAACAAGAAATCAGACAGCAGCCACTCATTTAAAAGAAGAAAAAGAGGAAGAAGGCAGGAAAAGGATCAAAAATCCAAAATAAACACGGGTAAACAGCCTTTTCTATTGGACCCCTAGTGATCTTCTCAGGCTGTTGCTATTCAACAATCAATCTCCCTGAAGCCTGTCCTCTGCAAGTTTTAAGCCAGGTTTTAGTGAGTAAAACCTTTTTTTTTTTTTTTTAAATAAGAGGTCCAATAAAAGCTAATACAAAAAGGATGTCGATATGTTCCCTGCCATAAAG
Source organism: Tolypeutes matacus (assembly GCA_026826555.1). Classification (NCBI taxonomy): domain Eukaryota; kingdom Metazoa; phylum Chordata; class Mammalia; order Cingulata; family Chlamyphoridae; genus Tolypeutes; species Tolypeutes matacus. The sequence continues at coordinate 35,976,839 of JAKSZT010054215.1, forward strand.
TTTCACTGGATGCTTGATAACCTTGTACTGCTTCTCAGAGAGGAGCCAGAGATCAAAACCTTGTATATACTAGGCAGGAGCTCTTTGGCTGAGCTAATGTGCCTTCTTAGGTTAGCAAGGCTTTTGGGAAACCTAGCAGCCCTATTCCTGCCCTATTATCTCTGCCTCCTTTCTGATGTAAATTCTCTTTTTACCTAGACTGCTAGGCGTGGCAGCCTGCCTGAGCGGATCCCTGTCTCCTCCTTGATGTAATTCCTCTCTTTACCTAGGCTTCTGAGTGTGGCAGCTTGCCTGAGGAGATCCCCCTCCCCATCTCTGTTGTGTCAGGGTCCCTTTTGATACCCAAGGGGGGCTCAGCTCGCTAAAATAACCACAAAGAGACCACCCTGCACCCTCTCTGACCCCTTCTCCTCCCAGGGAGGTTGCTACCAGGCTCTTTTTGGAGGAGGAAGCTGGCAGCTCTACTTAGGAGGGTGGAATATATGTGCCACTTCCAACTACAGGCCAGAGAAACTCAAGATTTTTCACCAGCTTCCTTTTCTTTCTAGCACCCTCCTAGATGACCCACAGCACCCCTCCCCACTTTATATACATCTAGAGGTGCTGCCAGGGAGGAAGAAGTCTGTTCTCCTCTTAGTCAGATACTATTTGTCAGGAGTTTTATCCACACCTGATAGCTCAGGGATGTGGGAGGGGAACTCTTCCCAGTGGCTGGGAGGATCAGTAACTCACAGTTTGCTGTTTCTGCTTCCTCCTCTCTGTCCCTGACTCTTCTGTTAGCTGTGAAGCACTGTCCTGGTCTGCTGTACCCCTAAGCAGGTCGCCAATGCAGTCCTAGGCTCCCTCTCAGTTGTTTCAGTAAGAGCTAAGCTTTATCTGTCTGCCCCCATATTCCCACAATCCTTGCAAATTAGTTTTTAAAACAAATCCCAAAAGAATTCTCCTATTAGATCATAAGAGATATACATAGTCCATCACTATTTATAGGATAAAAATACGAGATAAGTAAAAGATGACTAATGGTTCCTTGGCCAGGGAACAAGGAACCATCAAGTTTGCTGTAAAGTGTATGGTTAGCATGAACCTACTAAATGCCAATGTGTGGATGCTGAGAACACTGTTGATGAAGGCCCACTGCTTGTCCTAAAATGTTTCACAGTCTAGCTGGGGAGATAGAACAATAAATGAATAAGCCATAAAAATGTCATCATGTTATAATAGATAATATTTATACAATACTAGGGAAGCATGGATGATGGAATATTTATTCATGAAATTGAGACAGGGATGACAACCAGAAGGAAAAAAAAAAAACTAAGAAATTATTTGCACTAGACCTTAAAGGATGACCAGTTAGTTACCAGGGGAAGAGCATTCCAACAAGAGGGGAAAACATGGGCAAAGTCATGGAAATTATAAATTGCAGGGAACACTTAGAAAAAGGAATGAGTAGAATGAAGATGAAAGGGACTACTGGTGAAAGGATACAAAATGAGAATAAAATCAGGTTATAAAGGATTTGTGTGAACAATTCTATAATTTGGTCTATAATAAGCCAAAGGACAAAGGAACTTTATAATTAGGAAAGACTTATCATCTGATGTGTTCCTTTGGAAGGTCACCTTGACAACAAGGTGGCAAATGGATTGGCAGATAAAGATACCTAAATTTGGGGACAGACAATGCTATTAAGCTAGTGTAGGATATGGGGAAATAGGTCACTGAAACCTGGTACAAACAAGTGGATGTATGGGAAATAGCGATGTATTAAACAGCACTGCTTGGCTTAAGTGACTCAACTAGATGTTAATATCCAACTAATAATCCTTTATGTTGTAGGGGGATATTGGAACTTCTCAAGCCTAGATGTATTTTCAGGATCTTCCCCTTTGTACCAATAGAAGAAATCATGCTAGCATAGCATGAATGGTTTTTATTGATTTTATCATAAGTTGTAACAATCACCATTTTGTTCTTTTAAATGTTTACTAGCAATCTTTTAATAATTCTATTTTAAATATTTCTGGAGGTTGATATAAGGTTGATATATAATTTGTAGAATTCACCTTTCTATTTTTAAAAATTGTTATGATGCATACGCCTTTTTCCCTTCCAGTAGAACTCTGTTTATTATTTTTTAACTTCACCTAGGTAGAGTTGTGATTTTACCAGCCAGAAGATACATTGTGTATTTACTGGTAATTCATCTGTGAGGAGACTTGAAATTACTTGGAAGAGCTAGTTGTTCTCTTTCAAACTCTCCATTCATCTTGGGCTTCAATTCCCTCTCAGTTTCAGCTCAAAGATCATTTTCCTTGACAGAAAACTCCAAAAGACAAATATGAGACAAGGTTTTCTTCTATATGTAATCAATTAACAATATACCATCATTTCCAAAGACAAGAATGCTTACCCTTTTATTTTTTGGTTCCAAAGTCTGCTCTGTTTTTTCTGGGCATTTTTTGCAAGACATGGTTTTAACCAATCTATGAAATTCCCTTAGTTGAGTTCATAATTTATATTTTAAAGAATAGTTTAAGGTCTGCTCATTAAAGAATTCTCATATATATGATGTTGTTTTTTTCATAGAGGACATTTTTCAGCACACTCAGAAATGCAATGCGCAATTCAGGTCTTGTAGAAAGATTCTGCAAGTGTTTTGGTCTCAGACAAACTGGGGTTTGAATGTCCTCTCCATTCTTATGCTCTTGGAAAGTCACTTAGACTTCATGACCACATTAGTCTCACATGTAAAAATGGAGATAATATCTCATTTTAAGGAGTAAATGGGATATTAGCAAATCCATTATCTTAGTTTGCCAAGGTTGCTATGACAAATACCATCCAGTGGGCTTGTTTAAACAAAAGGAATTTACTGGCTTATAATTTGGAGGCTAGAAGTCCAAAATCAAGCTGTTGGCATGGCAATGCTTTCTTCTGGGTTCAGTATTGTGCTGATGATCACAGTCCTTTGTCGCACAGCAATCACTCATCTCTGGCTTCTTTAAAAATTTTTTTTTAAATTAGAAAAGTAGATTTACAGAAAAATCAGGTTGAAAAATACAGCATTCCCACATACCCCATCCCCCTATCATTAACACTTTGCATTAGTGTTCCAACTGATGAAATAATATTATAATTGTACTTTTAACTATAGACCAAAGTTTACACTGGGGTACATATATATATATTTAATATAGCACCCTATTCTTAACACCTTGTATTAGTGTGGTATATTTGTTATAATTCATGAAAGAACATTTATATAATTGTACTATTAACTATAGTCCATTGTTTATATTAGGGTTCACTGTGTTGTATAGTCCTATGTTTATCTTTTCATTTTTATTCTAGTAACATATATATGACCTAAATTTTCCCCTTTTAAATACATTCACATATATAATTCAGTGCTGTTAATTACACTCACAATTTCGTTCTCCCTGCATCACCATCCCTTTCCAAAACTTTACAACCAACCCAAACAAAATTCTGTGCAAATGAAGCATTAACTCCCCATTTCCTCAACTCCCTTTTGGGTTACTTTTGAATTGGCGCTACTAGTACTGACTGTTGGCCAATTCCCTCTCTTTATAGTCGTATGGATTAAAATCTACCCTGATTCAAATTTGCCACATCTTAACTAAGAACATAAAAAAGTCCTATTTACAAATGGGTTCTCATCCATAGGAATATGGATTAAGATTTGAACATGTGTTTTGTACGGTACCTGATTCAATCCCCAACACCTGTGTAACAACTTTAGAAAAGAATCTGGCACATAACATATTCTTAAATATTAATTTGGTTCTTTCTTCTCAAATTTCCTTTTAAATATAATGACATTGAAATTATGACTAAATATTCTCTATTTTGGGGAATATCTCCATTTTTGGTATTTATCTATTTTTGGAATTGTCTCTATTTTTGGAATCTGTCTTTTGAAAAATTTGGCTACCATGCTAAAATGATATAAATGCTCTTTCTTCAACTTTCTTACTATGATTGCTTTATCAAACAGACTGTTACTCAGAATAAGATGGAATTAGATTTTGGTATGTTACTATGAACCAAATATATTGTGTAATATATTCTTTGATTCAAAAAAAAAATTTACATGTATCCATTACATTTAATTGAGAAATGTATATATTTATTCATCTGTGTTTACTTTTTAGTTTTTAATTGTTTATATTTTCAATTATTAAATGTACAAAATAAAGTTAAAAAAAAAAAGATGGAATTAGAATAAGAATTCCCTAATAATTATTTCTAGCTGCAGCTGTGTTTGACTTTGTCATTAAACTGATTCTTGATTAACTTGGGTCTCCATTCTCTAACCTTGTATACCCTGCTGACTTCTCTATTCTGTCCTTGGCTTGGGATAGTGTTGTGTGTCAAGTTTTGTTGGATTCATCTCATCACTGCAAACAAAAAGCCTACTACATACTCAGAGCCTGGCATTCATAGCCTTTACACAAGTGTTATACAGCCTTGTTATATAAAGTGCAATGTATAGGCAAATGTGCAACCTTGGTGTTACCTGGCAGCTTGTTAGGAATGCAGAATCTCAGGCTACACCCCAGGCTTACCAAATTAGAATCTGCATTTTAACAAAATCTTCTGGTGATTCATGTATATATTAAGCCTTGAGAAATACTACTATAGGAGGTCAGAGGAGGGGAAAATCAATGTAACAGAAGAATAGAATAGAATATGGTTTTACTATTATGTAATGAAATATAGGTGAGAACTGAAGATGAGAGGCTAAACTAAGAAAACTTTCAACCTATTCCAGTTTTCTACTTCAGTTAAAAACCTCAAAAATCTTTTCATTTAGTAGAAATTAATTGTACTTCTACAACTTTCAGGAAGCAGACACATTTAAATTTGAGATTTCCTACCTTAGAATTTGCATTTAATTGCCATACTATTAAGATGACTTTACCTTACTAAAATGGCAGCCCGAGAGTACAGTAATTGTTTTTTAAATGCAATAATGTGAAAGTCTCTGAATCAAGTGAAATAAACGTTGGGCTATAAAAGCAATAACCCATTCTCATCCCTTGCTTTATTGCGATGTAAAAATTATTATCATTATACTTACTAATCTGAACAAATAAATATTCATTGAATGATCACACTCCTTTTTATTAGGATTTCACAATAATAAAGACATCTAAATTTCCCTTTCACGTTATGTTTGTATTAAATATCTCAGATGAAAATGAGATGAACAATGTGATCAGTATTGTTAAGAGGAAATAACGGATGTTACAAGAAAGGGCCTGCCTCTCTTCTGAGCCATTTTCCTGAGCTATTTTGAGTTTCTTTTCTTCTATTTTTCTTCTCTCTCTCTCTCTCTCTCTCTCCCCCCCTTCATTCTCTTACCTCTCTCCTCTATTTTTCCTTTCCTCTCCCCTCCCCTCCCCTTCCTTTCTCCTCCCCTCCCCTCCCCTCCCCTCCTCTCCCCTCCTCTTCTGTCATCTCCTCTCCTCCCTCCTCCCTCTCTCCTTCACTTATTTTCTCCCTCGCTCTCTTCCTTCCTCTCTTCCTCCTTCCTGTCCTTCCTTCCTTCCTTTTTTCCTCCCTCCCACCCCCCTCACCCCCGTTTCCTTCTTCCTCTCTTTCACCCCTCATCACATATTTATTGAAAACTGTCTTTGTGCCAAAAAGTAGATGGAGCTATCATGGTGAAAATACAAAGCCATTGATCTCATAAGGTTTACATTTTAAGTGACCTGTTCATACAACCAGACTTGGGGACACAATCTTGCTTTGGAAATTATCATCTGGACATTTTTCTATGAGTGCATCAAACTTATCATTTTTCCCCCTCAATATACAATGTTTGACTCACCCCCACATCTCTGAGCTCTTATTGACTCCTTTATTCTCCATATCTAGCCACCAAAGTAAGTTTATTTTACTTCTATATTTCATGAACCTATTCACTTGTTTTTGATAATTTGATATTCCAGTCACAAGTTTGGTTATTCTCAAAATTCTTCTTCATCTTGTCACTGGATGATCTCTCTATAATCTAAATTATACTTTTTCTGAGTATACCTAATGAAGGATGCAAAGACATCTCTACTGTAACCTACAAAATAGTTTTGGCAAGAATTACTAAAGAAAACCTAAATAATCTGAAGGATATGTGATACTCAGAATTGAACATTAGGTATTTTAAGGATGTCAGTTTTCCCAAATTTATCTATAGATTTAACCAATCCCAATTAAAATCTAAACGTAATTATAAAATTATTTTTGAAATGTAAAAGATCAAAAATATCCAAGGTAATTTTGTAGAATAAATCTGAATAACATGTGACACTAGATATAAGACCTATTGAAAAGGTCTAATAATTAAGACAATGTGGCATTGGTGCAATGATAGACAAACTGACTAATAAAACTGAATAGACATTTCAGACACAGAGCAGCACACATGTGAACAACTTATTTATTTCAGTGGTGCCCCTCTGCTACTGCAGAACAGTAGGAAAATAGCAGCCTTTTCAGTAAACAGTACTGGGCAGATTGGCTGTATTTTCTGTGCACATCCAAGTATCAGGTTGACTAAACTGGGACTGCAATGATAATTATTATAAGGAAAGATTACACTTGATCCGATATAGGAAATTTAAGGCTGAAAAGATTCCATAGTGACTCTAAGTAGTTTTTTGTTTCAATTTGTTTTAAGCCTTGATGACTGGTAATGGTAGCTGGCATAATAAAAATCAAGGAAATAGGGGCAAGAGTTGCTGGTTTGAGACAGGGGTTCATTGGCTGGATTTTGGATATTTAGATAAATTCATCATTCACAGTAAATGTGTTTGGTGGCTCATTGTTGAAAAATAAAAAACTAGTAAAAACCTTAAATGGATGTATTCCAGAAAAAACGTCTATCATCTAGGACCCTTTGCTCATTTTGGACATATAAAATACTCATTTACATATATTCTTTAATATTGATGCACCTAAAACTGCAGGAAACACTCAATTTAGTTTGCATTATTAAGTTACTAATTGTGTGGCAAGAGATACAGAGGGTGGACTGTTAAAGACAAAGATCTTTACTTCCTTTCAAAACTTCCCTTGTCCTCTTCCTCCTATGCTTGACAATTCATGAAATTTTGTTGCTTTGTTTTCGTACTCAGTCCAGGAATGCATGTGCTGGGCTAAGTACATCATGGACCTTTAGGGATCAATAAAAGCCAATAAATCATAGTCCATGTGAAATTCTAAAGAGGGAAAAAAAAACCTGGATGAGCATTTACATCTATAGTCTACCTTAGAGCAAGGGCAGATGAGGCCACCCATTCTTCTGAGTTCCCAGTATCTCCATTAGTTACTCAGAATATCATTTAGTCTTATGATACTTCCAAGTCTTTGAAATGACACAGGAGTGTTATTTTACAAACATAGCAAAATCTTATGACAGGAAGATGACGAATAGGGAGAGTGCTCTCTCCTTGGCATCTTCTGCTAATTCAAATTTAATATCACCTGATTTACTTTCCAGGTGATGTCATGAAACACAGGCATTTTAGTGGAAACACTGGGGACAGGCATATGTCATCATTAAATTTTAGATAAATAAAATGTTAGTAACTCTTTTACAATCAGTGAAAAACAAATAGTTCAGCAAACCCATGGGTAATTTGATTGCTTTTATTAACATTCACCATAAATTCATCCTTTGTGCAACACTGCTGGCATGGCAGTGACTGCAGGGAATTATCTATTGATAGACTTTATTGATCATATTTTAAATTCTTAAGAGGCTCCCAAGTCCAAGAAGCTGTCTCTGTCTGAAGAGGAGAGTGTTGACTTTCCTGCTCTTAATGCCATCTTCACACATGCATCAATACAAGCCAATTAAAACTACATGGAAGAAAAAAATTACCTTCTTCATGAATTTGACCATTGATAGAACCATGAAGCATCAGAAATGGAAAGGCTATTAGAAATAATTTGCTTTGGCCTTATTATTTGATATTTGAAAGACAATATAGGAGAATGTAGGAGAACAAGGTGGTCTTAGACTGGTGATAAAACGTTACTAAATTCATTTGCGTCATCTCTATGCTATAATCTCCCCCCTCCTACTATCTTGAATGTTTAAAGAGTTCTTGCAAACCAGTAAGAAAAATCAAAGGTTGTGACAGAAAAAAAAAAAAAAAAAAAAAAAAAGGCAAAAGATAAGAGCTAGCAATTCACAGAAGATGAAATATGGAAGGCTAACATACATTTGAAAAGATGGTTAGTCTCACTGGTAACCAGAGAAATAAAAATAAAATGACAATGAGACCATGCTTCACACCAGCAGATTAACAAAAAAAATTAGAAACTATTAATTCTAGATGTTGGTCAAAATGCTTCAGCAAAAACTGGAGCTCTCCCACCTAGTGAGTTCTCCCAATTGCTCCAGAGAGCGATTTGGTTATACCTAGTGGAGGTGGAAATGAAAACAACCTGGAACTCAACAATTTCACTTTTAGACACATATCCTAAGGGAGAGCTTAGGATATTGCAATGTTGCAATAGCAAGGAAACAAATTGTGACTATGTCTAGCAATGGACTATTCTATGTCTGATAAGATTAAATAACTAGATTTATATCTGTCCAAAGGATAAATGTAAAAGAAAATTATTCACTGTAAAATCACTACATGTTATGTGTGTAAAAAATTTAAAATACTAAGTAAGTAATATACTATATATGGATATATATAGGTAATAAAACTGAAAAATATATGGGCTGAAATCAAACCAAAGAATAAGACTGGGTAGTAGAATGTGATGTATTATCCACACACACCCCCTGCCAATTATATGGGTGTTTGTTCAAAAGACATTCCATTATTTTCTCAGGAAGAGCCAAAACGTGAAGCTATTTGCATAAGAGAAGTTTTTTTTTTTTTTTTTTTTAAACTTTCCATTATGAATAATTCAAACATGCACTAAAGTTCACAGAATAGTCATATATCCATTCACCAGATTCAACAATTGTCAACCCCTGGTCAATCTCTTACATCTATTCTCCCACCCACTGCCCTGTCCTACATATTTGCATTATTCTCAATCAAATCTCAATCATAATCTCAAGTAATATATTTATTCTAAGGAAAAACATATGAAACGTAAGATAATATCATTTGATAATTCTTAGTGGTGAGGACATGGATATTTGTGGTTTTATCCTTTGGACATTTCTGTAATTGTTTTAATTAAAAAAAAAAAAGAAATAATAAAATGGCAGGCAGGAATGAGGGGAAAAAACAGAAATAACAAACAATTAGCCCTTGACTATTTCTTATCATTTTCTCCAAAGTAATTACACATTTTCACATATATTTACAGTGAATTCTATATATAATAGGTTATTGTATTCAACTTTCACCCAATTGTAGAATTCTCCTTCCTATACAGAATGAAGCAGAATTTAAAAAGATGCCATCACAGAATAGTGCCTTTTTTTTTTAAACAGAAGAAAGAAACATTGAGTGTTTATTTAATTAGAATGATTTCCTTTTAGCGGGATTGTCTACAGTCAGGAACTTCTGGTGCTGGAATCCTGTCTATGCACTTTCTGTAGAAGACTGTTCAGCAAAACAAGGGGAAATGTGAGCTTTTCAATGTTGCCTTTAAACATTAGAATTGGAAAGGAGATTCTCAGAAAACTTGTCATTAAGTTCATCCAAACACTCCTCAGACAGCCCCCTGCTCTCAATAACCTAGAGAGGGAGAATTTTTACAAGTATTTTGGCTTAATTAAGTGGTAAGAAATTAACATTTAAAAAACTCCCAAGGCATCTGTCAGCACCTACTTTTGACTGGGGAAAGTGCTCCGTGTAATATGCAAATCAGAAATATAAACTCACCCACACACCAGGGGGATTGATCAATGACAAGAAGCATAAATTAGAAAATGACAAAAAGAAATTTTTTATCTTTCTTTCTTCTATATAGTGCACACATCATTTGGATGTAGATGTCCAGGACAGCTAATTCCACTCAGATGAGGAAGAAGATAATTAGGTTTCAGGAGGAAGCATGGCTATTCAGAAATATTTCCTCTTAAATTTGAAAATTTAATCCACATGTGAAGGATTAAATTCAAATCTCTTCTTAAAACATACCAATTGAAATTAAGGTGTGAAAATGTTATATGACAAGAACTATTTGCTTGGATTCATGAATGGCATAATTTAATTAACATTTTCTTAGTGAAATGAGATTTTTTTTCAAAATAAATTATGGACCATAGAGATGTTTGACAAATAGCTCAGGAAGAATTATAACCAAAAATGTGCCCAATAATTTCAGTAAGTGCAAATACAAAAAAAGCTTACTTTTATTTACTTTAAATTCACTATAAATAATTTAATTTGGCTTTGAGGGGGGCAATTATATTTTGGGAAACTATGAGATACTCAGAAAACTAGAAATGTGACTATATCCACTCAGGAAAGCAGAAATGTAAGAATGTCTGCTGGGGAAGTCAGGGACACCCCTAGTGGCCATCTCCCAGCCCTCTCGTACCCCGGCTTCCTTTTCTAATTGCAGTGCAGATGTTTCAGTCTGTTTCCATTCTGTAGTATGGGAGAGATGTTGGGTCTAATGAAAAAGCCTGACCATACCTTAAACCCCAAACCAGGGACAAGCAGTGCCAGCTGCTTATCAGGGCAGGAATTCTGAGTGGCAGGGCTTGCTCTCACTGGGTTGAATAAATACCACACTTTCTGGCAGCACAGATTTGTCTCTCCTCTCAGATATGAAGTGAGGCTTGCAAGTTGCTATCCACCGACCCTGACCCAAGCAGTTGGCCTTCCCCAGGGGATCTCTTCCCCTGCTCTTTTGGACCCTTTGTGCTGTGTAAGAAATAAAGTGGTCATTTGTTGAAAGTTTCTGTGTGCCTGAACCTGTGCTTCTACAACGCTCCATATAGAAATTCACTCTACAATGTCCACAAGAGTTTATTTTTTTTTCCTGATTACTTCTAATTTTAAACATCAGTTGGTTTTATGTCCTACCAAGGTTTATTCCCTTTATTTTTAAAGAAAATTTAGATTACATAAATATTACATCGAAGACATAGGTGATTCCCATATGCCCCACCCCTCCCCCTCGCACACTTTCCCACATTAACATCTTTCATTAGTGTGCTACATTTGTTGCAACTGATGAACACATATTGAAGCATTGCTACTAACCATGGTCTATAGTTTACATTATGGTTTACATTTTGTGCCACACAATTTTACAGGTTTTGACAAATGGCTTGTATCTGTCACTACATTATCATGCAGAACAATTCCAATGTCCCAAAAATGGCCCATGTTACACCTATTCTTCCCTTTCCTTCCCGTGAGAACCTCTGGTGGCCACTGTCTTTATATCAATGTTACAAGTTCTTCCATTATTTGAATAATAATAAGTCTGCTTTGGTCCATATATGCATTCCCCCCTTATGTTTGTTCATTCCTCAGTCGTGAGGTTTTGGGGATGGTGATGCCCACTCTGTTTCTGATTGAGTGGGGGCTTAGATCCCATGGGCAGATGGATGGGACTGTCTTGCTTGCAGTTGTAGATACTCTCTGTTTTATGGAATGGGCATTGTCCATCATCATCCTTTTGTTAGTTGTTCTGAGTAAGTCCAATGAACTGGAGAGTAGGTGATGGCTGCAACTCTGCTGAGATTCAGCGCTTAACCGACATATGAACAGCCAGAAGATTTAAGTGTTTGGGGCATATATTTAATGGATATAGTGCTAAGTATAGGTTCAAATAAAAGAGGGAAAAGAACCATGTGTAGGAAAATTATAAATGAGACTAACTGAAACATTTGGGTCATAGGTGATCATATATTCCAAGGTAAGGTCCACCAACAGGGTGCCACCTGTTTCCTAGAGTTGTCTGCCCTGCCTATAGTATCTAGATGTTTCTAGACACCTCAGGATCCTACCAGGTTTTAAATGTTTCTCTTTCCATCCCCCAAACCCCAAAGTCAGGAGACTATCTCATTTAACTAAGTGTCTTGGAAGTTAAGAGCTCACATGCAGGTGCTAGTTACTTATTAACTATTTGCATTTAGACCAGTAGTTTGATCTCTCTAAGTCTCAGTCTCTTCATCTATAAAATAGGGATGTATACTTTTAATGATAATTAAGTGACATACTTTGTACAAAGTTCTTTTCATTGTGCTTGGATATAAATAGTATATGCTCATTTAATGATATTTATTATGATGAATATTTTTATGGAAATGCTAAAATATATTATTTCATTTATATATTTTTCTTAGGCTAGAAATGTATATTTAGCTGTATTATTGATATTAATAATCAGTGCATAGATTATTTCCTTCTTGTGTTTAATATTTTACCAATATCTCTAAGAAAAAAAGTCCTCTAGTGGAGTGAGAAGAATCATTTGAATGAGATGAATAGGGCTTGGAAGACAGGGAGGAAGGGGCTATTGCAATAATATAGGCCAAGAACCTTGCCAGCTTAAACTAATACCATGGCAGTGCAGATAGAAAGGATGGGGTACATATGAGAGAGATGCAAGGCATATATGCAATGAGATCAATCGATCTTGGGGGCACAGTGGATTCCAGAGTATGAAGAGGTAGGAGGCATCCAGGTAGATTCCCATATTTATGGTTTGAGTGGCCTGTTGCATGGTGAAACTATTATCTTGAACATGGCCCACAATAGGAAGACAGGTCCAGAGAAGAGGAGAATGAGTTTAGTATTTTATTGCATATTTGACAATGTGCATGGGACATACCCATGTCCCAATCCACTAGACACTCCTTTTAAGAGTTAGCCAGGGAAGGCAGGAATCAGTGATGACTTAAGTTATAGGGAAAAGCTTCATATGGACTTTGGGCCAGAGTTCTAAACCTGAAGCCCAGGTCTTTCACTTGTTATCTGTGTGATCTTGGACAACTTGTGTAAATTTCCTGAGCCTCAGTTTCTTCATATGTAAAATATCTCATTGTGTGTGTGTGTGTACACATGCATGTGCATGTGCAAGAGAGAGAGAGAAAGAGATGAAAATGACAAAGGACTTAGCATATAGAGAGCCTTCAAAAAAGTAATAAACATCATTATTACTAGTGTTAATATTAGCAGGAATTTGAAACCAAGCAAGTTAGGACTATATAAAATATTTGCTGCCAGGCATTGTACTAGGTAGTTTGTATATGTGATACACCTATATGAAGATAGTTTGTTTCCACTTCATAGATAAGTGGGAAAAAAGTTAGGGATTTGAAGCTGTCATGCCTGTATCTCCTAGCTCCCAGACTCCAGCCTCTTTCTACCCTACTCTGCCTTTCTTAGCATTTGTTATTAGGAAGAATGTGGAACAAGCCTTCCTGATGAAAGGATATCCCAACCAATTTCCCTGAGGTGGAAATGAGCATGAGCTGTTTGAAGGACAGTTACTCCTGTTCGGGGTGTCTCTTCCAACATCTGTGGTTGCTGTGGCTCAAACAGAGGACAGTCTTTCTGCCATTTTTTGACATCCTTTCAGTTTCTACCACCCAGCAAGACTTCCCACCACTAGCACAATGCTGGGGAGTACTTTTTAATTAAGTGGGAAATGGGGTAAATTCATTTTTGTTGTACCTATTAGGACTGGAGGACTTAACAGCATTTGATGGACTTTTCTGATTCTAAAAGCAATGCAAATTTATTGTGAAATACAAGAATACATAAATTTCCTATCATTTCTAACATACTTAAAGAAAGATTTTAGCCTTTTGGAGGTGGTGCATCACCTTTTCGTCTGCACATCTAAATTCACACATATGCACAATCACGGATACACATATCAGTATATATTATAACTGACTTTGTGCATCAATCCTCACAACCACTTCTGAGGTAGGGAATATTATCCCTAATTTTATAGATAAGAAAGCTGAGGGCCAGGGTCATTAATACTATCTCACAGATAACAAACGATACAGCTTTGTTTTAAATTTACAGGTGCCTATCTTCTAAAGTCACATTTCTCCCCTACCTTTACTGAGGCTAACCTCCATTTGGAGGTTGAGGTTTCTTTCAGAGACTTCATGAGGGCTCAGTCATAAAGATGCTATGGTGCTCTCAAGCCAGGGCAAGATTGGGTAGCAAATAAAAAGACCCAGGTCAGTATTAGGACCTGCAAGGTAGTTGGAAGGTTGCTAAATCACAGGAAATATAATTGAAGAGGAAGAAAAGAAGAGAAGCTAAATTGCTTGACTCACTTATTGACCACAATCTTCTGCCCCATCAGGAAGTGGCTCTGAGGAGGGAGGAGATGTCTGTTGAAAGAGAGCCAGATGGAATCCTGCTGAGCCAGGACTGGTACCTGATGGCTCAGATTCTGCGACATGGCAGTAATCTTCACCAGACACTTTCTTATGCCCCCATGGAGTTTTGATTTCTGCCTTTCATGAATTCTCATGTCACCTGGTTTACATCCTTCAACTTGTTTGTCTCATCTTTGCAGCTATTTTATTGCACATGCAGAGGTCAAAATATGCAAAATATATACCTTCTAGGAGTAGCATTCAGGCACAAATGGTAAAGAAATTAAGGTTCATTTATTGTGTGTATATATATATATATATATATGCTGTAAATAACATTAATTATTTACCTTTAAAATAATGTGTTTTGTAGAAACATTAACATGTTTCTACATGTCCTTTGAGAAGTCTCCTCTCTTCTGTTATATTCGGCAGAACCCCCCCTTAATATAGTAAGCAGTAAATTCAACTTTGTCATTTTAGTTCAGATGTAGAGGGGTGGTCTCCTCATCCTTTGACAGCTACAACGAGTTAAGCATTAGACTAAGAGCATAATATGTAGTAGCTCATGTAATTCTCACAACTGTTTTATAAATTCAGAGTCATTAGCTTTTATATGAGGAAATTTAGACTCTGGGAGATTCAGAAAACTGCTCAAGGAAACACAGTTTTAAATGACAAAGTCAAAATTTGACCACAGGTATTTATAAACCCAAAGGATGTGCACATTCTTTTACACCAGGCTGCTAAGAGAGTAATATTATTTCTCTTCATTTTCTTACTTCTGTTAATGGGAAAATGCATTATGCAAAGATTAGACTCTCTCTCTCCAAAGTTTATCATAGGGACTGTTCATTTCTTAGCCTCTTTCCATTCATGACCATCATTTTACACACACACAAACACATGCACATCAGGGAGTTTATAGAATCATAGAGTTCTTAAACCAAAAGGAACCTTAGAGACCAATTAAGTCTCATACTCCATTTTACTGAGAGGTAAAATAATGTTTCTTTCTCTCTTTTTTGATCCCTTTTCCCAGTCATCCACAGATTGAGTTACTTCTCCAACTATATCCCACAACCCCAAACATGGCGCACATATGAATACAACTATCCTCTTTCCCTTCTCCATGATAATGCACATCTCCCATCACTAATCCTGTTGACAAGTGAATCAGAAGCCATAGTTAAGATGCCACACAGATCCCTGCTTACTACATACCCAAGAATCTCAGATCTATCATGGGGAAAAGAGTAGACTTGACTACCCACCTAACTTTTGGCATATTTATATTTATGTCATCTCAGAAGCTCAGCTGTCTATTAAGACAATGAGTAATGGAAACTATACCAAGTTTTGCTATCTCTATCTAAAACAAAATCGCCAATAAAAGATTTTTTCTTTATAGTAGATTCCAAATAAATAGTGAATGTGTATATTTTGGGGGCATACACAGTTGAATTGCTTAATCTGACAGAATTTTGCCATCCAAATTGCTGTATTACATGGAATTACGTTAGAGATTATATTGCTCAAATTCTGTATGAAATTTTGCTTCCCCCATAACGTTTTTTTCCTTCAAGGGAATCAAACCCTCCCCTTTTCTAAGTGAGTGATGCTTTTCATAATTGCATCAAACATGTTTTCACTTTTTAGAATTCAAATTGATGCTTTATAACGTGCTATTTTGCATTGATCTCTAATTATTATTCGATACTTGCTATCCTAATTTGTTTTTATAATTCACAAAGAAAATAACAGAGTACTGGTCTCTCATGGTTTCAAGTCATATGTACCCCAGAAAAACATGTTCTTAAATTTAATCCATTCTGGGGAAGAGGGCCCATTGTAAGCAGGACCTTTTAATGAGGCTACTCCAGTTAAGGCATGACCCACCTCATTCAGGATGGCTCTTAATCCTATTACTAGAGTCCTTTATAAATTGAATGCCATGTGCCTTGCCATGTGGTATAGGAGCCAAGGAGTGCCACCAGCTGGTCTTCAGGAAGAAAGCATCACTTGGTGAGGTCTTGATTTGGACATTTTCTCAGACTTTAACTATAAACTAATAAATTCCCATTGTTTAAGGCAACCCATTTCATGGTACCTGCTTTAAGCAGCCTAGGAAACTGAAACATGGTCAGACTGCAAATTTTGTAAATACTCATGAAACTGAAAAATCTTGGACAAAGGAAACAGCTAATTTATTTAAGAGTTGGTTCAGTACAAATCAACAAAATCTCTTCCCTCTCCTAAAATTCAGTAGTGGTATATGCATTTAAAGTGTGCCCTCTTGGCTTAAATACATTTCCTTTTGTTGCTATTTAAAAATGAAGGACTAATGATTAATTAGTGACAAGACTGTTATCAGAAATGAAAATTCCGTGAGCTGACAATTCTTGGATTTCTGACCTTTTTAGTCTTACTGCTCTTTTCTTCTCATTGGTGTATTTATGAATGAAGGAGGGAGAAATGCTCCTGAGTCTGTTTTTGTGCCCACCATTTTTCCCTTTTCCCAAGGGTTCTCTCATCCTCCCTTCCCCATTCTCTATGAAGCCTATAAATTCTTCAGGTACTAGTACAGGTGGGCATCATCTCTGTAAGGACAACTTACAGAAAGTGCCAGGAACACTCACGGATCCCACACTTATTGGGCTATAATCATATAGTATTTTGCCATCTCCAGCTAGGGGTGGAATGTGTGGTTTTTAAAGTCAGAAGACCTGAGTTAGCATTCAGCTACATACAAATTAACTCTATGGCTTTGGACAAGCCATTTAGATTCTTACAGCATTTGTGTGTTTGCTTGTTTTTGTTGTTAATGCTGGTTATTAATTTTTCAATATAAAATAGGGGTTATATTAATAATATTTAGCAAGCAGAACGAAGAATAATATATTTTAAAGTACTTTGTCATACTTTGCAAAGGTATAACTTGACTTTTCAATTTAATTATAAGGTCCAAAAGAATGTCTCATATATTTATGTACTTTCCAATAAATAAATCTAAAACAATTTTCTTTCCATATCATGTCATCAATAAATACTTACTGAATAAATATAACTCAACCCCCCAATTTTCTTTTAAATTGGTACAATATGTTGATGTATTCCCCAGTTCTGTTGCAAATTCCATCCACAAAGTAAAGATTGAACAATGAATGAATAACAGAATTAATAGCTACAACTCAAGTCAATGCACAGGGAAAGCATAAATTATTGTTGTACAAAGTTTTCATTTTTCCACATAGTTTTTCCTTAAACTGTGCCTGGGCTACAAGTTTTCTTATTAGGCCAATAAAGATATAATGAAATATTAGCAATGAATCACTCTGATTATATTATAGTATTAAGCAAAATTATATTATGAAATTAAATTAATATTGTAATAACAACATAACTAAGATTTATAAGCAGAACTTTATGTTCTCAGCTGTTAACCTATTTATTGATGAAATAATAGTTAGATAGATTAATTAATCCCTCTCACCTTCATCAAATGACATATACGAATTTGAATAGTGCACATTAACTAGGTGATAGATAAGTAAAATAACACAACTTGCCCATATCTTAAAAAGGAAGTTATATAATTTAAAAATATTTATCATTTGGTGGTATTCCTTTTTGTGGGGGAAAATGCTTCATTTGCATTACAAAATATGTTGTACCTTTTGAGCTTTCCTCTCTTTAGTCTTAAGAACCATATAAAATTATACTCTTCTAATTCTGATTCACTTATAAAGGGGGAACAAATGGAAGGATATGAAATGTGAAAATACACATTCTTCTCTATCCATATCACTTTTCTAATCACAGTTGGAGAGTGTAAGACTTTGCAAAGTTAAATCAGACTAAAAAGATTGAGTTGATCAGGGTAGAGGCATCCATGTTTACTTTGCATCCTGCAGAGGCCAAATCTTGAACATGATAGAACTCACATCATGTAGCATTTTTCAGGGCTTCAGTGTATGTTCTCTAAGTGACTTTCGTTTCAGATAAACTTTATATGTTTATAGGATATTGCTCTAATTAAGGTCAACTTTATTGGCTTTGTTTCCTATAAGCACATCTGAATTAGAACACATTTATTTTTTTTTAATTCATTTCTCCCAAAGTCTGTCAACTGGTTTAAAATAAAACAAAAGCCTACAGGGCCATGACAGAATAACCAGTGCAAGTTTGTCCTTCCATAGAATACAACAGTAAAACTGCACAAAATGTACAAGTTATCTGTTTGCTGGCATAACATGAAGTACATGCTTGTGATCCTTGAAAGAATGGAAAATCATTATGTGAGTCCATGATTAAGCCTGTGTTTTGCCTGGGGTCAGAAATACTAATTCATCATAAAATCTCTTGGCCAGAGAAGGCTGAGAAGCAAAGATACACTAGTAGCAAGGAGTATACGTAGCACCCAGATCTTGGTTTCTAAATACAATTCTCCATTAAGAGGTAAGAGGACTTCTTGAAGAAAAGACTAATTCCAATGTTGAGGCAGTGCAAGTACTAGATGAGCCTGAGGAATCCTGTTACTCCAGAAAGTAAGGAAATGTTCAAGGGATGATGAGGACATATAAAAAATATAGGGATCAGTTTGAAGGTTAAATTGGCCACACCTGGTCTATTTGAACATTAAAATAAATAATTACATTAATGAGTAAAATCAGAATCCATGAAACCATATTAATACAAATAAACGAATAAATAGGAAGAAGAAAAATCTCTTTTAAATGTAGAAGGGAGGAATGAGTTAGAAGGTCATCAATGGATCTAAAAATAGTTGTGAGAAATGTGGTATTAAAATTTTTTCACATTATCCCTAAACAAAATAATAATTAGTTTAAAAGAGAATATGTTAACTTCATAGTGCAGATTCCTGATGGGCACCACCTTAATCAAGTGATTGAAGTTAGCATCACCAAATTTGGGACTAAGTGACACCATGTAACTCTTGATATGAGGAGCTGAGAAGGACACAGTGTCACTTCAAAGAACGCACGCGAGTGAGGGTCGTAGTGGTGTGGTGTGCCCTGGACTTTAAACAGGCTAAGGAGTGAAGGGGAGAACTGGGGATTCACACTTTTATCCTCACATTACAGATGAGGATACTGAGCTCCAGTAAGACAATTGATCTGTTCAAGTTCACCAACCAGTGGAAACAGCTCCAAGCCCTGTAATTTTTTATTCTTTCTGTACAATTTCAAACAAATGAAACATGAGATTAGGGAATGGAAATTAAATGGGTTTCCACTCAGAACAAACGCACAATTTTAGATTCTCAACCCCTGTGCACCTCTATTAATCTTTACCATTTTGCAATCCTAGTGTTACAGAAGCAGAAAGCCTGTGACTTAGTGTTTTTCCCTTATATGACAGCCCAGCTCCCATATACTCACATCAGGTAAAGCCACTCTTTGTGACAATCAAACATTCAACATTTTCATATTAAATATAAGTTCATTTCTGTACTTTTGTCTATTGTCTCTAAACTGCCAGTAGGAAAGACATGAAAAGTAAAGCAGTAAGTACTGGTAGTATAAGAAAACTGTGCTGACAGACAATGTGTTCAGGAAGAAGGAATTCTCATTAAAAACACCATACCACTCAAAAGCACTTAAGAAATTACCCTTTAGGGTTTCCAAATCTTTGTGACAGCTTCACTTCTATTTGGAGGTAGTTATGTGTAATTACGTCAAGTACAGAATTCTTTGTAGGTTCATGTAAATCTCTTAGTTTAATATTTTTAAAGAGGTTATAAAAGCTTTCAGGGCCTCAAAAATTTTTTAGGAAAATTAATCATCAAAATTTGTAAAACATGAACTACATGTTAACCACAGTGCTAGAGTAGAGATTTCTGAAATACAACACTATCACAAAGAGTTCAAAACTTTTAACTGGGAAGCAGATGTGGGTCAAGTGATTGGGCTCCTGTCTACCATATAGCAGGTCCAGGGTTCGATTCCTGGGGCCTCCTGGTGAAAAGCAAGCTGGCCCACGTGGTGAGCTGGCCCACATGGAGTACTGGCCTGCCCAGAGTGCTAGCCCACACAGGAGTGCTGGCCCATGCAGAGAGCTGGCACAGAGCAAGATGATGCAACAAAAAGAGGCACAGAAGACAGACAATGAGAGATGCAGCAAATCAGGGAGCCTTGGTGGCACAAGAGATTGTGCACCTCTCTCGCACTCTAGAAGGCCCCAGGATCAGTTCACGGTGCCCCCTAAAGAGAAGACAAGCAGACACAGAAAAAACACACAGAGGGCAGACAGCGATAGCAAAACAACGGGGCGGGGTGGGGCGGGGATCAATAAATCTTTAAAAAAACAAAACAAACCGTAACTGACCCAATACCCCATGCTCATGCACACACTAATAGAGAACTTCATGTGGCTATATAGAGCAAAGGCCAGGCTTATGTAGTTCAGAGGTAAACGAAGCTCAGAGCTGGGTCCAGAATCAGTGTAAGAAAAGTTACCTTTAGATAAGGGAGAAGGGGTTTGCCAGAAGTATGAAAATAGATGATAGGTATGGAAGAATTCTGAACTGTGAAAGCAAAGGCAGCACAAGGCATTATATTTACCAGTTGTACATAGTGCTCCGTATGTTTCTCTTTCCCTGATGTTACATTTATTTGGAAAGGGATGTATGAAAAGACATTTGACATGGAGAAACTCACAGAGGTAGTCATTACATAATGGCATCCTGGTGAGCCTGCGAAGGTGTGTCAGTGACGCTAGAAGGTGAGGCCACTCCTTCCCCTGTCCCCTCCACTTCTGCTCTGACTACTCTGTTCCTATGAATCTGAGAATACACTGCTATTAACGAACTTCAGCACCAAGGATGGTTAAATTTCTCTCGGCATTCATATTTGGAAATATGTCAAAGCTCCCTCCAGTAATGGATCCCTAGAACTTCACATTAGCCCATATTAGTGAAAGCAAAACACAAGCAGCATCTGCAAATTATGAAATATGATGTGTTATGTGAGAGATTAAAACCTACACGAATGGTATCTATTTTATTGACTTAATTAGAATTTTAACAAGAGAAACAAATGAAGGTAAAGTTCGAATACATTTAGAGTCAGTGAGGAGAGCTCTCTGCATAAGAAGTGGGCAAGGTAAGCAGGTACTTGCATAAAGGAAAGGATTCTTTTACCCCTAACAATTCAGTTTGAAAAAACAAACAAACAAACAAAAACAACAAATATGAGCAGATGCTTATATAGCACTTAACATCACCCAAGTACAGGCATAGTGTTTCACATATATTTAATTCATTTAATCCTCCCATCCCCTTGAGGTAAGTAATTTGTCCATAATCAGAAAACTAATGTTGCAGAGCCATGTCATAACTCCATGGCAGTCTAGCTATGGAGTCCTTGATCATATCCCTGACTTTTAATCATCCAAATGGCAATTTCGGTGCTGGACACTGGGGGTCCAAAGACATGTAATACAAAGTTTTAATCGCAAGAAACTTTCTGCCTGGTGACATAAACTTTGATATTGTCATGCACAGTGGGATGTGAGCCAAAACACAAAAGCTAGACAATAATCCAATCTGGAGGTAGGAGATGAAAAGGAGTGGGAACATGAAAGCAAAATTCCTAGAAGACTTTTGGATTTTTTTTTACAGGTGTGTGTCTTAATATTTATTCCGTTTTCTTTCTGATATCACATGGTTGTACATTTTATTTTAGAAAGATAGTGGTAAAAAGATACGAACCAAGAGACAACTTCCAGGCTAACGTATTCTAACTTACCAGAAAGTCCATAAATTGAGGGAAAGTCTCCTCTTGGAATAGCTATTTATGTTGGACAAAACAAAAAGGAAGGGAGAGAACCATGGAAGCATTATCCAAAGCCACTAGTGTGGGCCTTTCAGGCTGGCCTTTCAGTTGAATCTTTTTCAACTGTGACTACAACATCTCCTGAAACCCAAACTAATCCCTTACTCTATCCTCTCCTCTCCTCTTCTTTTAATCCATACATTGAATACTCTGGCTACCCGTACTCTTCATCTTTAAATTTTATTTATTTTTCAAGAAGCATTTAAATCTTACCTTTTTCTTGAAGCCATCCAAGACCAATCCAACTCATATTTATCCCTCCCTCCTCCCCACCCTAAAATCATTATGTGTCATATTCAAAGACAACCCGTTTTATAACTAGATAATGCTTTCTTTCAAATAAAAGAGAAAAAAAAAGAATGGCCTTGTAGTTAGATGGTATGTGTTCAAATCCTGGATCTTCCACCTTCTAAATATATGTCTGTGAGTAAGTTGTTCAACTTCTTTGAGCTGCTACTTCCTCACCTATAAAATGACCTTAACGATAACGTCCACCTCATAGCATTGTTGAGAAAATTGAAGAGCTAACGTGTGAAGTGTTTATGACTGCCTATTTTAGGAATATTTATTATGTCCCAGTTACTCTTCCTATTCCAGTCACTGGGCTAGAGTACTGAGCTAGCTTATACTTTTCTTCTGGTCTTCACAGCCAGCTCTCAAACATTACATAATATTTTGAATTGAAATGACAGTAATAATTGATAGTAACCCAGAGCATTAAGTTTTGCATGAATAGTTTTTTCACTTCTATTTATACTTATCTCAGTATTTGAACAGTCACATCAACAGTTCTCTGATCTCAAGCAAGGCACTAAAGTAAATATGAATTTTTACTTTTTATTTAGTTTTCCAATAGCCTTTTGGTAAAAAAATAATTATATCACAGAGTTTTGATTTATGAGAAGAACAATTATCAGTTCATTGTATAAAGTCAGCCTAATAGAGTTATCCACAAACAGAAATTGAGTCATGATGTTTTCTTTCTCCCTTTTAATCCATTGGTGCAAATAGGTATTCTGCTTTTGTTTAGTTCCTGCTTCTGCCTTTGAAAAAATCTGTTCTATTAAATCACATAGTAAACAATCACATTTTTTTTGTTCTGTCTTCACTAGCAGCAAATATCATGCCTGTGTTGTCCAATATGATAATCACTGTCTGTATGTGACCAGTGAGCACTTGAAATTTGACTATTCCAAAAATACGCACTGCCTTTCTAAGCTTGGGTATGAAAAAATGAATGTAAATATCTCATTAAAAGCATATATTGGTTTCATAATGAAATGATAATATTTTCAAAATCCTGAGTTAAATAAAATATTTAAATCAATTTTACTTGTTTCTTTGTCATTTTATTTAAAGTAAACCATTTCAACTTCAAAAAATAAAATAGCAGACAAAAGGCAGCTTAACAAATTATGAAAGCATTACTTTAAAAAATTCTGTCCAGGCACATTTGTCTCATTTAATCCTAAAAATCAAGCACAATTGTTTCTCCAGTGTTCAGAAAGACACATAAACAAGCACAGATTGATTAAATTACATGACCAAGGCCTCCTTATTAATGAAGAAAATGAAGGAAAAATATGCTTAATCATATTCATATCTCATAAAACTTCTTTGTAATTTTTAAATGTGACTACTAGTAAATTTAGAATTACATATGTGGCTTGCATTATATATATAGATTGGACCATGCTGGTCCAAGCAGTAGAAGCATCTCACCTGTAATGAGCATTCAATTGGTATTCTGATGCAAAGCTTGTCTCCTTCTCTATTCTGTTCTTCATCCCTAATGCGGGTGCTTGCAGACAGCAGTGGTAGAAATAATTTATTGGAAAGATAAATAAAATATTGAGACCATTTAATTTATTCTCCAAACTCTAAGCCAAAGGATCTTAAAATGCACCTATGATCATATTACTATCTGTATGAGAATACTTCAGTAGTTTCCTGTTTTCCTCAGGATAACATCCAGAGTCCTTAATACAGCTTACAAGAGCTTGCATTTTCCAAGCTGCATCTCTCCCCACTCACACCTGGCATTCACATCCAAGTTGTGCAAATTCTCCTGTCTCCCTTGTACAGTGTTTCTTCTCTCTTGCCTGCAGATTTTGTGCAGCCTGTAACTACTCCCCTCCAACCCCTTTTCACATGATTAATTTTTATTCACCCTTCCGTTTCTAGTTTTTTTGAAAGAACTTCTCTAATTGTCTAAGACACTAAAGTTGGGTTACAGACCTCTAACACATGCTGTGACATCCCTCATAGCTGATATAATTCTGTATTTCACTTTTTATATGTTATGCCATATTTTAAGTAGGTACCAATTGTCTTTCCTTTCTGTAAGGTTTTTTTCAAGACAGTATTGACATTTTGGGCAGGACAATCTCCTTGTATGGGTCTCTCCCAGGCAATGCAGGGTGTTTAGGCTACCTAGATCTTACCCATTGAGGACTCAGAGCACTGCCTAATTGTTATGTCAATCAGTAGCATGGCTGCCTGGACACCACCCCCCACTTCCTTCCGCCCATTTCTTCACCACATGCCACTTTTCCAGACTCTGTCTAGGGAAGCTAATCTCTGCTAGTTAAAACCCACTTAACTGTAAGCCCCATGATACACCACTAGCATGTTTAATATGGAATGGAGAAATTTCAAGTGAAAAATCCTCCATATTTAGCAAATATTCACGGGGTCACCACCATCACTTCTTTACTCCTGGAATCTCACAACCCAGCTCCTGCAAGTATCCATGAATTGAGAGTTGAAGAAACAGTATTTCTCCTCACACCTTCTAAATTGTAAGCTCATTTAAAGACCAAGATTTCTGTCTTGGTGCATTTCAAATGAACTTACACAACACCCAACTAAATAAAAATAAGTAATTTCTAATGGTTAAACAATTTAGTCCATGTTTATTGTCTAATAAGCATTTATTAAATTGGATTAGAATGTAAGTGCCTATTTTCTATAAAAGACAGTGTTTGGGTTAAAAATAAATATAGGTGTAACATTTAAAGAAAAAAATAATTGGGATTAATGTGGTACTTTGTTGACTAATCCATTGCTAACACGTTTCTACAATCCTTCATTTATGTCTAGTGCCTGGTTACTTTCTTAACAGCTTGTCTAAATGTCAAATGTCATTCTCACCTTTGCTCTCTCAGTTCCATCTTCCAAGCATGTCCCAAACATTCCACCTATGCTACCCAAGATACCAGTGTTGACACAGAGCCCCAACATCATTTCTATAAATGCCCTATGTATTCCTTGGATCTTTTGTTCTAAATAATGAGCCTTGACTCTTAAGCTATGGCCATTAATGGCACAAAATAGAAAATGGGAATTTCTTTGTGGTTCAGAGACTAAAGCCAGATCCCAGCTTCCACAATCAATATTTAGGCAACTGCTAAAATACTTGGAAAATAGAAGCCAACACAGGCTCAGAATATAACCAAGTGAGCAAAATGTTTGTCTTTAGATATCATTTTAAACCACTTAAAACCATTTTTGGATTAACATTTGAGTATAAATAAACTAAAAATAAAATGTGTTTTTATTTTAAAGGGAAGAGAACGTACTGATCTTGGTGGCTGACATGAGAACAAAAATCAACATCTGCAGAAGAGGAGTGATGACTTAAGAATTTTTTGTTGTTGTTAGACAGATTTTTAAACCACCTGGCATACCATCTGTACCAAGACTCTGACAAACTGAAAGAAATGATGTGCAAATGTGCAAGGCTAGAAGTAAAACAGTCTCCTCTCCTAGATCCATATGCAGTCCACCACCTGAAAATGTATATTTACACAGAAATCAAGACTGAACCTTTTCAATTCATTTCTATCTTTTCCCTACAAGGAGGCTGTATTATTGTTTCATTTAAATGATTTAACATCCAAATTTATGATCCTTATTGATGTTCAGCCAGAAGAATATTTCACCAAGATTGACTGTTTCATCATTTCATTAGTTCCCTATTCATAGCTCTTCTAACCAATTTTAGCAGTAATCACTATTGCATATATTTGTCCTCCTTCTTTGTTGCATTAAAAGAATTTTTGGACCAAGCACCATATCATTACAGTTGTGTACATTCATGCATATATTTAACTATTTATCAGGCATGAATCGAATATTTACTGAATAGAAAAGCAACAGGAATAAAATTTATCCTGATAAAATTTCTTTTAATAATCATTTATCTGAATGATTTATTTGAATTTTACAAAGAAGTTGAATTTAAGTGTAGGAGCAAGACTTGAACAAATAGCTTGATTTAAGGACTGCGAGATAATGATAGAAAGGGGCAATATCTGGCGTACTTTGAGGCTGCAGCTAATCATCCTAAAGATTCCACTTTGGAGCACCATGTTGTGGTATATGCCACTTTAAAATCATATTTCAGAAGCTGCCTGTGCATGTTTAAAGCTTTATTATTGGAGGCATGGATGTGAGCCTATTTCAAGGACTACCTCCAAAGCAATATGTTCAGTTTTAAATTTTATCTGGGCACCCGATGAGATCCCATAGTTTCAGAACAATGCTTGAACCCTGCTAAATATTCAGTAAAGAACTGTGTGGATATTGAGTCTGTGGTGGACACTGTTGGTGCCCTTCCCAGATCCCCTTTACTGAGCTGGTGCACCTGTTCCAGCTGCTGCATGTGCTGGCAGCCCACAGCTGCACTCTTCTTTAGAGAAATTGGATAACTAAAAAGCTTTCTAAAAAAAAAATTGTGTAGGACTTTGATAAGTGACAAAATATTCTCATGACGGACAAAAGTACCAAATATCCTTCTCACTCAGCAGCTTCTAGAGTTTGTGGGATTTTACCTTGCAGTATTGGGCCCTCTGTTGCTTCCATTTATTGCCCCTGCTTCTGGAAATTCCCATGGAATACTCAGATCCAGAGAGTCCAGTTGCTGTGCTCTTGCAGAAGCATTATAGATTCCAATTCTTCTTTTCACATTGTTTTCTCTCTTTGCAGCATGGAAAATCTATGGTCACAAAAAAACTGTAATTTTACAAAAATATATACATTTGTCCCAGGCATATGACTTTCCTATAGACTATAGATAGCAAAGAAGAAGTCTGGACGAGCACATGCATGTGCCATTCCCCACCCCCATCTCTCCACCCCGGCCTCTGTTCCCATCTGCCTGTGGCCATAAGCATGCTCCCATCACGGTCACTTTGTAGCTTGCTCAGGTCCTGGCCAATAGGAAGCAGCCACATTTTAGAATGTGCAACCATACCTCACCTTGCCCGTTCTCAACCAACTATGAAATAGATTTCCCTATAGGCAGTAAGATTTATTTCCCTTATGAATGATAATTTGTGTACACTTCTGCTAGAAACAACTGATTAGTGTGTGTGTATATATATATATATATATATATATATATATATATATATATATATATAGTCAGTATATAACTATAGCTTGAAATTGACTACATTGAATTAATGCCCCTATCATTAAAACTGTTCCTACATTGTGTTGGGTGGGGATATCTGAAAATCTGATTTTCCTTGAGTGTGGAGGGGAGGGGAAAATGTAGAAAGAAGTGAAGCTGAAAAGATTGGATAAGGTGAAATCACAAAAGAAACTCAATGAGCATTGTAGTATTTTGGATTTCATTTTGCAGAAAATAGGGAGTCGCTAAGTGCTTTTAAAGGGGGCAGTGACATTATCTGACTTGTGACCTAAGATGAATTGGCCCAATTCATGAATATGAAGGAAAGATTGTTGAGGAGACCAGTCAGGAGTCCATGCCTCAATTACCCAGTGAGGGATGGTGAGGAACTGCCCAGGAGCAGTGGCAGCAGCTGAATGTGCAGGACACCGTGGCTGTCTGGAAGGGGCAAAGGGGAAGAGTCTAAAATGATGCTGAGTAGCAGAGAAGTTCAAGTGCTCGGGTTTATGAATACCAGAGATAGATTAATTGATTAATTTGGGGCCAGCCCGAAGGGCAATAGTGGCTTTTAGGAACTTTGGATATAGGTTCAGTTTTTATATGGATAGATGAGAAATACAAAGAAAGAGCAAATGTTATCTTCTGTGGCAGTCTGATATTATTTATGAATTCCAAAAAGAAATATTGATTACATTTGTAAACTGGTCTGTTCCTCTGGACGTGATACCCCTTTGATTGTATTAAATTCAGAGGCTTCACTTTTACTTTATTAAATCAAGATTAGGACTTCGATTTGGCCATATCATTAGGGTGTGGAGGGTTGAGTCCCCACCCCCTCGGCTATATAAACGGACACTCAGTCAAGAAATGGAAGTAGGTGCACGTGGCAGCTGACTTTGGTGAGAAAGCAGCCTTGAGTTGGACTCTTTAGGGCCTTGAAACTGTAAGCTTCTACCCTAAATAAATTCCCTTTATAAAAGCCAACAGATTTCTGGTACTTTGCATCAGCACCCCTTTAAGCTGACTAATACATCTTCTATTCCTAAAAATATTCATATATGCTCTCCTATCACGCTACAGCTAAAGCTAACCAGTAACTACATCCCATATGTGGAAGAACATTTGAATTCCCAATGTCTTTCTCTGTGCTATTTTATTTTAATGAATGTCATTAGCCTTCATTTGGGTATGATTTGGAGGATGTCATATAGAGTCAATCACTCTTTAGTGGGGTTCTCCCACACCTAGCACACACGTAAATATGTTAATTATTCCTATTAAAATAACACCATTCATTATAGAAATATATTTGCTCTCATTATATAGCCCTGTAGACTGGTCACATGATCATGTTAAAGCTAAATGGTATTTGGTAAATGTATATGCAGAGATGGGGACACCAGGTGTTTTTTGTTTATTTTTTTTCTTTCAGAATTGCATGTCTTGCTAATTTGACTTTCTCAGCAGTGAAAGATAAAAGAAACTTCTGATATCATGTATTTTATTCTTCAATATTTAGGAAGACTCTTAGATCATATCCATTTTAAAGTGGCAACATGCTTTATTGTTGTGTTAATATGTGATCATTTTAAGCTAAGTATTGCATATAAGTGGTACCTAAGACTCCTGGAGGTAGCATGAAACCAGTCTGAATAATGTGAGATTAATTAAGTCTGTTGAACATAATTAATTATCCCACTGTTTAAACTACTTTGTGATTTTTGAAGTACCGACCTAATCTGCACCCAACTCAATGCATTAGGGTTCTTTAAAAATATTTTATATTCTAGTTAGTTTAAAGACATTCTTGGCAAATATAAATATCTGTTTATAATTTAATTTTTCCATTTTTTTCAAAATTAATGTTACAATTAAAATTAACAGATAATTCTACTTAGAGCTTTTACATGCACTTAAGTATAGTACTAGCATTTCCATAACCTAGCAATAGGGAGTGCTAATATCCCTGGGATTGTTTTTTTTTTTTTTTTTCATAGTATGGTTGGAACAAGTTTCTTCAGAAAGAATGAAGGTTCTACTCTAAGATGACAGTTACCAATGGAGATAACCTATTTCCTACTGCACTATTAGTATGAGAATTAATGAATGGACTCTTATTGTTTAACAGCAGGGGTTCTTAACAAGGTGTCCCTGAGCTTGAATTGAAATTCAAAAAAACGTTATTCTTGTGGGAATGTATTGGTGCAGGTGTGATATATTTATTAAATGATATACAGTTTAGTATGGACTGAATAAGGGGTCCGTGGTTTTCACCTGACTGGCAAAGGGGTCCATGGAACCAAAAATGGTTAAGAACCCCAGTTTTACAGGGACAAATCCTGATAAAATAATTTAATCCACTAATTTCTAAATATAGCTATACATCAAAATAAACTGTGAGTTTTGTTTAATTTTAAATTACAAATATACTAAATGGAATCTCTGATGCCCTGGAAGATTCTTGTACAATCATCCCATCATTAATCCACAAACAGACAAATGTTTAGGAGCTACTGGTATGATCAACTTTATCTCTCCCACAGTAATATTCTCTAGATAAATTGGTCAATTTTCAAGAAGTCATACAGCTAGAAAAAGTGAGCAAAATTTAGTGGTCAAGAGCAAAAGGTATGAAGCTAGCTGGCTTGGATTTTAATTCATGCACCTCCTCTCTTGCACTGTGGCAAGTTATTTAACTTCCCTGTGTCTCACTTCCTTCATCTGTAAAATGGGTTGTTATGCAGATTAAATGAGTTCATATGCCAAATACCAAATGAAGGTTATATAAATGTTAAATGAATAAGTTAACTAGCAGTTTCTTTTATAATGATGCAAAACTACATACTTTTTCATGGCATTCTTTGATGTCTTTAGAGGATTAAGCCTTCTAGAAAAAGCCTGCATTTCTGATGACAAAATAACACTCTCCAGTGAGGAGCTGATAGGCCAGAAATGGGGCTATATGTTTTTCTTACCATCACTGATTCAACAATTTTACCCACAATAAAAGAGACAATGGCTTAAGTGCCAAAAATAAGTGAATAAGATATACTTTCTATATTGAAAAAATAATTTAGTTGGGGAGCCAGCATGTAAATTAATAATTGCAGTATGACACTAAGTAAAAAAAATTAAATTAAATTAAATACAAGTGAGAGTAGATGGAACAAAAAAGGTGGGGATCACAAAAGGTAGAAATATTTGACTTGATTCCTGAAGGAATTTCATGATTTCACCAACCTGTTATGTAATAGTCATTAATGCCATTTGCCAGATACTTCTGGTTCTTCCTACTTCGGGACATATTCTCTTCCTAATCCCACACTGAGACAGGCATGGTGTGGACCAGTTTTGCCCAGTGAGCCAGGCTTTTTCTTTTCCCTCTGCCACCCAGTCTGGCCATACTGGAGACCATGTATATGCTGCCTGTTGGGTCCCTAAGTGATGAGCAGTGAACACCTATCGTTAACAAAAATTGGACTTTGTTGATTCAGTCCTCTGATATTTTAAGTTTATTTATTTATTTTTAGCCGTAGAATAATTCAGCGTGAGAAAGAGAGAGATGCAGGTGATGGTGTATGAATGTGTGAATCAGGGTATTCAGGGGATTTATAAATAGTTCATTATAGCTGGGGCAGAGGGTGAATTGTGAGGTTCGAGAATCATGAAAGAGGCAGGGCCAGTAGGAAATGAGATTTCAACAAAGGGGCTTACATTGAGGAATAAAACTGAGAGATCTATGAACTGCTACAGTATATCAGCCATTTGGTGGTGTAGAAGGTAAATTCAAGGGGACTAATTCTGAAATCAGAGAGGAAAGTGAGCAGACTGGCTCATCCTGCTAATTCTGTTCTGCCTGTTTCTCCCATGCTAAAGATAATGCTCCCTAACCACGTGAAGCAGTTTGGTATTATTTATGAATTCCAAAAATAGATATTGGATTATGCTTGCAAACTGGTCTGTTCCTTTGGGTGTGATTAAATTATGATTAGGGCTTTGATTGGACCATGTCAGTAGGATGTTGAGTCCCCGCCATGGGCAGGAACTCAGAGATAAAACTACATGGCAGAGCAGAGGAATTAGTTGGAGTTTTGAATTGGAGTTCTAATGCTGAGTTTTAATGCAGGAGCCCGGAGAAGTAAGCACACAGAGGAGCTTGGTTGTGAAGAAGGAGAGAAGGCCCCGGGAAAAGAGATGAGCCATTCGCCAACAGTTCACAGCTGGCCTTGTGGAGAGAGGCAAAGCCTAGAGAGCCTCATATTCTACAGCTGACCTTGTGGAGGAAACAGAGTAGCTGAGCCCAGAGAGAAATGCGGCCCGGGGAAGAGAGGAACCCAAGAAGCCTGAACACTGGCAAACATCGGCAGTTGTTTTGCTCCAACACGTACCAACAGACTTTGGTGAGGGAAGAAACTTATGCTTTATAGCCTGGTAACTATAAGCTTCTGCCCCAACTAAATACCTTTTATAAATGCCAATAGATTTCTGGTAATTTGCATCAGCACCCTTTTGGCTGACTAATATACCATGATTAACCATGATTAATGCCAGCCCTTAAAGGGTTTCAAATGAAACAGCTTATGTAAAGGGCCAAGCCAGCATTGAGCCTGGCATGAGGGAACTGGGAATAAGTGTAGGGCCCTTTGCTCCTGAAGGATCAATACCTGTTAGATGAAGAATATTTGAATGTGTTTGTTGTCTCCCTACACCAAGCTCAGCAATCTGCTATGCTTGTTTGCAATAAAACAGGAATGGGTAGTTGGAAAATAAATGCTTTCTTGGTAAACATAAAAACACCTCAGACATTTTCATAAGGCCAAGGTCATAGGACATTGATATTTAAGTTTTGCATGTAATGGGCCAAAGTGAAGTGAGACATCATTTTTATGAACAGCCTCAAAAATTAGGTTTTTGATGTTTCTCTTTTCTGATTATTTGAATCTTATTCATTTAAATATAATGTATTAGTAATGATTAATTTTATAAAGAAAAGTTTCTGATGGTTTTGTATTTTATTCTACCTTCAAATGTAATATATCAATGATAACTTAATGATATCTTATAGAACACTCTTCTCCCCACTGACCCTACTGCACCATCCCTACTGCACTGTTCTTACTGCTGATGTGAGAGAAGGGGACGAGTTAAGGGTGACTCCAATGTTTTGACCTGAGCAACTGGGTAAGTGGAGATGCCATTTGATGAGATGGAGAAAACTAGGAGGGGAAGGTCTGGAAAAGGAAATTGAGAGTTAAGTTTATTAGACATCCAAATAGAGAGATTAAGTGGGCAAATGAATAGACAAGTCTGCTGATCAGGGGTAATAATTAGGGTTAGAGTGGTCATGAACACATGGACAGCTTAATCAAGCTTCAATACTGGATGAGCTAACCTAGGGAGGACAAAAACAAAGTAAATAGAGATAAGAAAAGACCTCAGGCCTTGAGGTCCTCTTATATTTAGAAATCAGGACTAGAAGATTCCAACAAAGATGATTAAGATAGAACCCCAGAGAGGCAGGTAGAAAGCAAAGGGAGTTTGTTGTCCAGGAAACTTAATGAAGAAAAAGTATCTAAAGGTAAGGTATTATGAAATCTGTCACACACTCTAAGATATGAAAAAAGATGAGACTGAAAAATCACCCTGAAGGTGTTCCAATATGAATGTCATAGGTGCTTTGATGAGGACTCTTTTGACTTTTTTCCAGTGGAGTGATAGGAACTATAGGCTGATTGGAGTAATTTAAGTGATACAGAGTCAGGGACACTAGGTAATACTTTCAGGGAGCTTTGTTAAATGGTTTAAAGAAATGTGGCAGTAAATGGAGAGAGATGGAAATCTAGCAGAGATTGAAAATGTTGATGTAGGAGAGAGATGGTATAATGAGAAACAAGATATTTAAGGAGGCCAAATGGGATGAGATCCAATAACAAGTAGAAGGATGGAAAAAAGGATAGTTCATCTAGCATAACAGGAAGGGAGACAAAATATGTATAATGGGAAGCATATGCATTATTAGATTTGGTGGTGCCAGGATTTGATAATTCTCTCTGATTCAGTTTTGCAGTGATATAAGTAAGGTCATCAGCTAAGAGTGAGAAATGGAGAGGAAATGAAACAGAATAGAGTAAATGGATCTTCTGGGACAGCCAGAGAGTGAGTTGACCATAAACTGTAGTGTAGTTTTAGGCAAGCATTAAGGTCCCAAATGAAGTTAATGATAATGAATTTTGGTAGTTAAGTCAGCATCATTATGTGTTTTTCATCAGCCACAGAATAGGTAGAAAAATGGATTAAACTATGAATAATGTTTTTCCAGGTGAGTATGATAGAAGATACTATGGGTAATGTGTTGAGGTTCAAAGTAAGAAAATAAATATGAAGATGGATCTAAGCTAAGAAGGGTAGCATTGGGATGAAGAAGATGGTGTATAGCAGTCAGAGAAAATGAGCTGCAAAAGCAAGAGCCACTTGAAGAGCATTATGCTTGAAAATTAGATTTTCTTGGAAGTAGCAAAATGATTAGAAATGACCATGAAAATGGATGGTTAAGGCAGTATGCTGAATGCAACCATTGGAGAGGAAGAAAGTCCAGGTACTCTGAAGCCAGGATATTGGATGGATCACCTATATGATTGTTAAAATTACCAAGAATGATGACAGAATTATTGGTAGAGAGAAAGGTGTTATGACAGGTGCTGAATCTTTAAATAATGAGGGTGACCAGGAAAAATGCACAATAAGAAGTGGTAGCAGATGGTATACTCTGATGGCATGTGCTTCAAAGATAAGGGGCAGGGAGAAGGGTAGGGCAGAACAGTGGCACAGCAGTATCTAGGAGGACCTCTGCTCCCCCTCCAGGCTCTGTGGTACAAAATTTGTGAAAGAGAAAGCAAGTACTAAGTGAGAGGGCTTCTGCTAAAGCAGAGGTCAGAGAGCAGTCAGGTTTCAGTTAGATCA
Organism: Tolypeutes matacus; assembly: GCA_026826555.1. Lineage (NCBI taxonomy): Eukaryota > Metazoa > Chordata > Mammalia > Cingulata > Chlamyphoridae > Tolypeutes > Tolypeutes matacus. The sequence continues at coordinate 36,011,388 of JAKSZT010054215.1, forward strand.
AGAAGGTGAAACATTTCAAGAAAATAATGGAGGAGGCATTTTTCTGAAGAGTAAATTCCAGAAGACACTGTTAAGAGTATATGGTTTATGAAGGGCATAATTGTAGGTCATTGTAGGAGGTGTTCAGAGCCATAGTGTAGGGAGAGTCTGGGAAATCTGGGATTACTTTTAGGGACTTGAATTTCTTTCAGGACCTGAGAAAAACAGGGATGTAGGCCTTCATGTAACTAGTTTTGTTAGTCTTTCTGGCAAGATGGTCTACTTTTTGCCTCTTAGAAGTCTGTCTTTCGGCTGTTCCAGTGGTGAGCCCTGGGATTGTACCGACGATAATCATTCGTATTTTAACTTTACTTTTCTAATAATTCTAAGGAATGAGAAACTATATATTAAAGCTGCTTGGAACTGGGTGAAATGAATAATAGTTTGAGAGTAATATTTGCAATAATTATTCAGCATAGGTTTTATGACATTTCATAGTGCTTTTGAATGGTTTTCTATGTTTTTGGCAGCACTGAATATATTAAGAATGCTGATCTGGTAAATTCTATTTACTTAAGTTTTAATAATTTCTTTAGTTTCTCACACATGTTGTAGTAGAAAGATCACAGGATTTGGAGTCAGACTACCAACTTAGTTTCATGTGTCATCTCTGCAGTCATGTTTCTCAACCCAAAATGTACATTAGAATAACCTGAGGGAACTTTAAAAATAATTGATTCTAAGGGCCCACTCTAGAAAAATTACAGCAGATTTCTAGGATGGAGCCAAGACATTGGTGGTTTTTCAAAGCTCTCCTTATCATTCTTCTGTACAGCCAGAATTGAAAATAATTGTTTTACAGCTTGCTGATCTTTGCCAATGTATACTTGCCAATATAGCTAACTTTTATGGGCTCTGATTTTACATGCCTAGAAATAAGAATAATGATCCTTATTTAACTGATTATTATAAAAATTAAATATTCATACTTCAAAATCTAGCTCTGACACTTTAATAAGAATATATACATCTATCACAATGCCTTCCTTTCCCATAATCAACTCATTGTTTGACTGAGCAGAAGTTACAAATATGACCACAAAAGTCACTATACAGATAGCAAGTGATTTTGAGATGATGACTCATATGATAGTCTGTTAATTTGTGGCCTGTTCCAATATCAAACACTGGACTCAAAGCTAACTCTTAGGTGGAAAGAGTTGTAAGTAACCTTGTTTATGGAGACTATAGATCTTGTTTTATTTTTTGAACTTTTTATTTTCATGCTATTTACAATTTACAAAAATGTCGCAAAAATAGTACAAGGAATTCTGTATACGCATTACCCAGATCTACCAAATAGTTATATTTTCTTCATTTGCTTTAGTATTCATTATAATTCTTTTTTTTTCTGAACCATTTGAAAAGTGAGGACATTGTACCCTTATACTGCTAAATATTTGAATTTGTATTTCTCAAAAACAAGGAAATTCTCTTATAGAACTATATGACAATTAACAAAATCAGTAAATTTATCATTGATACGATATGATCATCTAATCCACACTCTATTCAAATTTAATCAATTGTACCTATGAAGTCCCGTTCTAAAATGTTTTCTAGCTAGTATTTCCTTAGTCTATTTGAGCATATTTGAAATGGGATTATGGCCTCACTCAAGCTATTATAGCTGCCCCAGGACATAAGCAAGGTCAGAGAGTATGACCTCCAAATAAACAACCGTGTATAATTCTGCTACTCCAAAATTTTGGCTGACTCTATCCTTCTATCAGACCAAGCCCAGCCCAGTTGAATATTCACGCCAACCTTCACCATTCTTCATGTGAAAACCTCGCAAAATAATACTCAGCAAATACTCAGAATAAATGAATGAAAAGCCATCAATTCCACCACCAGGAATGACCACCCCTCCACTCCATACATTCGAAATCTATCCCTCTGTAGATATGGTAATTTTAATGAATTCATGCATAAAATAATTACTGAGTGTCTATTGTGTGCTAGGCTGTGGATTAGGGGCTAGAATTTAAATGGTAAATAAGATGGATAATGCTCCTACCTCGCGAAGCTTCCATTCTAGTGAAGCATAAGTTGTATCTAAGGGGATCTCTTCTTTTCTGGCAGACCTGGGTACTGACATTTGAATATTTAAAATTGAATGTCTCCTGTTGTGTGTTTTGCCATTTTATGCATCTCTAGTTGGTATGTTTGCATGTTTTGTCTTTAGGCAGTTGATAAAACTTAAGGGTTAAAATTTCAAGGTTTGGGGCCAGATTGCTCTGTTCCAAGGCCTTGCTCTGCTACTTGCTAGCTGTGTGATAGTGAACAACTCTCTTCATCATTGGAAGCTTTTCTGGAATAACATCAAGGCCGCCTACACCACAGTGTTAAAGGAGATTATGCTTGCAAAACTCTTAGCAGAGTGCCAGGCACGTATTGAACGTTCATTAACCATCAGCCCTTAGGATTGACTATTACTTTTGAGAACTGGGATTTCTGTTTATACATTTTTTTTTTCAGTGTCCCGTAGCCATCGGAGTGGTTCTGGAGTCATAGAGAGGTACACAATAAATTCCTGATGAGTTGAACTGAGCTGAAAACAGTTTAAAATGGTGAAAATGTGTTCACTTAGAAACAATATTGCCAAATACATAAAATGTTCACTGTTTTTACTGATAGAAGAAAAAAGAAAACTTAATTGTCTTTCTAAATATTTATTCTAATGTTCTCTCTATTCCATTGAGGTGGCAAGCTTTTCTTTAGAATAATGATTGTATTATATTTTATTTATTATTCATACCATTAATATGCAAAATTTTAATGTTATTAGTTTTCCGTTATTAATATACTTGCCTGCATGACATAAGAATCTGAAAACACTAACAGTAGCAAGTCCCTTAGATTTACAGAGGGCATGGACTTTGATAAGTTGAAAGCCCAAGTTCAAATCCTGAGAAACTGAATTAATGTCAACATCCACAAAATAGAAATGATAACATATAATTCCTAAGGTTATTGTGAAGCTCAGTGAGTTAGTTTATGTAAAATCCATTTAGTGATCTAAAGAGGTATACTGACTCTCGGTTTTCGTTAATATTTAATCTTACATTAATTATGGTCAAATCTGACATTATGGTTGGATTCAGACCATAACAAAAATTAGTAAAAATGATGGAATCAAGAGCAGAGTTAAGTCAACAGATATGCTGTATACATATGTACCACATGACAGTGTATCTTTTCCTCCTTTGAACAATAGTCTTAGATCCCATTCTGCCTTCCTTGTGTTACTAGGAAAGCCAAGATCAAGCGTAAGTGGAGGAGGGGCCAGAGCAGCAGACTTCCAGCAGGGGAACCCTGCTGTCCCCACTGGTTGGTGACTACTGATATTCTTTAATAGCACCATGCATTTTATTACAAGATTAGAGATAAACCTTAAATTGCAAATCCTCCTGGAAAAGGTAACTGATTTAATCATGTTCAAATCAAGTTGTAACTGATTTTATGAGAAGATAGGTGTTTGCTTGTCTGTTATATTGAGAGCAGGTTTGATGAGAGAAAGCAGAGGGAGAGTGCACTGGCTCCGAGTAATTGCATGAGATGAAATGATAAAAAGAGAGAAAAGGGAAGCAGAAATGAAGGTCCCAGGGTAAAGCCGTACTTTACTACTCTTACCATTTGTTAATGGTCTTGTTCTAGGTGAAACATTCAGAGATTTGTTCTTAAAAATTTTTCTTCTTCCAACTAAATCTCCATGACTATGGGTCACTCACACTCCCCCAGAGGAGGTTAGAGAAGAGGAGATAGCAAAAGGAGGCTTCTTTGACCGCCTTGCATACTCTGTTCCACAGGCCATCTACCAGCTCCAGCGTTCAGGGAGGACCCCTGCTAGGTGTGGCAGTGTGTATATGTGGGCGCCAGCAGCACAGGGCATTACCTTTTTGTTTCTAGTTTACTGCACCCATAAGAACCATGGATTTTGTATTCAACCTTTAAAAAAATCATAAATGTGGCCTGTGTTTCAACTTTTTGCCTTCCTACATCTGCCTTCAGTGCCCTTGCTGCCCTTTTGTATGCTATTTTTGCTGCTTCTCTGCTAGTAATCCCTGGATACCAGAACTCCCCACAGCAGTAAGGCCTGACCCCACTCTCCCCGGGCAAAGCACAAACCTTTGGACCTAAGCTTTCATCCGTCCCTATAATGGAAGTAATGTATTCTTTCATGGTCTTGAGTAAGTAGTTAATAGATTGATGAGTTTTTTGTTTTGCTTTTGTTTTTGCTAAAATCCAATGCCAATAATGGAAACAGCATTGACTTAGGAGTCGAATGTCCCAACTTCAAATGTTTTCTCTGCTACATAACAACCATGTGACTTTGAATGACTTGTTTAATCTCAAGGAAGCAGACTCAGGTTTCTCTTCTAGGTGGGAAAAAGACATTCTATGAAGATTTAAACATTTTTGCTGTTCTAAATCACAGATGATAGTAAATAATGCTTTATTCTTAATTTAATTATTCTTTAGGGTGTTTTCTTAATATAAACTTTTTAAAACTTTAGAATAGTTTAGATTTCTTTAGTTTTTAATTTTGGATAAATATTTTTCTTCCTTTATTCTTACTACTTGATGTTAGAGTAAATCTGGTTATAAATTCCTATGAAACAGTATCTAAAGCAGAGATTCAAAGAGAACTATTAATTACACATGATTTCCTGGAGAATGAAGGAAATTTCTGCATGTTATTAAGTCAAAGAGATACTACCCACAAAAAAATTTAAAAAAATAGGTTGGAAGAGTGAAGGAGGTTGAAGTGAAAATCAGTAACACTATAATTTGACCTTCTTATATAAAATCATATACATTTGTATGTGCTTTTGGAGTGAAAAACTATCATGTCACTTATATTTATAGTACAGTGGTGACCTAAAACACTTAAATTTCCTTACATTCCTAGGTTATTGCAAGGAATGGATGATGGATATTTCCCATTCAATTTTCTCATTCTTGTGATGGGTGATTTGGCATATTGGATTTCAAGAACAATTACAGGCAATTAAGTTCTCATGTCAAGAGAGTATTATTTTCCCATAGTTGAATATGTGCACTCATATATTGATTTCTACTGTTTTTTGTGTGTGCGTATGGGAGTTTTGCCCCTAGAAACAGATCATGAATTCATCAAGGCATTGATTATAAGCTGGCTGTCTTTTAACTTCTCCAGCTACAGTATTCTACAGAAGGCTTGTTTATTCAAGTCCATCGTTGTTATTTTCAATCACCATACTTTAGAGAAGATCAAACAACATTCTTAAAAGTCTTGAAAATAGAGATGCTTTTTATTGTACAGAATCCCAACTGAGTACACTGTACAAAATATGTTGGCCAAGCAAAAGAAGCATACTAGCTTCCAAGCTTTATGAAATAACATAAACAATCATCATTGCTTTTCTTTCTATGCATCAGGTGCCTGATATCTCCATAAGGATAAACTAATTCCAGCTACTTAATGAGCAAAAGAGACATTTGATAAACTCATGAATATTCATTGCTTATAAACATTTGTGTGTATACACTTATAGAATCTTATGTACTTTATATCACACTATGAATTACACATTGTATCTATAAAATTCACTTAAGAAAGTATGTGGTTAAAGCAAAACAAAACACAAAAAACTAATATAGAAATGCTCGTTTGGTCTAATTTCTTATATTTAACCTTTAAACATTTACAAATGTAAACCATTGTTCTTTGCACAACGTCTCTCCCCCTCCCCCCACTTCTTTTACTTCTCTGACTGGTTTTATTTGTAACTTTGCATTTAAGGCAAATCCAGAGCTTCTAGTATTCTCAGAGGAATACCCTGCTAATCATACTACTCAGACAGAAATCACTGATCTTCATGAACATTAAGGATTTTACTAAGGATTTACCCTTCCAGAGAGAGCAAGCTTGCTGAACTTTCCTGTGCATTCACCATGCTGAAACTGTGAAATGGCTCAGGTGCAGGAGAGAGATGGTGCAGCTGATTCTGTGCTTGGAAGCCCTTCTGATATGCAAAATGGGAATCCTTAAGATAAATATTCTATTGTTCTGCCCACATTCTGCAGACCTGACTTGGACTTATCCTCACTTATGCTAGGAAGGTGCTTCATCAATAGTTTTTGAAGTCTTCTTTTCATCCTTGAAATGACAGCTTCCACATATAATGAGGCAATGTGTAGGAGAGGCAAGGGAATGGCAGCCCATCAGGTCCAAGATGCTGCCCTGCTCTGCTTCAGAAGAAAACCAAAAAGTCTTCAGTCTGTTCATATGCTGGCTGAGCCCTGAAACTCAGCAGAATTGCAACACTTACTCTCCAGTTCATTGGACTTGCCCAGGACAACTAACAAAAGGATGATGATGGATAACACCTATCCCATAAAAGAGAGAATATCTACAACTGCAAGCAAGACAGTTCTATCTATCTGCCCATGGGATCTAAGCCCCCAATCAGAAACAGAATCCTCAAGATTGAGGAATGAACAAACATAAGGGGTGACTGCAACTATGGACTAAAGTAGACTTATTATTATTGTAGCAATGGAAGAACTTATATCATTGATATAAAGGCAGTGGCCACCTGAGGTTCTGAGGAGAGAGAGGGAAATATAGGTGTAATATGGGCATTTTGGGAACATTGTAATTGTCCTGAATGACATTGCAATGATAGATACAGGCCATAAAATTGTGCAAAGTGTCAACTATAATGTAAACTATAGTCCAGGGTTAGTAACAACACTTCAATATATGGTCATCAATTTAACAAATGTACCAAACTAATGAAAGATGTTGTTAATGGGGAAAGTGTGGTAGGGGTAGGAGGCAGGGTATATGGGAATCCCCTGTATTTTTTTTTTTTTTTTTTTTTACTGGGAGGTCCCGGGGATTGAACCTGGGTCCCTCTATATGGGAGACGGACGCCCAACCATTTGAGCCACATCCATCTCCCTCCCCTGTATTTTTTATGTAACATTTATGTAATCTAAAGCTTCTTTAAAAATAAATAAATACTCAGGACAACCTCCAACTCCCAAAGAAGCCCTGTATTTCAACTGCTCATCCCCTCCCTACCCCAAAAGTGTCAAGTGGCCACTGGCTCCACCTCATTGTTATAATTTCTTGCATTGCTAGAATCACCATATGTGAACAAGAGAATACCATCAAGTCCTCTCTAGTCCATAGTTCTTCCCCCAATCCTGAGGGGACTGGGATGGTGATGTCCACTCCAACTCCAAGTGAGAGAGGGCTTATATCACATGGATATGGTGGGTGGGATGATCCTGCCTGCAGATGCAGGTCCTCTCCATTCCCTGGGATGGCCATTGCCCATCATTGTCTCCTCACCAGGTGACTTGGATGAGTCCATTGAGCTGTAGGGTAGGAGTTGCTGAGTGGGAGAGAGTGTAGTCTACAGTGTGAACTGTGGTCTATGGTTGGTGGCAAGGCTCCAGGATGTGTAAGTTCATTGAGGGTGGTGGGCCACACTTGTGGGAGATGTTTGTGTGGGATGTGGTAGGAGGTGTGGGAGGTGGGCAACATGGGAATCCCGGTGGGTTCCGTGTAATATTTTGGGTAATCTAAGCACCTCTTAAAATATATGTGTATATATATATATATAAATAACATTTTTGTAAGCAAATACACATATATGCATATATATTTATATATCATTTTGCAAATGTTTGTATGTATTGTGAGAATTTTGATTTTTACCCATAATAAAAATAAATAAATAAAATAAATAAATAAAAATAGGAGAGGTTTCAAGATGGCAGTCCCTGAGTGGCTGACTGAGGGGCTGAGGTGAAGATGCCTACCAAGTAAAAGAGGCCAGAAATTGCCCATACCCCACTTCTAGACGTCCTGGGGACTCAGCAGAAGTGGGTTTTTTTGTTTGTTTGTTTTTAATCGAACAAGTAAACAATACAGATTTTAAACATGGGATGGAGATCTATATCATCCACCAAGAGTGGAAAATGTATGGACCCCACAGACTAGGCCCGAAAGGAAGCCAGGAAGAGCAAATTAAAGACAACCAAAAAACAGCTTATGATGGTACAAGCTGCACTTTTGAAGATGAAGGATCCCAAGCAAATTATCTGGGACATGGAGAAATTAGATGAAATGGAGTTTAACCCCGTGCTACAGCCACAGTTAAATGAGAAGGTGCTGAAGACAAACGTAAAAAGCTGTGTGAAACCTTTGAATGTATTCTATGAATCTATGAAAAAGAGAATTCAGATATTTACAAAGAATTGAGAAAGTCAGAAGTAGAATCTGAACAGCAGAGAGCTCAACTTAGCCAATGTTTTGATGTTGTCAAGAATGCTCAGCACGTGGAAGTTGAAAGTATTCCTTTGCCATTCGGGTATGCCTCATGCTCCTTCCAACATCTTGATCCAGGATATTCCACTTCCTGGTGCCCAGCCACCTTCCATCCTTAAGAAGACTTCAGCCTATGGACCTCCAACTCAGGCAGTTTCTATATTTCCTCTTCTTGGACATGGTGTTCCACATTTGACCCTGGCAGAAAACCTCCTGGTTCTTCCCCTGGTCCACTTCCACCTCAAGTCTTGCAGATGTATAGCTGTAAAGTGGGCTTTGCCCTAGATCTTCCTCCTCGTAGGAGAGATGAAGATAAGTTATATAGTCCTGAACTTGCTCAGCGAGGTCATGACGATGTTGTTTCCAGCACCAATGAGGATGATGGCTATCCTGAGGACATGGATCAGGATAAGCATGATGACAGCATTGATGACAGTGACACTGACAGATCAGATGGAGAAAGTGAGGGGGATGAATTTGTGCACCGTGATGATAATGAGAGACAACAATGAAGAAAAAAGTCAGGTCTGAGTGTACGACTTGCAGATATGTCTAGAAAGTCAAGGGAAAAAAAAGAAGGACATGAAGGAACTGACTCCTCTTCAAGTCATGGTGCTTTGAATGGCAGATTAGGAAATCCCGGAGGAGAGATGAGAAGTAGAGGAATTTTCAGAGGATGATGATTCTGATGATTCTCATGATTCTGGAGCCAAAAAGCAATCATAAAAACAGATAAAGAAAAATCTCTTTCTGATGATACATCTACAGCTTCTTCATAGCAGCAGGCTCCTCCACAGTCTGTTTCTCCTTCTCAGATACAAGTACCTCCCAAACCAGGCCCACCTCCTCTTGGACCACCACCTCTACCACCTTTACAGCCACCTGGACCACCTACAGGCTCCTCCATTCCTGAGACCACCTGGAATGCCAGGTCTCCGAGGGCCTTTGTCCTATCACCTCCAGTACCACTACCAGGCTGACCCCTTGGCCCCCCCAGGTCCACCTCCAAGTCTGCCTCCTGGCCCTCCTCCTCAGGAACCTCCATCAAGGCTCCCTCTCCCTGCACTTCCAGGTATCCCTCCACCTCATCCTGACATGATGTGCCCATCTTTGGTGTCTCCATTTAGACCTGCCCCAGCTGGGATTTTCCCACCAGCACCCTTGCCGAACCCAGGGGTTTTAAGGGCCCCACCCAATTTGATTCAGCGACCCAGGGTGGATGATACCAGCACAGCCACCAATGAGAAAAAAGCCACAGCAACCATCACTGCCAAGCCACAGATCACCAACCCCAAGACAGAGATTACTCGATTGGTGCCCACTGTCCTGAGGGTACGTCGGGAGAATAAAGGGGCTATTGCTACTCCCCAAAGAAAGTCAGAGGATGATTCTACTGTGTTTCTTGCCAAAGCAGCCCCCAAACCTAGCCCTTCTGTTCCTGTCTCAGTGCAAACTAAGAATGATGTGTATGAAGCTTTCATGAAAGAGGTTGAAGGGCTGCTGGGACAGCTTTTGATGCCATTACAGGCTTCTGTTCACATTAGTGGCTCATGGAGAAAGAGGCTCTTGTTAAGGATAGGTGAAGGAGGTACTTCCATTGTCAGGGTGTTTTCTAATTTCAGTGCAAAGAATAGCCTAAAGTTTAGCCTTGGTCAAAATTTACTGCATAGGGGGACGGATGTGGCTCAAATGGTTGGGCGTCCGTCTCCCATATGGAGGGACCTGGGTTTGATCCCTGGGACCTCTGGGTAAAATTTAAAAAAAAAATTTTTCTCTGCATATAAGAGAGGGTATTTCACTGAAAATAGATTGATAATTGAAGCAGTGCTGCTAACATCCATTCCCTTTCATATTACTGTTTCCATCCCATTTCTTCTCCTCTCCAGTTCTTTTGAAACATGTGACTAATGGGATCTTAGTTACATATTTGTTTTCACTCTCCTCTCTTGTGTGCTATGGGCACATGAGAGATTTCTGAGGAAATAGTTTATTTCACCCCATCTTGGCTTTTGTGTTTGAGTTATTTAAAAAAATTTTTTTTTGGTAATATTTTACTTGTAGTGAAATGGATCACAATGTCATTTCCATTTAATTCACAAAGCAGAAATAGTGGGAAGAAAATGTACAATTCTTTAATTAAACTTATTTCCCATTGATCTAAACTTTGAGTTTCGTGGAAAAAAAAAAGTTCTACACCACCCCACCAACAAAAAATAATGTGCATAAATAAATAAATAAAGATGCTGCCCTGCTCTGCTTCGGGAGAAAGCCACACGACTAGGAATGGCTGCTTTGGTCTCCTGGTCTGTCCAGAGGGTTTGCCAGGCAACTGTGGAGGCTATTACTGCCTTTTCTCTGAGACAGCAGAGTTCTGAGGTCAGCTTTGTCAGACTCAAAGAAGAGCAATTCTTTCCAATAAATGTCGGGGCTCTTACATGCCTATGGTGAGGAACCCATAGGCGGTGGTGATTTGGGGAAGGTGGTGATAGGGCAGCTTGGGTTGCTGGGTCTGAGTGATTCATAATTCTTTGCACGTCATTGCAGTTAGCAAGGCTCTCAGCCAAGCACAGAGAATCCTTTTTGTTTAGAGTTTCTCTTTTCCTTATATTCTTCTTTTTTATAGAAGATTCTGATTTGCATGGGTCTGGTGTAGACCCAGTTTCTCACATCAGAGGGCCTTTTCTCTAGACACCAGTCATCTGGGAGTTGGACGTATTTTAGATGTACCACATCTAAAGAGGGGATGAAGAAATTAGGGACATGATCGGAAGTCATCAGGACTTAGAAAATGTCTTGTCTTTGCTTGCTAATTTCTCTTTTTTTTGTAGGCTTTCTCAGTCTGGAGCTGATCCAAGCAAACATGCTTTCGATAGCACTCTTCGCAGCAAGCTGCGATGCTGCTGACAACAGGATTTCAACCTGAAGATAGTTTGAATCCCAGGCTGTGAGCTGATTGAAATCTCTCTCCTGAAATATTGGAGGGGAACTAGTCTTTTACTAATCCAGACAGCTCTCATTACGCCATGTCACGGTCAGGCGTCGCTGGCATAGCAACAGGAGATAAAGAGCCTGTTATGCTCTGGCTCAAACTCACCCTGCTTCATACAGTCCCATTATGTTACAGCAGCTCAAAGTGTTTCATATAAAACACGTTCTTTCAACCTCACCTATCTGAGGTACACAGATTAGGAAAGAAACCTGAGTAAAGTAAAATTATTCAGCAAAATTATTTTGGAAAATACACCTACATCAATGTGTAAAATTTAAAGTTCGCTGCTAAAATATGAACAGGTTGGTTAAGAAAAAGGCTTGCCAATGTACCAAATATATACAAAAAAGATTTAGATGTGGTTGGAGTCACTATAGGGGCATATGTGTGTAATTTAGTCTCATTATTGATGACATTTGTGGTGGTTTTTTTTTTTTTTTTTTTTTTCCATATTTAGAGCAAAAGTCTTTCCATTTCCAAAAGCATCTTGAATCTGTAAGGAGGCATTTGTAAAGGGATAGGGAAGAGATATTCAGTTATACATAATGCTTGATGACACATGGACCTGTCACTTTATATTAAGCATGTTCTAGTGGCTCAATAATGTGCTAATTCCCATGGAGGGATTAAGATACCACCCCTGACCTTAAGGAACACACATTGTAGACACTTTTTCTTGCAAAAATGACTACAGAGAGAAGAGCAGTATAAATGAAAATGCTGAGCTTTGTGTCATGTAGATCACATGTGATTCTTATTAGTATGGACTGTAGTAATTAGGGGAAACTGTGGATAAGAAAATCAGGACACACTACTACCTTGAGAAAATAACTGCAGGCTGTGATTAGTTCAAAGGCTCCACCCTGCCTGTCCATGCAGTGTGGAGCTTACATTTGAAGCTTTCTTTAAGAACAAATTGCTATTTTGCACTTCCTAGGATGCTGGAAGCCTCACGTGATCATTTGTTCATCACTTGCTGCATTCAGCTGCCCTGTGCCCTGATAGTCTGTCAACCTATCTAGTTTGCAAGGAAGAGCAGATCTACTGGAGCATTTGAAGTTGGGCTTCAATGGGGCCTCAGATGGCATCTCAGCCCTCCTTACTCCAACAAGCCACACAGGACTTGTGAGAAACCCTTTTGCCTTCCATTCATTTGCATCCTAATAAAAGAACTAAGTCTTTGGAGGAGAGATTGGTCATTGGCTTTGCTTGTATTAGAGGCAGTGGATTGAGTGAGGAACTCTTGCTAATGAGGAGGCAGCAGGGCTCTAGTGGACTGCTAAAGGCTTTTGACACTGAAGACCCCACCCGGTTCATGCCCTGAGAGCAACTCTTTCGGGGTCTCGGTTTACTGACCTGAACCCCCACTCCAAGCAGGATTAAATAAAATAACTTCTATAGAATACTTTACAATAACAAAAGGCTAAGCATTCATTTACTAATAAATAAGCCCTTCGGTTCAGTCAAATATGCATTGAAATGTCCCCTAGGACCTATGCCAAGCACTGGGGATAACAAGGGCAAAAGGATGGATTTGTTTCTCCCTCTCATAGAGCTTCCAACCCTGTAAGTTAGGGAGTTGAAGGATGAGGAATAGGTTATTGAGCTAGGAAGAAAGGAGGGACATGAATGATGCTAGGCTGAAATGCTTACAAGGACTAGGCTATATTGACTGAGATGTAAACTGCAAATTCCTCAGTAGAAAGAAAAACAGCAGGACCTGAATTTCCTTGTCCATAATCTCATTTCCTGTTCTCTAATGACAGGCCTGGCTGCGTCTTACAGGACCTGCTGAAATCCTGGCATCACTTGTCCCTTAGACTGTCCCAGCCATATATATACATATCACTCTTAGAAACTCTGAATGTTGAACTGGAATCACAGGGATCTTCTCAGGCCATTAGATGTGAACAATGAGTTGCAGAGACCACAAAGGAAGAACAGAGGAAGAAGTAAAGCAAAAACAAAGAAACAATGGGGTTGGAGAAAAAATGGTTAAAATCCTGCCGTTCATGTTTATTTTCCTGTATTTAATGCTCATACTAATATTTGCATTCTTTTAGCTTTCATTAAATTTGTATCATTTTAGCATTTATTAAATTTGCATAAGTATATAACATTCAGTTATATAGTTATGACTATGGTCGTAAGAAACAAAGATTGATCCTAATTAAATTAAGCAATAAAAACATGATACTTATCATAATCAGTGACTTATTCAAATCTGCAGGGTTGACACACAGGATGGAAAGGCAGCATCACAGCTGGGTTCAGGAGACTAAAAACAAAAGATGCACAGCTGTCGTGGTCGTCTGGACTCTTTTCTCTGCCTCTCCCTGCCTGGCTGCTTTATCCAGCACACCCTAGGCAGCAGGTGTCTCTGTCGCAGGTTGGGGTTCCTGGGAGGAAGATGCTGAAATAGAGTTAACGTGTCAGCTCTTTACCAGGAATCAACTGTGGGGGGAAGGGGACAGCACCAGGACTGGGGAAAGAATTGTGATGCTGGCCTCAGCCAAGGTGACAGGCAGCTCTGAGCTGAGAATTTCCCACCAGAGCTGCCCCCTGTCAGGCCAGAGTGGGGCATCTTTATACCCCTCCTCACAGGCACTGGATCCAGGCTGTCCCAGGAGGAACAGAAAGGGCACAGTCTCAGGAAAAGGTGGCTCTGACTGTGCAGCTGAGAACGCTCCTGAAAGGGGCTGACACCAGGGCCATTTACTGACCCCACTCCCTTCAGTGGGTGGAAGCCCTCTCTAAGGCAGAGCTGGGCAGCACATCTCTGCATCCATGGTGCTCTCGGACTTTCTTGTCCTCGTAACAGTGTAATTGCTCCACAGCTGCTGGGTGTCATTCGCCTGCTGTCCACCCACTAACTGTAAGGTTTGGAGGCTGAAATGGACCTTTACCACTTGTGTCTTCCCCACAATAGCTGAGCAATTAGAAAGAGCACCGTCTTCACATGAAGTGGTATAACCAGTGAGCGCTGGTGAAATTCGTGATTGATTTACAAACAGGATAAACAGTTAAAATGAGAGATTTTTATATTTTGGTTGTACAAAAAGAAAGTATTCCAGTGAGAAAGAACAATATAACAGGCTATTAAAGAACTCGGTGGAACCTTATTTCCTAGAGAACTTCAAGGGGAAAAAATAATTTGTCTATAAAAAAAAATACCCATAAGAATTAGTGTTGGCAATCTCGGTTATTGCCTTAGTTCAAAAAACGAGTTAGATGTATGACATTGTTCAAGGCACTTAGCTTTTCTGACCTCCAGTTGCTTAATCTGCTAAATAAGAGGTTCATATGAATTGTCACATTTATAACAATATTTCATGAAATCCATAAGAACATAGATGGTGACATGCTGGGTGTTTCAGCCATGGCACCCAAGGGGTTATTTGTGTTTTCTTTTACTTTTTAAAAAATTCCTAACTTAGACCTTCCTTGATTTGAAAAATGAAAGTTCATGTTATAGATGGATAAAAAGAGAAAAAGAAAGGGAAACAACTTTGAGAACACCCTACAGGTGTTATGGATAATGATACTAGAAGCAATTTTGAAATTTTGGGTTTATAGATAGCACTACTGTGTGGTGGAAGTCACAGTTTAGGATGGGAAAAACTGAGTTTGAATTCATCTTCTCCTGCTGATTGGTTTAGTGATTGTGGATAGGCCACTTAAACCCTCTCAATATCTTCCTTACCTTTTACAAGATGAAAAAATAATATCTTATATTTATACCTCAAGGGACTGCAGTAAAGATATAATCACATAATATATGGAAGGGTTCTTTGTAAATCATTAAAAGGTTATACTTACATTAGTAATCTGGTTATAATTATTCCAATAACAGATAGATAATGGATTTCATATTTTAAAGAATTTAAACTACCACAGCTCAGGGTGGGTAAGACCACTTTTCACAATGGCTTGGGAACCCGGCACTAAGCAGGTGAGCAAGCATTAGGGATGTTAGAAAGATGTAAACCTGCAGAAAGCAGAGTTGGGCTGGAAAGGATAATGTCTGACTTTCCAGTTTTTTCTGTGACTTGACCCTGACTTTCCATATTATCTCTGCCCCAAGTCTGCAAGCCCTTACTGTTTCTTGATAGCATTTTTTTTTTTACTCCTTAAGATAAAATGCAATTCATGAGAGAAATGTAGTAAAATTTAGCTCTTAAATAACAAGTCATAAAATTAAAGTCCTCTTCAAATCATAAACTTCACTGAAGCCAGCCCTTTCAATTAGAACTCATTCCAAGCATCCATGATATTTTCATCTTCCTCTCAGTTGTCAAGATATTTCATAGCACAGGCATAAACTCAGTCATGGATTAATAGTTCTGTGATTAATGGAAGAGTTGTAAAATCATCATTTAATCACTGAAGTTTATAAATAGGAAATTGCATAATTATAGTAGATGATAATATTTATAATTTCCTGACCTCATATTCACCATGTACTGACCAATTATATTTCATAATAGAAAAGTTGTGCATAATTCAGTTGGTATAAATAAACCTCCAAAAGCTTGTGTTTTAAAAGAAGCCCTTTATACAACAAAGATTAATTTCACGAAGTAAAGAGTTGCTTTATAGTTTATGTGGCTTTGGAGAATGAGCTATTGGGATTTTTAGAAATGAAGTATATCTCAGTTTTTTATACACAGTCACTTAGAGTTGATAAAACTATTTGAGATTATCTGGTCCAACCTATTTCAACTTTCCAGAGGATACAACTGAAACCCTTGAAAGTGAGGTGACCGGCTCCAAATTCATAGGCATTTACTGGCGGAACCTGAGGCCAACCTCAGCCTTCTGATGCCAAGGCCAAGGGGGAAAATATTCCTACCTTTGTCCTCCATGCACTCTGCATGAACACTCCTTCTTAAAGGGTTCTAGGTTCTTCCAAATTCATAGAGAAAATTCTTGTGCCCACTAGAGAGAAGTTTTTGAATTCTTGTTCCTCCAATATTTTATGCCAGCGAATTCAATAGTGCATGACATTTGCGAGTCCATTTAATTCCAGGGCTCATAGTAGTTAGAGTGATAGGTAAGAATCAAAGTAATAAAAGACAAACCTCAGTTTTTTATTTTTATTTTTTGAGGGGGGGGGTAGGGAGTTGATCACTCAGTGGTCTCTTCCTTCCACGAGTGTTTTGATTGCTTTGTTCCCTACTCTGAGCTGGTAAGCAGTCTTTCCTGTGGGGATCATTCTATGAAGCTAAGCTACAGGTTACCAGGAACTTGGATGGGTGTAGGGAATGGAGAGTTAATGCTTAAATTGTACAGAGTTTCTATTTGGGTTGATGGAAAAGTTTTGGTAATGTATGGTTGTGATAGTAACATAACACTGTGAATATAAATAACAGTGCTGAATTATATATTTGAATGTGGTTAAAAGGGGAAATTTTAGGTTGTATATGTGTTACGAGAAAAAAAAAAAAAAATAACACTGTACAATACAAACAGTGAACCTTATTGTAAATGATGGACTATATTTAATAGTAAAATTATAAAAATGTTCTTTCATGAACTGTAACAAATGCACTACACTAATGCGAGGTGTTAATAATAGGATAGTAATCTGGGAATTCTGTTTTATGCATGATTTTTCTGTAAACCAACAACTTCTCCAATTAAAAAAAAAAAGAGTACTCTAAACAGGAAAAAAATATATATTTGCCTTCAGTGGTGGCCTGCTAACTACATTTCTATGGGTGACTGGGCTGGGCTGAATGGGGGCCAAGTGTGGCCCGCGGAGCTTCAGGAGTCCTGCTGGTGCCAGTGCCCTGGGCTTGCCGGGCTGCCACCAGACTCGCAGAGTCACTGAAGGTCCACTCTCTGCTTTTCACTATTGTCAATTTGTTCCATTAATTTCCCTGCCTCCTAGAAGTCAGGTTGTCATCTTCAATGTATTTGCACGCAAACACTTTATTCCTGATGTCCATCTGTGTTTAATAATCCTGATTTCAGGACAGATTTGATTTGTGATTATTTCTGCTGCTGCTTAATTTTTGTGGTTTGAGGTAATTAATGACTCCAGATCTTTGGGTTTGGATTTAGGATTCATGAGGCTTATTGCTGTCTCACCAGTTGTGTTTTGACCATTTCCTCCTGCAACATGTTAATTTGTCTGCTAGGGTTTCTAGATATGTTTACTTGGGATACCTGGCTGGAGGAAGTTTATTAACATCTCTGTTATGGGACTGATAATTGGCATTGAAACCGAATTTGGTTGACACTCTGGGGTTTAGGGAAAGTTGCTATCAACGAAAGAATTATTTTCTTGCATGGTCGTAAATTAAACCAAATATGGTTACCTTAAAAGAGAAAGAGACTTTAGAAGTCATTTATTATAACCCTTTACTCCATATATAAATCCTTCAAACAAAGTGGTCATCTAATCCTTGATGAAGTACCTCCAAAGACAGAAACTCCCAGTTTTATGTCCCAATTGTAGGGCAGTTTTAAACATTAGTTATTCATCTGTTCAAAACCATAATATTCTGGCTCAAATTTGAAGCTATTTGAGGCAGGCTTTTTTTCCTTACGTGTTCTTTCCAAGTAAACAGGAAAACATTAAGCCACGTGTGGACACTTCATTATATTTACTAGATCTCTGTAATCTCAAAAGTTATCACATCATTCTTTCATTCCACAAACATTTTAGAATTAAAAATATGCACAGTGCCAGGGAACAGAAAAATTAATTTGTAAAATAGCTACTAGCATAAAGAATTCAGAGCCCAGTGGAAGGAAAATTTAGATAATTAAATAATTGCAAAACTCTTATTTAACTACTATATAGATACTTGTGTGTGTGTGTGTGTGTGTGTGTAATACACAAGGCAGTATAGGGACATAAATAATTGAAGATTTGTACCTAGAAAGTGGGGTGAGGTTGAGGCTTCCAGGGATCATGGTATTGCTGTACTTGTGGAATTAACTCAAGGATCAGAAACAGGAGGTTAAAGCTCACTTCCTCTTGCTAGTTATAGAAATGAAGAAATTGACTCTCAGGAAAACAAATTCTTCCAAGTCCTATAGCTTCTTTGAGGTAGAACTAAAGCGAGGCTTTGCTGAGAAACTTGAGTTTTGACCCAGGAAGGGACTCAGAAGAACCCACAGGGAGTTCAAGGAGCTGCACATTGGGGTAGGACTGTGCAGATCTAAGGAAGAGTCAATGTGAGGCCTGGGAGCAAGAAGCTTCAGGAGTTGCTGGGGTCGGGTTACAGTGAGCAGCTGAGCATGGTGAAGCCTGTAGTAGCAGGGAGGTTCAAGACAGAGGAAAAAATCACTATCTGTAAAAATAAAATAAAAAGTCTCCATTGCTTCCATTGTTATCCACTTCCAATGTTTCTTAGCCTCCACTGTCAAAAAATTCTTCCTTCTTACTAACCTCATTCATTTGCTATTACCAATTAGACAGATTTATAGAAAAGAAATTGATATAACTATTCTTTATTCATTGCTTTGGCTCAAATCAATGGCTCTTCAGATTTGCATGACAGTTTTCCTAATTTATACCCTGTACAGAATAGGTGAGTGGATTTCTTGTTATCACTTTTTATGTTTTCTTATTATAATAAAGTAGGAGAAGCTGGGCCAAGCCCCAGCAGAAGGCTCTTCACTGTTTCTTCAGCCCTTTCATTTGGTTTTCTTCCGTTTTCATTCATTTCCTATTCTCCACTGCAGCAGAAGTACGATGCACCTCCCCTCAGCAGCCCTTCTGTAAGCTACGCTTCTTGTCCTCTTGCTCTGGTATTACAGAGATGAGACTCAGACCACAGGATCAAAGAAGGCCTCTGGGCGTCACCACCATTGGGTTCCTTAGACATGTGAGTGATTAGATGTTGGATGGAAAGTAAATAAATGCTACCCTCTGCTGTTTTCATCTGTAAACATGAGAGTGAACTCAGGAGGAAGAAAGGTGAAATCCTGTCTGTTTAAAAATGGAATAACTATACAAAGCCTTAAAAGCTTATAATTTACCTAGGAGCTGAAACATATGTACTCTCAAAATAATCAAAACAAAGAAATAATCTGTTTAAAAGCCACGGGCATTACAGTCTCTTAGTTCTAAATTATACCTTCCATTAAAGTGGGAAGAAACCGCTTGGCTGTGTTTTAAAGATAAACAACAAATGTGTTTATGAGTGCCCCAGAAGCCGGGAGGGACTCGTGGCCCAGAATTCACCATGAGGAAGAACAGGTTCCCTCCCAGAAAATTGGGGTGCTGTCTCTGAGCAGATAATCACAAAGTCTGCTACAGAGAAGAACATGGATTCCAGGTGGGGGTGTCTGAATATGAACCAATTTTCATGATGGCTAGATGAGAAATTTTTCAAGCAACATTCTAAGATAATGGAATTTGGCTATTCAGATACTCTGGGAAAAAACAAGAGCAGCAGCAGCATTTTGTCTTTATGGATAAAATATTCATTCCCCTCTATAACTATAGCCTCCTCCATCACCATCACCATCACCACCACCATCCCCACCCCCACCCCTCCTCTGAGATTAAACACTGATTATTATGACTGACTTCTAAGGACATTCTAATAGGATCAGAGCCTCAATAAAACTTGGAAATCAGTGTTTTTAAAATTACTTTATTGGTTAAACCAATTCTTGCTCTGGAAGAACTTTCAGATAGGAAGAGGAGATGGAGAAGTAAACAAACACTGAATTAAGCAGCAGAGCTGCACATTTGGTTAATGGGGTTTTATTTCAGGAGTGTGGAGGAAAAGGTAAGAGGAAGCTCTTCAGGCAGAGCTCTTTGGCATTAGGATTCTCAGCCTTCCTATTGTCCTTGCTTGATGCCCTGTGTTGCTGTTCGTCTTTTTCCTCACGGGAGCCCCATTTTCTCCTGCTATCCCTTACCCCCAATATCACCTCTCTTGGAGTCTCAAAAATCTGCTTCAAATCTTCTGTTCACACTGAGATATAACTGATAACAAAAGCAGATATGGGGAGGTGCTAATGAAACACTAGAAGTAAAATTTCAGGCACAATCCAATCCAATGGGTAAGAAAAAGTATAATTGTACAGTGAGCACAGTAAGGGGATGGCCCTTTCCTAGGACACTCTGACAATCCATACCAATGCACAGAGCTAGTATTGGAAGCATTATTTTTTACTTTGGGACAAGCAATAATGACTGTAACCTCTTGCTCTTGCCCTCATATTAGATGCAAATCTCAGCTCCCTGCCCTGCTCCCCTTTCCCAAAGGACTTGGGGATGTGCAGAAAGTAGCTCACATGTACTCAGGAGCAAGCCAAGTCTGTTTCCACCTGCCATTTACTGCTATAGTTTTCATCCTCTGTTTCAGGCATCTTCTACTTTGCAGCTATTTGTCTTATGGGTCTTCTGTGCTTTGTTCCTTCAAGATATGTTGTGATTGGACATTTCTCAATTAGGATTTATTAAAGAGGTATAACTAATTGCCTTAGCCTATGCAGATTTAGTGACCATAATTCTCAAAACATTGATGCAAAAAAAGGAATTTCTTCCAATAAATAATGTAGTCATATGAAATCTCTTACACTTTTATAAAGAACAAATTCACATTTACTTATACACTTACATTATTAAATACCAGTATAATTACATTATACAGTGGTTATTAAAATGATTATTTTAATCAATTACAGTGCTTTACTATACTTGATTCCTACAACTGTTGAAATCTCCATTTAAAGAATAGCTATTTTGTAAGAGAAATTATTTATTTTGCTTCTAGTAGCATCATATTGGAATTTTCAGGACATTTCTATGGTATATGAGGAAAACAGGGAAGGAAGTTTCAAAATGGAATCAGTAAAAAGTTTCCTTGCCTTCAAGATCTCTATAGGAAGGAGGCAAGCAGAGTTGCAATGATTTTGGCAATAAATTGCAATTTTATTGAGTTAACTTACTTCAGTTTACCAAATAAAACTCTTTTGCTTCCCTGCTGGTACCAAACTATCTACTCAGACAGATGTCTTCTTAATTAAAAAACAACAACAAAATATTTTGAAAAGACAATCAAGTAGCTTCGTTTCCTTTGGGTTTTTACACTGGTTTGCATTGTCTTTAGTACTTTATAGGTGGCTTTGCTATCCAATTACTCTGGACACTTCTCAACAGCCAGATTACAGAATTTGGGGAAGTGCAGGTGCTTATATGTACTATTTCATGGTATGTAAGTCTAGCAAGATTGACTTATATAGTCATGATCATATTTTGAGAGCTCTTTGTGAGCTCATGAGATGTAGGGAGTTTGCCCCATCTCTGCTTTTCCCAGCCATCCCCATCTTCTCTCCAGTGTTCCTTGTGCCACATGCATTTAAGTGAAAATTGAGCAGAAGACTTCATGTGACATGCCCCAGTCTCTGTCCTTCCCTTACTAAATTTGAACTTTCCTAGTATTTTTTGTGTCAACAGATAATTTCCTGAATTATATAACTTAGTATCCACAAACCCTTAGCTGTAACCTAGATGGTAGTATGGTTTGAGCTGTGCCCCGGCCCCCCAAAGGTAGGTTAAACCATAATCCTCAGTTCCTTAGAATGTGACTTTATTTGGAAATAGGGTTTTTGCAGGTATAGTCAAATTAAGGTGAGGACATGCTGAATTCAAGTGGGCCCTAATCCAATATGATGTGTGTCCTCATAGGAAGAGGGGAAGAGACACAGCTAGAGATACACAGGTGCGAAGGCCATGTGAAGGCAGAGGCAGACACTGGAGCAATGCAGCTATAAGCCATGGGATGTCAAGGAGTGCCCGGCCCCACCAGAAGCTAGGAAGAAGTTCAGAAAGATCCTCCCCTAGAGCCATCAGAGAGAGCACGGCCCTGCCAACACCTTGACTGCAGACTTCTAGCCTCCAGAACTGCAAGAGAATAAATGTCTGTTATTTTAAATCACACCAATATCCACATTAATTCAAAATGTTACATAGATCAGAATTTGAGAACTGCGACTCTCAAATTTCTAGAAGAAAACAGAGGAGAAAATCTTAGTGACCTTGGGTTTGGCAAAGCTTTCTTAAGACATAAAAGCACTAACTATAGAAGAAAATAACCATGACTTGGACATCATCAAAACTAAAGGTTTTCCCTTCAAAAGACATTTATGAAAATGAAAATGCAAGCCACAGTCTGGGAGAAAATTTTTGCAAAACATATATCTGAAAAAAGGAATTTTATATAAAATATATGAAAAACTTTTACAACTTATTAAAATAAACAACTCAATAAAAAGAAGGGAGAAGATTTGAATAGACTCTTTGAAAAGAGGACATATGGATGGAAAATATGCACTTGAAAAGTTATTTAACATCATTAGGCACTAGAGAAATATTAATTTAAAGCACAATGAAATTCACTAAACTCTCACAAGAAATGGCTAAAATGAAAAATACTGATGATACTTAGTGTTGACAAGAATGTGGTACAACTGGTAATTTCCTCTATGGCTGGTGAGAATGTAAAATGGTTCAACCACTTTAGAAAAGATTTTCCTCTTCTTAAAATGTTAAACATGCACCTACCATATGCCTAACCATTTCATTCCTAGGTATTTACCTAAGAGAAAGAAAAGTATGTGTCCAAACAAAGGCTTGTACAAGAATATTCATGAAGCTTTGTTTGTAATATCCTGAAACTGGAAACAAACCAATTGTTCATTAACAGATAAGGAGATAAAAAATTTGAATTGGTACATTCACACAGTGGAATACTACTCAGGAACAAATAAAGAAACAGGTCCATATAAAGTCCCCTCTTCTAGGCAACATTGATTTATCACAGCAGTGGAAAGCTACCCTTCCTGCTCTGCAACCTAGAGTCCTGGCTGCCTGCATTAAGTTTCAGGACCTTAATTTACTCAGCTTTGAATTGTATATCACTTTTGTCTGTGGGCATAGTATTATAAATACAACGCCATAAGAAGAATAACCAGGTGCCATTGTGCAGAATGGATTTATGTAAAAACTTGGGGTTCAAGTCTTCATCAAAGGTATCAGAGGACAAAAGATGGATATTCTTCAGATACTACTCTTGAGGAAAGCAACAAATAAACTCACATGACTGAATTCTCTAGAGAAAAGTAATTTTTATGCTGGAAAGGATTATAAAAATCAAGTTCTTCTGAGAACCAACTAGATAGCCAAGAATTTGGACAATAAAGCACATTCTCATGGAATCACATCAACCTTTAGAAGTTTGAGAAGAGAATGAATATATAGGCCTTGCCTTAACCTTCTCTCCTATTTTTCTGCAAATACACAAGGTTTTTCTTCATAAAGCAAATCATATTATCTTAAACTTGTAGATATACCTGGTCATAACATGAGTGTTTCTTTAAGCAGAGAAAATTAATATCTAATTCTCATGAAATATATGAAAACTCTGAAGAAAGAAAAACCAAGATTGTTAGAAATGATGGATCGTAGACATGAGATGGGTTGCAAAATACTCCCAGTGGTCATGCCTGACTCCCCAGAGTATTAAGGGAAGAAAGAAGCAAAAGAAAATATTGCTAAAATAAAATTCCTGGCTAATTCTCAACCCCCAAATTCATCATTACATAGCAAACTGATTCATCCTCAATTTTTTTCCTAGAATATCAGGCAGGCCAAGATAGTTTAAAATGTTCACTCTGAAATTAGCAATTTTATTTTGCCATCATTTATTTTAAAGAATTGCAAGGCATTTTCACAATGAAACTGTCATGAATTAAATCACAGGGGCCAGATTACCAGAGAAAATTGCAAAAACTCTCACTTCTCCAATGGTAATTAAGTGTCATTGAATACATGAAGCCTTGCTAAAAATCAATTTTTCAATTTTTTTTTATTCCTAGAAGGTTTAATTCTCTTTCCAAATAGTTTGACCAAGGCCAGGGCAAGAAAATGGAGAGGTTGTGAGAATAGGTGAATTCAGTCAATCAAAGCTATATAACAAATGACTCCTGGTATACCTTATGTCACCTCTAAGCAGAGTTCATTCATATTCCAAATCCTATTTTAAAGCTATTGAAAAAATTCTAAATTCAAAGTAACCTGGCTAAGTTGTCCTGCTAAAAATGGTCTTAAAAGTAATTGCACATTCTCTGATAAAGTGTAATTTGAATTTTTCCCCTTGAATTTATAATTGTGTTTTATAAAAATTACATAATTTTTAAACACAGAGCGTGGCCACAATGTGAATTAAAGTGCAGAGTGAGAGCTGATTTTGAGCTAAGTGTGGAAGTATTTAAAGTATATGGGGAAGCGGCTGTGGCTCAATCAGTAGGGCTCCTATTTACCATATGGGAGGCCCCGGGTTCGGTTCCCGGGGCCTCCTGGTGAAGGCAAGCCTGCCCGTACGGCGTGGTTAGCTGACCCAGCGAGCACAAGCAGCAAGGGGGGGTAAATGAATGAATAAATAAATAAAATCTTTAAAAAATAAAAAAAATAAAAAAAATAAAGTATATGGACTAATGGACAGTGTGCCTGAGGATAACTGCTCCTACAAACAGGAAGGATTAGTAGGTCTGGTCAGGTCCACCCCAGGCATTGATGGCTGTCTCTAAGTTCCTGGAAGTCAGCAAGTTTGTGAAAGAATGGGCTTGGTCAAGACAATTTTGCCCTGAAAACAGACGAGGAGAAAGATGTAAAACCATGCTGTTTCTTAAAGGTAAGCAACAAGGGGCATTCACCCATATCTTCAAATCAGTAAAGGTTATGTTTACTCCTACTTAGAGGAGGTTATGTTTGTACTGACTCTTGAATTGTAATAGAAATTATCCAAGTGAAGAAAAGCAAGAACAATGCTCTAGGCAGATGGAATGAAATGACCCAAAATCTGAAGCTTTAAATTAAAAATATATAGATGTAGCTTTATATTATTTAAACATAAAGTGTAAGGTGGGATGTGACAGGGAAAATAGCTTAAGGTCAGCTTTTTTATGGAAGGGGGCATTGCTTGCCATGTTAAGAGCTTGGAGAAGGGCTTAAAGCAGGCCAAAAATGTGATCTGATTTTAATTTCATATATTATAATATGAATGATCAAGTCACCTATGAAGTAAAGCTGAACAGCTCAGATAAAAAAATTTTATGTTGGGTGTAGGCTGAAATGATATTGACGAAAAGGTAGACATTAATTCATCAAAGTTCTTGAAGACCAACTTGCACCATTCTTAAAATCAAGGTCCCAGGGTTTATTGTTATTGTTTTAATTGCTTCCTATTTACCACTTTGGTGAGGGATTGTTTCCTACCCTATGGTTATGGGGATGGTCAAACACATGATAGAGGAACACATGACACCCAATAGTGGACAGATGAGATAGAAAGGAGCCTATTAGTTTGGTGCAAAAGGAATTGTGGTTTTGGACTGTGAATTGCAAATCATTATAACTAGCCTCAAACACATCATTATTAATCAAAATAGGAACCATTACAATCAACACATTTTTGCCAACGAGAAATAAGTTTGTTTATTCCTGTAGTGTAAAAATCTGTGCTTCGGGAGTCGACGAACTCATGGAAAGCATTTTCTGCAACCTGCTGGTTGTGGAAGTGTTTTCCCTGCAAAAACTTGTCAAGATGCTTGAAGAAGTGGTAGTCGGTTCCCGAGAGGTCGGTGAATATGGCGGATGAGGCAAAACTTCACAGCCCAATTCGTTCAACTTTTGAAGCGTTGGTTGTGCAACGTGCAGTCGGGTGCTGTTGTGGAGAATTGGGCCCTTTCTGCTGACCGTTGACCAATGCCTGCTGCAAGTGTTGCAGTTTTCGGTGAATCTCATTGATTTGCTGAGCATACTTCTCAGATGTAATGGTTTCGCCTGGATTCAGAAAGCTGTAGTGGATCAGACTGGCAGCAGACCACCAAACAGTGGCCATGACCTTTTTTTGGTGCAAGTTTGGCTTTGGGAAGTGCTTTGGAGCTTCATCTTGGTCCAACCACTGAGCTGGTCATCCCCGGTTGTCATATAAAATCCACTTTTCATTGCACGTCACAATCCAATGGAGAAATGGTTCGTTGTTGTTGCATAGAGTAAGAGAAGGTGATACTTCAAAACGACGATTTTTTTGGATTTTTGGTCAGTTCATGAGGCACCTACTTATTGAGCTTTTTCATCTTTCCAATTTGCTTCAAATGCTGAACGACTGTAGAATGGTCAACAGTGAGGTGTTCTCATGTAGTTGTAAGAGGATCAGCTTCAATGATTGCTCTCAATTGGTTGTTGTCAACTTCCGATGGCCGGCCACTATGCTCCTCATCTTCAAGGCTCTCGTCTCCTTTGCAAAACTTCTTGAACCACCACTGCACCGTTAGCAGTTCCTTGCCAAATGCGTTGTTGGTATTGTGAGTTGTCTCCGCTGCTTTACTACCCATTTTGAACTCAAATAAGAAAATCGCTCGAATTTGCTTTTTGTCTAACATCATTTCCAGAGTCCAAAATAAATATAAAATAAACAGCAAGTACTAAGTCATTAGCAAAAAAACATAAAACGAGAAATGCACATTAAAATGACGTATAATCTAACCACATTTATTTAAGAATGTATTCCAATATCAAATGGCAAATTTCAACAATGCAAAACTGCAATTACTTTCACACCAACCTAATATTAGTAATGTACCCAAAGCCCAGGGGAGGAGGACATGACATGCCACTCAGGACCATGTGGGAGTTGTGACTGGAAACAGTGCAAAGCCAGGGACCATGGCAGACAGGCTTTGTAGTATCAAGAGGGTGGGGTGCCCATGTTTCCTGCAAGAGAATGTGATTGGTTTGTCTGGATAATTCCAGTGGATGCCAGGAAACTGAAACCTGCTTCTCAGAGATAAAAAAAAAAAACTAGGTCCCCTTGATAAGGAAGGTTGTTTGGCTATGGGGACCTTATCCATTGGGAGGGGAATTGGTAGCTAGGCCATTCAAGGCCTTCTGAGTTTCAGATGTCAAGGCAGCACATAATATTGGCTCTCAGTTTTAGGTTGGCACCAAAATCTTCCCCAGTGAGGATAACAAGCACCTCTACCATTTATTGGCCATTTTTTAAATGTGCGTGGCACTATTCTAAGAATTTTACAAGTGTTATTTCTTTTAATTTCACAAAACTCTTTGGGGTAGAAACTTAGGTGTCCTCATTTTAAACACAAGGAAACTGAAGCATAGAAGGGTAATACAATTTTATTAATTTCAAGTTAATAAATCTTTGAACCAAGGTTTGAACACAGGTTTGTCTAATGCCGAAGTCCTTGGAATTCATATGATACTTTACAATAGAAATCTAGTTTACTCGGAGATTTATGTTGGAACTAAATCCAGCCCAAATATATTATGAATGAAAAGATCAAATATGATTACATTATTAGGACAAATTCAGGGAGTTACTTTGGACTCTGATCTTAGATCCTTCGGTATATACTTTCACTCTCCTATGCCTTTAATGGTACTTCAGTGGACATATGTAGAAACACTGGTAGTGGAAGGAGTCTGAGTCTCAGTTCTAGCTCTGCCACCAAGAGTAAGACCTGGCATAAGCCATTTGACTTCCCTGATCTTCAGCTTATGCCTCAAGAACAGTGAGACAATAAATTCCTATTGTTTTAAGCCATTCAGTTTGTGGTACTTCGTTAAGCTGCTCTAGAAAACCAAGACAGGGCTGTTGCAGGGAAGATTTGGCGTGACAAGGCACCTGTGGTTTTGAGAAGAGAGCAGAAAAGTTGGTGTGAGATTTAAGAGCATGCAAATGGGAACAATAAAAGTCTAAGGACAAAGGTTGGAAGTTTAGAGATTAAGATTTGGGGGATACAAACTCCTCAGGACTGGGGGAAGAGCTATGGACTAGAGTGGACTTAATGGTATTCTGTTGTAGACATACTGTGATTTAAGCAATGGAAGAAGTTACAACAGTGAGGTGGAGCCAGTGGACACTAGACGCTTTTGGGACAGGGAAGGGAAAAGCAGTTGTAATACAGGGGCTTTTTCAGGACTTGGGAATTATCCTGAGTGACATTGCAATGACAGATATAGGCCATTTTATATCATCATATACCATGCAGAACTGTGTGGGAGAGAGTGTGGTCTACAATGTGAACTATGGTCCATGCTTAGTGGCAAAGCCCCTGGATGTGTATATCCATTGCAGGTGATGTACCACACTAATGAAAGATGTTTATGTGGGAGGTTGTGGGAGGTGTGGGAGGTGGAAAACATGGGAATCCCTGTAATTTTTGTGTAACATTTATGTACTCTAAGCATCTTTTAAAATATTTAAAAATATATATATTGTCAACAAGGGGAAAAAAAAAAAAAGATTTGGGGGATAAAGCAGTCGTCAGCAGGGTTTGCTGTTGTTTCTTTGCATCCCAAAGGATTGTTTTCCTTCTTCCTTTATGTCAGAACTGTTAAATGAACCACTCTTTCTGTCATTTCTGTAGTACACAGCTGCCACCTTTTGTACTATCCCTGAGGGCTTTTGGGCTTGCATTCTCTTCTGATTATAATAAATTTGGATCAAGATCTAGAAAGATGAATCTGGATTAAAAATAGAGTGTGCCTTGGTTGATTTTACAAAATGGAACCCTTCACTTTTTCACTTCATTTTATATATCAGAAATGCCAGTGTCTTTTATTGATTTTGAAATTGAGAATTAGGTACTGTGCACTATACATAAGCTTTAAATCTTGGTGTGGCAGTTTGAGATTATTTTATGAATCTCAAAAAGAGAAAGACTATGTAAACAAATCTATTCCTCTGAGTAAGATACCCTTTGATTGTATTAAATTCAACTGAGGTGTCTTTGATTAGATTACCTGTTAAGATTAGAGCTTTTTTATTTGACTATGTCAGTGGGCTTGACTCAGGTTGAGTCCCTACCCCCTTGCCGGATCTGATATAAACGGACAGTGACATAGACAGGTAGACACACAGGATAGAGAGCTCTGTCATGTTTGATCCTGCCATGTGACAGAAAGAAGTCTCAAACAGCTGAAGTCCTGGGGAGAGATTAACCATTTTGCCTGGTAGCTTTGAAATTGCGCCAAGACCAGAAAGGCCAAGACTGATATAGAAGGCCCAGAAAGAAACAAGCCCTCTGCCAGGAGAGAGGACTACAGATTATTTTGGCATGCAACTCCAAGAGGCTGGGCCCACGTAGCTTCAAGAGGAAGAGGAAGCCCAGAGGGAAAGGCAGAGACCAGTAAGAGATCTGTGACTATCTTGCATCAACACATGGCAATTGACTTTGGTGAGAAAGCAACCTTGAGTTGAACTTTTTATGGTCTTATAACTTTATTTTGTTTTACCATAAATAATACCCCTTGTAAAAGCCAACAGATTTCTGGTACTTTGCATCACAGACCTTTGGCAGGCTAATACACTTGGTAAAAGTGATAACAACCCTTGATCTCATAGACTCAATTCATTTTCAAATATATCACACTGTGAAATTGGGTTCAGAAACGGAAAGGCTTAGAGCAGTGCTACTCAAAATGTGGTCCACGGACCAATGGCAATTGAGGAAATGTTTGGTATCAGTTGGTGATGAGTACAGAAATTTAGAGGAGCTTCTAAAAATTTTTGGAGCAATTTGATAGATTATTATTTTTTAAGCTTTTTTTGTAGATCGTTTTTTCTTCTTTATTAGAGACATCACACATAAAATACAGGACTTCCATATACCAACCCACCAACAAAAACTTGCTTCAGTATAGAACATTTATTACAATTGGTAATAGCACATTTTTATAATTGTACTATTAATTAAAGTCCATAGTTTTATTTACGGGCCATTGTGAGCATAATTCTATTAATTAAAAAAATATTTTGTTACCATATATAAAATCTAATATTTCTCCTTTTAACCATTCAGATATGTTTGGTTCATGGCATTCACAATTTTGTGCTACCATCATCACCATCCATTACCAAAACATTTCCATGTTTCCAAATAGCAACCCTGCACATTTTAAGCCTTAACTTCCCATACCATATCCCCACCCCATCCCCTGGTACCTGATAGTCTAGATTCTAACTATGAGATTGCTTATTATAATTGTTTCAAATCATTGTGATCACACAATATTTTTCCTTTTGTGCCTGGTTTATTTCACTCAACATGATGTCTTCCAGGTCCATCCATGTGGTTGCATGTATCAGGAATTCAATTCTCTTTACAGATGAATAATATTCCATTGTATGTATATATCATATTTTATGTATCTATTCATAGGTTGATGTACATTTGGGTTGCTTCCATCTTTTGGAGATTGTGTATAATACCACTTTGAACATCCATGTGCAAGTATCTGTTTGAGTCCCTGCTTTCAATTCTTTGGGGTATAAACCTAGTAGTGGAATTACCAGGTCATATGGTAGTTCTATACTTAGCCTTCTCAGGAACTGCCAAACTGTTTCCCATAGCAGCTGCTCCCTTTTACATTGCCACCAGCAATGAATGACTGTTTCTGTTACTCCACATCCTTTCCAACATTTGTTATTTTCCATTTTTTTATTAGCAGTCATTCTAACGGTTGTGAAGTGATATCTCATTATGGTTTTTATTTATATTTCCCTGATGACTAGTGATGTTCAGCCTCTTTTCATGTTCTTTCTGGCCATCTGTATATCTTCTTTGGAGAAATATCTATTCAAGTCTTTCACTCATTTTTAAATTGAGATGTTTGTCTTTTTTTATTAAATCAAAGGTTTTAAAAATATAATCTGGATATTAATCCTTTATTGGATATGTGGTTCTGAATATTTTCTACCATTGTGTAGGTTGTCATTTTACTTTCATAGTAAGTCCTTTGAGGGAAAAATTTTTTTCTTAAATTTTGATGAGGTCCAATTTATCTGTTTTTTCTTTTGTTGCTTGTGCTTTTGGTGTAAATTCTAAGAAACCATTGCCTAACACAAGTTCTTGAAGATGCTTCCATATGTTTACTTCTAGGACATTGATCCATTTTAAGTTGATTTTTTTTAGACGGTATGAGGTAGGGGTCCTCCTTCTTTCTCTTTTTTAATGGAGATCCCGATTTCCCAACAATAATTGTTAAGAGACTATTCTTTCCCAATTGAGTGGTCTTTGCTTCTGTGTCAAAAATCAGTTGGCCATAATGTGAGGGTTGACTACTGAGCTCTCAGTTCTGTTCCATTGGTCTATATGTCTGTCCTTGTGCTAGTACCATGTATATATTTCTTAAAGATTTATTTATTTATTTATTTCTGCCCCCATCCCACCCACCCCCCATTGTTTTGTGCTCTCTGTCTGCTTTCTGTGTGTTCTTCTGTGTCTGCTTGTCCTCTCTTTAGGTGGCACCAGGAACTGATCCTGGGACCTTCCAGAGTGGAGAAAGGCTGCTCAATCTCTTGCAGCACTTTGGCTCCCTGTTCTGCTGCATCTCTTAGTGTCCCTCTTCTGTATCTCTTTTTGTTGTGTCATCTTGCTGCGCCAGCTCTCCGTGCAGGCCAGCACTGCACTTGGGCCAGCACTCTGCACGGGCCAGCTTGCTTTTCACCAGGAGGCCCCAGGAAACAAACCCTAGACCTCCTATATGGTAGACAGGAGCCCAAATGCTTGAGCTACATCCACTTCCCCCATGTATTTTTTTTTTTTTTTGGGGGGGGGGGGGGGGGGGGGGTGTTTTTTTTTTTTTTAATTAATTAATTTATTTTTATTTTTTATTTTTTAACTTTATTTTGTACATTTAATAATTGAAAACATAAGCATTTAAAAACTAAAAAGTAAACACAGATGAATTTTTGGTTACTGTTGCTTTGTAATAAGTTTTAAGATCAGGTGTGTGAGTCCTCCAACTTCATTCTTCTTTCTCAAGGTGGCTTTAGCTATTCAGAGCCCTTTACCCTTCCATATAAAGATGATGATTGGCTTTTCCATTCCTGAAAAGAAAGTTGTTGGAATTTTTATTGGGATTGCATTGAATCTATAAAGTGCTTTGCTTAGTATAGACATCTTAATGATGTTTAGTTTTCCAATCCATGAACACAGAATGGCTTTTGATTTATCTAGTTCTTTGATTTCTTTTAGCAATGTTTTATAGTTTATTTTTGTGTACAAGTCCTTTAAGTCCCAGGTTAGATTTATTCCTAGATATTGGATTCTTTTAGTTGCTATTCTAAATGGATTTTTTCTTGATTTCTTCTTCTAGTTGTTCATTGCTTGTGTATAGAAATACTACTGATTTTGGGGTGTTGATCTTGTACCCTGGCACTTTGGCGAATTCATTTATTAGCTGTAGGAAACTTGTGGATTTCTCAGGTTTTATGTATGTAGGATCATATCATCTACAAATAGAGAAAGTTTTACTTCTTTTTTTTTCCAACTTGGATGCTTTTTATTTCTTTTTCTTGCCTAATTGCTCTGTCAAGAACCTACAGTATAATTCTAAATAATAGTAGTAACAGTGGGCATCATTGTCTTTTTCCTGATTTTAGAGGGAAAGCTGTCAGTCTTTCACCATTAAGTAGGATGTTTGTTGTGGGCTTTTCATATTTGCCCTTTATCATGTTGAGAAAGCTTCCTTCTATTCCTAGTGTTTTAAGAGTTTTTATCAAGAACGGGTGCCGTATTTTGTCAAATGCCCTCTTTGCATCAATTGAGATTGTCATATGTATTTTTTCCTGCATTCTGTTAATATGCTGTATTATACGAATTGATTTTCTTATGTTGAACTAACCTTGCATACTAGGGATAAAGTCTACCCAATCAAAGTTTATAATACTTTTAATATGCTGTTGGATTTTGTTTGATAACATTTTGTTGAGGATTTTTACGTCTATATTCATAAGAGATATTGGTCTTTAGTTATCTTTTCTTGTGGTAATTCTATTTGGCTTTGGTATGAGGGTGATGTTGACCTTGTAGAATGAGTTATGGAGTGTTCCCTCCTCTTCAATTTTTTAGAAGAGTTTGAGTGGAATTGGAGTTAAGTCTTCTTGGAATGATTGATGGAAATCTCCTATGAAGCCATCTGGTCTTGGGCTTTTCTTTGTTGGGAGGTTTTTGATTACTGATTCAATCTCTTTACTATTAATTGGTTTGCTGGGATCTTTGATTTCTCCTAAAGGGAATGTAAATAGTTTGTGTGTTTCTAAGAATTTGTCCATTTCATCTAGGTTATCTAGATTATTGTTATATAGTTATTCTATTAAGAATAGTAGAATATTATAGTCCTTTTTATTTCAGTGGGGTTAGTAGTAATGTCTCACTTTTCATTTATGATTTTCAATATTTGTATCATCTTTTTTTCTTTATCAGTCTAGCTAAAGGTTTGTCAGTTTTATTGCTCCTTTCAAAGAATCAACTTTTAGTTTGTTGATTCTTTCTATTGTTTTATTTTTATTTTTTATTTCATTTATCTCTGCTCTAGTCTTTGTTATTTCCTTCCTTCTGCTTGCTTTGGGATTAGTTTGCTTTTCTTTTTCTAGTTCTTCCAGTTTTGAGATTAAGTCTCTGCTTTGAAGTTTTTCTTCCTTTTTTTAAAAAAACAATTTATTGAAGTATATCATTCATACATGAACGTACATAAACTATAAGTTATCAGTAAACACCATGATCTTACAAAACAAACATGCATAACATCATACAGGGCTCCCACACATCACCCCCCCACAAACATCCTGCATTGTTGTTAAACATTTGTTAACAAATCATGAAAGAGCATCGTCAAAGTGTTACTACTAACCATAGACTGAATCTTCCTCCCCTATACATTTTTTAAGGGTTTTTAATTTACTTTTATCCATTTTTAACCCCACCCCCCGTTTTTGCTCTTTCTGTGTCCATTCACTGGGCAACTCTCTGTGTCCGTTTCCTGCCCTCTCTTCTCATCCTTCTCCTCCTGTCTTAACTGGGATTCGATCCTCAGAATCTCTGATGTGGGAGAGAGGCATCCTACTACTGCCTGCACCACCCTAGTTCCTGGTTTTTTGGTGCGTCTCATCTTGGCTCTCCCTTGTGTCACTCTCCTGTTACATCATCATCTTCCTGTGCAGCTTGCAGGGCCTGGCGGTGCACCCG
Organism: Tolypeutes matacus; assembly: GCA_026826555.1. NCBI lineage: Eukaryota > Metazoa > Chordata > Mammalia > Cingulata > Chlamyphoridae > Tolypeutes > Tolypeutes matacus. The sequence continues at coordinate 36,045,770 of JAKSZT010054215.1, forward strand.
CACATGGGGCCTGATGGCTCACCCGCTCACCGGGCCTGGCAACTCACCTGTGCACGGGTCCTGATGGCACATACACCTTCTATATTTTTCTTTTTTTAATTTTTTTCTGGGAGGTCTCAGGAATCGAACCCAGGTTCCTCCATATGGGAGACAGACGCCCAACCACCCGAGCCACATCTGTCCCCCTGCTATATTTCTTAAGGTTGACCAAAGATACCCAAAGTTACAGTCTTTTCCCATACAGGATGGTCATATAATAAATCAGGCTTAGTTTATCACCAGCATTCTAAAAACCAGACCTAGGGAGAAAAACTAGGTCTGGGGACACATGCATGGTTTCTAATATAGCGAATGTTTAGCCTACCCTGATTATCACAAAATCAGGACAGCAAGAATATTCGCATCTTTCTTTTTTAATGTAAGCATTTAGAGCTGTAAATCTCTTTTAGCACTGCCTTTGCTATAACTCATATATTTTGTTATGTTGTATATTCCTTTTCATTTGCCTCAAGATATTTTCTAATTTTGCCTCTGAGTTCCTCTTTAACACATATTTGTAAATTTTCCATTTCTCTCTCTGGTATTGATTTCTAGCTTCATTCTGTTGTGGTCAGAGAATATACATGGTATGATTTCAACATTTTAAAATTTATTGAGACTTGCTTTGTGACTCAACATATGGTCTATCCTGGGGAATGATATATGTGCACTTGAGAAGAACGTGTATTCTGGTTTCATTGGTTGCAGTATTCTATATATGTCTGTTAGGTCTAGATGTTTTAGTGTATCATTCAAGTCCTGTTCTTCCTTATTGATCTTCTGACTAGATGTTTTATTCATTATAGAGATTGAGGTATTAAAGTACAACCATCAATTTCTCTCTTCATTTCTGTCAGTCTTTGCCTCACATATTTTGGGGTTCTACTGCTATATACTTATATATTTATAATTGTTACATCTCCCTGTTGAATTGTCTGTTTATCAGTATAAAGTTATCCCTCATAACTTTGATTTAAAGTCTATTTTATCTGATATTAGTATAGCCACACCAGCTCTCTTTTGGTTACTATCTGCGTTGTGTATTTTTTTCCATCCTTTCACCCGTTTCTACTTTATCTTTGAATTTAAGTTGAGTCTTTTGTAGGCAGGAGATAGTTGGGTCATGTTTTTTTTTTTTTGTTGTTGTTGTTGTTGTGTTTTTGTTTTTGTTTTTTAATCAATTCTACCAATCTCTACCTTTTGAATGGAGAGTTTAATCCATTTACATTTAAAGCCACTACTGATAATACAGGGCTTTCTTTTACCTTTTTGCTATTTAGCCATTGTAAGTCATACCTTTTTTGTTCCTCCTTCCATTAATGCCTACTTTCATATTTATTTGCTTTTTCATATTGTACCATATTCAGTGCCTTCTTATTTCTATCTGGATATGTTTTTCATCCATTTGCCTTGTGGGGTTAAATTTTACCATCCTAAATATATAACAATCATATTTGGTTTGATACCATGCACATATACTTTTCCTATACCCCTCTGTTCCACCACCATTTTTTTGGTACTTGTTACCATTTATATCTTTGTACATTGTATGTCCAAAAACATAGATTTATCATTACTTTTTTAGATATGATATCTAAAAATCAATTACAGGAAGTAAGAAGTGGAGTTCATACCAAAAATACAATAATACTGGCATTTATGATTGTCCAAATGGTTACTTTTATCCCAGGTGTTTATTTCTTTATGTTGTTTTGAATAATTGTCTAATGTCCTTTCCTTTCAGTCTAATGAACTCTTTCTAGCATTGATTATAGGGCAGGTGTTTAGTTTGCTAAAAGCTGCTGGGAACAATACACCAGAAATGGGTTGGCCTTTACAATGGGGATTTATTAGGTTAAATGCTGACACTTCTGAGACCATGGAAATGTCCAAATCAAGGCATCATCAGAGATGCTGTCTCAACAAAGGTTGGCTGCTGGAGATCCTGGATTTCTGCCATGTGGCAAGACACAGTGGTGGCTCTGCTGGTCTGGGTCTCTGCCTTTTCCTTGAGGCTTACATTCTCCCTGAGCTCAGCTGTGGGTGATCAGGCATATGGCTCATCTCTCCCCTCTCCTCTGGGCCTTGTCTCTTTCGGCCTCTCAGAGGGCTTCTTTCCATAGCTCTGTGCTGCATTCATTCCAGCCTCTGGCCTCTGGGTCCTCTCTCTTAACCTCTTGGGGTTTCTCTGTCTCTACTGCTTTTTTCTCTGTCTGTAGCTTTTTAGCTCTCTGTTCATAAAGAACCCCAGTAAGAGGGTTAAGACCCACCCTAGGTCACACAATTTAATCAAAGGCCCTTAGCATAAGTAATTTAATCAAGTGTTCCCACCTACAATAGGTTTACATGAACAGGCATGGATTAGCTCTAAAGATATGATCTTTTCTGGGATCCAGAAAAAAGCTTCACATTGCCACAGCAGGTCTAGTGGTGATAAACTCCATCAACTTTTGTTTAACTGAGAATGTCTTAATTTCTCATTTTTAAAGAGAATCTTGCCAGATATAAAATTCTTGGCTGGCAGTTGTTTTCTTTCAGCACTTTCAGTAATTCAACCCACTGCCTTCTTGCCTCCATGGTTTCTGATGAAAACTTGGCGTTCAATCTGATTGGGACTCCCTTGTATGTACACATTGTTTTTTTCTTGCAACTTTCAGAACTCTCTCTTTGTCCTTTGCATTCGATAGTGTAATCAATACATGACGGAGTGTATTTTTCTTCATGTTTATCTTTTTTGGTGTTCTCTGAGCTTCTTGGATTTGCATATTCATTTCTTTTGCTATGTTTGGAAAGTTTTCTGCCATTATTTCATTGACTATTCCTTCTGTCCCCTTCCCTCCGTCATCTCTCTCTGGGACTCCCATAATGTGGTTATTGGTGTACTTGCTGGTGTTCCATAGCTGTCTTGGGGTATTTTTGCTTTCAATATTTCCTTTTTCTTTCTGCACCTCAGCTTAACTCATTTCAACAGTCTTCTCCTCGGGTTCATTGATTCTTTCTTCTCCCAGCTCCAACCTATTCTTGAAACCCTCCTGGGCATTCTTCATTTCAGTTATTGTGGTCATCAACTCCAGAAGTTCTGTTTGGTTCCTTTTAAAATTTTCTACCTCTTTAGTTAAGGTCTCATATTGCTCACTCGTTGTTTTCCTGATATCCTTTAGTTCTTTCTCTGTACTGTCCTTCATCTCCTTGAGCATGTTTAAGATAATTTTTTAAGGCTTTGTTTAGTATATCCACATTCTAATCTTCTTTGTTGGTGTTTTCTGTATTTTATCCTTGACCTTTGAATAGGCCATCATTTCCTGTTTCTTTCTTTGTTTTGTACTCTTGTTGTACACTATGCATTTTAATATTTTAAAATGTTAACTCTGGGATTTATTCCCTGAGATGTCTGTTTCATGGTTTCATAACCAGCTGGAGATAAGACAGAGATTTTCTCGAGCTTCAGCCCTTGGACAGGAAATTCTGTCCAAAGCAAATGTAGTATGCAGTGTTTCTCTGTTTTTCTGAGCTTCTGTCTTGTCCTGGACTTTTGCTTGTTGGTTGTTTTGAAGTGCCCCTGTTTACAGGAGTTTGGATGTCTCCTCTGTTTCCCAGGTGACAGATCACCCTCTCCCAGGTGTTTGAAGCCAGCAGGTCTTTATCCCAGAGTGTCTGCTTCTACAGTTTTTTTGTTTGTTTGTTTTTTTAGGAGGTACCAGGGATTGAACCCAGGACCTTGTACATGGCAAGCAGGCACTAAACCACAGAGCTACATCCATTCCCCCACCTCAATAGAGTTTTTACACTCCATTCGTTATCTCTAGTGCTCTTGCCTGGAGGGCAAATATTGCGAGGAAGGTCACCTCAGACAAGACTTTCCCAAGTCAGTCTTACCCTGCCAAAATAGGGCCAGAGACCCATGAAAGGGGCACAGACTGGATCCAAAGTGCCCTGGGGAGGGGATCAGGAAGGGTGCCAAAATCTTCTTTAAAGGCTCCCCAAAGCTGAGCTTTCCTGGTCTGTCCAGCAAATACAGCCCTTCAACTAACTGTCCCCACCTCCCAGTCCTGAGGAGGTGCTGCATCTTTAAATCTCCACTGCCTCTGGCCCTGTCCAGGGAGGGTTGAAACAATGGCAACTGCTGCCTTTGTCCAAGGTGGATTGAATCAATAGCTTCCCCCAGAACCAGGCCCCCACAATCCAAATTTGCTAATCAAAAGACATGATTAGTGATAAATCACTGCCCACCCCTGTTCTTGAAGAAGGGGACTTTTACATCCCTTCCTGTCACCAGGGATCTAGCCAGGGACTGGACACCAAGGAGGCATCCTGTGGGAGTGGGGGATGGGTGCTGGTAGCTGCCATTCAGAGAGAGCAATTTATTGTTCTTTACCTTCATTTATCAGCTCTTCCTCCAGCTCTTCCCTGTAGGCTGTACAGTGTTCTTCTGACCTCTGGAATTTCAAAATAGTTGTTTCAGACAGTTCCTGCCTGTTTTGATGGAAGGACTGAGTCCTGGAGTTTCCTACTCTGCCATCTTCCCTGGAAGCTTTTTAGATCAAGTTTATGTCTATTGACTACAATAATGAAAAAAAAGGAGCTGGATTGCATTTTGTATATATTTGTTGTTTTTATAGTTCAATTTTCTGGAAGTTTAATTTCTTACACTTTCCAAAGATAGCAATGTAATAGACTGAAGGGAAACAAAAACAAAAACAACAACAAAAAGACCTAGCCCTTCAAATCACATAGTTTCTTCTCCCTAGTTTCAGGTGGCTTTTCTATAAGATGCAAATTGTGCATTTCAGGATTGTGGGGATCCCATCCTGGTCCTTTCTCTCATAGTTCATGTAAGCCCTCTAACTAATGCTGTGGGCTCCGCACTTATACTTCTAGGCCTTGACTGTCATAGGATTCTGAGAATTACAGTCTCAACAACAGGATGTTTACAAAAAAAAAAAAAGAAGAAGAAGAAGTAGAACACCAATATAAAATGAAATTCCAGAGGACACTTTTCATAAACACCAGAAAAGGAACTCAGGAAAATATTCCACTTATGCAGCTGTATTAGTCAGCCAAAGGGGTGCTAATGTAAAATACCAAAAAATGGGTTGGTCTTTATAAAGGGTATTTATTTGGGGTAGAAGTCCACAGATCCCAGGCCATAAAGCATTATGTTTCTTCTCTCACCACAGTCCATCGGCACGTGTTGGAGCAAGACAGCTGCTGGCGTTTGCCAGGGTTCAGGCTTCTGGGGTTCCTCTCTTTCCGGGGCTGCGTTTCTCTCCGGGCTTAGCTCCTGTTTCCTCCACAAGGTCAGCTGTAGACAATCAGGTGAACGGCTTGCTTCTCTTCTCCTGGGGCCTTCATTCCAACATCAAAACTGCTTCTCAAAAGACTACCTCAACTGTCCTTTGCCTTACCTTTAATATTCAATTCCCCACCCACCAAGGGGTGGGGCTCAACGCCCTAATCCTAACCTAATCATTCCCAGATTAACAGATCAGTTTACAAGCATGATCCAGTTATATTTTTGGAATTCATAATTATATCAAATTCCCCAACGGTTACAGCAGCCAACCCCACTAATAATGCAAACATAAATTTCACATTGACTACTAAGACTTAGATAGATGTCATAGACTTTCAGGCTAGATTTTTAATATCTTTAGATTTTTAATAGCTTCCAGTTATCTATGAAATATGAATAGTTCCTGCTGGGAAGTCATGGACACACTTAGTGACCATCTCCCAGCCCTTGCCGCCCCCCCTCCACCTCCTTTTCTATTGTGTGCAGATGTTTCAATATGTTTCCATTCGGCAGCAGCCTGGGGTAGATGTTAGGTCTCCTGGAACAGCTTTATTATACCTTGATGCCAGAAACTGGGAACAAGCAGCCCCGTTGCTTATCAAGCAGGAACTCTCAGTGGCAGGGCCCCCTCCCCATGGGATTGTATAAATATCCCACCCTACGGCAGCAGAGATTTGGCTCTCCTTTCTGCTGGGAAATGGTTGCGTGGAGCACCATCCACCCACGCTGACCCCAGCAGTTGATGCACCCCCCCTCCCCCCGGGAGACCTGCCACTATGGGATCTCTTTTCTTGCTCTTTAGGCATCTTTGTGCTATGTCAGTAATAAAGTGGTCATTTGCTGAAAGTTTCTGTTGTGTCTGAGTCTGTGTTGCCATGACGCACATATAGCAACTGGCTTCACACACTTCCTTTATAAGGCATATTGATGCAAGTAAAGTGATTGCAAGAATATGATTAAATACTAGCAAATATAAATGTATTTCAGTCATATTACCCTGAAGATATGCAAGAAATGATTAATATTTATTCTTATTTCTTTGAACGTGTCACTTTTACTTTTCAGGTGGAATGCATAATACCACTCACCTTTCAATTATAGAAAGTCTCTGGGATAATTTCGCCAAAAAGCCAGGTTTCAATTCTCTCAGGCATCTAAAGTACTCAGGTGAGAAATGTGTAAGTGAAATAACTTCAGAGCACAATGCTACAGTGGAAAAACAATGAGCTGATAATACTTGACCTTAAAAATAGAAGCAGGCATAGCCCCAAAACAATGCCTGGCTGTTTTCTCAAGATTTGTGGTAAAGAAATATCAAGTCTATTCTCTAGGTGGCAGCAGAAGTCTAAAGACTCTTAATCAGGAAAGAATGTCTGCAAATCCCCAAGGTAAATCCAAGAAGAAACAAATTTTGAAACACAAGCTCTCTTTCTCTTTCCTGTCTTTAGGAAATCAGAATTTCTTAACTGCACAAAAAAATTGTTTGTTTTTTTTAACCCATTAAATAATATAGTAGAGGGTTAATGGCAGCAATAAAATGCCAGCAACTCAACCAGGCCATGTCTGAGAAGCGAGTAGTTGTCTAATATTTTATTTCAGGCAAAAAAGGAAGTTACCAGAGAATAAAAATATTCTTTCCACATGACATTGAACATCTGAAATTGTATTATAAAACCCTACTTATTTTCTTTAAGAACTTGATCACAATTAAATACAAATTTCTTTGCGTAACTTAGAATTTAACATATCAATAAGTATCTATAAATGTAAAAGTGGAGGTAGAATTAAAGTTCTCAGGCCCCTTCTCGCTTCTGCTAAATTTCTCGGTTTACTTCTCACTTCTTATATCACTTTCTTCACCCCTCCTCTCCCTTCTTTGGTATTCTGAGTCATGTCTACAATTTTAAATCCTTTTATATAAGGCAGGAAGGAAATATTGAGATTTTTAAAAGTTCACAAGAAAAACATTTTTTTGCAGGTGCTTTTCCTAGAGAAGGCTGGTGGGAGTAAAAACCAAAATCCATTTCAGAGCTAGATGCCATTTTTTAGGGCAAAAACAATTATTTTGGTAATGAAAGGTGAAGTCTGGAGCTAATTTATAAGGAAGAAAGGTAAGATACAAAGATTAGAAATACATAATAAATTAAGATAATTTTAATTTTCTAGTGTAAACCTGGGAGATATGTTCTGAGGAGTTTAGAACTCAAATAAGAAGGAAGTGGAAGAAAGTTCCTATAAGGAGAGAGACTAGGTTCCTGTTACATGGCAGCAAGGGACATTATTTACATTTTGAAAGCAAAACATTTCTCTTAAGGTAGTTCTTGCGTGGGAGATATAAAACTGACTTTGTCCTTGCAAAAAGATATATATAAGTGTTTATAGCAATAACATAAATGTCCATTAACTGACAAATGGATAAACAAAATGTGTATCCATTCACTGGAATATTATTTGGCCGTAAAAAGGAATAAATTACTGATACATGCTCTATCATAGATGAACCTTGAAAACATTTCTAGATAAAAGAAGCCAGAAACAAAAGACTACATATTATAGGATTCCATTCATATGAAATGTCCAGAATAGGGAAATCTATAAAGACAGGAAGTAGATTAGTGGTGGTTTACTTGAGGAGAATGGGGCATGGTGGGTAGTTCCTAAAGGGTAAGGGGGTTCTTTTGGCATGATAATTGTGTTTATTTGTGAAAATACTAAAAACCATTAAATTGTACACTTTAAATAGGTGAATTGTATGCTATGTCCTGACTTATGAAGTTCTCTTCAACTGGTTCTAACCTGCTGAAGCTGATATGAGCCCATGTATGTTTTCACCAAAACACCAGACCCTTACTGGACCTATTTAAAGAATTTCCTGACCAGAGAACAAAGAAATTGCTCTAAACAACTGTATACAGATCTGTGGATTCTTTCTGTCCTCTTCAGTGTGTGCTGGTTTTCTGTTCTTATTTAGCATGACTGCCATGAACTTCTTTTTATTTCTTCATGACTCCTGAACTTCCCACTCACTGACATACTCAGTGAATTTAACCACTGGTGTGTGTTCTCTTGCTTTGCACAGTTAATATACACTCAGTTGTGTATTTTTTTAGCTCCGTTAGTGTTTATCTTATTTGACAATGATGTCTGATATTTACTTTGAAGTCTTGTTTTGACTGTCCTCTATTTCCCTTTCCTTATTGCCAAACTTTCGCTAAAAGTCCATTGTTCGAAACAGCATTGTGTTAGTTGTGGCTTGTAAAGAGTTTCTCAATCACCTCACTTTTATTCTGTTTTTTATTTCTTCTGTAAACACCTATTTAAACTTCCATCATCTGATCCTTTAACTAGTCACCCAGTTCTCTTATTCCTTGATAATAAACTTCAACAGCTCCTACTTAGAGAATAAAATCCCTTGAGTTTCATTAAAGAGATTCCACATCTGTTCCTAAAACACTTTCCAGTCTTATGTCCCTCTAGTTTCTTGAATTTATGCATTATTGATTTCTTTCAAACATATCTATTATTCTTTGAATCTGCCTGAACTTTATGACTTCCTTGTTTCTCAAGTTCCATTTTTAGCCTAGGTTACCTCTTCAAATCCTAGTCTTTTTTAAGGACTTGATTAAAGTTCTTCTATTTCCAAGAAGTCGTATAGAGCTTACTGTCAGTGATTTCTAATATCCCCTGGAATCAGAGCTCTCCTTATTGTGTGCTTTATTTGATGACGGAGCAAGCACTACCTGTTAGCATCTCTTGACTTGTGATTCTGTATTATAATTTAACTTTCCACAAGCCTTTCTCAAATTTATGGCACATGAGGGTAGTAGGTTTTTTCTTCTATACATTTTTGTATTTTCTTCAGCAACCAGAGTGGTCCAATAGTTCAGTTTGGTAAACGTATGTTGAACATTTCATGATGAAATAGGAATCATTTTAGGTTCCAGATATGTCCTAGTCAGGATGTGGCCACACATAACTGCAAATCTTAGTGGCTTAAAACAATATAGGTTTATTTCTCAATCAAGCAATCTTTTCATCACAGCTTGTCTGGGCATCCTGCTTGCTCTCAGACCCAGAGTCTCCATTGTCTAGAACTTAGCCGCCTCCATGGCACAGCGAAAGAACCAATGACTAGTCTTGCACTGGCTCTTAGTGTTTCTCATCTGGAAGTTATATGCAGAGCTTCTGCTCACATTTTACTAGCAAAATAAGTCACATGGTCAAACCTTACATATATGAAGGGTATAGTTAAATTCAATCTTACCATATGCCCAGGAGCAGAACTGTAAATATTTGGTATTGTGGGCAGACAGGATGCAGCAGAGATATAATATGACTTCATGTGGTAACCCAATTATTAATTTACAATAGATAATCCCCATTATAAATTTTGCACATGGTTGCTGGTACTGTTGAAACACCTAGCAAATGTCAACAACTGGCATTTAATTATGTGTTCTGTATGTTTTCCTCCTTCTAATGAGCAAATGTTTGTTAGTCTTCCTAATAGTGAAGGATGACGGCATCATAGTCCCAATTTTCTCCTTCATCATGTGCTCCAAATAGTTAAGCCTTTTAGATAAGCACTAGTCAAAGCTGAATAACAATACAAAGCATTGAATTAAATTATTTCACTGTCTAGTCCCTAGAAAGCAGAGCTAGTTTTAACAGAAAAGAAAAATAATTTAGAGCTGGAATAATCATCTTACACTTGTTTTGAAAGGTCACTTAAAATAAGATGTGAATTTGTTTAGAAAATATGCTACCTAAAACATGGGCTTGGGGTAATTTTTATACTGTAATTAATATTCAAAATAATGTAAAATACATTAACTGCATTAACCCCTCATAAAATTCATAGGCTTTAGGTCCCATCCTTACACCTGAGTGCCTGTAGGAAGAAACCTTGCCATCTGCATTTAATTGGAAATTTCCTGTTGCTTTTGTTCCATAAAAAGTAATCTTATAAAAGACATCTGTATTAGGGGAAAAAAGCAACATCAGAGAACCTGCAATAAAAACGGAACCTGCAGGCGTTGCTTTCCCCACATAGATATTGGTTCTGTAAATCCAGGCTTGCCTTGTAAAGTTAATGAGGCTCCTCCAAGCCTTTAAAATGACTACAACGTGGAATCCACACAACTAGAGAAATAAATGGAGGTTAACCGTACCATCGGCTTATTATTCTCACTATGCTGAGTCCCATAAAAATTTGAGCTAAGTGAACAGAGGTATTAAGCCTTTTATTGCATATATATTGAGAACAATTGTTTGTTGGAGCTGTGAACTGGGAAGTACAGTTAGGTCACCAAGTATATGGTTGTGGTGGTTTGGAACTGTATGTTTAAATTTAAGAGAAAAATATTGTTAAGCTTAATCCATTCCTGTGGGTGTGAACCCATCTTCAGTTGATTTTGACGAGGTGACATGAGTTAAGGTGTGGCCCACTTCAATCAGGATGGGTCTTAATCCCATTATTGGAGTCCCTTATTAGCGGAATGAATTTGAGGCAGAGAGAGCCACGGAGGGAACAGCCAGAGCTGAGTATCAATGGAACTTGGAAGAGAAGAGGAAGACCAGGAGACAGCGCCATGTGCACAACTGTGTGACAAGCTAAGGACCAAGAATTGCCAGTAGCCAGCTTCAGAACTTCACAGTCTTCGCGGAGAAAGCATTGCCTTGATGATGGCTTGATTTGGACTTTTCCCCAGCCTCAAACCGTGAGCCATTAAATTCCCACTTTTTAAGCAAACCCATTGCATGGTATTTGCTTGAGCAGCCAAGGAAACTAAACAATGGTCTTGTAAAGAAGACCATTCTTTTTTTTTATATAGAAGGAAAAGGAATAAGTCCAGAAGGGATATGATAGCGGGATAAACATGAAAACAAAGGACAGGGAACCAAAAGCACAATAAGTAATGTGAGAAGAACAAAGGATGAGACAGAGAGGACAGCAGAAAATTGATAATGTACACAGTGATAGGCTATTTTTTTCTAGGTAAAGATCTGTACTGAAATTGGCAGCTAAAGGTTTCTGCACCTATTGTTTCCCTTTTTGTCTCTGAACCATTGTTAAGGAAGTATAGCATTTCTATACAGCCTAAATTCTAAGTGTACAGCTCAATGCATTTTTAAAAAGTTAAACCACCTATGTAATATCCACTGAAATCAAGATTAAGAACGTTTCCAGGCCCTAGACGGCCCCCTAATTTATTTCCTCCACAAGGCACTACCCTCTGTCAGAGGGGTACCCATAGCCTGACTTCTATCTCCTAGAATGGTTTTGGCTGTATTTGAAATTATATAAATGGAATCATACGAAATATACTATTTTGTGTCAGTTGTGTCTGGTTTCTTTACCTCAACATTTCTTTGAGATTCATTCATGCTGTTTTGTGTAGCTAAAGTTTGTTCTTTTTCATTGTTCCATAATATTCTGTCCTATGAACATACAATTTGTTGATCCATCTAGTGTAATGGCCTTTAGGGTTAGTTCTAATTTGGGGCTATAATTTATTCTGCTGCTTCTGATTTTGTTGGATATGTCTTTTGAGACACATATGTACACATACATGCCAAATATACACCTGGTAGTGGAATTTTGGGAGCATAAGGTAAGTGTATGTTCAGTTTTCCACATGATTATACTAATTTACACTCTCATTAGCAGCATATGAGGAGTATAGAGTCCCCATAGACTAAGTGATACTGTCAGTGTGTTTATATATTTAGTTCAATTTTTGCTCTTCTCTTGATTGTGTATTTTATTTTATTTTGATCTTCATTTGCATTTCTACAATGAGTTCTGAAGTTGAACACCTGTTTGTACATTCAACACATTTCATATAGCCTCTTATGGAAGGTAGCTATTCTGATCAACTGTGTTTTGAGGTTTGTCTGTGTTTTTCTTATGATTTGTAGGCATTCTTAATATAATCTGAATATAAGTTATTTACCATTTAAATGTAACCAAAATATTTTCTCCCATACCAAAGCTTGCCTTTTCACACTTAAAAGGTATCCTTAAATGAATAGGTGTTTCTTAATTTTAATGAAGCCTAATTCATCAATCTTTTCATTTTAATTTGGTGCTTTTGTGTGATCTTAAGAAATATTTGCTTACTTGAAGATTATGATAGACCGATAGTTTAGAAGCTAAATTGTTTATTTTCCACATTTAGTTCACAATTAATTTGGAACTGGTTTTGCTTCTGGTAAGAGGAAGGGGTCACAGTTCAGGATTTTTTTCCCCATACAGATATGCAGTTGATACAGCACTATCTCTAGCTATCCCTCCCTCCACCTACTACATTGCTGTGGCACTCTTATCCTGGTTCTGTTTCTGGTATATCTTTACTTCCCAACGGTTTGTTTATTCGTATACAAGTACCATATTGTTTTAATTATATAGCTTTATAATAAGTCTTGACGTTTAGAAGTATAATTTTTCCCACTTTGTTCTTAACCATTATTCCCATGTACATTTTAGAGTCAGCCTTATTAATCTTCACATGCCAAAATAAATATCTGCTAGAATTTTGACTAGGACTAGGTTAAATCATAGATTATTTTAGGAAAGGTTAAAATCTTCACACTACTGAGTCTTCCAAACATGCATATGTTATATCTCTCCATTTACTTATGCTTTCTTTAGTTTCTCTTGGAAATTTTTGTGATTTTCAGAGTAGAGCCCTTACCCATCCATTCATTAGATTTATTCCTAGATATTTCATGTTATTATAAATGGCCTTTTAAAATTTCCTTTCTATTTGTGTGCTGCTACAATATAGAAATACAAGGGAAGTATTTACATTAAACTTATACCCAGAAACTTAACTAAAGTTACCCAGTAATTCTAATCATTATCTTTGGATTCTTCTGGAATTTCTACACATATATCCATGCTTTCAACTTATATTTTTATTTCTTTATTTTCTTTATTGCCCTGGCTATGACCTCTGTTTTACTTTGCTAAGGCCTGCTAAGACAATATACCAGAAATGTGTTTGCTTTTGGGGGTAGGAATTTATGAGGTTGAAAGCTTACGTTCTGAGGTTGTGAAAGTGTCCAAAACAAGGCATCATCAAGAGATACTGTCTCACCAAGTTGCAGCTATGGGCCACCAAGCACATGGCAGGGCAAAATGCTGGTCTGCTCATCTCTCCCCTCTCCTCATGCCTTGTTTCCTCACCTTTGAGCTGCTCTGTGGGTTATAGTCCCTCAGGGTCTCTTCCCCTGCCTCTGTGCTCCACTGATTCCAGCCTCCAGCCTCCAGGACCTCTTCTATCTCTATCTCTATCTATCTCTATCTCTATCTCTATCTCTATCTCTATCTCTATCTCTATCTCTATCTCTATCTCTATCTCCCTCTCCCTCTCCCTCTCCCTCTCCCTCTCCCTCTCCCTCTCCCTCTCCCTCTCCCTCTCCCTCTCCCTCTCCCTCTATCTATCTATCTATCTATCTATCTATCTATCTATCTATCTATCT
>JAKSZT010054215.1:36059598-36161697 GCA_026826555.1 Tolypeutes matacus
TCTATCTATCTATCTATCTATCTATCTATCTATCTATCTATCTATCTATCTTCAGTTTCCCCTTCTTTCCTATTATTTTCACATTTTCTCTAGGGCTCATATCATTCTTAACTTACTGGACTCTTCCTTGCATTAGTATTTTTAGCATTTCACAGAAAATGCAAAGACCTACTTAAAATTCATTCACTCTCCTGCCAACTATTGTCATATATTTTTATTCCACGTGTTTAATTTCACAAAATTTTGTAAACAGATAATATTCCTTTGGATTTCCCCTATTTGCCTTTTCATTGCTCTTCATTGCATCCTACATTACCATTACTGCCATCTATGATCATTCTCCACCTACCTAAAATATTCCTTTAGTATTAATTTTAGTGCTTCTATGCTGGCAAAGAATTTTCTCTGCTACTATTTCACATTTTATTTTTGAGTGATATATTAGCTGGGTAGAAAATTCTATGTTCTAAGTTTCAGAATTCTAAATTTGCCATCCTTATTTCTAGTTCACCTCCTTGTTGTGGAAAGTCAGCCTTCAGTGTCAAATTTCTCCTTCACATGTAATGTGCTTTTCTCTAGAAGATATTAAGACTTCCTTTTTGTTTCTGATTATCAGCAATTTTTCTATGATCTGCCTTATATGTAGAGTTTTTTTAATTATTTTTTTTTTACTTAATTCTTGGAGTTTGCTGAAATACATAAATCTCTGGCTTGAAAATTTCACTTTTTCTGAGAGGGTTAGTCTATATCACTTTAAATATTGACCTGCCCATTTTCTACTGTATTTCCTTTCTTTTGTGATTCTGTAATGACAGAGTATGGGCTGTATCAAGAAGAGAGTGATCTATTTCCCATTTTGTCTTATTCCTTCAGTTTTACCCCTCCAGTTTACAATTAAAAGTCTGAGGTTTTTACATGAGCCTTTTTTCCTTGGTGGGAACTTAAATCCAATTTTTGTCATTCCCAAATCATGAGACTACAACATTTTCTCTTTAGGTCTTTAGCTTCTAGCAGCTGCTTTCTGTTTGTTTCACCATGTTTTGTTCTTCATGCTTGGTTTGAGTCAGCAAATACCTTAGGAGCACAGTGTGCACAGAATGTTAGGCTCTGTAGTTCTCTTATTTCAGTGATCTTAGCCTCCCTCAACTTCTGGCTGCTTAGTAGCCCTGAATTCCACTTTTTTGTGTGATTGCTCTGTTCAGCCTCTTATCTGCAGGAAATTGGCAAGTGCCACAATAAGCAGCAGCAGCTGAGAATACAGGGCTCACTTCAATGCATTTCCCTTCTCCTTGGACCATTCCTGACTGCTTTGTTATTCTTCAGTGCTTTCAGGCAGCTGTTGTATGTATAGTATACCGATTTTAAAATTTTTCTCAGTGGGAGAGTCTAATACCAGCTATTTTGGAAAAGTCAGCCACAGAAGTTATATTTCCTCTTTTATAAGGGCAACATTAGTTGACAAGTAAATGACCCTGCTATTTTTTCAACATATTGAGAGAATGTTTTAGCAAAAGTTCTAAAAGCAAGAATTTATTATCCTCTCAAATCCATTTTTATTTGGATTAAAATTTAATTATAAATGATCACTTTTCACAACAATCCACACTGCAATGGAAGCAACTGCTATATTTTTTCTACTGCTTAAATGTTAACCAATAATTGACTATACATCTCCATAGTGGAGCAAGATAAAAACTATTGGACTCACTGATAAATGAATATCCAGCAACCATTTTTGTAAGAACCATTGAATTCTATGGAAGATATAAAACTAACCCAAACAAAGAATCTGAGGTTAAGTATTATAGACCACTATGTCACCTTCCCATGGGAGCAGCAACCTCTGAGACCCGTTCCTTGGCTTCCTTCTGGGGGATGCACTGTGACTGCTCCACCAACAAAAGCATAATGATGGCAACACAATGGGGAGTCACTGTGAATCTGGTTAGGCCCCCACAAACTGGCATCTATTCTTACCGATACATGTTTCAGTTTTTACAAATAACCAAGTCTCCTCTTGCTTATTGCAGGTGAAATATCTTATAGTTAATTTTGGACAAAATTATATAAAGAAAAACAACTTTATGAGGTCTGGAGGGGATGAACAGTTAAATCAGAAGCTGGCAGACTACAACCCACCAGCCAAATATAGCCTATACCTGTTTTTGTAAATAAAGTTTTATGGAACATAGCCATGCTCATTCATTTACATGTATAGTTGCTTTCACGCTATAATTGCAGGATTAACTAGTTGCAATAAAAGATGTTTGGGGTGCACAAATCCAAAAACATTTACAATCACATCCTTCACAGAAAGAGTTTGGCAGCCCTTGCTTTAGACGCTGATACTGCGTCTTAATAACCTAAATTAAAGATAAAAAAGAACACCCAGGACAAAATTAGGGGAGATAATTCCTTGGTATGAAAAGAAAATTTGAACCCCAAAACATAAAAACTCAAAGATGGAATAATCCACTCTGCTTCCTCATGAACGTGGTTTTTTGTTTGTTTGTTTGTTTTGTTTTTAATATAATTATTTATTTATTTTTTAAAACGGTATTTAGATTACATAAATGTTACGTAAAAATATAGGGGATTCCCATATGCCCCACTCCCTACACCTCCCACATTTTCCCACATTAACAACTTCCTTCATTAGTGTGGTACATTCTTTGTAATTGATGAACACATTTTGGAGCATTGCCACTAAGCATAGATTACAGTTTAACTTGTAGTTTACACTCCCTCCTGCACAATTTTGTAGTTTATGGCAAGATATGTAATGGCCTGTCTCTGTCATTGTAATGTCATTCAGAACAGTTCCCAATTCCCAAAAATATCCCCATATTTCACCTCTTTTCCCCTTTCCCTGCCCTCAGAATCTGCAGTGGCCAGTCTCCATATCAATGATATAATTTATTCCACTGCTCAAATCTCATTAAGTCTATGGTAGAATACCAGTAAGTCTACTATAGTCATAGTTTATTCTCCAATCCTGAGGATTCTGAGATGGTGATGCCCACTCCACGTCTAATTGAGAGGGGGCTTAGGTCCCATAGAGCAGATGGACGGGACTCTCTTGCTTGCAGTTGCAGACTCTCTCTGTTCCTTGGGATGGTTGCTGTCCATCATCATCTCCTTATTAGTTGTCCTGGGTGAGTCCAATGAACCGGAGAGTAGGTGTTGCAGCTCTTTTGAGATTCAGGGCCCAGCTGGTACATGGACAGGCCAAAGATTTAAGTCTCTTGGACGTACACCTATCAACCCTAGTACTAATTATAGGTTCAAATAGAAGGGTCAGAATAGCCATGTTTAGGGAAACCACAACTGAGTCCAACTCTGTCACACAGGGGAGCATAAATTCCAAAGGCCCACTGGCAAGGCATCAAACTCCTGAGCTATCTACCCTGATTATAGTGTCTGGATGATTCCAATCCCTCACAAGCCCCACTATTTGAGGTGGTATTTACTTTGGCAGTCAATGAGATCCTACTGAGACATGTATAAGCGTAACCTCTGGGGTAACCTCCTGACTCACTTTGAAGTCTCTTAGCCTATAAACTCATTTGTCTTTACCTTTCCCCCCTTTTGGTAAAGGTCTTTTTTCAGTTGCATTGCTAGTTGGTGCTTGGTAGTAATTCCTCAGTGCCAGGGAGGTTCATCTCTGGGAGACATATCCCATGCTGAGTGGAAGGTAATATATTTATATGCTGAATTTGGCTTAGATAGAAGCCACATTTGAGCAACAAGGAGGCTCTCAGGAGGTAACTCTTAAGCCTCCTATAATACTAGGCTAAGTTTCAATTTCAAGAGTAAAGAGACATAAGTAGAGTCATCAATATTAAGGACCCATCAATGGACCATCCTCCTTCACTAGTCATTGCCCCTGTACTCAGGGGATTCTTGCTCTTCTATTAGAGAATGTGCAGAGATTCCCAGGATAGGAATTTGATATTCTTTTGGTTATTGTGTGAATTTCCACCTACTGTAAAAATGCCCCATGAACAACTGAACACATTTATATGCCATATATGTGCCCAGGTGACCCTCCTCCCATGTATCCCCCATCACTGACACCCCACACCAATGATCTTCCCCTGTCATAGTTGTAACCCATCTGTGGTCCAAAACTTCATAAAAAATGAAGCCAACAAAATAGCCTAATACAATTAATAAGAAAATGAAGTAATAATGAGAGTTTCAAAAATAAGAAATAAAATACAAAAAATTTAAAAAATGAAAATTAAAAAAAGATTTGGAATAATAAAAAATAATGAAAAATATTTTTAAAAGAATTTTTGACATTGACTTTCATAACAGAAAGATGTGTTGTCTTGTCTGTATAGTGACATTTTCTTCTGTTTATTCCTCCAGTGTCTTACATTTTTCATTTTGTCTTCAAAGATGTTTTAGTTTACAGAAAAGTCATGTACGGAATAGAGAGGATTCCTGTATACCCAACATCCTCCCCCTTTTCCCTTTACCCTATTAATAACCTTTTATATGTGGATGGTACATTTGTTACCATTGATGTAGAAATATTGAAATATACATACCAACCATGTTCAATGGTTTACATTATTGTTTACATTTTGGACCATACACTTTCATAAATTTTGATGAAATTTAACATGGCCTGTATACATCATTGCAAGATCATGTAGAACACTTCCATTGCCCACAAAATGCCCTATAGTCCATCTATTCTATTCTTCCCTCCCCTTCCCCTAGGGACCCATGGCAACCACCAGGTTTCACTCATTAAGAACAAGATTCGTAGTTATTTGCAACAACATGGAGGGCTTGACATACTGCTCTGTCCTCCCCTATTAGGCACTGCCTATGCTCTTGAGACACTCCCACCCCTCTATTTGACAACATAGCAGAACTCCCCAGGATGGTAGTTCAACACCTTCTTGCTCATTATGTGGATCTCCACCCACTGATACAACCCATTATGACAAGATGAACACTCACACACTCCCTAGAAGCCTGCCCCAGGTGTGCCCTGGACCAAATGCCCCTGCCCACATCCAACATCTTGAACCAGTAATCCTCCTGCCATGTTCCAAAAGAACATTCCCAACATTGTAGTATTAACCACATACCCACCAATCCCAAGAATTCACCTGCTCCCTCCCCCAGCCCTCCCCCCAGTTCCATGGACAGTCCAACCCACTCTCCCCACCCTACCTCCCTGACAAACCAGCTCTGCCCCACCCAAAAGTATCACTGCACCGCTGTCATGTCCCCCCACTGCACAACTACACACTTTTACCTTATCATAGATTTTGCCCACATGGGCATTGGCTCACAACCTTCTTCTCCCTTTCTGACTCTTGTAAACCTATCTTCCAGACTCTAGCTCTGTGAGTCTGCTCAATTTACTTAATTCATATCAGTCAGGTCATGTAATATTGTCCTTCAGTGCCTGGCTTGCTTCATTCAACAAAGGTCTTCAAGATTCATCCATGTTATCGTGTGTGATAATACTGCATTCCTTCTAACAGCTGAGTAATATTTCATTGTATGTATATGCCACAATTTGTTTATCCATTCATCTGTTGATGGGCATTTGGGCTGATTCCAACTTTTAGCAATAGTGAATAATGCCACAATGAACATTGGTGCACATATATTTGTTCATGTCTTTGCTTTCAGTTCTTCTGGGTATATACCCAGCAGTGGAATTCCTGGATGATATGGAAGTTCTATAGTTAGCTTTCTGAGAAACTGCCAAACTGTCCTCCACAATGGCTGCACCATGCTCCATTACCACCAGCAGTGGATGAGGGTTCCTATTTCTCCACATCCTCTGCAAACCTTGTAGTTCTTTGTTTTTTTTAATAACTGCCATTCTAATGCTTTCTGCAGTTTTGACCACTGTACCTTTGTAGTATGTTTTAAATTCAGGTAGTGTGATTCCTGTTGATTTCATTTTTCTTTGTCAATATGTCTTTGGATATTCAAGGCCTCTTGCCTTTCCAAATAAATTTCATAGTTAGCTTACCCAATTCAGTAAAACATGCTGTGGTGAATTTAATTGGCATTTCATTAAATCTGTATATCAGTTTGGGTAGGATAGACATCTTAATGATGTTTAGTCTTCCTATCCATGAACAGGGAATATTTTTCCATTTATTTAGGTCTTCTTTGATTTTCTTTAACAGTGTTGTATAGTTTTCCATATACAAGTCATTTATATCTTTAGTTAAATTTATTCCTTGTTTTTTATTCTTTTGGTTGCTATTGTAAATGGGATTAAAAAAAAAAATTCCTCCTCAGATTCCTCATTATTGGTGTACAGAAATGATACTGATTTTTGCACATTAATCTTATAACCACCACTTAACTGAACTCATTTATAAGCTCTAAAATCTTTGTTGTAGATTTCTCAGGGCTTTCTATGAATAGGATCATATCATTTGCAAATAGTGAAATTTTTACCTCTTCCTTTCCAATTTGGATGCCTTTTATATCTTTTTCTTGCCTAAGTGCTTGAGCAAGTACTTCTAACACAATGTTAAATAAAAGTGGGCATCCGTGTCTTGTTCCATATCTTAGAGGGAAAGCTTTTAGGATTTCACCATTGGATATGATGTTAGTTGTAGGTTTTTCATATATCATATATCAACCTTTATCATGTTGATGAAGTTTCCTTCTATTCCTATCTTTTGAAGTGTTTTTTTTTAATCAGGAAAGGGTGCTATATTTTGTGGAATGCTTTTTCTACATGTAAGTAGATGATCATGTGATTTTTTCCTTTCAATCTGTTTATGTGGTGTTTTTTTCTTTTAGCACCTTGACTATGTTATACCACTGCCTTCTTGCCTCCATGGTTTCAATAAGAAATCAACACATAATTGTATTGAGTTTCCCTTGTATGTGATGGTTCTCTTTTCTCTCGCTGCTTTCAGTATTCTCTCTTTGTTTTGAGCATTGGACAATTTGACAAGTATATATCTTGGAGTAGGCCTGTTAGGATTCATACTGTTTGGGGTGTGCTGTGCTTCCTGTACATGTACATCCATCTCCCTTAATAGGGTTGGGAAGATTTCAGCTGTTATTTCCTCCAACACACCATCTGTCCCCTTTCCCTTCTCTTCTCCCTCTGAGATGTTTATAATGCATATGTTTGTGTGTGTGTGTGTGTGTTTTGTCATTCAAATCCCTAAGTCCCTGCTGGATTTTTTCTATCTTTTTATCTGTTCCATGATCTGCTTGATTTCAGATGTACTGTCTTCTACATTGCTGATTCTTTCTTCTTCCTGTTCAAATCTGCTGTTATGTGCTTCCAGAGTATTTTTGATTTCTTGGATTGTGTCATTCATCACCATCATATCTGCTATCTTTTTATGTATGTTTACAATTTCTTCAGTATGTTCTCCCAGTATCTTTTTTTATTTTTTTACTTTAAAAAATATATATATATTATAAAATATGCTTAGATTACATAAATGTTACACAAAAATTATAGGGGTTCCCATGTTCCCCACCTCCCACACCTCCCACAACCTCCCACATAAACATCTTTCATTAGTGTGGCACATCACCTGCAATGGATATACACATGCTGAGGCTTTGCCAATCCTTATTCTCTTCCTTCACTTTATTAAGTTAATTCATGATATTTGTTTGGACATCTCTGATTAGTTGTTCCATGTTCTGCATCTCCGCCTGGTTTTTAGTTTGTTCATTGGACTGAGACATGTTTTCCTGTTTCTTAGTATGGCTTGTAATTTTTTGTTTGTGTCTAGGCATCTGTTTATCTTGATGGGTTTATTCAGTTGATTAGCTTCTCTCTATATTATCTGGTTTTATTTTGTTGTTTTTGTGTGTGTGGTAAGGTTTCACTTTGACACTTCATTCCTCTTATTCTATTTCCTTGCTGTTGTCTATGTTCCATTGGGAAAAAAATTAGGACCAGAGAAAAGGAAAAAGATAGGAAGAGAAAAAGAATAATAGTAATAATAATAGTAAAATGTAGGAGAGGAACCATATAAGACCTAGGAAAATGAATAATTAAGATGAGTAAGAACTACAGAGGAATAAGCTTTAAAAAGTGGAATAGAAACAATGAAACAAGACACAGAATAGAGAAAAATATACAGAATGAATTAAAAGGCTGGATGATGAGAAGAGAGGAAATGAAAAAAGAAAAGAGAGAAAGAAAAAAAGTAGAAAAGAAAGAATACAGAGAAAAAATAGAGAGAGAAATATAAACAAGAAAAATTGAAGACCAAACAAAATGAGGTGGAATGAAAGAACAACAGAAAACACAAGAAAGAAAGATGAAGGAGAGAAAAGAAATAGTGTAGGTAGAGAAAATAGGTAAGCAAAACAAAACAAAACAAAACAAAAAAACAGGGAAACAAAGGAAGGGGAAACACAACAAACAACAAGAAACAAGACAGCAACTTGTTTGCAACTCATTTACAAAAAGGAGGAAGAAGGAAAAACAAAAGAACAAAAAACAAAAATAAACGTGGAAAAACTGCCATCCCTCTTAGACCCATGAGGATCTTCTCAGGCTGCTGGTGTTCATCAATCACCCTGCAGCCTGCCCCCTGCAGGATTTGAACTGGGTTTTAGTGAGTAAAATAAGGAAAGTTTAAAAAGGAACTTTTAAAAAATAATAAGAAGAGAGCCAATAAAAGCTAATACAAATATAATGTCTGTATGTTCCCTTTCATAAAGTTTCAGCTGGATGCCTGATAACCCGGTGGATCACTTCTCTAAGAGCCAGGAATCAAACCATATGCAAGGTAGGAATTCTTCCACTGAGCTAACCTGTCTCCTTAGTTTAGTTAGCTTTTCAGAAGGCTATCCACCCCCTTTTCCTTCGGCAGGTTAGATTCCTTGCCGTTTGCTAGATTCCTGATGATTAGGTACCTGTCTGTCCCTGCCTACTCTCTGATCTACTTCCTCTCTTTACCTGGGGGTCTTTTACCTGCATGAAAGCCTGCCTGAGGAGATCCCCCTCCCCTATCCCTGTCAAGTCCAGGTGCCTTCCAGTATTCAAGGGGGGCCTCAGCTGGCCAAATTCACCGCAAAGAAACCACTCTGTACCCTCCCAGACCCCTCTTGTTCCCCGGGAATCTGCCCTCACACACCCTTCAGAGCTGGGAGCCAGTGGCTCCACCTACACCATTTGGCCTGAGGGTGGGGTATATGTGCTGCTTCTAGCCACAGGGGTGAGCAAACTCACGATTTTTCCTTGGTTTCTTTATCTTTCCAGTACCCTTCTAGATGACTCAGAACACCTTCCCATTCTATAAATATCGAAAGCAGGTGGCAAGAAGGAAGACGGCTGTTCTCCTGTCAGATATAATTCGCCAGGAGTTTTACCCTTGCTTAATATCTCAGGGGTGGGGGAGGGGAGACCTTCCCTGTGGCGGGGAGGTTTAATAATTTAGGATTAGTTGTTTTGGCTTCTTCATCTCTCTGTCCCTCCCTCTCCTGGGTGTTGTGAAGCACTGTCCTGGCCTACTGTATCCCAAAGCAGGTCCCCAAGACAGCCTTTGGCTCTTTCTCCCTTGTTTTAGTGAGAGCTGAGCCTTATCTGCCTGTCCTGACAGCCATGTTCCCACAATCCCATGAATATTTTTTTGATATGATCTCCTATCCAGTTGTTAACTATAAGATTTTCATCTCCAAGCCTTCATATCTTCACCTGTAAATGGGGCAATAATATTAATAGCCTCATTGGCTGGTTGTGATGATTGATAGAATAGTAACTGTAAAATGCCTAGTTCACTAGAGTAAATGCCCTAATAACTTCTTATTTCTCATATTTCTCAAAATCTTTTCAGAGGATGAAAAAAAAAAACTTTCCTAGGAAGAGATATAAGAGAGAATTTTAACTAGTTAACTTTGACTTTGAGAAAAACTCTTTTGGCAGATTATGTCCAGATATTTAATACTTTTCTCTTCTTAAACTCTGATTTAAGATTCTTACTGAATAATGGATATGCATAACATCCCTTTTACTTTTCATATCAAGCAGGGAAGGTGTTATATTACAAAAGTATTTGTCCTAAAACACATAATTGTGTTTTTTAATTTTTAATTAAAAAAAAAAACTTTTTATTTTGAAATAGTTTCGAACTTACATGAAAATTGCAAAAATAATATAGAAACAATTCATTTTATAAAAAAATCAATTTTATTGATACATATCAATAAAATGTACAATTCATCCAAAGTACATAATCAATGGTATTTGGTATAATCACATAGTTGTGCATTCATAACTTCAATCATTATTAGAGAATTTTCATTATTTCAATAATAATAATAATAAAAAAAACAGACAAAGAAACAAAATCCCACCTCTTAATCTCTCTGTTTCTCCTGCTGTACATAGCTACTATTTCTGGCTATTCTTGCAAAATTATTTATTTGTTTATTTAGCAGTTTTATTGAGATATATTCACATCCCATATGATCTATCCACAGTGTATAATCAATGGCTTTTAATATAATCACAATGTTGTACATTCATCATCTCAAAAATTTTGAAACAATTTTATTACTCCAGAAAGAAAGACTCTATACCCCTTCGCATTCCTTCCCCAGCCCTACATAACAACTAATCTAATTTCATGTTTATAAATTGATTTATGTTTACATTTTATATAAAGGAATCATACAATATGTAGTGCTTTTTGTCTGGTCTACTTCACTTAATACAATGTTGTGTGTGTTTTTGATTTTTTGTTTTTGGCCTGATAGTAACATTTTGTTAACCTACATTTGTTCAGCTTCAAAGAAAAACACTCTTATATATGCAATTTTATCCATATTCATATTTCACATTATATACTTATATTTCACATAATATATTTAATTCATAATAGAGCAATCATAAATTATTTTCCCTTTTGTGTCTGGCTTGCTTGGCTCAACATAATGTCCACCAGGTTCATCCATGTTGCCATATGTTTCACAGCTTCATTTCTTCTTACCACTGCATACTATTCCATCATATATATATCCCACAATTTGTTTATCCATTCATCTGTTGATGGACACCTGGGTTGTTTCCAACTCTTGGCTATTGTGAATAATGCTGCTATGAACAGTAGTGTGCAGATGTTTCTGAGTTCTCAATTCAGTTCCATTGGTCAATCTGTTTGTCCTTATGCCAGTACCATGCTGTCTTTAGCACTTAGCTAAGTAACATGCTTTAAAGTCAGGAAGTAAGAATCCTCCAATTTCATTCTCCTTTTTTAAGACATTTTGGCTATTCAGGACCCCTAACCCTTCAAAATAAATTTGATTATTGGCTTTTTGATTTCTGCAATAAAGGCTGTTGGAATTTATATTGGGATTGCATTGACTCTGTAAATCAGTTTGAGTAGAATTGACATCTTAACAATGTTTAGTCTTCCGATCCATGAACATGGAATATCCTTCCATTTATTTAAGTCTTTTTTGGTTTCTTTTGGCAATGTTTTATTTTCTGAACACAGTTCCTCTTTTTTGTTTAAGTTTATTCCTAAATATTTGATTGTTTCAGTTGCTAGTATAAATGGAATTTTAAAAATTTCCTCCTCATATTGCACATCAATAGAAATGCTACTGATTTTTGTGTATTAATCTTGTATCCCACTACTTTGCTGAACTCCTCTATTAATTCTAGTAGTTTTGTTGTAGATTTTTCAGGGTTTTCTAGATCTTGGATAATGTCATCAGTGAATAGTGAAAGTTTTACTTCATTATTTCCTATTTGGGTGCCTTTTATTTCTTTGTCTAGCCTAATTGCTCTAGCTAGAACTTCTAGCACAGTACTGAATAATAATGGGAGAGTGGGTATCCTTGTCTTGTTCCTAATGTCAGCAGGAAAGCTTTCAGTCTTTCACTGTTGAGTACAATGCTAAGTGTAATAATCTTCATTTCTAAACTCTTCTCCAAATTCCTAGCCCTTGTTTTTTCCTTTCAGGTTGCAGCATCCCCTTTAGTATGTCTTATAAATCTAGTCTTTTGGTAACATATTCTATGAGTTTTTGTTTGTCTGTGAAGACTTTGAACTCACCCTCCTTTTTGACGGATAGTTTTGCCAGATACAGAATTCTTGGCTGGCAGTTTTTCTCTTTCAGTACCTTAAATACATCATGCCACTTTCTTCTCTCCTCCATGGTTTCTGATGAGAGGTTGGCACTTAACCTTATCGAGTTTCCCTTGTATGTGATGCTTGCTTTTGCTTTTAGAATCCTCCCTTTATTGCTGATATTTGTCATTCTGAATAGTAGGTAACTCAGGGTAGGTCTATTCAGATTTATTCTGTTTGGGGTGTGTTGTCCTTCTTGGATATTGATATTTATGACCTTCATAAGGGTTGGAAAGTTTTCGTTCATTATTTCCCCAAATATCTTTCTGCCCCTTTTCTATTCTCTTCTCCTTCTGGGATACCAATAATGTGAATGTTTGTGCATTTCATGTCATTCTATTCCCTGAGACTCTATCCCATTTTTTCCACTCTCTTCTCTTTCTGTTTTCCTGTCTTTTCCAGTTCAGATGTTCTGTCTTTGAAATCAAATCTGTCTTCAGCAATTCAAATCTGCTCTTATGTGCCTCTAATGTATTTTTAATCTCATCTATGGTGTTTTACATTCCCATAAGTTCTGTTACTTTTCTTTGCAGCTTTCAAAATGTTCTTTATACTCTCCCAGTGTCTTCTTAATGTCCTTTATTTTTTTATTCATATTTTCTTTAAATTCTTTGGCGTGATTTAGGGGAGTTGTGTGATTATCATTGATTAATTGTCTTAAATCCTGTATCTCTTCAAGATATTTGTTTTGTTTTGTTTTGTTTTGTTTTGTTTTTTGGCTGGGCTATCTCTTCCTGTTTCTTAGTATCACTTATAATTTTTTGCTGATGTCTAGGTACCTGAATATGTTGATAAATTTACTCTGATGGCCAATTTCTCTCTCTTGCCTATTTTTTCCCCACAGTTTTTCTTTGATATTTGGTTGAACTTATTCTAAGTCTTTAAAATTATCTGGCTTAAGTTTTTAAAATCAGGCCAGGGTCTCACTCATGGGGCACAGATCAACCCAGGGGTTGGATACAGAGAGTGTAGAGAACAATTTTTGTCATGCAATTTCTGGACCAGACAGCAGAGGGTATTCATCAGTGCACCTTTCCACATAGTTGTTTCAGTCTGGGCTTTCCTGTGTTCCTGTGTTGAATCTCCAGATGAGATTCAAAGTGGGCTCTGCTGCCAAGCACCCTGACCTCCCCTTCTTTGCCCTTGAGACAGCTGACAGGGAGGAAGATGTCTGTTCTCCTCTTAGCTGCAGTGAACCAGGGGTTTTACCTCAGCTTAATATCTTGGGGGTGAGGGAGGGGAGCCCTTCCCAGCTGCCATGGGGGATTAGTAACTCAGGTTTGTCATTTCACCTTTTTCATCTCTCTGTCCCTCACCCTCATGGGAATTTTGTAGCATTGTCCTGGTCTGCTGACCCCCAAAGCAGGTCTCTCAGGAGGCTCTTTCTCCATTGTTTTTGTGAAAGCATTCAGCTCCGCCTGTTAGTCCATCACCTTCTTCCCATGATCCCTCCATAATTGGTTTTGAGTATAACCTAGATAATAAGGATTTAATATTTTAAATATCATGGAATTTTAGATCTCCAAAAATATTGAGCAAACATTCATTAAACTTCTCTATTGCAGTCTGCAGATGAGACAACTAAGACCCTAAAACAATACGTTTTTATTACATAGATAATTAGAGAATTGGGGTCATAGCTGGGCAAATGACCTCTGCCACATAATTCTTAGGCAATTGTTCTCTTTCTTATCACTGACTTCCCCATTGCTAATGCAGCAAAATATTTTTCCTTTTGTTCAAATAAATCATTTTTTCTGTTGTTTTGACCAATTATCCCTGAAGTTTGTGAAGATTTTGTTTAGAAGCACACAATTATGTCTTAATTGCTATTTATTTGTTTGAATCTGATAAGGCTTTTTATTCTTTCAAACTTCAACTTTTCCATTTCAATTGGTTTAGCTCCTAATTGACTGCAATTATTCATTTTTACTCACAGAAACAAAAAATGAAATTTGTGAATAAATTCTGTACTCCAATGACATGGCATTCATTTGATCTTTCTAAATTTTTTTTTCTCTTTTATTCGGCATTCTGCATAGAGTTCTATGAAGATTAGTGGTGGACAGTATTACAGGACTGCTTGTGGGCTGAGGAAGAAATTACCATGTAATACAAAATATTACTAGTTTGTTTACTGAGTGTTTTTACATTCGAATTAGTCTTCTTGTGGTTGTTTGTTAATCTCACTAGTTTCCATAGTCATAGAGTGCTGGTCTTCTAGGCCAGTCAGGCATCTTGGAGATACATGGTATTGAACTCAAGGGGTCCTAAGCAGGAGCACGTGCATACTACCGAAGGAGCACCTGGAGTGTTACTGCTATTCAAAATAGGCAGGGTACATTTTTACATTCTTACCTTATGACTCCATTCTCTAGTTAGTGGAAAGTATATTATATAAAGATCCAGAATGGATTTCAGAGTAATCCCGGCTCCAAACCCAGCTACTACTCGATAGACTAATGGCAATGGGGAAATCATTCATCTAGGAAAAGTTCCCTTATCTATAAATTGGGAAGAATAAATAGTAGTTACTTCAGTTATCAAGAATGAATGGGAAACACATGTAAAGCACTTAGCCTAGAGGCTGGCACAAAGTAATAACTCAGAGAAATGTTTGTTATAATGATGCTGATAATGTTGCTGCTGCTGATTACTACTGTTATTTATGGTAAGTCCAAGTTTTCCATCTCTTCAATCATGGAATCCTACAATATGGAAAGATCTTTAGAATCAAACATTCTTTCAGTAAGCAGACATGGGACATTGTGCTGGGCACTTAGCTAGACCGTAATTACAAAAATGATGAAACATCACAGCCAAGCCAAGTTAGCTTCTCAGTGCAGGAAGGTCTTCTGTAGCATTTGAGACAGAGAGACAGACATTTAGTCCCATACTATAAATCTCTTTCTGACACAGTGTTATCCATTATCAGATAGATTTTCTTTTCATTTTCAAACCCAGTTTATAACACTGTGGATATAACAACAGAAATAAATAAAGCAAACAACATTCTACTGTGCCTGATATTTATGATTGTTTCTGTTATTATATATGCATAACAAATCACCCCAAATCTGATGATCCAGAACAACAACCATTTTCCTTTGCTCATGAATTCTTTGGTTCAGGAAGTAGGAAAGAACACAGAAGCAATGGACTCTTCACAATGTCATGGAACTCAGCTAGGAAGACTCAAAGCTTGAAGTGACACAATGGCTGCAAACTTGAATCACCTGCAAATTCATACATTCAGATGTCTAGTATTTGTTACTGGTTGATGGCTTGGACGCAAGCTGTGTCTGGCTGCTGGAATGCCTAAATGTGGCCTCACCATGTAGCCTCTTGAACTTCATCGCAGCATGGCAGCTGAAATATAAGAGTGGACATCCGAAGAGAACCTGTTGGAAGCTATATAGCCTTTTATGACCTAGCTTTGTAAATCTCGTAGGGTCAGTTCTGCTGTAGTCAAAGCCCAACAGAATCCAATGGGAGGGGACAGACTCTACCTTTCAATGGAAGAAGGTAAAACTTACATTTTAAGAAGTTCATGCTGGATAAGAAATATTGTTGCAATCATTTTTGAAAAGAAAAACATTCTATCACAATCATAGATTCAAAACTTGAGCAGATTTAGAGTTAATTTAATCCAGTCTGCTGTTGAGGAAACTGAAGTTAGAGATATAAAGTAACTTGTCATTATCTGATTAGTAGATCTTTTGGTATTGTGAACATTTGGAAATTATTCTTTGATCCTCCCACCCCCACAGCCGAACACACATACATAAAACTTATTAAGAAGAGACCAAGTATGTTTATAATGCTATATTTTAGACTCAAAGTTACAAAATTACCCTGAAGTCACTGCCTAGAAAAATTTTTATCCATCCTAATTGTTCCCTCCTGGCCTAGTTTTTCCCAAGGGTTTTATTTTTCCATGACCTCAGTTGATGACACAGCTTTGGATATAGCCAGACTTTCATCACTTCTGATTTTATTATATATTCACAAAAATTGAGTATATCATTGCCTACTTGTCACTTATTATAAATATATCAAGTATCTGAGAAAACAACATTTTTAAGCATAAAAGCTGAGCTGTCTTTACTAACATACCCCACTTCATATTTATTATTCACAAAAAACATAACATTGTATATGAATAAAGAATTAAAAATAAAACTGAAAAAGAAAATTCCTAAAATGTAAAGGTATAGGGACTGTAAAGGAGTTTCCTTTTTTATTATCTTTACTGTTGGCATATCGTGAAATTCTTTTTTAAATATTGGAAACAGACTCTATGAGGCAGGAATATAATGCTTAGTTTGAAGATATTTGAAGTGTGTCAGCTTGCTATTTAAATTATAAGAATATTGTACTTTCATTTAAAAGTTTATTGCTTCTTAAAGTTCATTTTTCCATCTACTGATAGAAAAACTTCTTTGTGTACTGGCCTTGCCACCTGTACAGAAATAAACTTAAATGATTAACAAGTCTTTGAAATGCAAAAAGAATAAAAGAACTGAATTCATGACCTTGTCTCTGGGTGAAGCTTACTCTGAGGTTGACATGGGAGTCCTGGTGAGGAAATACCCACTTGATCCTTACGAAGAAAATCTGTGCCTCTCAATATAGAAAAAAAATCTTCCAAAATATTAATCTGTGATCTAAGATTTCAAAATCCTGACTCTGCTTGGCCAGGGGACTATTTTTTTTTAATTGAACACCTGTGTTTTATTTGGTTGCCACTGAGGGGATTGGAGAGCATATTAACCACTTAGTCACCACTTTTAGTGGTTACAAAACATGATGCTTTACAAATCATTTCCAATTAGTTAAACACAAAGGATTCACACCAGCAAAGAAAATTTATATCTTAGAAGGAGGCAGGAATGTTGACTCTCTAACTGGAAATTTTAATTTGTGAATTAAGCATGACTTATTTTTACCGTTATTCTTCTCCATATCATTCGTATGCCCTCTTTTTCCTACCAAAACCAAATTCTACTTGAGTTATTTGACTCTGCAAGGCCCAAGGCCAGATGCAATGAGATAGAACGAGGCTTACAGAAAACTTCAGGTCAGCAACCTGAATTAAATTCCTACCTAGGACAGAATGTAATCAAGTACTTAAATATAAGAGGTGGAGCTTAGTAAGTTTTCTAAATAATAATAATAATAATAATAATAATAATAATAATAATAATAATGAGTCACACTTCCAATGTAGGAGCTTAATGAAGATGTAGTATCTGAGTCTGAAGTGTGGGGTGGCAGGGGGTGGGGCAGACCAGGTGGATCTCAGAAGATGAACTAGGTATGAATATGCAGAAACTCTTCTGATCAGTCAGGAAATTGGTCAGATAAGTTCCTTCATCACAGATGCTCAACCAGAGTTATTCCACTCTACAATGAAGAGCCCACTTTCATGGAAAGCCACATATAATAGTGAGACATGCTCCTTATGGCCACCAGTTACACCATGGATTTGAATTTCTATTCTGATTTCATGAGTGCCGTTTTCCTCTAACGCAAGATTGCAATAGTTAATTATGGTTTCTAATGTGACCAGATATGTGTTAGCAAGGCCTAAATAAAGGCAGTAAACCATATATAGTTTATGACTTTGACTGCAGATGGTGAGATATCCTTGGGAAGGCATGGAGTTTGAGATTCCACTGGGCCTTGTGAGGTGCAATATGGAGATATGCGGGCCAAGGAAATGGTATAACATCAAAAGATGGATAGCAACAAGCAGAAGGAGGAAGATCCATCAGGACAGTACAGACTTCATCAAAAAGTGAAACTATCCTGGTCAAAGTATTTGACTGAACCAAAACTCCAAGCTTTATCTCTCCCTCCAATCTGTCTTCCTAAGTGTCTGATATTGACCCTAAATTCTCACCACTCCAACTATTTGGGGTTTCCCAAATGAGGGATGTGGTCAATCTCATGACATGTATCTGTCTACTCCTTGATTCCCCATCCTACGTGTATTATACTTCCGTTCTTTGTAAACACTTAATAAATTTCCAAACTCACCTCAAATTTTTATCTTCCTGTGAACTTATCTTTAATATTTTCGTTTTACTTTATTATTATTTATTTAGAATTGATTTGATCCCACTTTCTCAGGATCTCTTACTTAATTTGAAACATTAAATCATACTTAGTTGTCTATATTACTGTCTCCCTCACCATAGTTTGACCCTGTAGGTGTAAAAACTGTGCCTAGCCAGTTTTACATTTTAGTGGTCAAGCATACAATAAATGGCATGCAGTTGCTACCCAATAAAATGTAGGGAATGAATAAAGAAACCAAGGTAGGGGTGATAATAGCATAAGGAGAGGAGTTAAAGGCCAGTGTAGAATACACATAATTGTAAAACAATTGGCCAGCATCATTGTTTAGGTGGAACTGGAAGTTGAGATTCAAAATTGACTTAAGCCAGCATACCCAAACTTAAACTAGATGGGTCCAAGAGTTTTACTCTCTTTGTAAAGTTTATTCATACACTAAAAGCCTAATAGCTTCTGGCAATGCTGACAGAAAGGATATCTTTGATGTCAGTTTATAAAATCCATTTGGATGTCAAGTAGAGATGGTAATTGATGAGGGTAGTGCCGTGTCTAAAATGAATCAATGCTAATCATCCTCAACGAAAGTTGGAATAGCTGAAATATTGTTATTAGATAATGAGATAAGTATTATGCATGGTTCTTGAAAATCTTGTAATCTTGTAATCAGGTGGGGCAAGTAGGAAGAAAACCCATTTAATTATGAGATAGGCAGAAATGGTTGTGGACTGTATTGGGGACAGGAAATTCAGACTACTGGACAATGGATTGTTTATGAGTGAAAAATTTTAGATAATGCTAGAGGTAGTTTTTTTAAAACTTTATTTTGTACATTTAATAATTAAAAATATAAAAAATAAAAATAACACACAATTGAATAAAAATATACATTTCTCAATTAAATGTACTAGATACATATAAAAAATTTTTTTTTGAATCATACAATATGTTACACAATATATTTGATTCATAGTAATGCAATCATACAGTATTTGTCCTTTTGTGTCTGGCTTACTTCGCTCAACATAATGTCCTCCATGTACTAGAGCAGTTTTGACATAGGCAAGATGGAAGTGATAACAGAGGCTTTTAATCGAAATCACTACCATTAATTGAGCTCCTCTTTTATTCTGGGTGTGACTAGCAACTTCCATAGGTATGATACCAGCAATGGTCATAGTTACCTAGTGAGGTCTGTTCTGAATAATTCCTGCTTGTGTGGAGAAAATTGAAAATCCTCATGATTCTTAAGATCACTTCAAGATTTAAAAAAATCTCAAGATTGCCCATAATGGAGAAGCTGGTATGCTTGGTATGAGGCCAAGAATAAAGCCCAAGTGTGCCAGACCCCAAAGTCCTTTCCATACTCATTTTGCCACTCTTGCTCTTGTTGTAGGGTTAATGCAGATGCATTCTTTAAGTGAGAAATAGTCTTCACTTTAAGGATTTTTTCAGATGAGAAATTGTTTTTATTAATTTGAGTGTTTTCCAGGTCCAAAAATAAAAAGCCAACTCTCACATTAAAGGATATAATTTTTAAAAGGAAAAAGCATGACTCTCATACAGCTATAAGATGAACATGTGTTAAAGATTTTATTTAACTCATTATTAATGAAGGAACTTATAAGATGTTATAATCAGTTCAAAGGACAGATAAATTTTTAAATCAGAAATATTAAAATTAACTTGCAAATGGACACACAGCTTCTTTTCCAAGAATTACTTTGCATTGCAATCAGTTATCTACAACTTCCAGAGTTGTAAGATAGCTTCAAAAAAATGAGAGATTAGAATTAGATAGCCCACAAGGGTGTGTGCTATACAATATGCACTTTTTCATTGGAGATACCAGTAATATTTTCTTGCTTATTCAAATTTTCTCTACACTAAGTTAAGTAAAATGAGAATGTGGTCATAAGGGTATACTGGATGTTTGTTGATACCCAACCTGTGGTCTCTCAGAGAACAATTAAACCAGGAGTCTAATGCTTTCCTGAATCCTTATCATTCATGTCTTCTTCTCTCTGGGCATGGCTTTTGCTTTCTCTCTTTGTCTCTGTCTTCCTCTCTCTCTCACAATTACCTTTTATCTCTTTCTTACTCCATAAAACAGAATATAACCATGAACAGCATTAATGTATTTTCTGGAATGCAGTCATAATATTCTGGTTCTTATTCCCCAATTAAAACTTCCTAGGGTAGAAATCTAATTGTTCTTACTTGGTTTAGGCACCTATTCTTGGACCTATGGGTTTATGAAAAGGGAGTCATATCTTATTATTCTAATTGAACAAATTACTCAGTAACAAGGTGGATGGAGGAAGGAAGAACAGTGGCAATTCCACAAGAACGTATAAAGCTGAGCAGAAAAAACAATTGACAACCACTACACAATGTAGGCCAGAAGAGGAAAATCTTTAAGGAGATTTCTGCAAACATGCAAGCTATTAATAGGTCCGTGGCTTTGAACTGCAGTACATAGTATGAATAACATAAGAGGTAGGTTTCTTTGTGACCAAGTAGGCATACAAACATATACACACAATGAAAAAAAATAGTTTCCTAAGATAATATTTATCCTTACTTCATAAGATAGATTCTCTTCTACTCTAGTCTATACTATTATTTCATTTAAGGAAATGGCAACTAGAACCTACACAATTTATTTCATGATTTCTAATAATTTATGATCTGAAATTGAAAATCCTGGGCTGGTAGAGGTACAGAAGGCTCTTGTAAGCCAAGTATAAAATTAAATACCATGAAGATGCCCAGTTAAAATATAGGATAAAAGGAACCAATTTATTTCCCATTGATTCTAGAGCTCAGATTGTGTTCTCAAGGGACAAACAGGTCTTGACAATGGAAGAGGAGACTTTGGGGGAAACTCCAGGCCAACATTTGTTTTGTAGTTACAAAACTTAAGAGTTCATCCATTCAAACTGTGTTGATCTGGCTTTGAGGAAATGAGTCACACTAACCAAACCACAAGTCTGATACAATTAACTCTGCAAAATAAGAGGACATTTCTGCAGTAAAACTCAAAAAACAAGTTTAAATAAAATAATTTGCCTTTTAAAATCTAAAGTAAATCATGGAATTTGACATCAATGAATTATTTCTTCAAATAGGACATCTTAATGTGGTGCCTTACCACCATTCTATAGTTATTGTTTTTTACATAACCATACCTATAATTATTTAATAATAACTAAAATAATCATTAAATTAATTTAAGCATTACATCCTTTGCTAGAAAAGGTTCAAGGCTCCCTGAAAAATCATTTCTGGTCTCTTTCATTTAGGATCCAATGTAGACAACCTTCCTTTAGTCACAATTCTATTATTTTCAGAACTCATCTTCTCAGCCCATTTAATGAAATTTGAAAGATACTCTTTTCTCCATTCAGGGGAGATATCTTTAGAAAATTGAGATGTGCCCTAGAAAAATGTTTCTCAAATTTTAATGTGTATTCTAACCACCTCAGGAAAAAATGCAAATCTGTTACTGTAAGTATAAAAGGGGCTTGAGATTCTGCATTTCTGAAAAGTGGTTTAGATAATTGTGTGTGAATCTCCTGATCTTCTTTGTTCTGGCTATGAAGTAAGTAATAGGTGTCTGGAAGACCGAAGCCATTTGAAGTCTTAGACTGTCTTTTTGAGCAGCACTGGAAAGCTTAATTAGAATTAGAGAAATAAAATTCTTGGTTTTGATTTTGGTAGACATATTTTAAAATTGATAAAGTAGGAAGTACCACTGCATAACCTATTCTTTTTTAAAATATATTTTAAAAAGATACTTATATTATATAAAAGTTACATAAAAATATAAGGGATTCCCATATGCCCCACTCCCTACCTCTCCCACATTTTCCCACATTAACAACATCCTTCATTAGTGTGGTACATTTGTTACAATTGATGAACACATTTTGGAGCACTGCCACTAAGCATGGATTATAGTTGACATTGTAGTTTATATGATCTCCTGCACAATTTTGTGAGTTATAGCAATATATATAATGACCTGTATCTGTCATTGCAGTGTCATTCAGGACAATTCCCAAGTCCCCAAAATGCCCACATATTATACCTGTTTTTCCCTCTACCTCCCCTCAGAACCTCCAGTGGCCAATGCCTCCACATCAATGATATAAGTTCTTCCATTGCTAGGGTCACAATATGTCTATAGTAGAATAACAGTAAGTCTACTCTACTCCATTGTTCATTCCCCAAAACTGAGGATTCTGGGATGGTGATGCCCACTCTACCTCTAATTGGGAGAGGGCTTAGATCCTAAAGGGCAGATGGATGGAACTCTCTTGCTTGCAGTTGCAGACTCTCTTTTGTTCCTTGGGATGGTCACTGTCCATTTTCTCTCCTTGTTAGTTGTCCTGGGTGAGTCCAATCAACTGGAGAGTAGGTGTTGCAGCTCTGTTGAGATTCAGGGCCCAGCTGGCCCATGGACAGGCCGAAAATTTAAGTCTCTTGGACACACACCTACCAACTCTAGTACTAACTATAGGTTCAAATAGAAGGGCCAGAAGAGCCATGTGTAGGGACCTGAGTCCAACTCTGTCACCCTGAGGAAGAACTTATTCTTAATTCACCCATGGCCAGAGATTTTTAGCTGCTCTACATAGCAGACAGAGTTGCAAAACACTATGGCAAGCTCAGGAAGAGTTTTGCACTGGGATCTAAAACTTGGGGGACTCGCATATCATTTACTTAGAATTAATCTGCCCAATCACTAAGAAAATTGTGAAAAGCCGCAGTTGGAATTTAGCCCAATGAAGATAGAGTGGAAAATTTTGTTTTTCTTTCAATAACTCCTGTTGGCAGTAGCTTTCTTTTGAAACATTAAGATCCAAGGAGGCTCTTTCTTTGTCTGTGTTTGAAGGTTTTTAAAAAAGGGATATGATTTATGTTACTTGGATTAGTCTCCATCATCTTTTTGAAGCATTAGAATAAACCACAGGTATTGATAAAATGTCTGAAATGCACAGTAGCTGTTTGGAGGTTGGGAAGTAATGGAAAGGAGTAAGATCTGGGGAAAGGAGGAACTTCGTGAAATCATGATAAAACTGGACAATTGGGGAAGAAGGTTATCACTGGATAATTGAATTTTGTGGTTGACAGATGATAAACAAAACTCCTTTTTCTCCCTCCTTATTGAATAAAATTTTCTGTAATATGTGTCACATTCCCATGTGTTATTAATAGAGACTTGAATTCTGTTTATGTTAGAATTTTGTGCAGTGTCTTACCTGTGCTTTAGCCATGTCTTTAGGTGTTCAAGTCATGTCCCAAAGGGAACACATATTATTTTTAGATTTTTTTTTTCCTGTTAACTGTGAAGCTTTCTCATTTCACTGAAAAATATATTAAGTTGACTCCATATTTTTCAGTGCTAATTGTTTGTTTCAAATTAAATTCAGTTATTTGAATAAGGTGATATATGCTTGGAAAAATGAATTGGCCACAGATCACAAATTCTTTGAAAATTCAGAAGATGTGTACTTCCTTGCTCAAATGAAAACACCTTTCTCATAGGTGCCCTACTTGGCAACCCAACTCCCAAAACTCATTCTTATTCCAGATTTATCTTCATTCTGAGGGATGTGGATCTAGAGGAACTAAGCCTGACTTTTGCTGGCTTTTCTTTTTCCCCTAGGAACTAAATTCTTAATTGGATGGCTATGGAAGTAAGTGTAAAGCATGCAGCAAAGAGAAATTTCTTCCTACAGGGAACTTACACTTATGCTCAATTTTAAGCATCTCTGACTGGCAGATGCTGGTTCTGGAGGCTGAAGCTAGGGCAGAGCAGTAGCTACACCTAAGGCTTTATGTCATAGTGGCTAGAGGAAAGCCAAAGAACTCAAGGGGATGTGCCCCAACTTAGATAGTAAAAAAATCAATGAAAATATCAAATTCTCTATCTTTCAGCACAAGTTGTGTCAGGTCATGTAAACAAGCAGTAGTGGGTTCACATTGCAGATCAGGCACCTGAGTTCCAGGGGAAAATATATATTCAAGATCTGTTCCATATCTCCAACTGATTGTTGCCACTGCATCCAGCAGTTTTCAGTAATTAGTCCTCCATCATCACACTGGTTCATATGTAGCTTCTTCCTTTTTGCAACTAAAGGTAAAAGTGAATGCTTAATCCCCTTTATAGAAGCCTGGGTTTGGTAACCCCAAGGAGAATGCTCTAGAAACTTAATAGGCAAGTATTTGAGAAACCAGTTTCCTTGCTTCTTATGCAATGTAATTTTGATTGGGCTACCGAGAAACTAAGTGTCCCACCAGGTGTACCAGGATAATACCCAGGAAATAGAGGCCACAAATTTCTACCCTTTCTGTGTACTCCTTATAATGGAAACAACAGAAGAGCCTCCCCTTCGAATCTTTATTTGGTCTTCTTGAAATGTAGCTTGTTCAAGTTCATCCAAGAAATTTCCTGATATAATTCTAAGATATTAATTTATAAATGCCCCTCTGTGGGACACTTTAGAAGAAACTACCTATTTGATGTGAACCTATTCTAAATTACCCATAAAGTCACGTCTGTATAGTTAAGGACAATATCTTACACAGGTTTATGTGTGTGCGTGTGCATGTGTGCAAACATATGAAGCCAGGCAAGGCCAGTGCCTGTGCTTATCAAGGGCTTGCTGGTTACTATTGCCTGGAGTCAAAGTATTACACCACAGGGCAGGCTAATGAGAAGATCATTTCTAAAAGATTGCCCATTCTTTTTATCTCCCCTTGTTACTCTCAGATGAAATATACTAACGAAGACAATTCACATAATTACATACACATATCAAATGCTCTTTAAAGATCACTTTTCCTCTGGTCCTTTTTTTTTTCTTATTA
Organism: Tolypeutes matacus; assembly: GCA_026826555.1. NCBI lineage: Eukaryota > Metazoa > Chordata > Mammalia > Cingulata > Chlamyphoridae > Tolypeutes > Tolypeutes matacus. Next base: position 36,084,668 of record JAKSZT010054215.1, read on the forward strand.
CACTGATAGCAATGTGCCATAGGAACCAAATTAAATGAAGCCTAATCTCTATTTGCTACCCTCTGCTCCAGACTGTGAGAGGATGATAGAAGACACTTAAAAAATCCCCAGCCACCTTTAGACACTTGATCTTGTTTGTTAGCTGAAGTTCATCACTGGATCTTCTGCCAAAAGAAGTGGTTTAGTGGAATTACCATATAAAGATGAAGTACCAGTACAGAAAATTATAAGAAAGTAGTGTGCATAAATTTATCTTAAAATTTAAAATGTGGGTAAAATCATTGCCCTTAATATTTGTTATAACTACAGTATGGCTTATGCCAACTTGTCCTTCTGTGGAAACCATGGCATTTCTGCAGTTAACGTAACTTCACACTACAAAGCCTTCTACTGGAAAACTAAGTTGCTTGTCCTGTCGGAACAAGGTATTTTCTCCTATCTGTTATGTATAATTTCACACCCTTACTCAGTGGCTCTCTGTTTTTGTTCACAGAACAAAGAGGAAAGAGACTAACATTACAGTTCTCCTTCTACTATCCATCTGTTTTTCATTATGCCAAAATCAATGTTTCTAGAAAGGAATAGCTTCTAACCACTCAAAAGCAATCTAGTCATCTGCTGTCAAAACTAATGAGACGAGTATAAAGATGAGCCTCAACCTTTGTAACATAAGCAAAAGAGTTTACATAATAACTGAATAAACCTCAATGATTGAAAAAAAACTCAGAATAAAAATCTGACATGAGTTTTCACTATACGTAAAAATCAACGTGACAAAATAATTTAAAAATTATGTGATTTTTGTTTTTATTCAAAGAAAATATATACTAGAAACATTTAGTGTATTCCTTTCTTATACGTATATAGTATGTTCCACCATGCCTAGTGCAATGGTGGGCACCTAATAAATGCTCACAGTCTTTGATGAATGAATGGTAGTTTGCAGCTGGCTGGGTTCTCACATCAACAATATTCACGCAAGGAAGAAATGAAACAGGAAATGCTGAGCCAAGATTTTACATTTCTGGTGGGAATACCATAGGCAGTTAGAAAGCTTAGAGACCATAAAGGAAAAGATTGATAGGCTTAATTTTATAAAAATTAAAAAGTTTTCTATATTAAAAATAAAGTCCAATTATGCAGTGAGAAAAATTAATGACATATAAGGCAAATAATCATCTGTATCTTTTATATATAAAGAAATATTATAATTTTTTAGAAAAATATAATCCCTATTTGCTATCTTTGGAATATTTCAATGAGCGAAAAAGACAGATACCTATCGTCACTGCATTTACAGTCTAGGGGAAGGGAGTAGACAGAATAAATTTTAAAAGTAAGTAAATTCTAATGCATTCTGGTCTTCTGACTCTGGCCTGTGCCTGTTTACCTATATTATGCATAAAGAAAACAAATGTTAAAATTTTCTCTTGCTATTTCCCACAGATACACACACACGCGCACACACACACACACACACCTTGAAGTGCCACCAGGCAGGGCAGCAATGTAAAGTGCCGGGCAGCACCTGGCACTTCAAGAGGAGCCAGTTAGTCACTGCCTTGCCTGAGGACAAGACTCTCAGACAGGAATGTACAAACTTTTTGGAAATTTTTAAAAATTTTTTGAAACAAGGCTTTTCCCTCTTTGTAGCAGGTAGAGGCAATCAGGGGAAGAAAGCAGAAGAGTGAGGTTAGCTAAGAATTATTTTGTTGGAGAAAGCAGTGAAATACTGGCCTATTCATTTTTTGTAAACCATTAACCATGTATGAAAGCTACTCTTTGCAGCTCTATTTTGTCATTTTTTAATTCCTTGAAAACTGGCAATTTACAAATGGTACATAAGCCCTAACGCTCATGGATAAATGGGAGATAAAGGTGCCTCTCACCTCAACCTGTTAAGTTCAGAAGCTAAAACAGAAAATCTCCACTGATTGTTAATGGTATGTCAACATTTTACTAAGCCAGAGAGCTGAAGGGTCTGAAAGAGCAGCTGGCTGAGAATAGTCATTGTAGATATCCTAGGCAAAGGGGAATAAGGGCAGGACCTGCCCTAAGCCTAAAATTTAACCAAGTATTGAAAGAGAGGAGAATCCAACCCTGTGGTATTTCTAAGCTGGAAATATGGAATGTTTTTATAAAATGATTGATAAGTAATTCGATGGGAATTTCTTCTCTTGAAATTTGAGCAAAGAGCTTGAGACTTTTCACAAACTCCTTATATAGAATATTCATAATCTTCCATCATCTCTGAATTTTTCACCAGGTAGATGGATTTAAAAATTCATTTTTCAGGAATCTGCCAAGTTTTTAAAGACAGGGAAATTATTTTTGTTGACATATTTAGGCTTCTTCAAAGTCCTCTTATCACTCCTAGGTGCAATAATTAAATACTAGCAGGTCTTTCATATGAACACCCAATTTAGTTCTAAAAGCTCTCTGGTGATGCCCAGAGATAAAAATATGTCTGTTTTATTCACATTTTATAACTCGAATACTATTTTAATGGGAGAAAGCAGAGTCATGGTCTTCATTCCTGTCTGGTAATAAGTATTTCTAAGGAAAAGACCAAGGCTTCTTGAGGTATGGATGCCTCTTACCAAAGAGGACACTGAGGTTTTTTAGAGCAGTGTTTCTCAAACTGCAGGCCATGAAATTGTTTTTATGAATAGCAATCAAAATTGTTTTTTGTTTGTATGTTTTTGAAAGTAATGGGACAGGAAGAAAGGGAATAGAATAGAATACAATATATCAGAATTTATCACCCATAGAGAGTAATTACTATCTCCTGGTATACGTGTGTGTTGGCATATGTGACAGTTTAAAACTTATTGTGAATCCCAGAAAAGATCATGTTCTGGGAGTTAACCTATTCCTGCAGGGTGGGTTGAATTCAGTTGGGGGCCTTTGATTGGAGTACTTCAGGGAGGTGTGACCCAGGGTGGTCTCAGCCCTCTTGCAGGAGTGCTATATAAATGGGAGAAACATGCAGAGAGACACAGAGAAAGAGAGCTACTTTTACTCCAACATGTGAGAGAGAACTCCAGGACTCCCTACAGCAGCAGAAGGACAGAGAAACCCTAAGAGGCTAAGAGAGAGGCTGGAGGCTGGAATCAGTGGAGCAGCCCAAAGCTGAAGAGACATAGCCCAGGGAGAGACAAACCACATGCCTGATCACCTACAGCTGAGCTTAGGGAGAAAGTTAGCCTGGAGGAGAAAGCAGAGACTGGCTGCCATTTTGCCTTGCCATGTGGCAGTTCAGGATCTGTCAGCAGCCAACCTTTGGTGAGACAGCATCTCTGATGATGCCTTGTTTTGGACATTTCCACAGCTTCTGAACTGTAAGATTTTACCCTGGTTAATTCCCATTATAAAAGCCAGTCCATTTCTGGTATTTTACATTGGCAGCCTTTAGCAAACTAAAATAGCACATAATACAGATTTCTGTGTTCATGTGATAAATGTTTAAAAAGCCACTCTATTAGAAGGTAATGAACACAAGGAAGAACACTTTTACTTCTGCACATTCCAAAATGCAGTGTTATTCTAAAAAAGAAAATAGAAACAAACATTTACATAAAGTGCTAAACAGGGCCTAGTTCTGATGTTCATGCAATATACACTAAAAAGGTTACCATGCTGGGTTCTCTGTTGGTGCTGGAGGTACAAAGATGAAAAGGTTTCATACCTTTTCAAGGAACTTACTCTAATGGAAGAGTTTTGCCTAGGTGATCTTTTACACATCTTTTCCTTCTCCTTTCCTCCCTTTTTTATTGTTTTTTTTTTTTTTCCTTTCTGGAATTTAGTGCCTCCAAGTCTTCTTTCTCAGCATCCTCAATAAAAATTCATTGATTTGATTTTTTTCAGACTCCCAAGGGACTCTGACTTCTGCTGGTAACTCAAAGGGTATGTTGCTATAGTGTTTGGCAACCTTTCTATTTTAATGAGGGACAATTTTAACTTGAAACCATTCTTAAGAGTGGATTGATATGTAGAAGACACTAATTGATGGAAGACAGACTAGCAAGCAGGGGGAAGAGGGCTTCCTGGTATGCCTTAATTTAGACCATGAAGAGGAATACCTGTGGTGTCAATAAAATGCAGCCATTGAAGCCTGGCCTTGACCTCAGTATACTTACATTTGCAATCAATTTCACCTGAACTGAACTAATCTGCGACATGGTTGCAATGAGAGTGGAAGAGACCTTGACAGAGAACAGAGAACCATGAGCGATTTTTTTTTCATAAATATACAAGGTTAAGAATTAGTATCACTAATGCACAATTTTTAAAATAAAACAATGTTTCTGTTATATCAAGGAAAATAAATCACTAGGAAGGAAGAAACATTCAGAAATTTAGCATTTCATTGAGGGAAAAATGTAACTCTTTCCCAGGTGTGTGCACCCTATATTTTGTGGTTAATACTTGTAATAAAATTGATAATAATAATAATAATAATAATAAAATAAAGATGAGTTTCCAAGGCTTTAGCGGTTGATCACTCTTCCCATAATAAAGTAGGACTCAAAGGAAAAAAATAGATATTGCTCTTAAACCTGTGCTTCATGTCAAGGTCAGGGTGAGCTGAAGATGGTTTTGGGTCAAGGGAACAGAATCCTAAACATGTAAGTATACTTCAACTAGCCCCCTACCACCCTACCAACAGAGTACTCTGGAGCAATATGCAGACAGAGGATATTTGTGCTGGTTATCTCACATTTATCCCTCCAGGCCACCTCTCCAATCATCACTATCCTGCTCTCTACTTCAGTAGGCTGATGACTGCAGAAAATATCACCAGGATGCTTGGCCATTTGACTTCTTATTGTGTCTAACCAATGCAAATTTCTAGTTTCATTATAGCAATTGGCTCACATGACCATCGGGAGTGGCAAATCTGAATTCTGTAGGGCAGACTGCAAGTTGGAAACTCAGTTAAAGTGATGTTGAATTCCCCAGGAGAAGCTGCAAGTTGAGAATTCCAGTGAAGGTTTCCATGAATTCCCCAAGAGGCTGGTTTTATGGAATAGAGATAGAAATTCTTCCTTCTGACTTCTGAAATCCTCAGTTCTCCCTTTAAGTCCTCCAACAGATTGGATAAGGAGACGCTTCTCATTGCTGGAGGCAATCTCCTTTGCAGATGTAATCAGACTTAGATGAATGAACTATCTTATTTAATTTTCCTTTTTATGCATAAAATTGTGTGATAGACAATTTTAACAAATCTCCAAAGATTAGAAATAAAAAAGGATAACATAAAAATATAGATAAATAGAGTTCTGATCATTTTTCCACCCTTAGGAGAACCCTGGTCAAGATCATTTGTTTCAAGAGAATCAGGCTAGAGCCATAGGCACACCCACTGTTCCTCACTTTGGCAGGAAATCAGGCAGAGCAAGAAGTGTCAGATGACAAGAAGCCACAAGCATTTGTCTGTGACCTTTAACCTCTCTGCTCCTTACATTTAAAACCTAGTGGCCAATAAAATGACCATGGCCTGAAGCAGGATTCCTCTTCCTTGGTGGTCATGTGAAAAATCCTTGATCCTGGGCTATTCCTTTTAATAGGGATGATGAAAAAGGAAGAGCCTTCAATTTCCCCTAAATACCCAGCAATCCAGCTTAACCACTCTCCCATCTAGATCACATTTCCAATGCTCCACCTTCCAGTGATCCTTAAGTTCTAAGGGGTGGGGCTTAAGGGGTTTTCTGTATGCACAGCTCTCCCACTCCATTTTAAGTCCCTTAGCCTAAGTTACTTCCTTGTGTTTATTTCCTTTCACAGCTTCAAGAATCGGATTCTTAAAGAATGGATTGCACAGCATTGGCTAGCACACAGGCTAAGAATTAACTTTCCCTACTGGTAAAGAATATAGAAACTCTGGAAATCCAAACTCTCCATAATTAAAAAAATAATAATAAAGAAAAATGAACAGTAAAAGATTTTAAATCATAAAGAAATCTCATTTATCTAACAGTGACCTATAGTGCCTACATGAATTTTACAGTGAAAATAAAGGAGACAAGTAAATTTGAGAAGCTCTGTAGTTTTGAGTCCTTTTACTCAAAATGGAGGAGTAGAGAGGGTGGGAGAGTGAAGGAGTGTGGTTCTGATAGTTTCACACTCCTGTTAAAACTTCCAATGGTTCTTCATCCTACAATCTAATATAAATCCTTCATCTTTGTGCTTAATGACTTTAAATACCTTGAGAAATACCAATTATGCCCATTTTACAGATAAGGAAACCAGTACTCAAGTTAGGTGAATGATGTAAATTCATACAACCAGTAAGGGATACAGGCAGGACTTGAACCTGGGTATCCTGGGTCTCATTAGGAGTTCTTTCTAGATCTGCATTGTCTGTCCTTTAAGATACTCCAGAATATGGCCCTATACTGCATTTTTCATTTTACCTCCCATTAATTTGCTACATAAGGCACACCTGTTTCCATCCTTGCTTTTATTCCTTTGCAATGTCTTTCTGTCTTCCACCCGAATCTCTACCTGCCAAAATTTTGCCCATCCTTCAGGGTTTTACCTCAAATATCAACTATTTCATAAAGCAGATATTCTCAACCTTGTTAGCACATATGAAATATCTGGGGAGATTTTAATAATCCTGGTACAATTTACAGGTGGGAACCTGTAAACTATAAATCAATATCTGGGGGGATGGGACCCAGCTGTAAGTAGTTCCTAAAGCTCCCAGGTGATTCCAATGTGCAGTCAAAGCTGAGTATAACTGCCTTAAAATCTAAATGTCATCACCAGCTGACATTTGGCAAAAGTTTTCTCTAAATCATTTCTCTATTACATTTTACTGATTTTGTTTTCTCCCTTTCCTCAATCTCCACCAAACATAATAACTTACATATTTTAGACACTCAGTAAGAATTTATTTAATTGAAATGAATTGGATTCACCTGAAGGAGTATAAAGAACATTGGGGGGTAGTTCTAGACTAATTGTTTCAAAAATAATTTTCCTTTTTTCCTGGAAGATTGACTTGACCTTTTGGCACAAAGACATCCATTAAGAAAAAACAATTTAAATATAAGTCCACATAAGTCCCTTATCTTAAAGACAATGTTCAAATGGACTAAAACTATATAGCTGTCATGCACCAGAGTATTTATATTTCCAAGGAAGCAAAATGAAGATAATTTATTCTGATTTGCTTTTTATCTTTTATTGCAATTGCCTTTGCCTGTTGGTGCCATAAAAATGTTCTCATACTGATAAAATTGTTATTAATACCATAGCCACAACAGCATCATCCTCACCATTTTCATTTCCTAGCTATTGGCCTCAAGGTATCATTGTTGCTGACTTCAACTATTGCAGTAGCTTCATACCTGATCACCTGATCCTTTTCCATTCTTTAATCCTGCTTCCACTTTGATTCCATAGGTAGTTCCCTAAGTTACAAATTTTCTTAGTTTGGTCCCTAAATAAAACAACCTTAGTGCTCCCTATACTTGTAGGATCAAGTCAATAGTTCTCACCTTGACATTCAAATTCCTGTCAAATATGGTTTCTACCTAAAATTTGCAATATTTCCCTTCATGGCATACTCCTTATCCCTCATGGTCTGTGGAGGTCCAGGTACCTTTCTCTGAACATACCCCAAATATGTTCTACTTCTTCCAATATCTGCCTGGAAAATTCTTAAAAATTCCCTAAGAATACATTAAATTCATTATATCACAGAATGTTTGCATAGCTGCCCTGGTGAAATTAGTGTCTATCATGTTCTCTTAGCAATTCTTTGGTTCTGCTAATGCAGTTTCATGAATGGGGTTTAAAGTTTCATTGATGGGATGGGGGGAGGCATTCATCATTCATCAGCATCTCAAAAAAGTGTATGACTCCCAAAGTGGGTAGGAACCAGTGGTCTATGATAGCATTTATTAGCCTGCTTCTGTTTAAATCATTTATCCATCCCCTCATTCAGACTACAGCCTCCTAGACAAAAATGTTTGCATGTTAGTCACCTTTGTATTCTGTTTTATTTTCCTTGGCTGTTCCTTGTGGCTTTCTCTCTGTCTGAATTTCATTCTCTTATAAAGGACTCCAGTAATAGGGTTAAGACACATCTAATTGAGCTGGGCTACACCTCCACTGAAGTAGTCTCATCAAAATGTCCAACCTTCAATGGGTTCACACCCACAGGAATGGATTAAGTTTTAGGATATATTTTCTTGAGTACGTACAGCTCCAAACCATCATATATTCCTCTCAGAATTTGGCTTAAAATGAAGCATAAGAATGATCTAGAAACAAGTGGAAAATGAAGTAGTCCGTGAAACCATGGTGAGTATTTATTTGCATCATGTGGCTTAAATACTGTGTAACTTCTTTCTAGCTATTTCGACTATACATGTAGAGGAATGAAGTGACCAGTCCGGGGAGCAACATTATAGGGTGATTTTTACAGAAATGATAAATTTAGTAAATCTAGAGACTTGTTTCCAAGAAAAAGCAGGTAAAATATGAAAACAACAGTAGAATTCACCATCAAAAGTGTGAATTCCTAAGGAGTAAAACACTCCATTGAGTGAAAATAAATATGATGCTTTTTTTTTTTTTTCCTTGTCTGCATCTCTCTAACACTTAACCCAGTTCCTTGAGGTATAGGTCCTTAATATAAATTTATGTATTGCCTGATTAACTAAGTAAATTAGAAGTTCACATGTGGCTGAAGCATATACATGTGTCAGAGGAGGCAAATGGCTGAAAATGGCAACTTGGTGAGAGTATCTCATCTGCTCTAAAAGGGGCAGCTATGCTTTAGGAAAGAAACATTTGGAAGCTATATTTCACTTTCTTCCTACCACATAATGCCATTGAATCATTTTGCAGACCATGAACTATTGCAGTTAAAATACTGGATCAAAAGTAGGTAATACCCCAGATGTATGGATGATTGGTGTTCAACTCCTTTGGGCATCAATTTATTGGGCTGTATTACCAAATGGATTATGGTATAGCATAGATGATCATTGTGGGGACAAAATCAGACATGAATATAAGAATTTGCCTTGAATAAATGCATAAAGACCAAACCCTTAGCACTTTTGTGACTTTTCTTCTAATTCTTTCAATATTCTTCTATTAATAAAATAAATGAAGAGGGGTGATATTAGCCTAAATTCATCATGACCATTTCAGGGGCTACCTAATATTGGAATATGCAAAAGCAAATTTTATGAAAATTTTTGGTGTCTAGATAACTCCCTACCATTCATTACTAAAATTTCCTAGATGTAAAAAACAAAACATTACATTGCACAGGGAATTTTGAATGGGCGTTTGGAGAACTGCAGTCTTCTACCACCAATGGACACCATGATGAAAGAATAAGAACATAGGATTTTCAAATCTGTACTGTGTTTCCAGCGTTTGGGTTGTCCATAGGCTGCAAGAGCGAAGAATCGGGATCACACCAAGAGGAGGGTCCTCCTAACAGCATTTTCTGAAGATTATAAAAACCACTCTATTCATAGTTTGATTTGATGTATCGCATCATTTCAGGACAGCCATATAATATGCCTTTTGCACTAACATGTTTAACACAGAGGCAGAACTGGAATGTTTTCATCCAACAACCTCCAGAATCCCTTCATCCTTGGGCATCTACTGCCCGCTTACAGGCATAGCAGGAAGATGACTCACCATGGGGTTTGTCATATTTGCCTAGATTAGATGGGGAAAACCCTACTGTTCCCGTCATCTCTGGGGCCCCCATTCAGATACAGGGAGGGTCTGCTAATAACTGCCATCATGCCATCATTTCAGATGTTTGTGAAAAATGATTCCTCTAATTTGGGCCAAGATAGATAAATTTTTTCCTAACCCTTTTGTCATTTTTTTGAGGTGTGATACATGAAAAATTGTCATTGTTGTTAAAAGTATTTGGTGTTTAGTTGTTTCTAACCAAATTCTCCACAAAATGATCTTTTCCCTTAAGTGTGGTACCAAAAAAGAATTCTAGAGCTACAGAGAAAGAGTATCTCAATCACGTACAGTGGTACTTCTTGAACTTGAGCATGTATCAGAATCACGTGAAAGACTTATTAAAACACAGACTGCCGGGTCCCACCCAAGAGGGTTGGATTCAGTGGGTCTGGGTGGGGCCTGAGAATTCTTAGTTCTAACAATTTTTAAGGTGGTACTGATACTGTTGGTTCAGAAACCACAGTTTGAAGCCAGTGATGTAGGGGCATATGGATCATATTTAGTGAGGGTGGTAAGATTATAAGGAAATTCATGCCATTTCTAAGGTATCACGATACTCTTTGAATGTGAAAATCATGATGCTGTCCTTGGAACAAGTTGGTCTTTGGTGTTCATTTGTTCAACCATGGTTTGTTGACTTTCTAAAAGTGAAATAGGTTTGTTCCACTGTATCCGCTCATTGCACCTTCCTTCATCCTTCTCCCCCACCCAGTGTCAGTGGTTGAGAGTTGCCTAAAGGATTAGTAACGGCTTTGGAACACAGCAGGCCAGCACAATGAGTTAAACTAGAACTGTGCAGAGAAAGAAGAGTATGCCTTCTGCTATTTTCAGCTTAAGATGGTGTAAAATATTCATGTTTTATCTACTTATATGTTTAAAAGCAGTAGTGATTGTTTACTGCTTTTTACCTTTAGGTAGCAAGTTCAGCTCTCAACAATTCTTTAATTTCATTTTCCAAGCAATTGTCTATAGTTAATACTCTGTGAGTAGGATTCCTACTTATAGTCTTAGGGTAGATAATAGAAGAATTTCAACTCTCTGCGGAGGGCAATAACAACACACACATCCTCAAACACACATTCATTGAAGTTAATCCTAAAAGAGAAAAAACAAAGATATAATCTATTTGTTTACTGCTTGCTTTGTGTGTGTAAAACCTCACCTTTTATTAGCATATTCCTTTAGGGAAAGCACCATTCATCTTGGTTCAAATGCTATATCTTGTCACTTTCATGAGTGGAGAGACTCAGGTCAACCTAGCACCTTAAGTCCTTGAAATGTCTATGTCTCAGTTTTTTGGACATGTCGATTTAGGGTAAAATTATAATGTCTACAAACTTCTGTAGCCTATTTTTATAGAAATATAGCACTTGTTTACTTCTTTCTCTTGTACTTTCCTCTCAAAATCATTAAAAAATCAACAACATACATCTGTATAAACATTCGCATATATTTTTCTCGTAATGGATTATTTCCTACCTTTTCTAATTTAAGCTTAATTTGTGACAGAGATATTCCACCTGCCTTACTTATTTGATTTTGTTAGTTAAGTTAGGATAAATCTAAGTTTATATCACCACCAACTGTAAGATATGATTCACACTTGCTTGTAACATAGAGATTATAATTTGTAAATCTCAGTTTATAGTAGAAATTGGCTCTGAAAAATTTTGGCAGTGTTTTAAACTGAATTTTTAAATTATTTTCTTCAAACATTTTACATTTTAGAGATTTAAAGTGATGGATTACAAAAATAGAATTATTCTAAATTGGCATCTGTGTATTCCGAATGTTAAATACTTGCATTTTGACTTTTCATATAGCATTCCAATTGATAGGCTGTGGGCCCAGAACATTTTTTCTGTTTAGAAACTTTTTTTTGTCAGTATACCCAAATTTTAATAAGTATGTATGTATAAGTAGGTTGATATCTATAACTGGCATAATTTAAAGTGAGGACATTTTGGAGGCAACTGTGACAAGAGGAGGATCTGCAGTTCATAGTGTTCCATGAACTAAAAAGGATTCATATGTGTAGGTGGCACATAAAATGTTAACAGAATTCTTGTTTATTCTTACGGGTAACAGGATTATTTTTTCTTCTTCTTTTTGCCTCTCTGTATTTACTAAATCAACTATAGTAAAATCATGTTGCTTATGTAACATTTTAAAAAAAGAAAATTCAGTGATGACACATTTAAATATTAACTCTACTGATGTTGTTAGAAGAGACTTTGGAGTATTTTTGTATTTTGGTAGTCAGACAAAGCACAAAATGTTTCCATAAAGTAAGAATTGGAGAAGTTTTCTCTAGCTATGGGATCTATGTACCTAGAATTTCAGTAGACATGGCATAGGTGCCCACTAAATTATTGCTTTAGGGATCCAAGATTAATAATTTTTCAGTTAAGTTATGTTTAAAAGATGTCAATAACTGTTAATGAAATAATAGAATACTCTGTAGGCATGCCATTAAATATCCCCTGACTCTGTGTCTAAATTAGAGCCAACCATGTCAAGTTTGTAAAGATGGTGATATATTTACAACACTTTCTCTCTCTCTCCTTTTTTATTCCATATGCATCTCATCTCACACATGTGCTGCCATTTCTCTACTCTCACCACACCTACCTCTTTTGGTTAAGGGTTATAATTATGGCCACCTTACTGGCTGCCCCACCTCCCCACAATAGTTTTTCCTCCTTTTGAATCAATTCTACATATTACATAAAGAATCAATTTGCTAGTCTATATTTCAAAGGTTCATAGTCAAATTCAATTTCCCCCTCAATTCCTTTCATGAATTGTATCCTCCTGCCAAAACGTAACTATTCACCTTTTCCGATATGTCCCCCAAGTGTCCCTTCATCTTCACCCATATCCATGTAGATGAAGAGTTTTGTACAGAGCTGGCTGAGAGCAGGAGTTCGGAAAATACTAATTCACTCTCTTCCTCTTTAGCTGTCCAACTTCTCCCTATTTCAGCCCTAAACAAAAGTCCTGATCAAATGCCACTTTATCCATGAAATCTTAATTACCACCACTGGAACTCACTTGTCCCCCTTTTCAAGTTCTAAATTACGTAGTTGTAATATTCATAACAATTATCATTTCAACCCTGGATCATAGCAGTTTATATATTTCTCTTTATTGGACTGAATGCCCCTAAAACTCAAAGTCTTTGCATCTCCAATATTGCCTAAAATGAACTTCTACGTAGTAGTTATTCAATAAATATCAATTGAATTCAGGAATAAAATCTACAGCTTACTGGAGGTCTTTAGGGTCCCCACTGGGCTGAAGAGTAACTATTTTTCTGGTATGTCTTTGCCAAAATAAAGAGCTCTCATTTTTTGAAAATGTGGTCTCAGAAAGGTAATTGAAAACTTTTTACCAAATTATAATGATTTTAAGCAGAAAATAAGTAAATTCTATATTTTATTTCTGTACATATATTCGCATACCTGTGTGTAACCAAACGTGCATCCAAACACCCACATCATTCTTCACAATCTAGTTCTAATGACTGTACTGGAGGGAGATGGTCTATCAGAAAGAGCGGAGAGAGGCAAATTAAATGTAGATTCAGGAAATTACACCCAAAAGTTTAACTTCCTTGGCTTTGTTTTGTTGGAGGCTTTTATAAGTCCTTCATAATATGTTAAAATATTCCTTTCCTGGAAAAATAAAATTAAGTGGTCCTACCTGCCAAAACTCGGTTTCATTTACTTTCAAGGGTAGTTTGGTACTATGAAAAACAGTTTGGCAGTTACTCAAAAAGTTAAACATAGAACTACCATATGACCTGGCAATCCTACTTCTTGCTGTATTCCCACAAGAATTGACAGCAGGAACTAAGCTAGATATTTGTACACCAATGTTCATAGCAGCATTATTCACAGTAGCCAAAAGGTGGAAGCAACCCAATGTCCATCAGCAGATGAATGGATAAACAAAATGCAGTATATACATGCAGTGGAATATTTCTCAGCCTTAAAAAGGAATGAAGTTCTGATACATGCCACTACATGGATGAATCTTGAAGACATCATGTTGAGTGAAATAAGTCAGACGCAGAAAGACAGATAGTGAATGATTCCACTTATACGGACTAGCTAGAATATGCAAATGCATAAAGACAGAAAATAGAGTACAGGTTACCAGGGGCGGGACTTATGGGGGAGTGGGGGAATGGGGAGTTAATGCACAATGGATATAGGGTTTCTGTTTGGGGTGATGGATGGTGGTTAGGGTAGCACAACATGGTGAATGTAATTAATCCCTATCAATGGGATTAATCCCACTGAATTGTATGCTTGGGAGTGGTTGAGATGGGAAAGATTATGTTGTATACATGTTTCTTAAAAATAAAAGAGCAATTAAAGAGACAATGACAAATAAATGTAATATGTGATCCTGGAAGAGATCTAGTAAGGGAGGAAAAAAGGCCCAAAATGACATTATTGGGACATATGGAAAAGGTGGAATATAGACTGAAAGCTTTACATCAGTGTTAAGCTTAAATTTAATAACTGTACTTTAGACAGTTCCTAAGTGATTATCTTTGTTTTTAGGAAATACACATGGAAGTATTATGTGTTCATATATGTTTAGAAAATTGGTAGATGATAGATAGATAGATAGATAGATAGATAGATAGATAGATAGATAGATAGAGAGATAAAAAGTTATAGCAAATGAAGCAAAATGTTAAAATTGGTGGGTATCTGGGTATCTGAGAGGAGGGTATATTGGAGTTCTCTGTATGATTTTTGTATGATTTTTGTAGCTGTCCTGTAAGTTTGAAATTATTATTCTGATAAATGAAGGATGTCTGGGAAAGGCTGCCAAAATTTCCTCAGAAGAATTTATACTGTGAAAACTGAGTGTTGTAACTTTTTTGTTCATATATTATTATTATTCTCTTGAACAAGTTAATTATGTATTAAAATTCTTTATTTCAATCAGTATTTATGACATAGAAATAAAATCACACTTTAACTTTTTTATAAGATGGCCATTAGAGTGAAAATTTCCTATTGAATTTTAATTAACAATGACAATGTTTTATGTTTTCAGTGATACCAGTAACTCTTTGTCATTTTGTGTTCTTCTTCAAACTCCCCCACTTCCATCTTCTTCATTTAAAATTATCTGCCACATCTCATTGTCCCAAAGTCTCTGTTTGGAAAATTAAAATAATTTAAAATTAGTCTTGTAGTGTTGCTCAAATGTATTCCTATGATCATCATTGCCAGCACCTCACTGCATACTGGCACATAAATATTTGTTGAGCTAAGTGTCTTGCAGAGCACTAGTCAATGGATGGGCAACAGTAAGCAAGATAGACATGATTCCTGCTCTACTTTCTAGTGGAGAAGGACAGAAAGACAGTATGCAAGTGAATTTTTCAAGTTGTGACAGCAATAAAAAGGAAACATGTGGGAAAGAATCCTTGAGACATGGAATTTGGCTCAGAGTACAAAGACTGTCTGGAACTCTGACTCAAGTGGAAAACCTTGAGAACATTGTCTGGACTCTTGCTGACTCCAAGAGCTCAAGGATAAGATAAGATAGATATAGATAGATTAGAGAAACAGACCTTGCAAGCAAAGTACTCCCGCTCAAATTCCAAGAATAGTTAATTCATGACTGTGCTTTTCTGCACATAATAGGAACTTTGCTCTGCTAATAAAAGCACTGGGTTGTCTCTGCTTTGGGGCTAGACAGTGGAGTTCTGCTAGCCCCCTGACCCCAGCTTTCTCTTAAACTCTTTGTCTTGTCTTTCTTATATCATGGTACCCTTCTCTGAGACACTCACTTTACAGCAACAGAAACAGAGCTCTAATCAGTGATAACATTGGGGAAAAATTCAGAGATGGTGGTCAGAAAAGGCCTTTTTGACAAGGTGACATCATTTAAAAAGTGGAGAGTAGAATATATATTTTACTGTTCTCATATACACAAGTGCTGGTAGATTACCAGTCTTGTAAATTTTATAAATACAACTTTAGATATGTATGGGTTGATGCAATGGTTAAACTTTTCCAGACATTTCCTATTACTCTCATTTAAAATTCAAGGTATACATCATGACATATAAGAATGGCTCTTTTGATGAGAGGTCTAACTTTTCTCCCATGATACTATTGCTTTCTACCCTTCCCCCATGTCACAGTGACCATTTGTATTTCCTAAATGTATTATGTTCTTCCATGCCTTTGGGTTTTTATAGGTCTTTTATCTTTGTGTGGAAGGTTGACCCTTCCTGACCCAGGCCACTCCTACCCTGGGCCACCTGGCTAACTTTTATTCGTCCTATAATTCTCAGCTAAAATGCCTCCTCCCTAGTGTCTCCCTCATTTTTATTGAATCGTTTGCTTCCCATGGTGCCCCATGAATACCTCTACTTTAACACATTTCACATTGTATTTTTGCTGCTTCTTGCTTTTGCTTTGCCCACAAAATATTACTCCCCGAAGAAAGATATTCTATGTATCTCCAGATCCCCAGCTATATTCTGGCTCAGAATAGGTCTCCAATAAATGTTAGGTAAATGAAAGTAGGGATTAATTAGCTACATGATTGCTTTTGAATCCCTATTTTCTCAGGTCACATCAGATTGTGGTTAAAAATAAGGTATACTTCTGAGAAGATGGAGTAAACTTACCTTCCCTTATTCTTATTGTTAAGTATATCTAAAAACCCTGGACATTAAATATAACAAGAACATATGAAGATCTGAAAGGTAGAGAGAAGAAGGTAGACTGGCTAGGGATCTTGGGACCTGAGGGCTGACATGGTGGTGAGTTCCTTGGGTTTTCTTTTTGCCTCACATATTCCAGACTCAGGCCAGAAGAAGCCAGCAACCCAACACCAACAGACACAGAAAAAGCTTCTCTTCCCTCCCCCTCACCACCCAAAGCCTGTTTGTTCTAGGGGAAGGACCAGTGAAGAGCACTTTTAGACAATGAGTGCCCTATTTAGCCAAACATCACAGAACTAAACTTTGATCCCCAGCCCAACAGAGTCTGAGTGAAGAGTCTAGAATTCTACCCTTCCCAAGGTGAAACAATATGCCCCAACATCTCTGCTGGGATGATGACAAAGAAGGCCAGTTAGGGAATCTGGATTTTCATTCTTGCCTGGCAGTAATGTGTGCCTAGCCTCCTACTGCCATGGTATCAGTGGAGACCATGTGGGATATTTGGACTTACACCTCACTGGTGTGGTGTATTACCCAACCAGGAATAGCAAAGCCCTCCTACCTCTCCTAGCCAGGGCAGTATCAGCAGAGGTCTAGAGGGTTCCAGAACTCCCACCTCCACCCAGCAGTAACAAGAACCCCCATTTAACTGAAAAGGATATACAGATTGTAAAAAGTACAAGGATATATGTTCAGCATCATTAACTATTGGGAAAATGCAAATTAAACACCACAAAGAGATATCACTGCACACCTATCAGAAGAGCTACAATAAAAAATAGTGACAATGACAAATGTTGGCAAGGATGTGGTGAAACTGGATCACTCATAAGTTGCTGGTCGGACTGTTAAGTGCTATACCCACTCTGGAAAAGAGGTTGGCAGTTAAAAAAAACTAAGCATGCAACACTCAAGCCACCTAGCAACTGCACTCGTAGGCACTTATCCCAGAGAAATGAAATATTATGTTCACACAAAATATCATTCATGAATGTGTATAAGAAATTTATTTGTAATAGTCAAATAGTGGAAGTAATGCATATGTCCTTCAAATAGTTATATGGTTAATATATCCCATGGAATACTATTTAGCAATAAAATGGAACAAACAATTATACTCATAGCAACCTGAATAAATCTCCAGAGATTGTGTTGATTGACAAAAGCCAGTTCCAAAAGGTTGCATGCTGTATGATTTTATTTCTATAACATTATTTAAATGGTAAAATTATAGAAATGGAGAACAGATGAGTAGTTACCAGGAGCTGGGGGTGGGGGGTGGGGTGGAAGGCAAATGAGTCTGAGAAAATGGTGAATCCTGTGGGAATGCAAATGTTCTGCATCTTGACTGTATCAATGTCGATATACTGATTGTGATATTACCCTGTATTTTTTTAATATATATTTTTATTGAAGTATATCATTCATACATGAACATGCATAAATAATAAGTATATAGTAAAGATTGTGAACTTACAAAATAAACATACATAATATCATACAGGGGTCTCATACATCACCCCTCCACCAACACTTTGCATTGTTGTGAAACATTTGTTACAAACTATGCAAGAGTATCGTCAAAATATTACTAACTATAGTCCCTATCTTTCATTTGGTGTATTTTTCCCCAAACCCACCCTATTTTTTAAAAATATTTTTTATTACAAAGGTTGTGAACTTGCAAAACAATCACACACATGTGTAGAATTCCCACACAACACCCCTTCACCAACACACCACACCATGCTGGAACGTTTGTTACAGATTATGAGATAATATCATCAGACTATTACCACTAACCATGGTCCATAGCGTACATTTGGCACACTTTTTACAAACACCTCCTTTATCAACACAGTATGTCTTTGTCATTAATGCAAGAATATTATAGTATTGCTGTTAACCACAATCTATATGTCACACCAACTATAGTTTTCTCATGCTTTTCCACATTCCCACCACCATGCAATAGTAATGTACATCTATTCTAGCTCACAGAAGGACACTTTTGCATTTGTACCCTCAACCACAATTCTCATCCACCTCTGGGTTCACTGTATTATTCAGTCCCTAGGTCATTCTTTAGCTTTCTTTCAACTGTCATTTACTTCCTCAGACTACCCTTTTCAGCCACAATCCCATCTACAAACCAGTTGCTACTCACTATAATGTGTTACCATCAACTGTATCCATTTCCACACTTTTACAGTCAAGTTGATTAAAGCTTCTACATACATTAAGCATCAGTAGTTCTTCTCAACCATCCTCTTATCTCCTAATAACCTATACTCTAAGTTTTAACTCCATGTTCTTCGTATTTGGTTCATATCAATGAGACCATGCAATATTTGTCCTTTTGCATCTGGCTTACTTTACTTATATATTGTCTTCAAGATTCATCCATGTTATCACATGTGTCCCAATTTCATTTCTTCTTACCACAGCATAGTATTCCATCATATGTATATACCATATTTTGTTTATCCATTCTTGGTTGATGGACTCTTGAGTTGTTTCCATCTCTTGGCAATTGTGAATAACACCACTATGAACATCAGTGTGCAGATGTCTGTTTGTGTCATAGTTTTTAGTTCTTCTGGATATATTCCTAGTAGAGGAATTGCTGGATCATATGGCAGTTCTATATTTAGCTTCTTGAGGAACCGCCAAACTGTCTTCCACAGAGGCTGCACCATTTTACACTCCTACCAACAGTGAAGGAGTGTTCCTATTTTTCCACATCCTCTTCAGCATTTATTGTTGTCTGTTTTTTTAATAATGGCTATTCTATGCAGTGTTAGATGATATCTCATTGTTGTTTTAATTTGCATTTCCCTAATAGCTAGTGATACGGAACATTTTTTCATGTGGTTTTTGGACATTTGTGTTACCTCTTTGGAGAAATGTCTATTTAAATCTTTTGCTCATTTTTAAATTGTATTGCTTGCTCTTTCATTGTTGAATTGTATGATCTTATATAGAATGGAAATCAAACTCTTATCAGATATGTGGTTTCCAAATATTTTCTCCCATTGAGTGGGCTGCCTTTTCACCTTCTTGATGAAGTCTTTTGAAACACAGAAGTGTTTAAGTTTGAGGAGGTCCCATTTATCCATGTTTTCTTTCACTGTTTGTGCTTTTGGTGTAAGGCTTAAGAATCCACCACCTACCACCAGGTCTTGAAGGTGTTTCCCTACATTTTCTTCTAGGAAGTTTATTGTTCTTGTTTTATATTCAGGTTTTTTATCCATTTTGAATTAATTTTTGTATAAGGTATGAAAGAGTGGTCTTCCTTCTTTCTTTTGACTATGGATATCCAGTTCTCCCAGCACCACTTGTTGAATAAACTGTTCTTTTCCAACTGGGTGGGTTTGACAAGCATGCCAAAATGCCCTGTAGTTTTGCAAGACTCTCAATAGAAGAGACTGAGTAAAGAGAATACAAGGGATCTTATGTCTTAAAACTGCATGTGAATCTATACTTATCTCAAAATAAATTAACTAAAATAAAAATATTTTAATAAAAAATATAATAATAAAAAACACAGTAAACTGATTTTTATAGTGGCACTTTTCATATTTACCAAACTGTAGAAGCAACACAAATTTCCATCAATGGATGAATGGATGAACAGACTATTATATTTTCATTCAATGGAATACTACTTTGCAGCAAAAAGGAACTCAATACAGGAAACAACAGATATTTGTCTCAAATAATTTTGCTTCATGGAAGATGCCAGTAGCAAAAGCTTATCTACCTTCTGATTCCTCTTAAATGACACTTTTTTAAAAGGCAAAACTATAGAGATAGAACCCATCAGTGGTTAAGGGAGGTTAAGGGAGTGGGCTATGTCTGAAAAGAAGCAACAGAAGGGGGTTCTTTAGAGTGCTGGAATTGTTCTGTATCTTGTTTGTGGTGAAGGTTACAAGAGTCTAGGTATGTCCTAAAATCCACAAAACTCTGCATTTAAAAAAAAGTGTATTTTACTGTATGTAAATTTAAAAATTTAATAAACATTAGACAAATTGAGTCACAGCATGCAACAGTAATAATAAAAATAAAACTTTTGGAGTACAGCTTGGCAAGGATTTAAACACTATCAAATTCCTCCCCAATTAGTTCTGGATGACCACAGTCTTTATTTCCCATTTTGTTACACCCTTTATAGACTGCTCTCCCTGTGCCTACTGCCCCCACCCCCTCCGTCTTCATCTTGACCTGTTTGGATGAGGGGTTTGTCATCTGGTTTTGCCAGTACTGAGGAAACCCAGTCGAGAGGTGCCCATGCCACTGATAGCCACCATGAAGGCACACAGGCATGAAATGCTCTCTCTGGCTTTTACATGGTCCCAGTGGGTGCTGCTTCATCTTGCTGCTCATTCCAATGCAAGCTGGTACTTTTCAGATAGAGAAAGTTCCCCTTCTCAATACTGTGTTAGATTCATTGCACTAAAAAGCAGTATTGCCTTGTCCAACAAACTTACATAGAATTCAGAGATTCTTTTAGTCATTACTACAGTTTTTAATCCAAGTCCCAATTACCACCCAGTAAATTCCAATAAAATTCAAGGGATTTCTGCCAGACAATCTCCTGAGTTGATGCTTTGCTACTCTCAGAATTGCCAGTTTTTCCCCTTTTTCTTGACCAAAGCTTGTGCTCTTCCAGTTGCTCTTCTCCTAGGATAATGCTCATAATCTACTTCTAGTGGGCATGTGAGACCAGCCCTACCCCCACTCCCAGACAGGTAGGAACCAGAATGAACATGCCTTTACCTCAAGCTGGAACTGCCTCCTGCAAAGGAACCAAGTCATAGATAATTACCACTAAAAAACTAAAGGACCCAGCTTGCTTTTCTGTGATACCCCATTGGATTTTACCTCACGAAGAACTGAATAATTCCATTTTCTTCTAACAAGTATAAAACCAACAGTGGCTAGCAGCAGCATTAATTACTAAGTAGTCATTATACAGAGCTATCTTATTAGGATCATCATACCAATTCTGTCCAAGGGATATTAATAAACTGTATTAGTTATCAAGGATAGCAAGAAAGAGCAAGTTAAGAAATTGCCTACCGGATTAAAATGTCCAATATTTCAATTATAGAAAGCTAGTGAACATACAAATGCAATGAATCTTGTAACACATATGAATTATGCTCTGGCCATGGCCATCAGCATCACAGTGTCTCCACTGATAGTAAATAGCATCCCATTCATTAATAAAGGCTGTCAATGTAAATGCTAAAAGGCTGTTGGAGAGAATGCACACACAGCACTCACCAACAGTATATTGGCCTCCTAGGTCAGTGCTTATTTGCCCACTACCTCCTCATCATGCTTTAAGGTCAAATGACATCTTTGTGAAGAAAAGGAAGTTCCTGTTTCTTTCCTTCTTAACTTTGACCAAATAATTAGACAATGATCATTACAAGCTTGGAAAATCCACTTGGTACTTAACTTGCTTTCTATTCCTCTGAAATTAGCCTTCCTTTCTCTCTTACCATGAAATAGAAGGACAATTACAGTCCCATTTTCTTATCATGCCTATTAACCTTCAGAAAGTTTACAGTAGAATAGAATATACATCTTTTCAATGAATCGAGGTATTCAGCATTGCAATCATTCCATTTTTTTTTCCTGAACTGGTTTTAACATTTGAAATCCATTTTCTTCATTACATTTTAATATGTTATATGGCAATAGATAAGTTTTTACAAGCTGTTTCTTGCTATCTGTGGCAGTTTAAGATTATTTATGAATCCAAAAAAGAGAAATATTATGTTTGTAAACTAATCTATTCCTCTGGGAGTGATACCCTTTCATTGTATTAAATTCAAAGGATTTAAGTTTACTTGATAAAATCAATTTGGGCTTTTGATTCGACCACATCAGTAAGGCATGACTCAGGTTGAGTCCCTGTCATCTTGGTAGGCCTATATAAATGGACACTCACTTAAGAAGACACAAGAAGAGAGAGAGAGAGCTTTGTCATGTTTGATACTGGGGTCCTGGGGATAGATGAGCCATTTGCCTGATAGCTTGCAGCTGAAGAGAACAGAGCAACTGAGCAGCTGAGAAGGCACAGAAAGAAATGAGCCCTATGCCAGAGACTGATACAGGAAGCCCTGAGAGGTCTCTCAGGCAGAGATCAGAAACCATCTTGCTTCAACAAGTGGCAACTGACTTGGGTGAGAAAGCAGCCTTGAGTTGGACTCTTTAGGGCCTTGTAACTGTAAGCTTCTACCCCAAATAAATACCCTTTATAAAAGCCTAGTACTTTGTATCAGCACCCCTTTGACTGACTAATATACTATCCTTGATAATTAATGTAGTATAATAATATCCTTTGGGCAGGTTCCTGATGGCAATGATAACACATGTCAATGGTAAAGAATTGCTACAGTAACAAAAGTGTGGAAAAAGAAAACTATTACATCCTCCTATTCACTTTCCAGAGAACTCCACTTAACTGTTTTGTTACATGCAATCATGCACAAGTTTTATTTCTTCTACCTCAACGACTTTGCTCATCCTATTGAGCTTCCTAAAATTACTTCTTACTGAAATGGGGATAGTTTCAGCCTATACTTTATACCTTCCTCCTCAAGAAAGATATTACTAAGCCAGTCCCACCTCCATGCATGCACGCTGTGTGTGTGCACACATATGGAGTTTTGCTCCATGGTTCTTGGAACTGCACCATAAATATTAAGTGGTAACTTCTAAAAAATGCAAATTCTTGGGCACACCCCAGTCTTACTAAATTTGAATATCTTGTGTGCGGCCCAGTAATCATTATTTTAACAAGCTCTCCAGCCAATTCCTCTGCATATTGAAGTTTGAGAAGGCCTGCTTTGATCACATTTGGAATCACTGATTCCTTTAGGAAACACTTATTAAGCACTTTCCAAATCAAGGGCCTTTTCTGGGTGCATCAGACATGAATCCCCTCCTGAGAGGGTAAACCATGTAGAAGAGATGGTAACAAAAGTAACTAACACTCCTCAGTGGTTGAAATGGATATTGTCACAAGAGAGATTCAGTCAAAGCTCTATGGACAATTACATGAAGCAAAGATTCTTTCAAACTAAAATACTTTGTAAAACGTTGTAGTGGAGTGGGATTGCAGTAGGGCTTTGATGGCTGAATGGGCTGTAGAATTAGTGATGCAGGAAAAGAGACGGGCCAGTGGTGTGGAACACATGGAAAGAACAAAGGTACAAGGTGGGAGCACATGGCAACAGCAGGGAATGGCAAGTGGTTGAATCTGGTTGAAGCATGTGGTGCATAAATGCTTGTAGTTGGATATAAGAAAGTTAAGAGCAGTTAGGGTCTTACAGAGACAGTTTTGAAAGAATGTTTAATCCATGTTATTCTAAGTCACTTTTCTTTTTTTTTAACTTAGTCTAAAAAAAAAAAAAAAAAAAAAAAGGCTCTCTACCCACATACTTTGAGAACTCCTTAGGCTTTGCCATCTTTGCATCTACACGCCTAGCATATTTCCTGATACACTACAGAGGCTCAATATATATTTGTTGGGTAAATAAATGGCATTTTATATATCTTACAAATAAACTAACAGCAAACAGAAGCTTTAACTTTGTATATGGACCCCATGCATCTGGTTGAAAAAATTAAAACCTCAGAGAAAAATTTAGATGGTTCATTGCATCAACATGACATAGCAAAATAATGGAATTTTATTTTTAAATATTCATTTTTCCTTTATAAAAGTATTAGTGTAATGAAATACTTTTTGAGAAATTAGAAATATGTCACGACATGCTTGAAATGGTCTGAGAATTCTATATAAAATTCTACTTCACCTCTTATGGGCAATAGGCAAATATAATTTTGGCAGAATTCTAAATCTGGACAAAAAGAGAAGGTGATAAACTCTTCTAGTCCAGAGACCATGTTTATTCATCACTCTACCTTCCACAGTGTCTTGCACATAATAGGCAATCAATAAATATTCTTTTAATTGAATAAACATGGGGAATAGTTTGAGGCAGCCTAGGTTTTTAAACACATTGCAAAACAACAATGGTTATGACAGGAAAAAAAATTCTCTGTATTAAAAAGGCCCTATTTACAATAGTAAATGGGGGTGGGGATTTTATTACTATGCAGGGAAAATATGCAGTCAGCCGTGCTGGGAAGTCAGGAGGTCAGCAAAATGACCCATGCATATCCATAATCATAATTTTAGTGTTGCTTTGGGATTTGGACACCAAATGGAAACAGTTATTAAGCCTCATTTTGTGAGCACAGTATCTCCTTCAGCTTAAATGAGCCAGGATAAATACAGTAATGCTCTCTTCCTTCCCTAGAAGGGGTTGGGTTACAGGTTAGGCTCCAAGAGAGAAAGCAAACTTAGTAAAGGGACAGGCCTGCTTTTTCCTTCTTCTCCCTCTTCTTCAACTGGACTCAGCAATACAGCAAAGGTCAGGGCTTTATTACTGGTCTATGAGTCTCCAGGGAGAGTTTCATTTTGCTGAGCTTCTACAAGAAATGAAAATAGAAGTGATGACTTCTGCCATCCATTTTCTTGTGGAAAATAAGAAATAAGTAGCCACCTCGGCCTGTAAAATTGCCAACAGGCAAATCTGTTCCAAAGAATGAGGTTGAAATTTCATAGTCTTGAAAAGAAAATAAGTTTCAAGGCATAATGAAAAAGTTCTTTCTCTCATACACTTCCTTTTTCCTCTCTTCTGTTGCAAAAACAATTGACAGGTCTATTAAATATCCCCTTGGCCACCTGGGAAGAACAATGGTTTGTCACCAAAGATTGCTTACCCAGAAGACACCAAACCTTTGTCTACTGGCCCGGATGTGCTGTAGGTAGTATGGAGGAAGGTATCTTTTCAGAATCCATGTCCTTTCTGCCTCTCATGCAAATACAGAGTCCTATTTCCTATTGTTGGGAGAGCTATCTCTAGACATTCAGATATTTTCTTCGAAACTTGGAAGCAAGCATGAAGGGTACAAATTGTCATTTTGAATTGTTTGTTGGCTATGATTTAAAGCAGTGTGTACTTTTAATGATTTGAAAACCAGTTGCAATATAGCAGCATATGAGAACACTTTGAACCTCCTAAAAGATTAGGAAATCTTTTTTTCCTAATAATATAACATATTACAATTTCAAAAAGTAGATCCCTATCTATATTTCTGTTTTATGTGGAAGAATGTGCTAAGAAATTATATAGGTTTTTTCTCTCTCAATCTCTCTCTCATTTACAGGACATCCTTTACATATTATTCATTATTAACTGACAGCTCTCCACCCTTTCCCCAACCAACTACCACTACCCAGAAAAGAAGTTCCAAGAGAGGAGTGTATTGCCTGATTTGTCTAGACCCTGCCCCCAGTGTTTAGGATGGAGCCGAACACATAATAGGTGCTCATTGAAAGGGTTTGGATAAATTATTCCAGTGTCATTAATAAAGAGCCTCTAGGCTGTACCCTACACAAAGGCACACAGTCATCACCGGGCCACTGAATTCCATCCTGTGCTTGGCGAGGCTTGCATCAGCCTCAGGGAGGAAGATGTTCCTTTTAGTCATAGCCACAGAGGCCCACTAGTGCTGCAGTCCCTCTGCCAGAGACTCTCTGACCTGAAGTGATTAGCTCAATTTTAGCATTAATAGTGGTGTCAGGAAGTCAAACGCGTTCTCACTCCAGCCATGCTCTCCCGGTTATAGAAAAGAGACATGTTCTCCTTTCAACCAATTGCCATTACCCAGTTCAGAGCTATATGGTGGTGAGGGTGGTGACTGTTCTCTTGGAAAAGCAAGTCAAAGCTCCGGATTCTCTCTCCAGACATAGACACACACACACACAATTTTGTACACAATGGTAAAGACGTCACAAAAGGACTTGAAGCAGAGATTAAGAATTCTTGTCTTTGTACAGTCTTTGTTCCTGTCTGCTGGAGCTAGTTCAGTTCTCTAGCTTTGAAATTGTATTAGAATGCCTCCTTCTTCTGATAAATATAGATATTTGATTTTAAATATAGAATCTGAAAAGCAGTTTACTTCTTCTCACCAGATCTAGAAGGTCCTGTGGATCAAGTCAGGGTTCTACTGTCCCTCTGTCCCCTCCTCAGCTCCTCATACCCCTGCCCTCCCTCAGTGAGCACCGAGAGGTGCATTTGTCAAGGACAAATTATACTCAGAAAGAGCATTGTCAGCCTGTAGGGATCCCTCCTTTTGACTGAAATGTCTGAGGTCACATTTTGAGAGTCCCAAATATAGATAACCCAGGGTAGTTAACTAATCATAAAATGGAGGACATGCATCTAGTTCCAAAATGTGAATTTAATTTTAGGTCTCAGTAGAATCCTTTAGTTTTTGAAAAAATTCCATTCATGTATGTGGTATCTCTTCACATTGAAAGCTCTGTTTTGATTCCTGGGAATCCAAATTAATAAAATTAGAACAAACTTTTAAAAAGCAGAAAACATTTATGAGCTGAGTTTAAGATCTTATGACCTGACTTGCTGACCTAATCATTTGAACAGGAGTGCATTTAGCCAAGGAGCCTACTTTTGATCTGAGGTAAAAGTAAGTACATTTGCTATAAAACCTCATAGTTATCATTCAATATTGATCTGTTCTAAATGGTAAAGGACATTACTAGGAAATTCTTTACTTAATAACTCATTAAAGATCTACCAGTGGAATTTTATCTAACTTCTTTTTACAACAGTTTTCACTCAAAAAACATCTTGCTAAGCAAATTTTTATGTTTGATACAGGATAAATGATTATTTATGCGGCACACTTTGTATATCTTTATTAAGCCCAGATGTAAAGACAAATGGTCAATTGATAACTAATTTTCTTACATTTAAATGGCTCATGGATTTTTCACCTCTCATTTAAATATCTTAAAAGCAAGTTGTAATTTAGTACATAAATGAGATGAGAATAAGGTCTTTAGCAAAATGTTTTCTATTAACAACTGTAATGATAATGTGTTTTTGCTTATATGTTATATAAATTCTGATTGTACTTCTACCCCAAATCTTGATAAAATAGCATATTTTAATGCATTCTTAATTTAAGCATTAAAAAATCAAGGCATTTTTAAAACAAAACTCTGTTTTGGTGCTTGAATAAAAAGCACCATAATTGTAATTAGGGACAAAAGCTGCTGTGGTTTTCTTATTATAGTGATAGATAAAAACTGTAACTACATTGTTGGTGCCTAAATGAAATGTAATAAACTCTGCCAGCAGAAGATGGTTCTCTTGTAGATATGGATATATTCTGCCTGCTAAAGCTAAAAATTCATTTTGCTGCTATCAATTTCTTAATTATTTATTATGCAGAGTATGTTTAAGCCATGTCTACATGAGATAAGAGGTTCACATTGCCCTGCATCCTTTGACCCCAAATCTCCATTTTAACCAATGCATAATAATTCAGATAAAAGAAATCCAGTAAATTAGAGTGTTAAAGAGAAGTCCAGGTTTTAATTGATTGGGAATGGCTGCCGGCCCATGTACTTTGGTAGTGAACACTGTCTCATTTTATTTTGTTAGAATACTGTCTTTGTTCATTGTCTTATATGTAGGGTAGGTTGATAACTTGCCTGTAGGGAGATGAAATAATAATAATAATGATAATCTCTAGGTATAGTTCATCACTGATTTAAAAGTAACATTCAAACAGATAGCTCAATCGCTAGTGTATGGAGACTATATATCAAACTTATATGCATCCCTTGACTCTGGATTGAGATGTCTTTTCCTCTAACAGACCTTTGGGAATATCATGGGGTCATTGATTTTCAGTTTGTTTTTATAGCAGGTTCCCTTGTGCTCACAAAGAGGGAATTGAGCTGTGCATCACTTAGCAATTTCGTTTGTTGTATTTGGGATTGAGGGTTGGGGGAGTACATGTGAATGCACTTACATTCAATCAATGTTTATTACTTTTACAATATGGTAAGGTAAGGGCTAATTGCAATAAAGCTGTAGTTTGCTAAAATCTTCCCAAATTCTGGTAGATGAGCAACTGGAGAAAAAATGAGTAAAAACGTAATTAATCTTCAGATCTTAGGGTTTGTCTACAGAGATTAAATGGAAACTCTTTTAGAAAACATCTGTGGTACCACGGCCTCCTCTTCCTTCAACTTCTACAACCTCTCCACCTCTGTATAGAAAGCCACAGCTTTCTGGGCCATGTGCTGCATATACATCATTCTAGAAAGCACACAACTTCAGCAAAAATGATGGCTGCAGAGAGTAATTGTGAACACTCCTGCAGCTGAAAAGCTGTGCACCATGGCATTAGTTGGTTGGTGCACTGGAGAGTCAAGTCAGATGCACTCTTCTTATCAGCATGCCGGAAGGCAGAGCCCACCTGGAGCCTTCCTGCCTACCGCTGTTGCAGAGAACTGTTTCTCTGCTTCTGAGTGCAGAGGTGGAGCCATCTGTACTGCCTGAGGTTTTCTTGTGGGCACATCCAGTACTCTGCCACAGGCTCTTTAATTAACTGAAAGCCAGCTAAAGAATGTTCAGCTACTAAAGCTAGAGAGTAGGAAAAACAAAACCAAACAAAATGCACATTATTTTACTATTATCGAGTGACTCATTTTCTGTAACAATACCCTGAATACAGGTCCCCGAGTTTGAACCAGTCCCCAGGGAACTAGATCAATTGCGAAAGGACAGAAACATTAGCGCTGTATTAAGAAGGGGCACAAATCATCATAGTTATGCAAAGTAGACCAAGCATCGTGCTATAGGGCCTCATCCATAAAACATAAGTGTTTGATAATTATCATACAAATAAAATGCATTCACTGAAATATAGTGCCCCGGAAAGTATAATGCACCATAGAGTTTACTTTTGATTTTGCTGGAGGTGTTTTCTAAATAGCTCAATTAAAATAATTTTCTCCACTTTGGGTTTAAACTCACTTAAGTACAAATTTGTGCATATAATGGCATGATTCAAACGTACATCAGTAGCCAAGTACTTTAGAATGTATTTCATAATTATCTTTCTTACAGCATTTGCCACCTCACCACTCTGTGATCCTCCTTCACAATATTCTCTCCTTGCTCCCACTCCTGCAGTTCACACTATCCCTGCTGTCCTGATTTTTGCTACAACCTTTAGGATGAAATGGCTATTGTTTAAGTTGTCTTTAAGAAATAAGACAAAAACAAACAAAAAAGAAAAGCTATTCAGAGGTAAGTTTCAGTGAAATTCTAAAAGAGGCACAGTTTTCATTCTTTATTAATAATCCTAATGATTAAATATCATAAGTAATATTCACCACAACCGCCAATGTTTTCAGCCCTCCACCACGAGTGAACTTTAACAAATGATTCTGTCTAGTCTGATTTTACTTCTAAGGCAACAAAGTTGCATTTCCCTTTTGATTCCTCATAATAAAATAGAATACTGCTTTCAGATTTAGTGTGTGTAAATGATCCCCACTGTTGATTAGAAAAGATTCCACAAAAAAGACAATTACAATCTGTAACATTGGCTCATGTGTCCTCCTGGAATTGATCAGTTTTTTACTGAACAGACTGAGTCAATAAATCACTACTTCTTCATAGATATTCATCTTGAACACCAATTTCAACCCTGGGTTACAGCCCTACCTTTCTAAAGGCATGTTGGGTATCTGTGTCTGCATTTACTATTGCTCTGTAACACAAAACATCACATTTACTTTTTAAAAATAAAATTTCATTGAAGTATATCATTCATACATGAACATACATAAAGAACAAGTGCATAGTGAAAGTTGTGAATTTATAAAACAAACATGCATATCATCATACAAGGTTCCCATATATTTCCCCACCACCAACATCTTGAATTGTTGTGAAACATTTGTTACAAACTATGAAAGAACATTATCAAAATATTACTATTAACTAGAGTGCTTATCTTGCATTTGTTGTATTTTCCCCCCAACCCACCCAATTTTTAACACTAATATTTGTATATTACATATTTGTTGTTGTTTATGAGAAAATGTTCTCATATTTGTCCTGTTAACCACATTCCTTCTTCCACCACTGGATTCCCTGTGTTATACAGTCCCGTGCTTTGTACAAACTATTCAAAGTGCACCACTTTACTATTCAAACTACTTCTGCTTATGACTATTACCTTTGATCTCATTTCAATCACCAAAATGGTAAAACTACTACAGCAAACAACATTCAAAATTGTGGGGATTTCCTTATCTCCCATTGACACCTACATTACGCGGCTGCAATCCTTGCTCTGTATTGTTACTTGAATATGTATGTTCCTTCCTGTTTCCCCTGAGGTAAGCACCTCATCCCTTCACATACATTTTGTCAAGAGCACATGTGGTGCTAGGAATTCTCCATTTACATGTTCTGTAGGGAATGGTTTCCTCAGGGTCAGGGCACTGCACTGTATGTCCTACTGCCACCTGCTATTGTAAATAAAGTTTTATTGGAATACAGCCATGTCTCTGTTTAATTTTACCCATGGGTGCTTTCATACGAAATGGTGGAGTTGAATAGTTGTGACAGATACCACTTGGCCTGCAAAACTTATTATATTTATCCTCTGGTCCTGTACGGAAAATATTTGCTGAACCCTAGTATAAATTGGTGTTATAAATGTTAGGAAAACTTGATTCAGTAACAGGATTTTAGACTTTAAGAAGACAAGGGATGTCAGTTTAACAGGGTGCCATTCATTAACCTCATATACATTTTTAAATTTTATAAAAATCCTTTTCTTGACATATATTATAGACAAAAGCATAAGACCCTCTTTATCCACAAGCTCTTGTGGATAAAATCACCCTGAAGAGTATTGCTTACATATCTTCCAAAATTTAACTCTGACCACTTTTTACTACACTTTGAAAATTCCCACCATTGATAGAACAGAAATCCAAAATCCAGTCACTTCTTTCATGTTTTTGAGGGTTGTGGCAGCTGAGAAGTAGCAGATCTCCTATCACAGGGAGCATAATTGACTGAAGATCATTGCGCTCGGAAATCCACAGCTTCATTGGGCTGAGGTCATGCCCTTTCCACTTCTTTAGTATCCCTGGGCGCACCAGGAATACTAAGGCAGACCCATTCCTGGGAGACATGTGTTCCTCTGATGGGTGGGTCAGCTTGCAGACTCCTCGAAGTCAATGCCAAACATGCCTTAGATAGCGTAGTGCCTTAGGACGTTTCTACTCAACCTCACTTCCCTTTCCTCTTCACACAGAGCCAGACTTGCATCAGGCTCTGATGGCTCAGCATGTCTTTTCTGGCTCCCACCCCATTTTCTCTTATTGGTGTTTTCTAATAAAATTCTTGCATATTAATTCCATCAAGGTATCTGGACTCTCCCCTTTTCTACGGAAGTAGTCTCATTGCATTTAATCTTTTTCTTCTCCTTTCCTCATTTAGTCTTTCCCTCCACTGTTCTAAAAAAAAAAAAAAAAAATCAACCTTTTTCTTTGCTATTTGATCTTTCTCTAGAGAATTTTGGGAAATAATTAAAGTCTTAAGTGTGGAAAGGAGCTTAAATCGTGTTCCCTTTGTTGGGATTTATTACAATTTTGTTCTTTTGGACAAGTAAAATTGTCATCTAGCCTTTATTTGCACACCTGTAATCTCACTCTAGGGCAGGGTGATTAAAGGTCCATAGGGGAGTATTTTAAGTGAAATGATGTAAGGTAGTCACTCTCGTTACCATCTTCAAAGTATCACAATCTGTAGAATTCTAGAGTGTGATGGTTGCTATTCTCTGTGGCCCATCCACACAGCTTGGGGAACAGCAAGCAAATTGGACACAAAAGTTTCTATTTTCATCAGGGGATTTCCTACTCTAATTAATTAAAGAGGTTGGGAGCTCTAAATTGTGATATTCTCACATAGTGTCTATTTGTGGATTCATAAAGCAAATACTGATTGAATGCCTGCTGTGTGTGAGTCAGGCACTGTTCTAGGCCATGAGTCAGGCCTTGCTTTCAGCAGCCTTCAGGAAGCTGGTACCAAATTCCTTATACTTTGGCTGTGTCTCTTTGGGATAGCTTTGGTGGTTCAGAGACTAGTCAAGAAATTAGAAAGTACCTATTTGCTGAAATATACTTGCCCAAATATTCTATAAATAGGAAGTTAATTTGGGTCCACTTTTAAATTGCAAATACATCTTCTTCGAAGAGTTAAGACTCAATTAGATCACAATCTAGAATTTGTTTAATTAGACAATTATATCTACGCAAGTGACTTGAATAATTTCTCAGCGTGAAAATTAGCAATGTAAAATAAACTCAAGAAAGCTTAATATGTACAGGGCTCCTATTTGGAACAATGGAAATGTTTTGCTCATGGATGGTGGTGATGGTGGCACAGCATTGTGAGTGTAAATGGCACAGAAACATGTATCTGAATGTGGTTAAGAGGAGAAATGTAAGGTTGTCTATATGGTAACAGAATAAAAATTTTCAAACAAATCCATGGAACTGCACTACATTAACAGTGAACCCTAAGTCAAACCACGGACTATAAACAAATGTGCTTTTATCATTTGTAACAAATGTTCCAGACCAATGAAAGGTGTTAACAAAAGGGTGGTATTTGGAAATTCTATATTTTATGCATGATTGTTCTGTAAACCCACAACTTCTCTAATAAAGAAAAAATATATAGAATAAAAAGAACAGGGGACAGATGTGGCTCAAATGGTTGGGTGTCCATCTCCCATATGGAGGGACCCAGGTTCGATCCCTGGGACCTCCTCGTAAAAAAAAAAAAAAAAAAAAAAATTTAAAAAAAAAAAAAAAAAAAAAAAAAAAAAAAAAAAAAAAAAAACAACATTGGGAAAAAAAAAAAGAACACAGAAAAGAACTGAAGAGAAACATGTGAAAAACATAAGAGTTACAATAATTTTTTAAAAAAGAAAAATGAGATAAATCTGAGAAATGAATTAGCAAACTGGATGATCAGATTGAAAAAATCTGTTCTCCTCCATGAAAAAGGAAAGAATAAAGAAACAAGAAGGGAAAATATGGCTAAGATATGCAGAAGAGAAAAGTAAAAGTGTTAAAACACTAGTTGCAGAAAGAGAGAGAAATAAAAACGAGGAGGAAGAAGCATATAATTAAAGGAGATAAATTTTCTAAAATTAAGAAAAAGGACTACAGACCTCAGATTGGAATTGCCTATAAAGTGCGAAAGGGGAAAGGCACTTAGACAATAATGAAATATAAGAATACCATAAACACAAAGAAAATTCAAAAAGCTTAGAGGAAAAAACAGCTTATATTCAAAGGCATAGATATTTTTAAGATTATACTGTACATGGAGTATAGTTTTCAAGACATTGAAGGAAAAGAACATAGAACCTATAATTTTTATCTAACAATACAGTCATACTAAAAATAGTCATGGCTATACAAGTCCTCAGAAGCTTTATCCTACATTACTGACAAAGAATTAAAATCAGTCAATCAATTGCTGTTGTTAAGCCAACCCATTGCATAGTATTTGTTTTAGCAGTGGAGAAACCAAAACAATCAGGATAAACTCCCATCTCAAAGTCTGCTGACTTGCAACCTTAATTCAATCTACATCCGAATTCCCCTTTGTTGTGTAATTTAACATAGTCTCAGTTTCCAGGGATTAAGATGCAGACATCTTTGTGGACCATTAGTCTGCCCGTTACAATCATCAAAACAAATATGCTTCAGTAATGTAACATATGGTTGAACTCTTGCAATATAATATTATGTAAAAAAGTCATTCTCAAGAGATTATATATAGCATGGCATCTTTTTTATAAAGTAAAAATAAGTGTTTAAGAAGCATACTTAAAACACAATGCAGCACTATAGAAAATGGAGTTTTGGGCACTCTGAATGTGTGGCTGTGGGAAGTGGGTGAAGGGGAGTGGGGACTGGAATGAGCAAGGTGAAATTTTGGAATATCTACAGGGGTGTCTCAGGCACAAATGTAAGGAAACAACTTGCCTTCCTCCACCAAGTAACTTTTAGCAGTGTGGATTTTAATCTTCTGATCATTAGTGATATGCAACTATATAAATGTGGGCAATTATATAGAAAGAAATGTTAAAGTGCGTCAGTAAATTTAAAGACCCCACTCCAGATTTTCAGAGTCCGGCATCACCCCGATAAGTTCTCATGTAATATTTTTTTCATTTATGTGTCTACTAGAGAGAGACTAATCTGATTTAGGCCTGCTTTAAACCATCCATTAGATTAAGATTGAGTTTTGTTTAAAATTTAGTGTTTTTCCTTAGGACAATCATGCTCAGGGGTGTATCCCCATACTGTGGTGTGAGAGGCAGCTTTATGGAACCATGTGGTAACGCTTTCTTTCTAGAACATCATGAGGCCACATCTATACTAATCACCATTTCAGAAGTTAGGCTGGGAATTACCCATTTATAAAAGTAGCAAGATCTCTTGTTCCTAGAGTTGATGTATCAATTCAATTTATGGGTCACTTGAGAGGCCCGGACACCTCAAATTATTTTATAATGTCCTGTACTTGTATCATGTATCAGGCTTTGCAAAGTGTTCTCAGATCCATTATCTTATTAGGGCTCTCTCATGATCCTGTATGATGAGTAGAAAACATCATTAGTGCCATGCTACAGACAAGGACACTGAGATATGGCAAGATTAAATACTTCATCCAAAATTCATGTCCACTGAATTGTACCTGTATTAATTAAGGTAGTACTGTTTATTGCAATAAACAGTAAAATAAATAATAGCTAATATATGGCAGAAGTTTATTTCTCATTCAGGTGAAGTCTAGCAGGTGTTTCCAAATGGTAGGCAATTTCCCCCAAGCATGATTCAAGGACTCAATCTCTACTACAAGCTTCCAAGGTCACTGTCTCTGTATATATCAAGTCAGGTTTTTATGGCCCAATCCAAATGGAAAATGTCATCTAGTTTTGTGCCCAGGAAAATAAGCAAGTTTGATGAACACCTATTCTGTTTCTACCACACTAAACCAATGTTCTTTCTACTACACCTAGTTACCACATAGGAGAGAAAGGTCTGAAGATTCTACCATACCTATTAATTTAGATCCATTTCCTCTTCCAAAGTCATGAAGTACTGAAGATTAGAAAGTTTATTCTGTCAGGATCTGTAACATGTGAATGATCATGTTCAATGAGCATTCTGTCTGTCTGAGCCAAACCTAAACGGAGGCTCCAATAAGGGTCCACAAGGCTTTTGTGTCAGCCTTGTCATGGCTAACATTGTAATGTCCACCTGGACGAAGACATAGATGGCACACTTGCCAATATTTCGGGTTCAAAAGCTGGTGTGCTATTGTGTTTAATGTTAGGGACCATTTTTATTAAACAATGTTTCCATGTGCCAAGACCAGTAATAATCAGTTTAAAATGCATTAATCTCCCAGATAGGGTAAGTTCTGTTATTGTACCATTTTATAAATACAGAACTGAGACCTGGAGAGGTCAAATGACTTGTTGAAGTTACATCACCGGTATGTAGTAGGTCCAGAGTCTGCATGGCTCTAGAACCTGAGCGCTTAATCAGGATGCTATTTATCTCATGATCCCCAGGCTGTGTTCAGGAGCCAATGGCCCTATATGAGGGACCCTAATATGGATATTTAAGCAGAGCTGTTAGACTACATGACTTTTATTGCAATCTAATTACTCCAAGGGTGATTTTCTTATTTGTGCAAACTCAAACATTGAGGTTGAAATTTTGACAATTTCTCTAATGGGCTGACATTTTTATATAAGTTCTCGACATTTTTAACCATATTTCAATATGAACAATTTATTATGTAGTATTTCTTTACCAGCCTCCAAAATGTAAAAACAATAAATATGGACTGTTTTCCCAAGCCTCTTTTACAAAAACCTAGATTAGGAATTTTCCTGGCTTTTGGCTGTTATCATTGAATGAAGCCACACATCTAGTTTTCTGCAGGCTATGGTTTGTTTTTCATTCATATCACATGTCTGTGGTAATACTCAGGGGACCTTGCACAATAATATGGTCAGGAATTACAAATACTAAGTTGGGCTTTTTCAGAAATTCAATTTGACCTCAGCTCTCAAATACAGGCTCTGAAATTCTTGACCAGATATGATATTTTGTATTATAATTTCTAACTTTAAAAAATTGCTCATATGAATTATTATTCTTCTAATTGGATAAACCACCTTCTTACTTTCCATAGACCTGCCTATGAACCCCCATTCTTGAGGCAATTATAACTTTTAAAGGACCTTCTTGAGGCAGGGAGGAAAGGGACAGGAATTGAATGGGAAACTTAACCCAATCATCAGAGATATTTCTTGGATATGGAAAGACAACTTCCTCAAATCTCCACTCCTGTGTGGTTATAGCAGTAGAAATTTGTGAAAATTATTTCAGTAGTTTATGATGACTAAACTCCACCATGAAATGCAGGGTTACCAAAAAGGACTTCTTTTTACAAAATAAGAAAGAATCTTATTCTTTGGCACGTTTTGGGATAACATATTTCAAATTTCTTCCTAGTCACAAGATTTGGCTCAATTTGCTATTTTTCTATTATAAAAATGACTATCTCTTCAGATCCTTTGCCAGAATACTTTTTGGAGCAAATTTGCTCACTGCAATTAGGTCATTGGTTCCAATTCTTATCTTATATAATTCATGGATGAATGAATATTTCATAAACAGATGTAGCAAAAGTTATCTATAGTTTAGGAATGATGTATAAAGGAAATAAAGTAATCTATGATGCTTTTAATGTCTTCACAGAAATTGGATTAAACCAATGAATTAGATGAAGAATCCATGCACTTTTCCTCATGGAATCGCAGGTCTGATAAAATCCCCTGCAACTAGCAGAGGTCACATATGAGATTCTGCTCTCCAACATTAGTCCTGGGAGGACAGTGGACACCAGCCCATGCACCCAACCCATTCACTATTCTGCACCACCTCGAAGAGTGTTGTGTACATCTCAGCCACCCCTGCATGTCCCCTTGCCTTTCTCCATAGACAGTCACCTCTGCATGGGCTATCCTAGCTCCTGAATTCTTCATAATAACAATTGTAGTCTGGGTGCCGTGATCCATCTTTGGAGGCCACCTCCACAGGACCCAGGCCTGGCTTCTGAAATGACACCTTTCTGTCACTCTTGTAGCCTGGTAAAGTAGCTTTTTAGAGGCTTTTTAAAATGAAGTCTACTATACAAAATAGACAAAGTAGAAAAAAGTTGCTGGAGTTACCCAGATTCCCCTTGTCCAGCTACCCTTGCAAATGGAGCCTGAGATATCTCCATGGGCCCCCAGGGCTTGGTAGTGTGTAAATCCATTGGAAGCCAGAGTCATGGGGCTGGGTCTTGATTTCATCTCACTCTGAAAATTCCCAGGGACCTTTCCTGCTATCCTCCACCCTCCTTTCAGAACAGTGTCCTATGCTGATCCCTTATAACTTGGATGGGACCTAAAGTGCCTACCTCCCTCCTGCGTGTTCCTCTTCCCATGAGGTTAGGGCTGTTCTGTAAATGGACAAATTACCCATAACTATGATGCAGCTAGAAACTTCCTGTTACCACCTCGTTAGGTCGTGCAGTTGACTCCCGTTGCTTGTTTTCACTGATTTGATTCTCCAGCTTAGGCTTCATCTAAAGACACATCAGCTGCAAATGGATAGAAGTAATCAATATATGTTATGGTAAACTGAGTTATGTACTCGAGGGAAAAAAAAGAAAACATATTCTAAATCTTAACCCATTTGTAAACAGGACCTTTAAACATGTTATTATTAGTTAATGTGTGCCCAGTCTGAATGAGGGTGGGCCTTGATCCAATATGGCTGAAGTAATTATAAATATAGGAAATCGAACATGGAAGAGATAGCCACAGGGAGAAGCCAGCAGTCAGCAGGAAACTGGAAGAGGAAGGAGAAGACATCAGCATGTGATGGGAAAGCCGAGGAACCCAAGGATTGTCAGTCCACCAGTACACCTTCCCAGAAAGAAGCAAGGCTTCCAGCCTCTGAAACCACGAGAAAATAAGGTCCTGTTGCTTAAGCCAATCCATTGTGTGGTGTTCGTCATAACAGCTGGAAAACTAAAACATATATGAAGATGGAAGTATCCAAATTAGGTATAATCAGAGATTTGAGACTGTAGCCTAAGACATTTCACAAGCTTTCATCCTTCACCCCCACTTACACCTTGATCTGGGTGTTCTTTAGACACCCTGTCCATGAAGGGCTGGGAAGCACTTTGTCACTGCTGATGAAGTAGGTATCTAGGTGGCAGAGCCCCTTCTAGGCTGCACTCTACTCAGTGAGATGGAATAGCAAGCACGAATAACTTCATCCAGCATGCTTATTCAGTGTGGGGACATTGGGGTCCAACATAAGACCCTGCTCTAAGGTTAAAGATGTAGCTGGAGGTGATGGTCCAAGAGATCTGTCTGCCCCAGGCCCAGCCATCCTAAGGAATGAGGCATTACAACATTGGTTCACATGTAGCGCAGTTTTGCCCACCTTGCATGACCGAATACATGGACTGGATTAAATAATAGGAAGAGGGAGGAGGAAGAAAGAAAGAGGAGTCAGCTTCGGGGCTCTGGTGATGTAGTCCCATATGGGCCTAATCAGTTGTGCTGGGGGAACAAAAGGTATACAGTGGTACTCTGTGTCCTGGTGAGATAGCGGTGGTGGATCCCTTTAAGAGAAGCCACCACGATGGTTACCCCTACCTCGTTTCAGACACTCTCTTCAACTTCATTAGAAAGAAGAGGACTGTCTGCCTAAAACATACATCAACACACACACACAGATGTGCACCTGTTCTTCTCTGAATAAAATATGCACCTTATTAGTTAATATTTGGCACTTACTACCATTTTATGTTGAGAACTGCTTTTTGTTCTGAATGTCTGACCTTGAGGCTCAACCACTTTAACATCAATCATTATTATTCATGAGATACAAACAGGATCAGAAGTTCTTAATGAAAAAAAAAATTCTTTGGGGTCTGATTATGATGACTATACTCAGTTGACCACTCCATAGTTCTGATGGCTTTGCTTCAGCTAAAATAACAATTGTTATCCCTACCCTGGGGTTAAAGGGACAGAAATTCCAGTAGTTGGGCTATAGAAAGAAAACCAATTTTCCCATCAGAGGAGAACCCAATCAATGATGCATTGCTTTAGAACCAAGAGTTAAAGGGGCCAGATATAGAACCATTTCTACCACCAGATGTTGTTTGTCTGCTTCTGTGTACTAATTGCTATCAATAATTAAACACAGGCCTCTGATTCATATGCACAGAGGCAGTGATTCTTAAATTAAACATTTTAGAATCATTATAGTGCAGTTTATAGGTTCAGCTAAACACAAGACTCTGGCTGATTATGATTAAATATACTGATACTAAATTACATATTGATCCCATAAATATCAATGCATGCAGAGAAGCAATAAGAAGAACGCTTATAACTTGGAGTATTTTAATTTTAGATAGCGATGGGGACAGTTTTTAGTCGGACATCATGCAGAGGTTTGGGCTTTCCCAGTTGACTTTCATAAAATAAGAAATAGGCTTACTTTTTCTTCCATAATAGTAAGCATTACTTATAGACTATGTCTAATTTTTGAAAAAGTAGATTCACATATTTGAGAAATGAAAAAGAAAAATCATTCAGGTCATCTCAGTATTTTCTTTGAAATTTAAACTTAATATAACTTAAAGCTCTTTCTACTTCCTTGAATTTTTATCAGTATGATAAAAGACAGATGAACAGGATAGCATTTGCCATACGCAGAAAATGTAAAAGTTCTTTTGGAAAGAATCTCACATTGTATGTTAAAAATTAACAATACAACAAGACTGTGGCTCAGTGTGGCTGCTACCTTTCCATGTAACCTTGTGCCAAGACTCTTAAACAGACTGAGTAGCAGTGTTCTCTCCTTGATTATAAACAATCTAGCTCAAAGATCTCAGAGGTCTCTTACTACTCTAAAGTTATATGGTCTTATTACCTTATTAAAATCCACAGCTATCTGAGAGGAAGCCACATTAATGCAAGGGGGCACTGAGATTGCTCGCCGAAGCCAGAAGTTACACTTGATGAGTCACTCGTTTCCAGTCATTTCATCTGCTGAGCCACTGAATGATGCAGATACTTGATATACTCTGCATCATCATATTCAATCAAAGCCGTCGGATGATGCAACATGTATAAAGGATTGTCTATCAATTATGAATCATGTGTTAAACTGTGCTAGAGGAGACAATGAATAATGAAAGCATTCCTAACAGAAGAGAAAAAGCAATGATTTAAAAAATAGATAAGTTAATGAATATTTCTTATTGGTAAATTACTAACTTCTGCAAAAAATATTGTGTCTCTAGTGGTACTAACTTGATTAAAAATCTTTAGCAAATTATCGTGTGTGAGATACATAATGAGCAGATGACACTACATATCTTTCTTAGAGCTTTTGTCTTCAAGGTATATTTTAAAAGTCACATTTGACTCTTTCTTATTTCTTCCCCATTACTTTGTCTTGCTACAGGAGTGCCTGTGCCAGGTTAGGGACGAGTACAACACAGCAACATAGCAACACAGCAACAAGGCACATGGTTTCAACGAGGTCAAAGAACTAACGAAAATGGAGGAGGAGTAGCTACAGACCAATTTATTAGGTTTTTGAAGTGTGGCTTCAGGGACTTATCAAATCCTTCAACCTCTATGGGTTTCATTTTCTAGGGAAATGTTTATCAAAGTAGGTGAGGAACAAAAAGGAAAGCCATGACTATGATTCACATCTTCATCTGTAAAATGGAACTAAGAATATTTTCAAGTATTAATTATGTTGATGACTAAGGCTTGCCAATTAATGGAATTAAATCATCATATTGTAGCCCATCTTGAGCATTGTATCTTATTCCACCCGCTGCTTTACAGACAAATAAAACATAGCTCCACTTTCCTCAGTGGCTCCTTCAAATTCTTTCTATTATCTAGCTATAATTACAGTGCTTGGGTTTTGTGTTTATTAGAAATTTTCTCTAAAGTACATGAAAAGCTGGTGCCATTTTAGGTTGATAGAAATACTGCAAATAAATATATTATGATTCAATATAAATCTAAGGTCATTTTAGATTACTTGCTCAGAGTCTTGAGTAATCAAGAAAATGGCAGTGTAAGATTTTAAATATATTAATCTGTAATGTATTTTATGGATTTTAAAAAGACATATTTCATAATAAAATTAAAAAACATATATTAAAATAAGAGGAGTGAGGAATGCAATAGGTTGTACATATTACGTGTTACCGAAGAGGTCAAGTATGGAATGAAACTACCATCCATCCCAAGTTTAGTGATGGAGAAAAATAAAAAGAACACATTTACAGTAAAGAATATATTTTTATTTTTCTAACACCGTGCTTCAGATTGAAATCTTAATGAATACTGGCACAAAGTAAACTAAAGCAAACATCACAAGGGGCCATAATTATGTTACAAAGAATTGGATGATCATAGCTAAATCTACAGAGACCTGAGAAGAGAAAATGCAGCTCATGGTACATGCACACATACAAACAAAGAACCAAATTACACATGTAAGCTGCTGCCCAGCCAGGCAAGGAAACATTATTCATAAGCTCGCAAAGGCCATTTGAAATGCAGAAATAGCCAAAATGCAAGACTGCATAGTGCAAGCATGCTGTGATGCAGATACCCATGTGCCGACGTACTTTGGAAAGTGATGGCATTTTCATCACCTGCCTTTGCCAGTTCAGAATGTATTTTTGAGTGGATGAGAATGTTATTAACTTTTGAGTCTATATAAGGGCACTGTTATCTGCACAGGGAATTAGTGCCAAGTGTGACTGATAAGGAGCACACGACAAGGGAACACTTTGGGTATTGATCCTGAGAAATCCCTAGGAGAAGTCACAGGAGGTTGTGCTCAAAGGATTTTGCATCATCCCCCTGCAAAAGGCACTTTATTCATTTAACAATTTGACTCTGAGAGGTCTCAATAACTTGACAGCCCCATAGTGAAGGCAGTCACTCCAACAGGTATTTCATTTCTTATACATCAGTCTTCAAACCTGGTGACATTTATTTAGTCAGACCCAAGTAGTTTCCATTCCATTTAGAAGATTACAGAACTACATTTTACATTTAGAGCAGCAGGGTATTTTTTAGTCTCACACTATATAAAAGTGCCTAAAATATACCTGGAAATTTACTGTCAACTATAGTAAGCTATTTACTAAAACTTGTTCTCAGGTTTTAATTTTGGCTCCAGCAATAGTGGAAAGTAGTACAAATGCAGCACAGGAAAATTGCCTTTATTTCTGTCTTCTTGAACAAACCCTTGTATTCAAGATTCACCTGAGCTATTTGTAGCTGTTCAGTGACTTCATAATGCTGTAATATAGAAATCATTATAGGGAGCAGTCAGCTGAAAGACAAACTAAGTGAATTATTAAGATTGGGCTAAAAATTGCAAAGGGGAGTTGCCAATGTGATGTATGTATTGCCCTTCACCATGGCATTTGTTTTAGCTTCCTAGGCTGCTCCAGCAAATACCATGAAATAAGTTGGCTTAGACAATTGGGATTTGTTACCTCACAGTATTTAGGCTGAGAAAATGTCCAAATCAAGGCTTCATCAAGGCAATGCTTAGTTCACATAGACCAGCTGTCAGTGATTCTTGGCTCCTCTGCCATACGGCAAGGCACATGTCCTCTCTCTTCTCTTCCAGGTATCATTGATTCAGCTTCTTACCTCAATGGTTCTCTATCTAAATTTCATTCTCTTATAAAGGACTCCAATAATAGGATTAAGACCCATCCTGAATGAGGTGGGTCACACCTTAACTGAAGTAGACTCATCACATGCTACTGTGATTTTTGAGCTTGGGATCTAAATTCACGTGGGATGAAAAGTTTGCTGATGACCTGACCCAAATCTTTGATAGCCCCAACTGCTGCTAATAATAACCAGGAGAGTAATTTGTGTAGGCTGATAATTTCTGGGCACATGAGGCATAATTCGTGAATGATTAAATTTGGAAAGATATTGGGAATACATTAAAATAAAATTCATTTATCTTATGAAGGGGTCCTACTTACAATGGGTTCACACCCACATGCATGGATTAATTTTATTTTTAAAGAGGCTTTAGATTACATAAAGATACATAAAAAATATAGAGGATTCCCATATAGCCCACACACACACACACACACACAATTTTCCCCATAAACCACATC
This sequence comes from Tolypeutes matacus, assembly GCA_026826555.1. Lineage (NCBI taxonomy): Eukaryota > Metazoa > Chordata > Mammalia > Cingulata > Chlamyphoridae > Tolypeutes > Tolypeutes matacus. The sequence goes on from JAKSZT010054215.1 coordinate 36,128,411, forward strand.
TTTCATTAGTGTGGTACATTTGTTACAATTGATGAACACATACTGAAACATTGCTACTAACTATGGTCAATAGTTTACATTATAGTTTACCCTTTGCACTGCACATTTTAATAGGTTTTGACAAAATATATAATGGCCTGTATCTGTCAATGCAACATCATGCAGAGCAATTCCAATGTCCCAAAATGCCCCATGTTATACCGATTCTTCCCTCTCCCTCCCCTCAGAAGCTCTGGTGACCACTGCCTTTATATCAATGCTACAAGTTCTTCCATTGTTAGAATGAAAATAAGCCTACTTTAGTCCAAAGTTGCATTTCCCTCTTATGTTTGTTTATTCCTCTACCTTGAGGGCTTTAGGATGGTGATGCCTACTCTGTTTCTTATTGAGAGGGGGCTTAGATCCCATGGGGCAGATAAATGGAGCTGTCTTGTTTGTGGTTGTAGATACTCTCTGTTTTTTGGGATGGGTGTTGTCCATCATCATCATTTTGTTAGTTGTCCTAGGTGAGTCCAATGAATTGGAGAGTAGGTGTTGCAACTCTGCTGAGATTCAGGGCTCAAAGAGCATATGAACAGAATGAAGACTTTTAAGTCTCTGGTACATATTTTTAACAATTATACTGCTGATTATAGGTTCAAACAAAAGGGGCAGAAGGTAAGGCCCACTGCTGGGTGCCGAATTCCTGAGATTGTCTGCCCTGCCTATAGAGTCTAGAGGTCTCAGAGACCTTGTGAGCTCTTGTGAGCACCCCTGTGAGGCGGTCAATGAGATCCTCCTGAGACATGAATGATCTCCTGACTCACTTTGAAATTCCTTGGACTTTAAGAACATATTTTTCTGGGTATATACAGCTTCAACACACCACCCATGTGATGTTGTATTTATTGTCCCTCACCATGGCATTCAACAGTTTATCCCTTTTTTCATTAAAAGACTCATGTTGCTTACTTCTTTAGCTGGTTGTGCAAATACATTGGCTATTAAATTATTTATGGTACTTGAGCATAGTATCCAGAGAAAGTGGTATGATCCAATGTTGAACTGAATCTAGTTTGTCAAGTAAGCACTAGCAATGTCAAGGAGAAGCCCAAGAAAGCTAGATAAAGGAGGGAAAAGTAAAGGAAGGGCTAGCAAAGTTTGGCTTGTGGGTATATTCCTTACCCTGTGTGGGTGTTAAGGACTAAATTCTTGGAATCCTGGTTGTGGAGGAAGAAGGAAAAAGAGGAAATGTAGAAGGTAAATGGAGAAATGCTAAAATTTTTCTCTTTTATCATTTTTAGAACCAAAGTACTAAACATGGGTAAATGCTGTCTTACTCTGGACATCTGGCAGGTAAATATTGTTGCAGAAAAAGGGAACAGAGTTAGAATCTCCCTTTCTTTTCCTCAACCTCTTCGACCCTCTCTGCCATTCATTTTGCTAGATAGCAGTAAAAGGCAAACGCTACAAGCAATTTAGAAAACATATGTTATTAAAAGATTAAAATATAAACAGAGGGAGACATCTGTAGAATTGGGATATCCCAATAGCACTTTTATTCTAAAGCATGGTATCAAAACCTGTTTATCCAATACAATAAGAGTTTCTTAAAGATGAAAGTCATCATTCATACATCTTTTAAATTACTTTTAGGCTTAATAGGATCATGTTGATTATCTTTGTAACTCCATAAACAGGGTTGAAAGAAGGTTAACAAGGGTTTACACTACTAAAAATGAACTTGGATTTTGTTGTTGTGGTTTATAGCTTATCTTCCTCCCTGAAATATAAATTCTTTGAATGTAGACTTAGATATTTTTATTCATCTTTTTGGGTTCAGTCTCTACACCATCCCAGATGATAGATAGATACTCAATAAATTCTTATTGAATTAATAACTCAAGTTCAAATCCTTTAAGTTCATGTTCAAGTTGTATCACAAAACCTTCCCACCTTATTTCCAATATTTTAATCATCACTATCCTGTACAAATAGTACTAAAATAAACCTAACTTCTGGACTCACTGTGCCTGTTTAAATCCTCCCTTTTAAGGACAATGTTTCTTGTCATATACTGCAGAATGCTTTGTATAATTTTTCTTTGCTTGATCCTGGTTTAACCAGATTGCTACTAACCATTTACATTGGGGGCTAATATTCTAAAATGACCCTTGGTCTTTCCCTACTCCAAGTGGGCCCAGAAACTGGGTAGAACACAGATGTACATATCTCTTATGAAATTTTTTAAATAACCTTTTTATTTTGGAATAATTTTAGATTTACATAAAGGTTGTAAAGATAATACAAATAAGATTTTTTTTTTTAAGAAGAAAATCCCAGAGAGTATTAGGAAAAAATGTCCTGGAACTAATAAGTGAGTTAACAAGGGCACAGGATATAAAGTCAACACAGAAAATTCCATAGTATTTCTATATATATCCAATGAAACATTGGACACCAACATTTTAAAACACAGTATCATTTACAATAGCTCCAAAATTGAAATACTTAGTCATTAATACAACAAAATAGGTATAGTATGCTGAATGCTATAAAATATTAGTAAAATAAATTTAAACAGACTTAAATGGAGGCACTTACCATATTCATGGTTTGAAAGACAACATAGTAAGATGTCAATTTTTCTCAAAGCGATCTATGGATTTAACACAATACCAATCTAAATACCAGCTGGAATTTTATAAATGTAGATAAGCTCATTCTAAAGTTTATATGGAAGAGCAAAGGAACTGAAACAGACAAAGCAATTTTGAAAAAGAACAATATTGGAGGAATTACACTATGACTTTAAGACTTAGTATTAAGCTACAGTAGAGAAGACAGTGGTAAAGGTCCAGAATCATAAATGGAACAGAAGAGACAGTGCAGACAATCCATGCAAATATGATCATTTGATTTTGACAAAGGTACGAAAGCAATTCAATGGAGAAAGGAAAGTCTTTTCAACAAATGGTGTTGGGACAATTGTTAATACATATGCAAACAAAAGTAAACATTGACCTAAACTTCATATATTATTGAAAATTAACTCAAAATGGATTATAGATCCAAATGGAAACATAAAACTATGAGAAGAAAAAAACTTTTAAAAGAAATCTTCCTCACTGAGTTAACCAAAGAGTTCTTCAAAATGACAGCATGATCCATAAAAGTAAAACTTGATAAATTGACTTTTTCAAAATTAAGAACTTTCTCTCTGCAAAAGACACTGTCAATAGAATGCAAAGATAAGCTACAGATTGGGAGAAATTATTTGAAACTCACTTATAATGCAAAGGACTTAAATATATAAAAGTCCTCCAGAACATATAACGAAATCCCAAACTCAAAAATAAGAAAACAAACAGTCCAATTTACAAAATAGTGGGCAAAAGACTTTACCAAAGAGGATATATGAATGGTAAGTAAGCACTTGAAAAAATGTTTGATATCATTGACTGTTAGGGAAATGCAAATTAAAATCACAACAAAATATCACTCCATACTTTTCATACCTAGCAGGAAGGCTAAAATAAAAAGGACACTCACTGTTGGCAAGGATGCAGAGCAAATGGAACTTTCATGCATTACTAATGGGAATGAAAAATGTTATGGTCATTCTGGAAAATGATTTGGTAGTTTCTTATAAAACTATGTACATACTTACTACAAGACCTACCAATTCCACTCTAGAATTTACCCTAGAAAAATAAAAAGTCATATTTACACAAATACCTAGACATGAATGCTCCTAGCAGCTTTCTTTGTAATAGACAAGAACTGGGAAGAATCTAAATTTCCTTCACTGGGTGAGTGGTAAACTGTGGTTCATCCATACAATGAAATACAACTCAGCAATAAAACAGAGCATGCAACAACTTGGATGATTCTTGAAAGACCTTATGTTGCATAAAAGAAGGCCATCTTAAAAGATACCTACTGAACAATTCCTTCTATATGACAACCTCAGATAGACAAAACTATAATGTTGGAGAACAGACCTATGGTTGACAGATTTTATGCATGGAAGGATGGTATAACTTTAAAGGGGTAACACATGAAGATTTTTGTATTGGTGAAACTATTCTATTGTGGTTGGGATTACGTGAATCTTTACATGTGTTAAAGTTTACAGAACCATACAAAAAGGGCAAAATATATGTCAATTTCAATGTATGATAATTAAAGATATTAAAATTTTAAAAATCCATAAAAAACAAAGGCAGGAGAGATGGTTAGGCCAATGTGTCAACTCAGCCAGATAATGGTGCCCAGTTGTTTGGTCAAGCAAACACTGGGCTAATTATAATACAAGGACATTCCATGGACTTTAGTCATCAGTGAGTTGATTGCATAGATGGCTGATTACATCTACAATCAACCAAGGAGTTTGCTGACAGCAATGAATGACGACGTATCCAATCAGTTGAAGGCTTTAAAAGGGGAAGTGATTTCAGCATTCAAAAAGAGAATTCCCAGCCCCTCTTTGGACAGCCAACATCTCCTGGGTACTTATCAGGGACCTTCATTGGAGCCCATGGTTTGCAGCCTGCCCTGCAGAATTTGGACTTGCGCATCCCCACAGATGCGTAGAGAATTTTATAAAATCTCATTTTATTTACAGATATCTCCTGTCGGTTCTGTTTCCTTAGAGAGCCCTGACTTATACAGCAGGATAGAAAAGACAAACGGATAGAAGAAAAGGAGGATAAAATGACAACAAAGAGCTCAAAGGAAGTACATTTCTGTGGCTACTAACCAATCCTTTGTTGGTTAAACAAAATTATCTATACATTAATTTCTCAGTTCTGGATAAATTCTCTTTTCTTTCTCTCACTTTCTTCCTCCCTCTCTTCCTTCCATCTCTCTTTCTTTCCCTCCATTTTTCTTTCTATCATTTCTCCTTCATCTCTCTGTCTAACTTCCTTTCTGTTTCCCTTCTGCTTCTCTAGTCTTCAATCTTCTCTCCCCTTTCCCATCCCTTTACTCTGTTTACTCTGCTTTTTAAATTTTTTTAACTTTTTATTTATTTTTTGCTCTTTCTTCCTTTCATTCTTTATTTCTTGGCCCATGCTATATCCTGGACATTGGCAAAAATTTAACCTTTGATATTTGGATGACAGTTCATAATTTTCTACAAACTCAGAAGCACTGATCAGCAATTCTGCGAGCCATGGCTGCATATCAAATGGGCGAAGTGTGGTTGCATGCCAAATGTTAATCAGTAGGTTATAATTCAATTAAAAAAAAGATTCCTGTAAAAGATTGGAGGGGTGGGAGGAAAAATTGCAAACTGGACAAAATTAAATTCAGTAATATCTAACTAATATATGTCATTGTGCATTGTTATCTAAAATTTTTAATAGTCATGATTTGGCTAAATAAGCTATCATTGACTTTTCTTTTTCTTAAAGATTATGGATATTTTCTCAGGCATCAAATGATGTCCTAACTTAATCTTTTCAATTTATTTTTCTTTCTTTTTTCCTATTTCCCTGTCACTATTAAATAGATATCATTAAACTGTGATCTTAATTTCTCCAATATGTCTCATGAGTATGTGGTGCTCCTGAGAAGGTATGAAGATATTCATCCTATGCCTGTTTTCCAAGGAGAGTATTATTGGTTGATTTCATCCCCCCAAAAGAAATGTCGAATTTCTAACCCCTGGTACCTGATAAAGTGAACTTGTTTGGAAATAGAGTGATTGCAAATGTTATTTGTTAAGTTTAAATGAGGTCATATTGTAGTAGGGTGGCCCCTTAATCCAATATGATTGTATCCCTTTAAGAAGAAGACCTTTGGAGACACACAGAGACAGACACAGGGCAGAACACAAAGTGTTGACTGAGGCAGATCTTTAAAGTGCTAGAAGACAAAGAAAGCCAAGGATCAAGGACATATCACCAGAAGCGAGGAAGAGGCAAGAAAGGATTCTCTCCTACAGGTTTCAGATGGAGCATGGCTCTGCTAACACCTTAATTTCAGATTTCTTGCCACCAGAACCGTGAGACAATACTTTTCTCTTGTTTTTATTCATCCAGTTTGTGGCATTTTGTTAAGGCAGGCTTGGGAACTCAATACTGCTAAGGAGAGTTAAAACATAATCATGACATGTTTTAAGAAGCTCAGGTAGGGCCATAGGTGATTTCCATTCTTTTCTTTTTTCCCTGGAGTAGAGAAGGGTCTTTCATTTTACATACAGATGTAATTATTTTAAAATGCTTATCTCCTCAGAAGCCCCAAAAAGATTTTATCTCAAAGTAAACGATGAGCAACTGTTACTAGTTTTTTGTTTTGTTTTGTTTTGTTTTGTTTTTGCTTTTCTTAAGAGTAGGTATGGGTTTAGGGAGGGAAGAGGGGAAAACAAAAAAAAATGAACACTAAATTTTGGAAAAAGTGAGTGCTGTGAGGGAAAGAAAGTTTGCATAAAGCAAAGTCTAGGAAGTCAAAGACAAGTTTCATCTTCAATTTTTAATTTTGGGCATATTCATTACCACATCTTGACTTTTTGTGTTGGAGGTGTTAATGGAAGCAGAGGGTTTCAGTAATGTGGACATCAGAGATGTTTCCTCTGGGATAGAGAATTGTTTCTTAGCTTATAATAATCGGAAGGAAGCTTAAAGGTCATGGGGTTCTAAACCTTTCCACCCAATCTGATGCTGGATCTTGATTCCAGTTCTCTGAACATTACCCCTAACTGCATTAGATACAAAAACTAGGCATATGCTTTTGAGTTTATAGGATTCTAGGATTGCCAGGTGAAATCTCTGACTTTTATTTTCATTTCATTTGATAATGCTGAGACCATGGGAAAGAACATTTAGACAAGCATATTCATTCTATGCAGCAGCTCAGGAAGTTTATATTTCATATAGATTTTCTTTATATAATTTTTATATTTTTATACAGGGTTGATTCCCACCCCTTTCAATTCCCGCACTATTTTTATAGCATCTAGAGATGGGAAAAAGAAGTATCTCAGAAGTTTTTTTTTTTTACTGTAAATCAAAAGGGGAAATGCAGATTTGTGACACTGAGAAATAATTCAAAGTGAGTAGATTCTTGAAAAATTAAAGATTGTTCAGAAGGATACTCAACGTTTTGAAATTTGAAAAAAATCATGGGTTCATCATAAATCCATGCACATTCCATCTCTAGTTTCAGTTATTTTTCTCCTTTATGCACAATTGCCAGAATACTTCCATTACATCTACACTAATTTGTTTGCTATGTGTCCTTGAATATATTTTTACTGGTGTAAAATATGTAGCCTGGTTAATTATAAACACACAAAATTTTTGGTGAACTTTATATATGTGTGTGTGTATGTATAACACCTACGGAATAGTATACAAATTACATCCGAACAACTCAACTTTTACAACAAAAAACCTTATTAGCATGACCCCACAAACCTCCTCTGTGCTCCATACCAGTAAGTGTCCCTCACAAAGGTGATCACTATTATAACCTCTATCATCGACTAGTGTTTTTTTTAAGGTTTTTTAAAAGTTCAAATAAATGAAATCACATAGTGTGTGCTCTTCTCTGTCTGGATTCTTTCCTTCAACATCATATTTGTGAGATTCGTCCTTACTATGTATAGCAGCACTTTGTTCTTTTTCCTATCTGTATTGTATTCTACTTTGTAAATATATCCAATCTAAAGTTGATAAGATCGTAGCCAATGAGATTTATCCGAGGCACGATTATTGCTAATTGAAAACTTTTCCCAAGTGCCAACTGGCAACACAACTGGAAAAAGACCTTGAATAAAAGGGGGAAATGGTAAAGACAAATGAGTTCAAGTGGCTAAGAGACTTCAAAGAGAGTCGGGAGGTCATCCCAGAGGTAACTCTTATGCACACCTCAGTAGGAGCTCATAGAACATCTAAGTGCCTATCACCCCACTCAGTGGGGTTCCTGAGAGCTCCGGAGACACCCTGGTCCTATATAAGGGGGGATAGCCCCAGAGACTGATGCCTTATCAGTGGGTTCTATTTTGGAATCTGTGCTCCTGAGAGTGACAGAATTAGACTCAAATAAGTCCTCCCTGCACATGGTTCACCAGTCCCTTCTATTCAAACCTATATGTGATGCTGGAGTTTTTAGGTATACTTCCAGAGACTGGAGCCTCCCGCCGACCTATGTGCCAGGTGTGCATGAAATCTAGGTGGAGCTGCAACTCCTACCCTACAGCTCAATGGACTCATCCAAGTCACCTGGTGAGGAGACAACGATGGGAAATGGCCATCCCAGGGAATGGAGAGGGCCTGCATCTGCGGGCAGGATCATCCCACCCACCATATCCATGGGATATAAGCCCTCTCTCACTTGGAGTTGGAGTGGACATCACCATCCCAGTCGCCTCTGGATTGGGGGAAGAACTATGGACTAGAGTGGACTTGATGGTATTCTCTTGCTCACATATGGTGATTCTTGCAATGCAAGAAATCATAACAATGAGGTGGAGCCAGTGGCCACTTGACAGTTTTTGGGTAAGGAGGGGATGAGCAGTTGAAATACAGGGGCTTCTTTGGGAGTTGGAGGTTGTCCTGAGTACTGTTGTGGCAATGGATGTAGGCCATTTTAAATCAGCACACACCACTCAGAACTGAGTGGGAGAGAGTGTGGTCTACAGTGTGAACTGTGGTCTATGGTTGGTGGCAAGGCTCCAGGATGTGTAAGTTCATTGAGGTTGGTGGGCCACACTGTGGGAGATGTTTGTGTGGGATGTGGTGGGAGGTGTGGGAGGTGGGCAACATGGGAATCCCAGTGGGTTCCGTGTAATATTTTATGTAATCTAAGCACCTCTTAAAATATATGTATATATATATATATATATATATATATAAATAACATTTTTGTAAGCAAATACACATATATGCATATATATTTAAAAAAAAAAAAAGAGGGCAATAAAATTCCAAACTGATAAAAAAAAAAAATCTACTTAAATTGGAAGTAAATGAATGAATCTAAATTTAATTTGCAAGAATAAACAAGAAAAATGCATATTTTTACAAAAATGCAAGATGAATACCAATTTGCTTTAGTGAACATAAAAATGCTGTAAAGCTATAATATAAAAATTATTCTTAGAACAGTAATTATAACATAAGTAAATGGGACATACTAGGAACTCTAGGACCTAAGATATAAGATAGTAGATTAGTGATAAATTATATAGATGATGTTGGAATAATAAACCATTTTGGAAAAAAGTGAAGAGATGAAGTTTACTTCCTACTCTATGTAGATTAAAATTTAAATGTAAACAAAAATTAACTCTAAATTTACATGAAGAAACCTAAATTAATATTTATGCAATCTTGAATATGGGAAAGGATGTTTAAGCATCAAGAAAGCGGGCATCACATAGTACATGACTGATAAACTACATAAAAAAACATTTAAAACTTCTATCATTCAGAATTCCAATAAAGTAAAATGAAAGGTAAGCAACAAATTAACAAAACATGTTTGTAGCACTTATACAAAATTTCAAATTTAATATCTTTAGTCAAAAAAAAGCTTTTTATAATCAGAAATAAAAAATGACAAATTCAATAAGGAAATGACAAATTGATTAGTTGAAAGTTACAATAAGAAAAAATAGCAATTTTGTTAATAAGGAATGAAATAAAAATTTAAATGAAAACCTAAAAAAAATAAATAAATAAAAATAAAGTTGATAAGAAAGGTGAAACATTTCCTATTTTTGGTAATGAGGATAAGGCTGCTATGAGCATTCTTGTACATGTATGTAGTAATTCCAATTAGGAATTTAGCAATGGGCGGAACTGCATAGCCATGGCATTTGCCTATATTTTGCTTTAGTAGATACTGTCAAACAGTTTTTCAAAATGTGTGTACCATTTTAAATGCCTAACAGCAGTGAACAATACTTCTTGTGTCTCCATTCTTATCAATGCTTGGTGGTGCATTTTTTTCCTCCTCTATAGGTCCTTTGGTGGACGTATAAACCTACACATTGTGGTTTTAATTTGTATTTCCCTGATATCTACTGCTGCTAAATTACTTTCATCTGATGATTAGTCATTGGTGTATCCTTTGTAAAGCGACTTTTCCCGGCTTTTCTTCATTTTTAATTGGAATATCCTTTAAAAATTAATTTTTACATCTTTCTGTATACAATTTCTACGTCAAAATCAGCATTGTAAATATTTTCTTCTAATCTGTGCCTTGACTTTTCTGTTCACTTATGTATTTTTTCCTTTCTTTTTTTGTCTTGTCAATATTGCCACAGATGATCACTAATCTCAAAGAAACTATTTTAGTTTTGTTGGTTCTCTTCTCTTCAATGTAGTGTTTGTATTAATATATTTTCATATCATTTTCCCTTTTTCTCAATATACTTTGGGGTGAATTTTCTGTTCATTTTCTTTCTTTTTGCAATTTATACTTATATCATTGTAGATGATTTCTTTACTCAAATATACACCTTTAAGCTATGCATTTCCTCTCTAAGCATAAGTTGGGATATACTATTTATAAAAGTGATAATGTGTTATAATTATCATTCAGTTCATGCTGTTTTTCTAATTTCTATTGAGATGTCTTCCCATTCTTATTTAGAATACTAAGCAATACAGCTTTGTTTTGTTTTGTTTTTAATAGGGGGTTTTCTAGATAGCTGTTTTTACTGATTAATGCCTCTGAGGTTAGAGAACAAATGGAATTATTTCAGTCCTTTGAAATGTTTTGAAACTTGCTTTATGTCCACATATAATCAAGTTTGATAAATGTTCAACAGATATACTTGTAAAGATTACTGGGTCTGTTATTTGACCATCATGTCAAATTTATTAATTTGTTTAGATATTCTCTATCTGTATTAATTTTTTTATGCTTCTTCTATAAGTTTTAGGGAGGTTGATAAAGTTTTCTTCTCTGATGTGAATTTGTCCATTTCTCATAAAATTCTGTCAATTTTTGCTTTATGTATTTTGAGGCTATAATAATGGGTATATGCAAATTTAAAACATCCTGATTAACTAATCCTTTTGTGTATTGACTTAAAAACCTACTTTTCTGATTTTATTACCACACATACCCTCATACACCTACATACCCATACCCACACCACACAATAGACTAGTTTTCTTTTTATTGGGGTATGAGTGTTCCTCCCACCCCCCGCCCATCTTTGACTTTGATGTTTTCTCCATATTTATTTATTTTTCTCTTATAAGCAAGATAGATATGGGGAATTGGGTTTTTGTATTTCCTCCTGACTGGAAACTTTTTTTTAATGTTTTAATATGGTTATTAAGTCCATTTGAAGCTAATGCAATTACTGATATCTTTGGGTTAATATCATCCAAATTGTTATGTTTCCTACTGTACCAAATTTTTCTACTTCTTTCCTTTCTATTTCTTCTCTTTTAGCATTTACTACCTTTTTGGCACTTAATAGTTTCTAATATATATATATATTTTCCTGGTATTCATTTAGATTTATCCTAATCATTTCAAGTTAAATATAAATTATTATTTGTATCATTTCTGAAACTTTAAAACACTGCAACTCAACTTATCCTTTCTTATCCTGTGAATCATTTTTAGTCATGTAATTTAATTCTCTATATATCTTAGACATCACAGTAAGTTTTAATTATTTTAAGCAGTTAATATGCATTTATACTTAGATACATATTCACCATTTTCAGTGTTCTTTATTTTGCTTTGAATTTATGTATTTTTGGTCTATGATTATTTTCCTTCATTTAGTAACCATTTGCTAGCAATGACTTTTCTCACTTTTTGTTTTTCTATAAATCTCTTTCTTTCCCCTTGATTTGATGAATAATTTTGCTGGTACATAATTTTAGATTGGCATTTAATCTCTTTCAGCATTTTAAAGATTTTATTCTACTGTAACCAGGCTTCTGTCTTCTCTAATGAAACATTTTCTTAATGCTCTATGAAGGTAATATATCTTATTTTCTGAGTTTCAAGATTATAGTTTTTGCCTTTTGTTTTTGGCCATTCAACTGAGATTTCCTTTATGCTAATCCTTCTTGGAACTCTTAATGATTCTTGTATATGTGAGTTGATATTTTTCATTGGTTTGGGAAATTCTGTTATTTTCTCTTCAAATATTGCTTATACTCATCCTGACTTTCCTTCCTTTCCATGATGCTAAATTATACTTACTTTATAATTGTTACCATCTTCCATATGTCTGTTAAGATCTTTTCTGAATTTTCCATTCTTTTAGTGCTCTGTGCTCTAGTCTGGAGATTATCCACTGATATGACTTTTCTTCCAGTTCACTAATCCTTTTTACTCCTATACTCAGTCATCTGCTTTTTTTTTTTTTACCGGGAGGTCCCAGGGATCGAACCCGGTCCCTTCATATGGTAGACGGACTTTGAACCTCTTGAGTCACATCCGTTTCCCTGCTTATTTTAATCATTTACTTTTTCATTTCAAAAATTGTATTTTTGTGTTCTAGAATGTTAGTCTGAGACTCACAGATTTTTGTTTTCTGGCAAATTTTCCCATCTTATTTTTTTTTATCAAAATATTAATAACAGTTATCTGTGGATCATCTATGGGTCTATTTTTGTTGTCTATTTTCTCCTTGGTTAAGTTTCTCATTATGACTGATGATTATTGATTGAATGCTGAATAATATGTATGAAAAATTTCCAGTTTGGGTTCATTTATCTTCTGGAAAGATGCCTTTGTTGGGACTTATACCATATTTATCCATTCAGGAACTAATGACCCTGGGTTTTGTTTCCATGAAGTCTTGTTCTATTATTGATTTATCCTTTCTCCTTGAGGTATGTCTTCAGCAGTCTCAACTACAACCTGTGGTGTTACTCTGGATCCTTCCTGTAGCAGGTGATAAGGTACAACTTTTGTTTTCACAGCCCCAAGAGACAGTTGAAACCACCATTTTGGTTTTCAGTGACTTTGTAGTTGGCTTCTAAGCCTCTGGCCTTCAAATTTGAAAAACTGAACATGAGTTTTTTTGGGGGGATCACTCAGTGCAGGGACCATTTCTATGTCCCTTCTCCATTCCTGTAAGAATGGCAAAATATCTGCTTGCTTCTCTGTCTCTTCCTAAGTTTTTTTTTTTTTTTTTTTTTTTGGCCTGATTTCTTAATTTCTCACTATTTTTAAAATCAGAGCATTCTTTGAGAGTAAAAGTGACTTGCAGAATGTCAGCTCACCTCTCTAGTATTTCTTTTTCTCCCATATCTTGGATCTTGAAGCTTTAGTTGCCTCAGGAATTCTTAAATACCTTAAAACAAATTTTCATAACAGATTTTCTTGTTTTTTCTAATTATTCTTGCCAGGTCTGCCACAAGTGAATCCATTATAACTTTGAGAGCAGTCCGAGTATGTTTTATATCGTTGAAAAATATCTAGTGATATTTGTGTATATATGAATTTATTTTTCATTAATGTTTTGCTATAATTCTCTTTCTGTTTCTTAGTGTTCTCTTCAACATAATATTTAATAAAATATAGGGTGTTGGAATATATATATGTATATATTTTATTGCCTTTAACTGTGGACTAATGTTACATGATTTGTTTTCAACACAATCTACTTATTCCTTCGTATTATGATGGGCATTAACATGTTGCTTTCAACTCCCTGCTATCATAAACAATGCTGTCATGTATATTCATATATGTTCCCCCTTTCTGGCCCAGTGTGAGAATTTCTCTTTGATGTATATGTACTAATAAAATGATTGTTGGATCATGGGGAATATATGTACTTATGTTACTTTACTTCTGTAATACCATTCAATGATGTACTCTTTGAAAATTATGGTGTATTGATCTTTAAGTTCATTATTAAACACAACTATTATATATCTTAATATCTTCTCACTTTTCTTAACTTTCTAAGTAAGTTCTAGATTAAATATTTAAGACATTTTTCATTACTTTTCCTGTTCTTCAGAGTTTGTATGCTTTGAGAAATATGAATTCTTTACAGCTTGGGAAAAAATTGCCAGTAAAACTGTCCCACGACAGATAAGGTGTCTAAACCTGGAATGAAAATGATATGTAATTGGCTAGAATAAACAAAAATGTGTCTCTATTCAGCCATTATGTGTCTGTTTATTTCTCTTCATTATTTATAACAGTTTTGCTTTATGTATTCAATGTTAAGTTATTTGGATCACAAGCTTTAAAAACCATTGCCTTTCAATCATCAAAGTATACTTTAATAAATATAAAATTGAATAATTTCTCCCTTTTGATTTAAATTTTTCTTGATGTTAATTTTTCCATCTCCATATTTTAATAAGTCATTGTACATTCTGTTATTATAATATTTCTTTACATTTTCATTTAGTCATTTTTACTAGCATAGAGTTTTACTTTATTTTTTATCAGTTTACCTTGAAGCTTATAAATCTTCTAATTAGATTTTAATGACTTTATCTGTTTTTTCTATTGTATTTATAATCATTTTAGTTTTCCTCTTTTTTTCTGTCTTTTGTTAGCATTCTTTCATGTTGGGACTATATTATCCAGTGACATTAGATATTAATCATTTTCAGTTGTGCAGTTTTAGTCTATTTTTTTACCAAATATTTATTTCATTAATTATCAAGTAATATAATTGTTAAATATCTACTATTTAAGATGGAAAATTTCATCCACTTCTATTACTCCCACACTTCCCCAACACACATATAAATTATCCTGTTTTCTTGTTGTTGGTAATGGAAGGAAAAGACAGGTTTCACTTAGTGTTTCAGCATGCCAAAGTGGTGCCAATGCAAAGTACTAGAAATGGGATGGCATTTATAAAGGAAATCTATTTGGGGTAATAGCTTACAGTTCCAAGGCTATGAAAAGCACCATCAGAGATGCTTACTCACCGAAGTCAGCTACTGTTGATCTCGGTGTGTTGCCATGTGGTGAAGCAAGATGGCTGATGATCTCTGCTGAGGTTTCAACCTTCCCCTCCAGGCTCACCATCTCCTTTTGAGCTGCTCCATGGTTTTGTGCTTAAGCAACGCTGTAGTCCTCTCTCTTACATGGCAGGATCAAGCATGGTGGCTTTCTTTTCCTGTGTCTGTCTGTTTGGCTCGCTCTCTGTGTTTTGGTTTATACTAGACCCAGCAAGGGGGTGGAGACTCAACCTTAGTCATGCCTCACTGATGTAGTCCAATCAAAAGCCCCAAAATGATCTTACCGGGTAATCTAATCAAAGGCCCCTCAACTGAATTTAATGCAATCAAAGGGTATCACACCCAGAGGAATAGTTTGGTTTACAAAATAATATTTCTCTTCTTGGGATTCATAAAGTAATTTTTTTAATTGACTTTTATTTTTCTTCTTTTTGGTGTACAGTTCTATGAGTTCCTTCCACCTCCCACCCCCACTTGCTGTCTGTGTCCATTAGCTGGGAGAACTTCTTTGTCTGTTTCTTGCCTTCTCTTCTCATTTCTCTCCTCCAAGTTTCACTGGGATTCGATCCTAGGGACCTCTGATGTGGGAGAGAGGCACCCTGTCACTTGTGCCACCTTAGTTCCTGGTTTCGGGCGCATCTTGCCTTGGCTCTCCCCTGCATCTCTCTTTTGTTGAGTCATCATCTTGCTGCATGGCTTGGCTTTCTGAGCACAGGCCTGGCTTGCCTGTTTGTCTTTTTTTTTTTTTTTCCTTACCAGGAAGTCCCAGGGATTGAACCCAGGTCCTTCCACAGCGACATCTGCGTCCCCATAATATAATTTTAAACTGCCACACTTAGGAATAGATGGAAGAGGAGCTATAAAGAGGTGCCTTCAAAGTAAACTGAAACTCAGTAAGCTTCTGGAATACTTCCTGGTCAAAATTCTTGTTGGAGAACCAAGATCAAGAACAGGAGGAATCAGTTTAAAGACCACAGCTTAAATAAAGACAGAATGATGCCTAGCCATGAAATATATTGGAGCAAAGCAGACCAGGAAGTGGGAAACTTCTGTAATAACTGAGGTACTCATTAGTGGAGGTCTTTGGTTTATTTTTGGGTACTTGTTGGTATGCAGATTTAAGCTGGCTTAAAGACCGTCACTAGAAATAGGGATATATGAATTTAAAGTAGAAAGAAATATTCAGGAGTGCTGGTAAATCAGAGAGATTCATAATAAAAATGAAACTTTGACTCTTAAAAGAGAAAGAAGATGTAGAAAGGTAGAAGGGATGAAATAACACAATCTGTTAGACTCATCATTAATCCACAGTCATGGAAAAAAGTGTCAAAAAGATCACTTTGGGTATAAGATGATGGTGGCTGTGGAATAATGTGGCCTAGGGTTCGGTAGAGAGTAAAAGAAATATGAATATAGTAACAATCTAAGAAGTTTTTTACTAATTGACAAGAAGGACTGTCAATTTCTCCTGAAGTCTGTAAGTTCCATAAGGCCAAGAATCATATTATTATTGTGGCAGTTTGATATTATTTATGAATTCCAAAAATAGATATTGGATTATGTTTGTAAACTGGTCTGTCCCTCTGGGCATATCAGATTATATTGGATTCAGAGCTTTCACTTACTTGATTAAATAATGATTAAGGCTTGGATTGGGCCTCATCAGTAAGACATTGCATCCTGCCCCCTTGGTGGGCGGGGCCTCACAGAGAAACCTCACCACAGAGAAAGGAGTTTTGAGTTTTGAGCTGGAGCCTGGGAAGTAAGCACACAGAGGGGCAGAACAGCTGAGCCTGGACAGAAACAGAGCCCTGGGAAGAGAGGAACCCAAGAAGCCTGAACTCTTGGCAGATGCCAGCAGCCATCTTGCTACAACACTTGGCAATAGACTTTGGTGAGGGAAGTATCTTTCACTTTATGGCCTGGTAACTGTAAGCTTCTACCCCAAATAAATACCCTTTATATAAGCCAACAGATTTCTGGTATTTTGCATTAACACAACTTTGGCTAATACAATCATCATGACCAATATACATCACCCTCTTAGCAAAAGCCTAGGAGGTAGTACATATTTAATAAATATGTGTTAAAGGAAAGAAAAGAAGAAAGCAAGGAAGATTATAAGCTTACTTTTAGTTTGGGCTAATGAGTTTTTCATTTGTGTACTAGTAGAGCCTCATATAGGTTGACACATAACAAATGTTTAAAATGTTGAAGAAAAACATAGAAAAGGGATTTCTGAGGTAGCAACTTGGAAAGCCTTTGTCTTGCAGGATTTTGACTTGGGTTTGCTTGCAGTATATATCTATTCCATTAGCATTAGAACCAGCATTCTTAATAGAATGATATGGAACATTAAAACAATTACCCATTATCTATTATCAAATACTCCATTCATCTCCACCCACACACTGGAAAAATGCTTTTGTATTAATCTGAGTATTACTAAAAGATTCCTAAACATTATTGCAAAATTTTCAAAACCTAAATTTTCTTTTGTTTAACAGAAGACTTTAATTCCATTCACTAATATTAATTTTAAAGAAGAGAGTGGAGAATATATAGACTAAATCATATAATTAGTAAGCTATATAAATAAAATGTGTAATTCAAACTATATATTAAACAATATAAATAAAATAAGCAAAAAAAAAAAAAAAACCCTCATATTGAGTTATCAATAGTGTTTAAATTCAACTGGATTTCTTAAAACTAAAAGGAATTCAAATATTCTGTTAATTGCTTTTCAAAGTAATATGTAGACATTTGCAATCGGAAATAAAGTAGGGTAAATACTGAGTCACTTCAAGAGTAAAAGAATCACTCTGAAGTAAACACTGTGCTTAAAGGTCTGTGTTTCCCAGGGCGGGAACTTGTTGAAGGCTGTGTGTTTTGGGTGGTGAAAAGATGGTTACCTAGCAACAACCCCTCCTCCCAAGTCTCTACAGCAAGAGTGATATTGCGCATGCCGGCGAATTGATTACGTGTTTGCTGGATCTAAAAAGAACATTGTTATAATGTAGTAGGGCATTAGTCTCGCTCATAAGAAACTTACTGTTTTTCCTCTAAGAGGGGTCGTCTGCCACTCCTCATATAATGCTTCTAGAAGTTTGTCTAAAACATTGGGTAATGAATAATAAGCTATTTAGCATGTTCAGATACTTTAATTAATAACATTTCTTTTCAGTTTGCTTTTAAAGCAAGCAATGAAGCAGTTAGTACGTCCAAGATTGCACCAGCTCTGGGCAAGAGGTAATCTAATCACAATGTATCATCAAGAAATGAGACAGCCAAGGATGGGATGGGGTTCTGTGAAAACAGTTTCAACAATCTAGGCAAATTTTAGATGACAGCTTTTTGCCAGCAGACAGTAAAATTAATGAGATACTAATTTATATAGAACATACACATAAAGTACTTATGTTTACAACAAATGAGCTTAACCATATGTTAGCAATAACTTAGTTAGAAAACAAACACTTTAGTAAACCTCACACCATATATGTTGTCTACCTGTGATATGCATCACAAATAAACACCCCCCTCTCTTTCATCAAATGGATGTTTACTCCTAGGGACAATCCTACCAGGTGCATGCATCACTGTGAACGCAGCTCATCTGAATGAAGTGGAAAGATAAGGACACAAAACACAGACATTACCAATGGAAAATCAATAAAGCATATTAGTTTGTGCATTTTCATAGTATGAAGATACAAGGCCAAAAAAAAAAAAAAAAAAAAATCTGTAACAAGAATGCTAAAATACCAAGTCTGTAGGGGCAGGTAAAAAGAGAACAAAAAGAAGCTTTGCTTTACAAAATTTTCCATGATGCAAAAGACCAAAGCCGAGTTCTCCCCAGACAGAACCCTGACTCAGGACAGCTACTCTCTAATGTACAGGAAACTGTCACTTGTACAATAGTTTTCAGAGCCCCCCCCCCATTAACCCCACCTCCTCCCATCCCCACACAAACTGAATGCCATTTTCTCACTGAGCTTCAGAGCAAAGGAATTCTTTGAGGAGCAATAATTGACATTTGGAGTCACAGCTCTAGTTCACTCCTTTGGAAATTTGGTAAACATATGTTTTAAGAAGGCACAGATTCAAATAATTAGAATATGACATCAGATTTCCCCCAGATCCTCATCCCTAAGAATGTTATCAATTCTGAAAAGAGCATAACCAATAATAATCAATGTCACTTTAGATTTCTATGTCTTGTAACTTTTTTTCATAAACCCATAAGAAGTTTGGCTTTTATTCAGAAATGTAAATGCAAAAGCAACTTCATTTTATGAAAATATCATAACTGAGAGTGGTCTGAATACAGAAGGGATTATTCCCATCTGTTCCTAAGTACTTTGGTCAAATATCAGATATTGAAGGGAAGAGGGCTGACAGTTTAGGGTGGAGCAAGAGCATCAGCAAAATGTTTAGAATAATAATTTATTTGAAAATAAGGGGTTATAGTGAGGGAAGATGTTATCTTATTCAGATGGATCAAATTGTAGTGGGTTTTTGTGTGTGTGTGTGTGTGGCATAAATATAATGTGTCAAAGGGAAAAATTGAAATAAAGGAAATATGTTCTTGCATTTTACAATGGGTCATTTGATACAGAAGTTTTCCCTCTTCTTACTCTGGCCTTAATCCTCTCTGTTAATCATAATATTCTGAAAACTTAGAGATATATTTTTACTCATCTAGATCAGCAGATTTTTATATTAGGAACTGACAGGTAACAGTTTGGGGGCGTATCTCCGTGTGCCTCCGAGGCCCCACAGAATTGGAAATCTAATCTCCAGTAGTCCAACAGTTAAAATAATTGATGAATGTGTGTTGAATCCTCAGGAGAGGAAGGAGGAAGCAAGAAAGAGTGAGAGGGGAGGCTTGGAAGGAGGAGGGGAAGGGGGCATCTGCTGATTTCAGCCTTGTAGCGTCAGGATTGCGTCAATTCAGGTTTCAGCCACGTCTAGAGTCTGGGGACACAGCTTCTCAGAAGAGCCAAAACAGGAACAGAGGTGGCAAATCACTGCGCGAGGGCGAGTGGACCTTCCTCTTTGCCTCCTCCCCGTTCCAGGCGCAGGTCCCCTGGGCTCTGCGTTGTTGTTTTCAGCCCACCGGAAAGCCGGCGTCTTCGCGTCCAGGCAAGTGCATCAAGCTAGGGAGTTTTCCGTTCAGCACCTCGGACAGAACACGCAGCAAAAAATGGCTCCGATCACTACCACCCGGGAAGAATTTGGTAAGCAAGTTCCACACTCAACTTATAACTGCGGTTGTTCCTTGAATACTCCGGGGTGGGATTGCTTTTCTTTTCTCCCTTCGCTGGATGTTGGATATCGATTTCCTAGGTAGTTAATCTGAAAGAAAAATGAGAACAGCAGTCGGGCAGTCGTGGCTCAGCTCGGTTCTTTCTTTGGTATCACGTTTTCCTTAAAAATTGCTTTCTGCTAGGGCGATTTTACCTCTAAGAAGTTCTTAAACGTTGAGATAGCTCTATAAATTGTAGCACGCTTTGGGAAAAGGAAAAGGGATCTGTTGTTCGCTTGTTTTCATCTACAACGTAGGTGATTCTTATTTCTGGGTATATCTATGCTTAACTTATGAGGGGAAACCAAATATATCTGTGGTTACATAAGAGTTTGATCTTGGTAAAAATAACTTGTACATTGGGGTTTGGGATGTATATTTCATTACAGGATGTATCATAAGGATGTTTTCTTGTATCCTTGGAATATGTTTCCAGTGAAAGAAATAGAAGCCTATGATTTAGAGTTAAGGGGACTTTAGAGCTGATCTAGCCCAGCACATTTCATTTCACTGGCGAGGTAAGTGAAGCCCAAAGAGATGAGAAGTGTTTCAGGTCACGCAGCTAGCTAAAAGGTGCTGGCAACTAGAATTAGGGCTCTCATTTTCAGGTTCAATTTCCCTTTTTTCTATAACAAAATTTTGGCATCTTTGCTCTCCTTTTATGTTTCAGTAAATAAAATCAAGTGCATTTTTCAGAATGAAAAAGTAGCATTTTTAGGTCCCATTATATTCCAAAGACAAAAGCTCAGAGTTTAACTTACTCTACTAGTTTAAAAATATATATCAGGGAATTTTATAGAAGTTTATGAATAAGGAATGATATTGAAAATTGTGGGATAAATTGTAGTAAACTCAGTGAAATAACTGAGATCTTTGCTTCCAAGAGCTTAAGACCTTATCAGTAGAGAATACATAGGGAGTAAGTGAATCTTTCCATGTTATATTGAATGTTTTGCCATTGGACATAAGTATTCAATAGAGACAATTTGTGATATCATATTCAGAAATGTTTTTTTCACAGTCTTCCATTTGGGTGTTTGGGCTTATACTGTTGTAGTATGTATTTCCAATTCCTGATACAAAAATGAGCAATTTTCTAATACTGAGGGATTACAGAGACTATGCTAGTGAAAATATGTTTTAGCTTGGGCTATCAGTTTAGGAAAAAATATTCTATTGCTTTTATTGTTCTTCTTGCATTGGCTGAAGAATTACCTTGGTTCATGACTTTGCTTTGCTCCCTGGCTTTGGGTTATTAGAGAGTTCAGGAGTGAGAGTGGTGGTGTATTTGTCATTTTTTCCCACAAATATTTGAATAGAAGAAAAAACTGAAAGCCGATACTAAGTTTAGCTGATCAGTTTTAGGTCTTGCCTCATTTATTTTCCATAACAGTCATTGCTTCTTCTATTTTGGGAATCCAAAGGATTGTTTTTTATCTCTGCATGACTGAAGTTCTTAAGATAATCAAAATACAGACACTTTTATTGTTGTGATTGTTTGTTCTTTTATATTCTTATATACTTCTGCTCTTATACCGTTATATTCTTTGAGTTCAATTTTGTGATTATGAAATAAGTAGAGAGAAGATTTAGGGGGATGGGGAAGAGAACTAACAAAAGATTGGGGTTATTGAAACTAGTGTTTACCCTTTCCTGACTGGGACTTTTAACTTTATTTTCACCTATTTGGAGTAAAAAATGAGAATGGAAGTAAGGGCAGTTAATATTTCATTAGTTATAGTCACTTTGATTGTACAAAATGCTGATTCAATTGCACTATGCACTATGTCCAGTTGTAGTAATACTGCTTTTACCAATAGAGTGTTACTAATAATTTGTTGGAGAAATATGCTTACATATAGGACATGATAAGCTTCATGCATGATTGATGTTACCTAATGTCAGTAATTTATTGTTCCCTCATTCAAGGAAAGAATGCCAGTTTCTAGTTGATTGCCATTTGCCATGTGGAAATGTGCTAGAAAAAAATCAGTGATAGATAAAATTGAACTCTAAATTATCTATGTTCCCTTATTCTTCTCATTGCATGTTAAGGAGCGATGATTCATTTATAACCACTGTTCTGTTTTCATCTTATTTAAATGTAATTGATTTGTACTTTGAGTAATTCAGTGCTTGCTTGAGTGAGGAATTTTGGGTTGGAGTACAATGGTTTGCAAAGCTATAAGCTATATGATAGTATATCCTGTTGCTCCTCTTTTTTGTTCTTTTTTCTTAATATATGCATATGTCTCTTAAAACTCTTCTATAATTAGTATGAAAATAATCAATGTGTTTGTGGCAATGGCAAATAATGTTCTAATGCTTCTTAAAATTGCCTGAATCACTGAGTCCATAGATGGTCGCTGCTGAAATCCTGCAAAAATAGAGAACTACTAAGAATACAGAATCCCTCAGTATTTGAAGAATGTGCATTTAGATTTCCACAAGTCAGTAAGAATTGATCCTCTGTAAAGCATCAAAATGTCAAAAAATAATAATAATTAAATTAGTACTGACCCATCATGCTGTAGTTGTCTCACATAATCTGAGAAAATGTAGTTTCAGGTCAGGATCCTTAAACTTCCATCATTCCTGACCCAAGCCTAGTTTCTTCTTATTATTTTATCTGTGGAAAACTACTGAAATGGAGAAGTTTCTAACATATTGTATTTTTTCTGCATGTCACACAGAGGATGTGTTTATCCCTGAAGGTGGTATGAAATGTGTATATAACTCATACTCAGAACAGTTGGAAAGTAATTCAATCTGTCTAACCTACAGCAATTGCCAGCTCTATTATACTTTTCAAATAGGCTCCTATCTCCAAATCCACTCCTTTAATGTATGTTATTGGTCGTTTGATTTTTCAGATGAAATCCCCACAGTAGTGGGGATCTTCAGTGCATTTGGCCTGGTCTTCACAGTTTCTCTGTTTGCATGGATCTGCTGTCAGAGAAAATCATCCAAGTCTAACAAGACTCCTCCATACAAGTTTGTGCATGTGCTTAAGGGAGTTGATATTTACCCCGAAAACCTAAATAGCAAAAAGAAGTTTGGAGCAGATGACAAAAATGAAGTAAAAAATAAACCAGCTATGCCAAAGAATTCATTGCATCTCGACCTTGAGAAGAGAGATCTCAATGGCAATTTTCCCAAAACAAACCTCAAAGCTGGCAGCTCTTCTGATCTGGAGAATGTGTCATCCAAGATCTTTTCAGAAGGGGAAAAAGAGGCAATTTCCCCTGATAGTTTGAAATCCAGCACTTCCCTGTCTTCTGAAGAGAAACAAGAGAAGCTGGGAACTCTCTTCTTCTCCTTAGAGTACAATTTTGAGAAGAAAGCATTTGTGGTAAATATCAAGGAAGCGCGTGGCTTGCCAGCCATGGATGAGCAGTCAATGACCTCTGACCCATACATCAAAATGACGATTCTCCCAGAGAAGAAGCACAAAGTGAAAACCAGAGTTCTACGAAAGACCTTGGACCCAGCTTTTGATGAGACTTTTACATTCTATGGCATCCCCTACACCCAGATCCAAGAGTTGGCCCTGAACTTCACAATCTTGAGTTTTGATAGGTTTTCAAGAGATGATATAATTGGAGAAGTCCTTATTCCTCTCGCAGGAATTGAATTAGCTGATGGAAAAATGTTAATGAACAGAGAGATCATCAAGAGAAATGTTAGGGTAATTCATTTTCAGTTCTTAAAGTATTCATAAAGAATCTTTTAAAGTATTTTTTGTATCTAGGGGGTTTTAATTAAAATGATAAGTTTGTGCCATTTTAAATTATTAATTATAATTAAATGGAGAGCAAAGGAAAAGAGCAGCTAAAAGAATTTAGCTCACAACTGAAATGTTCAAAGTATAATAATGATATAAAATAAATATATATTCATTATGGATACTTAAATATCAATTATATAAATATTTTTGGTAATTTCTATCATAACTGTTTTGACAAAGACAGCAACTTAAACTAAATAACAGAAAACATTTCTTTTTCATAAACAAGTTAAAAAAGATGTTTCCAATTCAGCATAATTGAATTTAAAATTTAAATTTAAATTTAAAATTAAATCACTTAATTCTGAGGATTTGAAACTTGCATTGACTTTGAATTGAATTGCCTTTAAAGGAGGAGATATCACATCATGGTGAATTAGAAATGTCCATTCTTATGTTGTATAATAGAAAGTAAGTTACTTTGCCTTTGCAAAAATACTACTTTGATTGTTCTGTGATTATTGGAAAAAGATAAGGTATCAAGCCAATTTAATCATCTTTTCACTTGGTATTTAACAATTTGTGTCTATAATGACATAATTTTGAAAAATTCCAAAAACATGCTAATTTATATTTTTTTTAAATCATAAAATTAAACTTTAGAGTACATCTTAGCCATATCTTCATTTTTTGTCTCTGTTGAGATTTAAAAAACCTCAAGACACAGAGACATTAAACTTGTTTGAGACAGCTGACTGTTTAATGGCACAGTGGGAGAAAAGATCTGTCCCCTTACTAGTATTCTCTTTGGAGTACTCATTCATATAGTTACCCCGTCTTATAAATATATATTGCAGTTATAGGAACCCTAACCCAGCCATCCTTCTTAGTTATAACCAAACCCCACATTTATATTTTATTTCCAGTTGAAACTTATATTTTGAGTACTTGGTCAACTTTAATGTCTTTAAAGTACAAATAAAATATATGTATCATGCACAGAAGGATACTATGACATCATTTAGAACAAAGGATTGTTCAAATCACACAGTTAGAAAGTCAGGACCACTTCTCTCCCATACTTAAGTCATTCCTTGCGTTAAATTGGTATTGTGGGAGGTGGGGGTGGGGGGATCAGAGAGTTTTAGCTCCATCAGTCGTTTGAGTCAGGGGATTTGGTAGAGGTGAGGATTAAACTCAGTTGGTTTGAATCTAAGTCCCAATTATGTCAGTACTAAAGAATTATAAATCGAATCAAAGTTAATATAACAATGAGTCATTTTCTGCCACATAATTCAGTCAAGTGGTTACTTTTTATTACTATTATTTACTACAAAAAGTATATATGTAACTAAAAAGCAAGAGTCACAAATATCCCCATGCAGACTATATGTTTTTGAAATATCCTTTTAAGTATTTCTTGTGATGGGTGTGGCTAACTCGGGAGGAGTTATAATATCTGTAGTACCTAAAATGACCACAGGATGGCAGGCAGGTGTTCTTAGGAGGTGATGGCCCTGCACAAAAATGTTTAGTTATTCTGACTCTTCATCATATTAAAATAAAGAGGAACATTTTATTTAAATATCCCAGAATGCTAATATAGTGTTTAAAATATTTGTAGAAGTCCAAATTACAAAACTGAAAAGTGATAAAAAGTTCTCATTTCTCTTCATTTCTTTAGAAGTCTTCAGGACGAGGTGAGCTACTGATCTCTCTCTGCTACCAGTCTACCACGAATACTCTCACTGTGGTTGTTTTAAAAGCCCGACATCTGCCGAAATCTGATGTGTCTGGACTTTCAGGTAAGAATGCTTCTGAAAAACGTCAGGCTCTGTTTAAGTGTGAATAATATATTAGGCAAAATAGTTAACAACTAAGATTGGCCTAGGATTCCGTTTTGCCTGTTATCACAATTACAAGTGATGTGACTCTTTCTGAGTTCATGGAACACTAATCTGATCCAATGCCATTAGCAGGAAGAAGAAATTTACATAGATCTCAGATCTAAGCCCACCCCAGACACTTGGTAGAAGTCTTATGGTGGGATGGGGTTGGAGCAGAAAGCAGTGATGAATGCAGGGCCCAGAGGCCAGTACTAAAAGTATAGTGATGGAAATAAAATTAAGACTTGAGAGAAGATTTTTTTATTTTAGTATTTAAATTAGGCTGCTTACACTTATCTTTCTGTTATTTATTTATTTTTTTTATCTTTAAGTCTTTATGCATGTGATTTAAGGATCAAAACTAGCTTTCAGTTTTGGTACTTGTTTTACAAAAAACAAACAAAAACTTTGTGGTGTAGCATGATGAAAAAAAAAACAATCCTCCCCCCAAAAAAATCCATGAGTTATAGTTAGAATGGCCTAAGCTTAAATCCTAACCTCCAATTTCTTAGCTCAGTTCCCTTGGCTATGTTTTTTAAACTCTGTGGTTTGGACACAATGCCTACTGTAAGAGGCATTATGAGAATTTAAAAAATATATCTCATGGCATATCATCTACTGCTGCCCTTATTTTATCATTAGATCATGGAAGTTTAAGATATGGTCTTAAAGGCTTATATGAGAAAGCTAAAATTAACAAATATGACTCAACCAGAAGAAGTAGGCAAAAATAATATAATTAGATGAATGATAAAAACAGCATGGTTCTAAAATCCATAAGCCAAAATGTTTTAAAGGGCAACACCGGGAATATCAACACTGAGAAACAGGAAGCAAACCCAGCAGATGATTAAAGAATCACAGAAAATTTAAAGACCCAAAAGGCATTAGCATTGTGGAGTGTGAATTTCTATTCAACCGAAAAAAGTCACAATCCAGAGAGGTGGAGAGACTTACCAAAGTTACACAGTCCAGTAATGCCAAATGTCATCTAATGAGTTTTCTTTCTATCTCACTCTCTGGAATGAGTTATAAATAATCAGAATGTGTTCATAGAACAATTTTTTCTATTTTTCTTCAGTTCCTTCCCCATCTGCTAGTTGAGAACTATGTTTTCTCTTAGGCAGCATATGCTTACTTAGTTGCAGCTTGTTGACAATAGAGAGGCCAGGCTTATCCTTATTTGAACTTTGCTCTGACTCATTTTCATCGTAATTACATTTTACTGGCATGCAATGATCACAAAAGGTACCTTAATCTTGAGATCCGCTCTCCAGCCTAGTACTGTGAGGATAACAACTGCTATTTGCTATTGCAGATCCCTACGTCAAAGTGAACCTGTATCATGCCAAAAAGAGGATCTCCAAAAAGAAGACTCACGTGAAGAAATGCACCCCCAATGCAGTATTTAATGAACTGTTTGTCTTTGATATTCCTTGTGAGGGTCTTGAAGAGATAAGTGTTGAATTTCTGGTTTTGGATTCCGAAAGGGGATCCCGAAATGAGGTGATTGGTCGGTTGGTCCTGGGAGCAGCAGCAGAAGGAACCGGTGGAGAGCACTGGAAGGAGATCTGTGACTATCCCAGGAGACAAATCGCCAAATGGCATATGCTCTGTGATGGTTAGCATCCTAGCCAGGTGTTGGAACTTAAATGATTTTCACTAGGCAAAAAGCAATTTCTTTCTTTGTGATATGTAATGGTAAGCTTGTGACAGCAAGCTACCTTTTTTTTGTTAGAGAAGAAATGAATTAGCAGATCAGAAAGTAACTGTAAA
This sequence comes from Tolypeutes matacus, assembly GCA_026826555.1. Lineage (NCBI taxonomy): Eukaryota > Metazoa > Chordata > Mammalia > Cingulata > Chlamyphoridae > Tolypeutes > Tolypeutes matacus. Next base: position 36,156,014 of record JAKSZT010054215.1, read on the forward strand.
AGTGTACCATGATAATTTCCCCCTTTATCTAAAGAAATTGGATAAATTTTCAGAAGATACTCAATTTTCCCTGAAGGGTAACAGTGATATAAATAAGAGTAGCCAAGCACTTTATGAACATGGCACCACAATCCCAAATTATGGCTGTGGTTTAAAAGGTGATGATGTCATTGGAAGTTAATGTGTTTGTTAGGGTTTAGACATGAAAAAGCCTGCCTTCTCTTATGAAAATGCATCCATTTTCTTCAGGTTGGGAAATCAATTTTTCTTTAAATCCAAAGATATTGCAGAACTGTTCTCTAGTTTGTTTTTATTAATTATGTCATGTACAAATGGTTGTCCTGCATATAAAAGTATGTGGTCATTTCTCTTTAGTTTGTAATTTTTTGATACAATTCTATCATAAAAGGAGTAACTTAGGTGCATTTTTAAAGGACAGTGACCAAGCTGAGAAGTCATTTTATCAAAGGGCTTAATTGAGAACACTGTGGCTGAAATATGACTTTTCTTTCTTCTAAAGTAAGATGTGAGTCAAAATATTGTAAAATATAATCTCACATAAAGATCATAATCTTGAATTATTCACTGTCATAAATCATAAGCCTCAGTGTGGCCTAAGAAACCCCTATTTACCTTTGTGAAGTTGTCGACTTAGCTAATGGATAAAGAAATAAACTTCAGTTAGAAATACAGTTTTCTTGTAAGAAATATGTACAGTGTGCAGGTGTTCTTTCAGAGTCATCCCACCCAGAGATTGCATTGCTAACTAAGTCTTCATTTAGCTTGTTCTACCTGACAAATGACTAAGCTGTTTTGAAAGACAAGAAAATAAAACAAAAAGACTGTGAAGTTTTAACCATTTCCAGATAGAAAGTGTTACAGAAACCCAAAAAACTAAATGATAAGACTGAAAAACAGTTACACAGCAAGTCTAATATAATTTACATATGTTCACACAAATATATTTAGGCTGTCAAATTAGCACAACGAAGTATGTGCTTCACTATCTTTTCTAGGCTAATTTGTTTTGAGCTGTTGTCTGTGGAACAGTTTATAGACTTGTGTCTTGTACAGTTTTCCAGTGCCAGGGCTCTGAAATTCATTTAAAAACCTCTTAGAGTAAAGCAGTGCCATGTGATTATTTGGAAAGAATTAACTTGAGGGTAACTTCACTATATTTGAGTTTTTAGAGAAATGCAAGAGAAATTCGGGTAGAGTTTAATTATTAAATATGCAAGTTAGAAATAAAGTCTACTGAACAATTTACATTTTGAGTCTTTCAGGTTTTGTGTCAGTACTTTAGCAGTTTTTGAGAATGTGTTTGATATGACAGTGTTTGTAAAATTCTATGAAAATGCATTTTCAAAACAACTTATACATGCTTTTTATGACTATGCCTAATGTAAAGAAAATGTATTACATTCTGTATGTACACAGATTGAAAATCAACCTCTTCTTTTTTTTGTGCTTTCAACTGACTTTGGGATTTAAAAAAAAAAAAAAAAAATACATCCCTCTCGCTGTCTTCATCCTACCACAAAATCACCTCAAGCATCTTGGTCTGCTCAGCATTTTTGTGACTGCAACAGGAAGCAACTAGTAGTCAGTTTGTGGTTTGGGGAAGTCAGATGGCCTTTTTAGTCATGTATGTTTTGATATCTGAGGCCATGAAATAGAATTTATTTTGAAGCTTAAGAATGGTTGTTGGAGACGTGTGAATTTTTCTTTAAGTGGAATAACAAAACCAACAACAAATACTTTTTAAATTACAATGGATAATTTGTAAATAATTTTATTTAAGCTTTTAAATTTTAAGATTTGTTTTGAGTGTGAAAAGTTGAGTAAACTATTTGCAACTGATTTTAAGAAAGGTGAAAAACAAGAAAGGAATTGAAACAGGCAGGGACATGTGTGATCCCATCATCTTCTAAAAAATTTACTGTTTTATAATGTATTTACAATATCAATGTGGGTATCTTGAACTGTTACAAATCCTGCACTGTAATAAGTATGTAAATTAACTGTTTGTCTGATTAGCCAATCTAAGCACCCTACTGGGGCGGCATCCATGTTTGAAGAACTGTGTAACTCAGTAACTGCCTTGTTCTGTTGTTGTAACTTAATAGAAGTGATGTGGAAGGAAGCATGGTGTGTGAGATGGTGTCTCTTCTTTTGTGACAGCTCTGTATGATGTTTGTAAGACCATGTTTGTAAGACATGAATAAATTGCTGCTTTTGCCCACCCCTTTTCAATGTAACTTTTCTGTCTTGAGCACTCAAGTTTCTCCAGTAGATCTCCTGGCACAAATTTGGAAACATTACTGACTGAATACCAACCTCTTGCATGTGCTTTATTTTATTTTATTTTTGTTCCTCACAACAATCTTCTGGGGGCAGATATCATTATACTTGAGCCTCGGGGAGTATAGGCAATTGACTCAATTACCAAGGGATAGTAAGTAAAGAGATTTCACGGCATCTCCCATTCTTGTCTCCAAACAAGGCTTCTCTCTCTCTAAAGGCGCCTCATTAATTTGCTCTGCTAGAATCTTAAAGGGGCTCATCCCCACTTTCTTTGCCTTCTTCTTTTTATATTTTTATTTACTTTTCCATCTTTATGTTTTTTTTTTCACTATTTTCTGTTGCCGTTTTCTTTTTACTCTTCCTTTTTTTCTATTTTATTTTTATCATTTTCAATCACTTTCAATTCCTCTTTTATATTACTCCTTTTTATTTACTTATTTATTATTTTATCCAAGCACTGGATGGATTTAGTTATGAAAATGGGTTTGAAAATAGAAGTCTTATTCCTTCTTAAGCAGGGAGTAAATCTCAGAACATCTGCAATGTTTCCATGATACACCACCTAAGGTAAACGGGAGCACTGAGCTCCATCACATGGAGGGTCCACCATTTTTTACAGCACTGAGATGTTTGAGTTAACATGTTTGGTTAACAAGTTGACCAAACTTGGAAAATTAGTCTTGTAAATGGAATGCAACCAGAATTCACTACATTATATTTATATTTAATATGATTAATATGATTTGCAACAAAAATAAGTGTGCACAGTTATAATTGGTTGGTCATTGTAGGTGGTTGGTCATTATAGGTAGTTGGTCATTACATTTAAAAGCTCAAATATATTTTAAGGATGTCTATCTGCCAAAAACAGAGACATTGAAGAGATTTAACCAGGTCATTAGTCACTAGAGAAAAGTTAATTAAAACAAGAATGAGATACCGTTGCATGCCTATTAAAATGGCTAAATTAAAACAACATGCCAAGAGTTGCTGATGATGTGGAGGAAATGGACCACTCCTACACTGCTGGTAGGAATATAAAATGTACATCTTCTTTGGAACACATGTTGTCAGTTTCCTAAAAAGGTAAATATGCACTTGTCATATGACCAAGACATTCCACTTCTAGGTAATTACCCAAAAGAAATGAAAGCATGCATTTATTCAAAGACTTGCACATAAATATTCATAGCTGCTTTATTTGTAATAGCCACAAACTGTAATTAACCCAAATGGTAATTAACAGGTTAATGGATAAACACTTTTTCTTATACCCATGCAATGGAATAATAGTCAGCAATAAAAAGGAATGCACTATTGATACCTACAACAACACATGAATCTCAAAATAATTTTTCTGGATGAAAGATGCCAGACATCCATCCAAAATAGAGTATAGACTGTATAATTTCATTTGTAGAAAATTTTAGAAAGTGCAAACTAATCTATAAGTCAATTATAATCTAGTGTATTAGCAAAAAGAGGGCTGATGCAAAGTACCAGCATTCTGCTGGCTTTTGTAAAGGGTATTTATTTGGGGTATTCATTTGGGGTAGAAGCTTACCAAGCCCTAAAGAGTCCAACTCAAGTGCCATAAGAGGTACTTTCTCACCCAAAGTCTGTTGCCACATGTTGACGCAAGATGGCGGGCAATGTCTACGAGGGTTCAGTCTCCTCCTTCCTCTTAAGGCTCCGTGGCCCCAGCTTCTTCTTCTTCTTTTTTTAAATATATTTTTAAATTTTTTAAAAGATACTTAGATTACACAAATGTTACACAAAAATATAGGGATTCCCATCTGCCCCGCTCCCCACACCTCCCACAACCTCCCAACTTCTTCTGACCTCAGCTGTAGGCTGGCATAGGGCTCGTCACCCTCCCAGGGGCTTGTTTCTTTCCAGGCTCAGCTGCTCTGTTCTCTCCACAAGGTCAGCTGTAGACTATCAGGCTCATCTCTCTTCCCAGGCCTTTGCTGTGTCTAATGAGCTGTCTCTCTTCCTCCATATCTGCTTGTGTTTGTCTACTTCCACGTGAGAGTCTGTTTTATAAGATCAAGGGGGCTGGGACTTGATGCTGAGTCATACTCTAAGGTTGTGGTTCGATCAACCCTAATTATAACATAATTTAATCAGACATCTCAGCTGAATCTAATACAATCAAAGGGTTAGCCTGTTAGAGGAACAGACCAGCTTACAAACATAATCTATATTTCTTTTTGGAATTCATAAATAATATCAAACTGCCACACCTAGGGACAGAGGAGGTGATGAGGGAGGTATGGAAGGCAGAGATTAAAAAGGAGCAGGAGAAAACTTTTGGGAGATACAAATAAATTCATTATCTTGATGTGGTGTTGGGTTCATGGGTATAGACACATTTCAAAATATATCAAATCATAGATATTAAATATGTGCAGTTTATTGTATGTAAATTATACTTCAATAAAGCTAAAGGGGAAAGTCCATTATGTAAAAGTCAATTATAATAAAAAACAAAAAGAAGAATAATATCCCAACATTACTTCCAGCAATATGATTTCTGAAATTTAATAATAAAATTTAACATTCTCCTTGGGCAGTTCTTTTTGTTCTTAAGATTGTTCTCCTAAAGGATGCATAGTTACATTGTTATTTTTTAGTCATTTGAGACAGTTCTTGTGTAATTATGCTACCAGCTCACGGTTAATTTAAGTACATTTTTGTTTGCTTTTTTTTTTGTAGTTTTTTTTTTTATTTATTTTTTATTTATTTTTTATTATGGGTAAAAATCAAAATTCTCACAATACATACAAACATTTGCAAAATGATATATAACTATATATGCATATATGTGTATTTGCTTACAAAAATGTTGTTTATATATATATAAATATACACATATATTTTAAGAGGTGCTTAGATTACCCAAAATATTACACGGAACCCACTGGGATTCCCATGTTGCCCACCTCCCACACCTCCCATCACATCCCACACAAACATCTCCCACAGTGTGGCCCACCACCCTCATTGAACATACACATCCTGGAGCCTTGCCACCAACCATAGACCACAGTTCACACTGTAGACCACACTCTCTCCCACTCAGTTCTGAGTGGTGTGTGCTGATTTAAAATGGCCTACATCCGTTGCCACAACAGTACTCAGGACAACCTCCAACTCCCAAAGAAGCCACTGTATTTCAACTGCTAGTCCCCTCCCTACCCCAAAAGTGTCAAGTGGCCACTGGCTCCACCTCATTGTTATAATTTCTTGCATTGCTAGAATCACCATATGTGAACAAGAGAATACCATCAAGTCCTCTCTAGTCCATAGTTCTTCCCCCAATCCTGAGGGGACTGGGATGGTGATGTCCACTCCAACTCCAAGTGAGAGAGGGCTTA
>JAKSZT010054215.1:36162097-36172725 GCA_026826555.1 Tolypeutes matacus
TGTGGGAGGTGGGCAACATGGGAATCCCAGTGGGTTCCGTGTAATTTTTTGGGTAATCTAAGCACCTCTTAAAATATATGTATGTATATATATATATAAATAACATTTTTGTAAGCATATACACATATATGCATATATATTTATATATCATTTTGCAAATGTTTGTATGTATTGTGAGAATTTTGATTTTTACCCACAATAAAAATAAATTAAAAAAAAAAAAAAGTTACTAGAAATTTGCAGACCAAATGAATTGTCAAAGTTCATGTAAGCAAAATATTTTAAGAGCATATAATTCCTGACTCTGGCGGTTTGTGCAAGGCCACGCAGCTAGCACTTAAGTCACAGCCAGCAAGCAGGTTTCCAGACCTGCACTTCAGATGGCCACATGCCTCAGACAAAGAGACAGGAGCATACTGAAGGCATCGCCTCGGCCTCTGCTATAGTCACAGGCTCTCTATTCATAGGAGAGCCCGTAAAGACACATGACCCTGGGCTGGGGGCTAAGGGCCAGCTTCACCCCCGGACAGCTCCACTGGTCAGAGATAACACTGATGACGAAAGTGCTGCTGCTGCTGTATTTCCTCTAGTACTGACACCATCACCTTACACTTAGAATCAGTTGTTGAAAGTTCATCTTCTAGTCCGATAGGGCATTGTGCTGTTTCATTGCTGTATTCCCCAGGGTCTGATTCATAGGTACTCAAATGTTTATTGACTTGAACTAAAAACTTAATAATACTTTACTGATCATCACATTTAATCCACAGCACAACCCAAGATGTAGGCATCATTCCTCTAGTTCTACTATTGATAAGACTAAATCTCAAAATGTTATCTAATGTGAAACCATTCAGCAGCAGACATGATATGGACCCCAGAGCTGTTTGACTCCAAAGTGCCTGTTTTGTGTACAGCTTCATACTGATCTGCTTTGAAGTGGCAAGGTATTGTATGCTTTACTTCTTTCACCACAATTCCTGTGCTAATGTTGGACATACCGGAAATGCTGAAAATACTAGGGAATACTGGCTGAATCAATTGCCATTTTAGTTGTTGTTTTTTAACAAAGATCACAAAAGTACATGGTAGAACCAGGAAATGAGTATGTGTGCTCTTTCCACTAACAGTTTTAAGAATTACTGTCTACTTCTCTGAACTGTTAAGTTTGAAAGTTTGTTGAAGAGAAGACAACTTGAGGTCATCTTGGATATGAAACCAATCCAGTGCTCAAAACTACCTGAAACATCAGGTTGAGATGGATTACGTTTAACAGAAAACTATTGGGCTTGATTATCTGTGGACTGGGAAGGGCTTTTAATGGACTCAGGAAAGTAAACTGCCATAGCTCTTGATTTTATCTTGCAGAAATGTGAATTGATTAAATTGTTTTAGCAAGTCAATGTCTCTTTTTCTTATTTAAAATTATATTTTCATTCTCCTTATAGTTTAGTGGATAAAACATGAGCTTGATATTCAGACTCCCCTTAGTGTGAATCTTAGCTGTATCTCTTACTAGCTGTACGAGCACTGCCACACTACTCAACACTTCTGTGTCTCAGTTTCTTCATCTTTAAAGGACTAATAATAATTCCACCATAGAAAAATACTCAAATTGCATAGGATAGTAGAGAGTGATTAGATCAATGTGGAGAAAGACGAGACGATCTCCTGAATAAATTTAGACACCTTGTCCAGAAGCATCAAGTTTATCATACCAACCAGATCCAGGCACCTCCACCAGGATGCTTACAGGCAGCTCAATCCAGCATGCTCAGAGCCACACACGTTTTTCACTAAGGGCCCTCCCTCTGAAATGTCTTCCACATATGATGGCACCATATTGAGACCAGGAACCCAAGCTGGAAAACAGGGTCCACATGAAGCAGAGCTGAAGTTGTCTTGAATGGATGTCTCAAGTAAATGCAGGTAAAAATTGATGATGATGAAGGATTTAGTTCTGGGTTTTAAGCTTAGGTTTTAGATTTTGGATGTTAGATTTGGTGACAAATGAAGAAGATGAATAGTAAATTTATGTTTATTCCTCAACCATTTTCATCATGACACCCATAATTTTATGTAACGTGTGCAATCTTTTATGTGTGGAATTTGAAATATTACAGGACAGAAAGTAAGCGTAAAAGTAATTTAAAGGAGTTGTAATAAATACTTTGAAGACTCCAAGTTAGAACTGAAATAAATTCTTTGCATTTGATAACTTGTCAGCTTCAGGCATCAGTGAGACAAATTTCAATGGACAAGCAGGGGCCAAAGCCATATTGCAATGTGTTGTGGTATCTATTTCACTTTCTTTATCTCCATAAAGGGCTAATAATAATTCCATTATAGAGAAATGTCAAAAGTGTACAGAAATCTGGTGGAAGGATTACAGTGAGATGTAGAACTATCAAGAGCAAAATGATTAAGCTGGATCAAGGGAGTGGAGGTGTAAAAACAGAAGATTTTAATCATAGAGTGGGATCCTAGAATTGAAACTTCCATATATGGAATTGTTCAAGGTGACAACAAGTTCTGGGAAGAGACTTCAGAGTGAACTGTTGAAGTGCGTTTGCAATGAATTCCAGAAAACGTTGATTGGATTTCTTTAGATCCAAGAAGACAGAAAGACAAATCTAGTAAATCAAACTGAGACTTTTTAAATAGGTATTGATGTCTGTTAGCAGTTCAACTGCTCCTAGAAGCTTTTTATTTCACATCTTAATATTTAATATTTCCATCAAATCTATGAAGAAGATAAGAAAGATATTGTGTTTTTTTTTTTTATTATTTGGGAGTTTGAGGATTTATCAGGGGTTAACATTTGTATTTTACCAGTTGAAGCAGCTGTGGGGTAGAAAAAGGGTTGGGCTGGAGGGAGACAGCATATGAGGGAGAGTTTAGGATTAAGGTAGGACAGAGCCAAAGCACACAAGGAAGAGAAAAAGCATGTCAAGTGAGGGAAACTCCAAACCATTCATGTCACTCAGTGACATGAACGATGGAAAATTTTAATGGGCTAAATGGGGTGGGTAGACAATACCTCTTATGTGAGAAATGCTTTATTCGGGGAAATTGAAACCTCAAATATTTTTGGTGGGCCTATTTTATTGCTTTGGTAGTGCAGCCCTGTGTTCAATCATGTATATTAATATACACATGTAGAATCCTGGGTGCTTTGTATAATTAAATATAAAATATGTTATTAGCAGCCAAAGCAAAATTTCAACTTTATTAAGTTTATGAAAGCTGTTAAAGGAATCACACGAAGGCAAAATGTTGCTGAAATATTTATAAGATGAAGATTATTAAGTATTATTATTTTAGCTTTATAATTTTATTAAATCAACTATAGCAGAAGCACATAGGTATACAACTTAAAGAATTACACAGAGACTATACCAAAAACAAACAAAGTTTTGTACTCTGAGGAATGTAAAAAAGAGATAGCTGGAGAAGGAGAGAGATTAATTTATTCCCCTAGATGCATACTGAGATGCTGTTTTATATTCAATGTAGAAGAAACACCTTTTTGAGATCACATTAATTTCAAGGCTTTTGTTATACTCTTTCCTCCCCTTGACATACATGGGTAACAGTAAGTAACAGGGAAAGTCATGCATGTACAGAGATAGAATGTATAAACATTATGACCTCATTCTGAAAACACAGTTTGTGGAAAGAAATTAGTAAAAAGCAATTCACTATTATTGATAAATATATTAATGATATTTTTAGATACCATCTTAGGTGGCTTTTTCACTTCGGCAATATAGTAAAAACTAGTCTTTCCATGAACTATATATAGACTTCATTTACTAGAAGTAGTTAGAAGACTGATGGGTAGACTGGACTTTCTTTTTCTAATTTTGACTTAAAAGTGATAATGAATTGCTAAAGAGTTTAAAATTATTTTCATAATCTTATGTTAACTACCATAGAAATATGTGCATTGAAAAAATTATGGGGCAGTGTGGAAGAGTGCTACAATGAGATATGTATGGCAGTTCCCAGTCTCAATCTTAGCTCTACTATTAGCAGTAGCAAGTCAGTTTATTCTAACATTTTAAGGTTCCATGATTTCTGTATGATCAAGATAACCTTGTTCTAGTGTGACATCATTTAGATATTCAAGGAATCTGATTGAAATCAATACAATTCTTCCACATTTTTCATGGAAAAAAAGTGGCAAAAAAAGATACATTTCAAGAAACAATGATGAAACCAAGACTCATATTTGGTCAATATGGGTCTTTTTTCTTCTAGTACTCGGTCCTTCCAGCTGTTTTACCATCACCCTCGCACATGTCAGAGGAGAAGTATAAGGATCGTTTGGCTTCTTCAGTCACTGACCTGAGGCCTCTGCTGCTACCACATTCCCTCAGAAATTTCCTTCAGATGATCAAAACTCATCTTCCTGCAGATGAGAGGGGATTCTTTCTAAAGAGCATGGTACGAATGGTTCAAAAACAGTGCTGGTATCTACAACTGCAAGCAAAACGGTTCCATCTGCCTCATAGCATCTAAGGCCCCTCTCAATCTGAAGCAGAGCGGGCGTCACCATCCTGAAATCCTCAAGATTTAAAAATAAACAAACATAAGGGGGGAATGCAACCATGGACCAAAGTAGACTTATTATTATCATAGTAACAGAAGAACTTGTAACATTGATATAAAGATAGTGGTTATAAGAGGTTCTAAGGGGAGGGGGAGAGAAGAATAGGTGGAACACGGGGCATTTTTAGGGCATTGTAACTGTTCTACATGATATTGCAATGGTGGTTACAGGCCATTATACATTTTGTCAAAACCTATAAAACTAAACAGTGCAAAGTGTAAACCATAATGTAAACTATAGATCTTAGTTAATAGTGATGCTTCAGTATTTGTTCATCAATTGTAATAAATGACCACACTAATGTAAGATGTTAATAATTGGGGAAAATGTGGGGAGGTGGGGTGGGTATATGGGAATCCCCTATACATTCAATGTAACTTTCCTGTAATCTAAAACTTCTTTAAAAAATAAAGCTTATTATATGAAAATAAAAGAAACAAGATATATTTATTTATATCATTAAATAAATATTCAGCTGGAAATGCTTTTGATTTTACCATTTATTTTTTAGGATTTAATATTGCCTCTTCTAAATGACTGCTTTAGAATATACTGACAACTTAAGAGGCATAATATAATATATAAGATCTTGAGAATTAAGGTGAATGCATGTACATCAATCAGGTTACTTTGGACAAGAGGATCTGGGCTCTTACATGTGCGTGTAAGATAGGCAAGTAAAATAAAAGAAGAAAGAGTGTGTAGAGGAATGGTAAACTCTGAAGGTGAACGTAATGTTCTTCAACATTGTACTGGAGATTTGGCCTTAGAACTGTGACAGAATTATCTCGTATAGTGCACCAGTTGTTTATCATTGGAAATTTTTGAACAAAACAATATGTTGTAAATCAGATCCTATTTAATACTGACTCGCGGAATAAGATTTTTAAAAATCTATGTGTATAATGATTTGGATCAGGGAGTCTTGAAACTAAAGGGAGATGGAAGGTAGAGGACATTCAAATTTCAGAATGCTATCTTAAAAATTGCCACTCTTGAAGGATCTGTCTCAGTAGACTTCCGGTAAGACTATTCAGGCTTACATCCTTGAACTACCTCCCAAAACTGTTTTCCACACAATAGCCAGGATCATTCTTTTAAAACATGAAGCATACCATTTTACTTTATGCTGAAAACTCTCCAGACCCTTCCCATCTGAACACTGCCACCAAGGCCTCCATGGTCTTCCCCAGTTGCCTCTCTGACCACTCCGTGTTCTTCCCCTCCCTCACTGTGCTCCAGCCTAAATGAGCTCTAATATTCCTCAGACCTATCACACTGCTCTTTCAGAAACTTTACATGCACTGCCCTCTGCCTGGATAACCTCTCTTCAGAATTTCAACATGCTTTGCTCCCTCATTTCCTCCAGATTTTTGCTGAGCTTCCCTTCATCAGAGAAGCTTTCCTTGAATTCTATCTCCTGCCACACCGCTCCTTTACTTAATTTTTCTCCACAGTTCTTATTTCTTCCTGAGAAAGTATGTTTTTGTTTACTTTTTGTCCCATCCATTAGAATGTAGGCTTCATGAGAGAAATGACCTAGTTTCTTTATCCCCAGGTACTAGACCAGTGATTGATGCATTCTGTGTATTCAGTCACAATTGTTAGATGGATGTATGAAAGAAGCCAGGCCCATAAACGTTAAAAGTGAAGTTTCTAAAATTGTACCAGATATTTATGAGTTGTGCCTCACTAGTCAAAACTCCTTCATTCCTACAGCAATCCTAGCATCTATAGGGAATAAAGAAACAGACTCAGGGTAGAATTCCCCAGAAGTATCTGGGAAAGGATTTTCTGCTGTCTACTAACTACCTAATTCTTTCCTAATTACACCATCCTGTTCCCAACCACTTTCTCATAAATGTGTTTAACAATTAAAAGTTGGGCATTTTCAAGGCCTATAAACTTAATCAGACCTCATCAAGAAGACTGTCAAAGAGATGTAAGTACTTGAAAAACATAATTGGGACTCTTGAATTTTAACTTCTAACCAATTTCTTAATTTAGGAAGGTCCAGCCAGAAAGAAAAATAGCTTAAGGAAAACTGTGTGCAGGACCTTCTCTCCTGAATCTTAAGCACAAAATACTTCCAGAAATCCTGCCTGACCTTTGGAACATTACTACCATGTACTTTAAATTGACAACTTGTCCCTCACAATGAAGGTGAAAAGGCTAAATCTGCCATGGGAGAACTAGCAGCAGAGTGGAACACAATGCAATCCATCCAGGGAACAGCAGATTGTCCCCTTTGTTTTGTTGTGATTTGTAATAACTTTTGAGAGATGACAATGTTATCAACAGCATTGTCAGACAGGCTTACAAGTCAATGGAGAGGCAGCTGAGTGGAGAGCTGAGAGATGGCTGAACTCAGGCAGTACCCTCTGCTGGGAAGGATGACCCCTACCCTCTGTGGCATCTTGGAGTTCTGAAATTCCCATCACAGACAGTAAACCTTAAATTTTAATCAGAATATGAATAATAGACTTTTAGAACTTGCAGAGATCATAGATAACTAACTTATCCTCATTTAATAAATAAGAAGACTTTGGGGAGGCACATGGTGGGTATAAGTGTCACCAATAGAAAACCTACTGACCTATGGATTAGAGCAATGTATATCAGTACATAGAGCTGGGTTGACATGCAGGCACAAGTAGTTTTCTGGTACCACATGATTCAGACAATTCATTATCAAAAGGCAAGAGCTTGAGTTGGACGGTTTAGTTTGCTGTAGTGTTAGAGGCAGAGACATTGATGCATTTTTGAGCATCTGAAGTCAGCCCAGATGAAGAGCAGCAGGTGATTGGCTCCTTATGAATGTGAGGGTGGAAATTTTGAACTTTAGAGAAGAACGCAGAAAGGCTGGAAAGGAAACATGACCTTTCATTCTCCTAGTTGTGTAAAAATTCATTCCCTTGATATAGATTTCCTCATCCCTAAGAGGCTATTGTTTTTCTGGTCATACCAGCTAGGGATGACAAACAATATTACATTCACAGTCGGGCTCCTGCCTCAAATGCTCCTCATTTCAGCATTGTCCATTTTCCCCCTTATATTCCCTTCATTCCCACTCCCACAAAATCTTCTGTTTTTGAGAGCTACCAGGGACTATCACGCATGTACACGCAGGCACACTACACTCAACTCTGGCCATTTTCTTCCACCAGCAGTGAGCTTCTTTCCCTGTGCTGATGGTCCACAAGCTCCAATGATCCACATGATGTTTCCATGAAGTCACAGTGAGCTGCCTTCTGAACTGTGGGTGATCTCACTTTGCAACCAATGAATGCCTCCCTCTCTGAAGCTGTTCTGTAGGCCTCCAACATTAGAGTTGTCAGTGGTCGAGTAGTGTAGTGTTTTTCCGAGTCTTGAGATCACCACAGCAATCTTCTTTTCCATTAAAATGGAGAGAAATGTCCATTCCCTCTGTGTTAAATTATATGAGTCCTAGAAAGTCTCCCTCTCCTGCTGCCAAAAGAAGATAATTCTTCTATTCAAAGAATCCTTCCAGTTTTCACTCTCCAAGGTAGCTGTTGCCATAAGTTATATGTTCCATTGCTCGGAGATAAGCCCATAGGTGCCGGAATTTAAGGCCAAGTGTACGAGTTTTACTTTGTGGTACTAACAATCTTCCCACAGCCTGAGCATCTCCTCCACCCCTGACATATAAGCTTTGGATTGAGTTTATATGTCAGTTTTTTCCCTTTGGATGGATTGTCTCCCATAACATTCTAAAGTATTATGGCAGGACCCCTGTAACACTTGTACATGTTTTCCAAAATACCTGAAAAACAAAGTGAGCAGAGCCAAGTTTCACACTGAGTAGATTCCGGTTGCGTATAAAATTGCCAGACAGATGACCTCTCTTGTCCTCCTAGCACTAAAATGCTGGCCTCAAGCTAAATATCTGCCAGAATTATCATGGTGACATCACAAAACATCAGAATTTCTACTATAAAAAGCTAAATTAGTGTTCTGATATTTGGAAATTGAGCCGATACCTATAACTCAGTAGGCTATTCCTAACAAAGTTTCAAGGATGTTTTAAAAGTAGCAAGTACAATTTGTGTAATGGCAGGGAATCGGGGAGGCAAATGGTGTACTGGTAGAACAAGGGGAATTTATTTCAAATCAAGGAAACTATTAAGCACACAAATGCTTGTAGAACTGTAACTGATGGGATTAAATAACCAATAAAACTTGTTTCCTGGCCTCAGGGCCTCTACAATGTTGCTAGAAAAAAAGAGACACATGTACAAGACTTAAAGTACAGGGCAGGATGTGTTCCATGCTGTAATAATGATATAAAATAAGATAGGGTTATAGGAAATGGAGAGTAATTATGGCAAAAAATTTTATTGAGTCAGAGCAGAAGTTGTTTAAGCTAAAACTTAGAAGTTTGTGTAACAAAGAGGCATTTCAACAAGAAAAATATGGATAAAGCAAAAGAAAGTACATGTCTTATCATGATTGAGGAATAAGTGTTTAAAGACATATACTTTGGCTAGATTTTGAAAGGCTATGAAAGGCTTGCTAAGGTATTTACATATTATTTTGAAGACACTGAGTAAACTGATAGCTGTTGTTTTCTACCTCTTTGGGCTCTGATCTTTAACCAAAAAAAAAAAAAAAAAAGCCCAATACCATGGGGATTTATTTTTCTATTTCTTATATGTTTTCCACCAATAAGACATAATTTCTGGTGATATTTCTTTTGTTTAAACTTTATATTTTGAAATATTTCAAACTCACAGGACAGTAGCAAAAATAATACCAAGCCCATATACAATGAAATCCAACATTCTCTCAGCTCCCAGATACCCAAATCCACCAACCACCAATTTTAACATTTTGCAACCTTTGCCATATCATGCTATCTATCTATCTATCTATCTATCTATCTATCTATCTATCTATCTATCTATCTATCTATCTATCTTCTGAACATTAGAGTGGGTTGCACATATCATACTCTTTAAACACATAATACTTTCATGTAGACATCCTATGAACAAAATTATTCACTTATATAACACCTTGAGTGCAGTTATCAAGTTCAAGAAACTTAACATTGATATAAAACTTACAGTCTATATTCTAATTTTTCTTAAGTCCCAATAATGCCCTTTTGAAGCCATTTCCCCTCCATTCCTAGATCCATCCAGTATCATGTATTGCATTTAATTGTCATTATCTCTTTAGTTTTGTTTTTTTTTTTCTTTTTTTAAATTGTGGAGATTTATATATCATAAAATCTTCCCATCCCAACTCCTACCAAGTACACAATTCAGTGGGATTAATCACATTCATTACATTGCAGTACCCTCAACAACATCCATTGCTGAAAATTTCCTTTGACCCCAAACAGAAGCCTTACATTCATTTTGCCTTAATTCCCCATTGCCCCTGCTGGTAACCTGTACTCTACTTTCTGCCTTTATGAGTTTGCATATCCTCTGATACAGATTTTTTGTGGTTTTCACTGGGTTTAACTTTAACATTCTAAATCTATAACAATCTGGTTTGCTTTGATCATGACTGCAATAGTATGCAAAACCTATGCTCCTATAGCCCACTATTCCCCCTCTTTTATGTAGCTCTTGTCACAAATTGCCTAGCTATACATTGAGTCCAAAACCACTGATTTATCATTACATTCTTGTATTTACCTCTTAGATCCTGAAGGGAGTGAAAATTGGAGTTACAAATCAATAAAGCAATAGTACTGGTATTTATATTTTCACATGTCATTATTTTTACCAGAAACCTTTATTTCCTCATGTGGCTTCAGTCAATTGTCTAGTGTCCTTTCCTTTCAACCTGCATAACTCTCACTAGCATTTCTTATAGGGCTGGTCTAGTAGTGACAAAGTCCCTCAATTCGTGTTTATCTGGAGATGTTTTGATTCCTCTCATATTTTTAAAAACAGATATTCGTTTGGCTATTTTCTTTCTTTCTTTCTTCCTTTCTCTCTCTCTCTCTCTCTCTCTCTCTCTCTCTCTCTCTCTCTCT
>JAKSZT010054215.1:36172735-36349735 GCA_026826555.1 Tolypeutes matacus
TCTCTCTCTCTCTCTCTCTCTCTCTCTCTCTCTCTCTCTCTCTCTTTCACTTTCAGCATTGTAAATATGTCTTCCCACTGCCTTCTTGCTTCCTTGGTCTCTGATGAGAAATCAACACTCCATCTTATTGAGGCTCTCTTGTATGTGACACTTTGGTTCTCTCTTGTGGCTTTCAGAATTCTCTCTTTATCTTTGGCATTTGAGTGATTATAACATGGTATGGTGTTTGGGTTTATCCTGTTTGGATTTAGTCAGGAGGGTTTGGTCAAGCTAAAATGGAACTGTTTTCTGAAAATCTCTAAGAGATGACTCTACTTTCTGAAAGTGGTAGAGCTCGTTTAGGGACTCCTTTTGAATGGGGAGGAGCTCATGAAAAAAACTGGCTTCTCAGGCTACATCCATGCATTGGTAGTACCAGCACTAAGTTTCCTAAGCCCCTGCTACAAGATAACCCTTGTACTAGAAGGGTTATCTTGTTTCCAACTTCCCAGCTCCTTCTCCTTCAGCAACATGAAAAGATTATACTTCCCTGCCCATCTCCAGAAGGGTGGATCCATATGATTTATTTTGGTCAATGAAATACGCACAGAATTGATGTTGTCATTTTACATTGAAATTTTAAGAGCCAGGAATGCTTCATCAGATTCTCCTTTTATGTTGTCTTGGTGCTGGGTAATGTTATAGCTAGAGGTATTGCTCTGTTATCCTGGCTCCCATGATGTGGAGCAGAATTCCCAACTAATCCATTATGGTTTAAGTCACTGAGATTTGGGGATTTTTAATTACTGCTATTATTCCCTGACCTTCAAAAAAGAGCTCATCTCAAAAAAGTAACATGACTCTACCAAGGTCATACAACCAGTTGGAAGCACAGTAGGCAAGAATCTTACTGTCTACCAATTCTGTGGTATTTTCCACTCTGTCCCTCTTCCAGGTCTAAAACGTAACCTTTTCTTAGCAACTCTATTCAATTAGCATATCCTTTTGGAACCATCATTTTCTCAGTTTCTATCAAATTGTTACCATTGTTTTCCTTTGCAGAACTGTCACTATACATATAAATATATTTATATTTCCTTCCTTTGAGTTCAATTTTAACAGGCTTCAGATGTTTTTAAAGGGTGTCTACTTCTACAAAATTGTAGAACTCAAATACCATTTATAAATAACAAATTCAGGCAAATTTGCCTGTGCAAGATAGATACATGAAAGGAACACCTGATCTGGCAAGAGAGCTCAGACAGTATCCTGGTAAGCCATTTATTTTTCAATCAGTTAGCAACATTGTATTCATATTACACACATTTTTCTTTTAATTTATTCCAGACAATAAAATTGGTAAGTATGATTCTCTAAGAAATACTCAAGGATCTAGGAAAAAAGCAATTAATCACTCATTTAGTTGTAGCTGGAGGAGAAAGATGCCAACATTGCAGTTCTTGAAATATTTGTGCACATATTCCTGTTGTATTTGTTGAGGAAATGTTATTTCTAGGGATTTCTGAGAAACATTTTTATATTATTAATACTCGGCTTCACACATTCAATCATTAGCACCATAGCTCTCTAAAACCTTTTCTTTTCCATTACTATTATCTTTTGGGTTCATCTTGTTATGTTGGTAACCCACTTATTACACATAAGCAGCTTGCACACAACTTATTCTTTGGATATATAAAATGTGGTATATACATACAATGGAATATTATTCACCCATAAAAAGGAATGAAGATCTGATACATGCAACAACATGGACAAAACCTGAAGACATCATGTTGAATGAAATAAGCCAGATATGAAATGATACATATTGTATGATCTCACTGATATGAAATAATTAGAATCAGCAAACTCAGAGTCAGAATCTAGAGTATACATTACCAGGGGACAGGTTGGGGTAGGGAATAGGGAGTTAAGTCTTAAAATGTACAGAGTTTCTACTTGGGTTGATTGTAATGTTTTGGTAATAGATGTTGGGGTTGGTAGCACAACATTGTGAACATAATTAATAGCACTGAATTATATATTTTGCATGTGGTTAAAAGGGGGAAATTTTAGGTTGTATATATGTTACTAGAATAAAAAAGTCTATGGAGTTGCACAATACAAACAGTGAACCCTAAGTTTAATCATAGATTATAGGTAATAGTACAATTATAAAGATGTTCTTTCATGAATTGTAATAAATATACCACACTAACTAAGGTATTAATAAAAGATGGCATACGGGAACTCTATTTTATGCATGATTTTTCTATAAACCTGCAACTTCTCTAATAATGATAAAAATGCTATTCTTTTCCTTTACTCCATTTCTCAACAACCTGAGAAAATGATCACTAATTATTTAGCTAGGATTCCTACCTGGACTGACTTGGCTGGAAAATGTACAGACTTTGTCCAAAGACAGATCAGTATTAGAACCTCATTTTTCTCACTTATTGCTCTATGTGATTTTGAGCAAGTTATCCTGAAATTTGATTTCTTCCTCTGTAAAATGATGCAATGAATACGTACATGTCAGGCCTTCCTGATATCAATGTATACAAAGCGTTCGCAAATCAAAGACACTCAAAAATTATAAGCAACAAATACCCTAGCTCAGGGTTTGTCTCTGCCCTCTGCTATGCTGTAGCAACTGCTATAGTAACCAGACCCAGCTGCAGGACACTGGCTCCTTTTGGAGAATAAAAATGATAAGCCATATTCTCTAAGATTCTAAAGAATCTAGAAAATATTAGACATACACACTTGTCAGATCCTCTTTCATTTCCCCCATACTGCCAGTGTGCTTAATACCAAGGGAAAGATCGGACAACTCCTGGTTGGGGCCACTTTTCCCTGCCATGATTATGTTCTTATATAGTGTACACGTGGGCAACAGCTTGGATACAGCAGTATTGCAAAGGGGTCTTCCAGTCTGATCTCTCTTGCAATAGTTTTATTTATTTTTCCTCTTCACAATTTGGACATAGGCTTCTTGAAAAATTCAAAGACTATGCTTTTTCCATGCTTTCATTACGTTTCATTTCTCTTGACCCAGGTTTAGCACACCTACTCTTCCATACATCTCACTATTTCTTCTGTTGTAGCCTTTCTCCCCAGATACCAACATGGGATCACCTGAAGCATGTTTCTTTTTTCTAGTTTGAATAAGCACCCTTAATCTCTTAGCTGGTTTTTACTTTCTGAAGTTATGTTAGTTGCATACACTTTCTTCCTTTACTAATTCTTCCCTGAAATGCTTGTACATTCTACTCTCAGCCACATCACCATGTATGGTACATCCAGTATTTACTTGTGTATGCCTATCAATAGCTTAGCATTGATGCTGGGAAATAAAAGATGTGGCTGAAAATCACACTGTGGACCATAAGGTCATGGTATGTAAGCATAAGAAAGGGACCAAGTGGAATAAATATAAAATCATTTCTTTCACTGTACACATTTAGAGACCCCATGCTACAACTCTTCCTACTCCCAAAATGCCAAGATAATTCACCATGATATAGGTACTGTTGCCATCTGGGAATAGAGCCAAATGGGATGTAGGATACAGCAAGCTGAGCACTTCTGTCAATTTTTCCATCTGGGAACAGCCAGAGAAGCTCTGGGTATATTTACAGAGACACTGAGTTGTGGCTCCCTCAACAGACTCAAGACGGCAGAGTATTTGAATAAGCAATTTTTCCAAGGTTGAGGTCCTGACCCTTGAGGGCTCATCAATATCCATAATGTCATAAACCATACTATAATTGTGGTATGCCTAGCATATGGACACTGCGCCTGGTTTCTCTTGAAACCTTAGCAAAATTTTTCTGGCTTCGTGCTAAACTTTCATTCATTGATTGCTTCTCTTTCAATCAAATTCATCCATTGGATTAATGTGACTTAAACCCATTAGATACATTTCCATTTAAGCAGATTATGTTTAATGTGACATCAAACATTTTAGAAAAAACTTAAAACAAAAAAGTCTAAATCCTGGATACATGGCAAGCAGCCAGATGACCACTGCATTATCCACCCCTCCACACCCCTAGAATCGTGCCAGTGCAGATCTCCAAAGTTCATTAGGATCTCAGGGCCTGATCCATTATGTCTGTACCATTAATAAATATGTGTTAATATTTTATTATTAAAATATTATATTTTAATAAATATTTGTTAAATCCACGGGCCTGGATTATTGAGTAACCAGAGAAATCATGAGGTAGGGAGTAAATAGGGTCATTCAAAATGCATGAATTCCTGGTTCACTATGTCTGAATAAGCATATCTCATAGTGGTTTGTTAGCATCAAACCCAGTCTTGAAATCAGAAGAAATGGATTTGGAAGTTGAGATTTGGAATTTTTAAACTGTATTTTCAACAAAATATTTAAACTCCTGGAGTTTCAGTTTTCTCATCTGTAAAGTGGGATAATAGTATCTTATCTTTCTGGCCTGTTGAGAAAGTCATGGGATAATGTGTTAAAATAAGTTTTAAAGCCATTGTTTGGATTAAGGTAAATATTTACATAAATTGTGCAATTGTCCTTACAATTTTCATTTGCAGATAAATGGAGCCCACAGCCATGACATTTGCTCATGTGTGATTTACTTGATTTGATTCAGTTCAAATCCCATCCATTTTTTGAACACTAACTAAATGTTTAGTTCTGAGTTACTGGTAATATAGGGTTTCTACCTGACCCAAAGGGCTGGAGTATGTGAGTTTAAAGACTAGAGGAATGCAATAAATAAATATGGGCATATTGAAATGTGAGCCATTATTTCCAGCTGGGATGACCTAAAGAACAAGGCAAATCAAAACCAAGGTGAACCTTGAATTATAGGAGAGATTTTGAAGATAGGAATATAGGAGAAGCACTGTTAGAGAATGCATACATATGTCAAAGCCTATAAAAACTGTACAGCACAAAGTGTAAATCATAATGTAAACTATAGACTTCAGTCAGTAGCAATACTTCAATAATGGTACATCAAGTGTAACAAAGGTACCACAGTACGTAAGATGTTAATAACAGGGGCACCTAGGTGTGTGGGGGTGTGGGTGTGGGTGGTGGGATTCTATGGCAATTCCCTGTACTTTTGGTGTAATTTTTCTATAAATCTAAAACTTCTCTAAAGATAAAGTTTATGATTACTAGAAAAACAAGTAAGTTATAGAAAAAGCTAAGTCGGATTGGACCAAAGCCCAGGAAACAAGCAAAAGGAAGTGGGAGATATTCTGGAAAAAGTAAGATAGTGCTAGATCATTGAGGGTCTTGAATGCCAGGGTGAGATGTGTGGACATAATTCTGAAGGCAATGGGACAATTCAAAAGTTGGAGCTGGGGCCTGACTGTATCTAAGCAGTGCTTAGAAAAGCACTGGAAAAACAGATTTTTTTTTAAAATGAGTAACTAGGAGGCAGATATGTGGTAGTTTTTTCCCCCATCTCCATTTGTTAAGTCAGTATTAAAAATTATACACGTTGTGCGAGGTGAGAAAGAAGCTGCAGGTAGAGAGTTTGGCTTTATGTCTATAATAACGTATTACTTATCATATTGTTATTACTTGATAAAACCTATCTCTAATTTTTAACACAAGATTTTTCCTTTGTTTTACTTGTGTTTTTATTCTGCCCAGCAATCTCTACTATTGTCCTTCTTCCTTTCTTTCTTTCTTTTTTTTTTTTTTCCTTCTTCCTTTCTAAAATGTCTTTAATGTCAGAACACGACCACGGCTCCTGTAAAGCCACCACTGGCTTGTCCAGCTCTTGCTATTCTTCCACTTCGTTATATCCATTCTTATTTTATAATCTAAAGTTCACAAAAAATGCCTAGTTATGTTCATGTGCTGCATGGTTAACTTAGTTGTGCGTTCATCTTGAAGCTCTCGTTATACTTCAAATCTCTATATGTGTAATTCTGTAATTTACATGTATTTTTGTTTTGAGCATGTGGTAGATAGGCAATGTGAAGGAATTACTTGTTTGGGTGATGGTAATCTTTTTCCTGTAGTATAATCTATTCTCTTTCTACAGCACTTGAAAATCAGTCAATCTGCACAGGTAGAATATTCTAGTCGGGTATGGACAAAGAGATGTTCGATTTCAAGTTTCCAATTTTAGGAGAAACAAAAGCAAGACCAGAAAACAGGAACAGATCTGGGAAATGAGTGTACCTTGGTTTCCCTGCTGGTTGCCAGCAGCATTAATCATGGAATCAGATTTCAGGTGCTGGGGAAAACAGGTTCTGCAGATATGTGTTTAATCTCTCAGATCTTTCTTTTTGTATATACAAGTGTAGCAGTTTGATATTGTTTATGAATTCCAAAAATAGATGTTGGATTGTGTTTGTAAACTGGTCTGTTCCTCTGGGCATATTAGATTTTATTAACTTCAGAGGTTTCACTTTTACTTGATTAAATTATGGTTAGGGCTTTGATTGGGCCATGTCAGTAGGACGCCCCAAGGGGGGTGGGGACTCACAGAGAAAATGTCACTACAGAGGAGATAGTTGGAGTTTTGATGCTGGAGCCCTAGGAAATAAATACACAGGAGAATACAGAGGAATAGATATGACTCCATACACATGGCAGAGGCCCCAGGAAGAGAGAGAGCCTGACAGTCTACAGTTGTCCTTGTGGTGAGAGCAGAGCAGGTAAGCCTAGGAAGAAATGAGCCCCGGGGAGAGAGACTAGCCTTATATCAGCCAACAGCTGAGACCAGAAGAGGCTAGAACCACAGAGCCTGAAGAGGAAGGCTGAACTCTCACAGAGACCAGCAGCCATCTTGTTTCAACAAGTGGCAACAGACTTTGGGGAAGGAAGTAAATTACACTTTATGGCCTTGTGACTGTAAGCTTCTACCCCAAACAAATACCGTTTATAAATGCCAATAGATTTCTGATAACTTACATTAGCACCCCTTTGGCTGACTAATACAACAGAGAGTTGAGAATGAAAAAGAGGCCTTCTTAAATTTTAGAGAAAATGAATGATGGAGATCACATGTAAGGTGAAATTAATCATTCCCTAACCTTATCCCCATAATATGAAATACCTAAACTGAGATTTTTCCATGAGTTTGATTGCTACTGCTTCCTCCATACCTTGGAGAATTAAACTGATTTGAAATGACATCTCACATCTTATGAAGAATAGGAAAAGAAAAATGAAAAAATTCACACTGAAGCCAATTAAGTCTAAATTACCCTGAAAATTAATATAAAAATACACATGAGGAAATTGAGGTTTGAAGAGATTAAGTGATTTATCCATGACCACTCTTTTAAATATTTCCAAAAATTAAAAACAATAGAAAGGCCAAATACATATAAATCCATGAGTTGATAGCTTCTTTCCACCTCATTTTGGGCTCATTTGCTATGGCAACATCATTCTAAGGTTTAATGAATTTTAAAGAATTCTGATCCTGTAAGTGTATGTAAGTGGAAAGATTAATGGGCATATATAAAGGAAGGAAGTAAGAAAACTAATTTTGTCATGGTTTTCTGTATAAAAGCAAGGAAGCACAAAGTTTCTGCATCACAAAATTTAGGGGGATGGCTTTGAATTCACTCAATTGTTGAACTGATTGTGGGGAAACATACAAGTGAACTGGTTGGGCTATGGCAATAAAGGCTGCAGAATATTTTCTAAGTTCCTCCAATTTAAGGTAAATTCTAATTTCATTTAGAATTTATTAGTTTTATGAGGAATTTCTGAGGATGTAGTGCAAATTGAATGCCTGAGTTTAGAGATAAATTCAGAAAAATTCAGGACACAAAATTTGACCAGGTCAACATAGGGTCTATTTAAGACCAGCCTTTCCCTCTAAAGAAGCAGATATATTTTCCTGAGGAAATGACAATGAAATTCGAAAGAGATAGAAGATTACAAATAATTGCATTGTAATTTAAGAAAGTATTTGCTACCATATAAAAGAGTAATAGATAAGCCTGGCAGGTATACAGCCTTTATGAAATAGTGAATTGGGTAAAAAATTGACTGAAATATAGAAGCTGGACTATGGCAATAAATAGCTCTTCTAATGGAAATAGCAAAAGTTCCATCACTGAGGTCATTTACAATGGAGTTGGTCAAAGTACTGGAAAATATTTTTAGATAACAACGCTGGGAAAGATGGAATAGATGTTCTAGTAGACTTTCCCTTTCCTTAACTCTGGAGACCAGGTGGCTAAGAATCAAGTAAATTTGACAAGTGGAATATTAAAGAGAATCAGGTCTGGGTGCACTCCTGTACATATGAGAAAGGATCTTTCGGTCTACGGAGAAATACTGCTCAATTCTATCTCAGGAGCCATTTACCTGATATATAGGAGGCCCGGAAAGAAACAAGCCCTATGCAAGGAGAGAGAGGACTACAGGATCACTTAAGCATGAAACCTTAAGAGGCTGGGCCCACGGAGCTCAAAAGGAAAGGGCAAACCGGGATGGGAAGGCTGAAATCTGGGCAGAGATCAGCAGCCATCTTGCTTCACCACATGGCGACACGCCAGGATTTACAGTAGCTAATTTTGGTGAGAAAGCAGCTCTGATGGTGCCTCAGTTTGGACTTTTCTTGGCCTTGTAACTATAAGCCTTTATCCCAAATAAATCCTCTTTATGAAAGCAACAGATGTCTGGTACTTTGCATCAGCACCCCTTTTTGCAAACCAATACAGTGGGTTCTGCTCTGTCTCTGTGGTTTTTTTCCCTATGCCTGTGGCTTTTTATTCCTCCATTTATAAAGGACTTCAGTAAGAGAATTAAGACCTGCCCTGGGTCATGACCCATTAAAATGATTTAATCAAACAGAAGGTCCCTTAAATAAATATAATCAAAAGGTCACAACAGGAGCGGATGTGGCTCAAGCCATTGAGTGCCTGCTTCCCACATGGGAGGTCCCAGGTTAGGTTCCTGGTGCCTCCTAAAAAACAAAACAAAACAATAACAACAACAAAAACAACAAGAAAACAAATGGAAAAACCAACTCAGGCAACCCGATGTGGCTCAGAGGTTGAGTGCCGGCTTCCCACATACAAGGTCCCTGGTTCAATCCCTGGCTCTGGTAACTTGAAAAAAAAAAAAAATGTCCCATCTACAATAGGTTTACATGCACAGGAATGGGTTAGCTTTAATAACAGGATTTTCTGGGGCCAACGAAAGACCCAAACTGCCACAGTAGGCATGAAAAGTTCTTGTTGATTTTACAAATCAATTAATTAACTAATACTTTAGGAACCATGGTGAAATAAAATAATAGAAGATGCAATGGGATAAGAAAATGCACATTATATGACAATAATGCTATAATACAGTGATATCTAAAAGTGTAAACAAGAAATGGGGTTCGAAGAAGAGAAATTAACATGTGGAATTGGAGTTTGTATAGACTTCATGAAACCCATGTTTGAGGTGAACAGAGTTTTAATAGCCTGGGAGAGAGAAAATGTCTATGAGAAGCAAACAGAACAAAATCAACAAAGAAGTAGAGAGAATGTATATGGACAAAAGTAAGTGATTGAATTGCATTGGCTTATAGGTTATGTTTAGAGAAATATGAGGAGATAAGCTGGCAGAAGAAACTTCAGGGTATGGCAAATGAGACCATATAACAGTGACACTATCTATGACAAAATAATATGGGATGAGGAAACCACATATGTAAAGGAAAGAGGAACTCAAACATGACACAAATATTCATAATGCTCTTGTTCTCCAATATGGTATGATGAAAAATTTCAAACATAGAAAACTGCAAGAATAAGACAATGAATGCCCATATGACCACCATCTAGAAATAATGACAACTATTATTTTGCCAAATATGCCTATCACCTTTGTTTGCTTGCTTATTTATTTATTTACTTTTTGTGGTTGCATCTGGGAGTCAGATGCAGGCTTTGAAATATTTCACCTCTAAATACTTCAGAATGTACCTCAGAAAAATAGGAAAAAGCATAACTGTAAAACTGTCATATCAAAAAGTTATAATTTTGCATTTTTTGGTAAACCAAGATACAATCAAGGTTCATCCATGGTATTTACTTGTTAAACATTTTTAGTCTCTTTAATCTAAAATAGATTCCCACCATTTTTTAAAAATTGGATTACAAAATTGACTTTCTGGGAAGACTAGAATATTACCATCCAGAATGTCCTATCATTCTAGATTTTTTTAATTATTTCCTCTAGGTATATTTTAACATATTTCTTTATTCCTCTGAATTTACTGCATAATAAAATTAGATATAAAGTATTGATTAGATTTGTGAGAATATGTCATAGTGTTGCTCATATTATTTATTGCCTCAAATCAGGAGACACATAATATCAGTTTGTCCTGTTATTTTTGATTCTATGTTTACTCAATTGGTTAAAGTTGTGGTTGAAGAGATATGTCCTTAAACATATATATGTTTTCCCTTTTCAATTAGCTATTAATCAGACACCAGGTGAATATCCTATTCCCTGATGGTTTATGCAGTTACTCATGATTCTTGCTTTAATTGATTGTACCATTGTAGGTTATAAAATGGTAATTTAAAAATTCTATCGCTATTATATTTATTAGCTAGTATTCTTTGGTATAAAAGGGCCTTGCTTTCAGCCACAAAGAATGAACAAAGTAAAATAAAGGCTAGTTTTTTTGTTGTTGTTGTTTTGTTTTGTTTTGGTTTTTTTTGCTTTTTAGATTACCAATCTTTAGAATAATAATGACTTATTGAAATGAGTCATTCTGATGATGGTAAATTTTTGTTCCCTAGACACTCCCTTTTTTGAGTAATGTTATGGTCTCATGAATTTTTATGTATGCACATTGTTACTGTTAATTAATTTTTCATTCTTTATTATGTTCAAAATTTTACAAATTGCAGTTGGAGCACCTCCAAGATGGTTCCAGTATTTTTTAAAACATTCTTGGTCTTTGAGCACTCCCTTGCTTTTGAACACAAGATCACCAGGTGCAATTTGTGCTTCTCCTGTCCTGGACCTGGAATCAGCCATTTCTCCCAGGAATGCTATTTTTTAAGAAACTGACAGTTATGTGCTGTGTTATCACAGCCCCTAGAAACTTTTGATAGGAATACATATGTCTAAATGACATATTTATATTACTATTTTCAATCAAATAATAACACAGTATGTCTTTTCTTTGTTTACTTCATATTTGATTTCTTTTTATTTAGATTGAACACCATAGTTCCATGAAAACATGAATATATTTACTTATTTGGTTCATATACAACACACACAAAATAGTTTCAAAATTGCAATCTCATTAATATTATTAACAGTTTTCTTCTTTGGTGAATTTCTTGTTCATCTCTGTTGCCCATTTTTCTATTAAATATCCCTTCAATGATTTGTGTGTTTTTTCATTAATATGGATATTAGGAAAGTTTTCTGTCATACATATATTGCAAATAACATGGACTGGTCTCTCTTATCTTTATCCTTCCTTCCACATATAAACTTGCTGGCTACCTTGGTAGCTGGATTTGTTTTCCCCATTAAAACAATGATTACACATATGTCCCTAGGTATGGGAGCAGTATCACAGAGTGTGGGGACAGGATTCAAGCCTAGTCCAGCTTAATTTTGCCTTTCTGCTCTCCTTCTACAGTGCCTTCCTGGTACAATTATTCGGTTATCTGAGTTGACAATTAGTGTATCTTGGCTATTTTGAATATTCTTGAATATTTGTCCATATTTTGGCATTTCCTATTGAACAGATTCTATGAAGATTATTGCTGTATAAAAGTGATAGGCTTAGCAGATATAATATAACACATGGGCATAAACTAGAAACAATAGCCCTATATTACATCATTAAGAAAGAAGCAGGTAAACTTAAATGGGTAAAATGTAGAAATTGAAATGCATGAAAGTTTAATTGCTCTGTGTTATAATTGCTCAGTAAAGAGACTTTTTGCAAACATCCCTTAAAAAAATTAAGGGCCCACATTCCTCTACACAAATGGAGTTTTAGGCAATTGTTCAGCTATAGGCTGCTTTTAAAAAAATGTTTTTTGAGGATTTTAGCTAAGGTGAGGATTCACTCTATGCTAATTATCTAATTATCTCATTTAATCCTCTCTAAATAAGCCTGCATTTCTCATTAAAAAGTTCCATTGCATAAGTACTTAAGTGTAGCTCAGGAAGTGTTAAGCAGCCTGCCTAAATGCATAGAGCTAATGAGAGTGAAGCCAAGATTAAATCTTAGTCTGTTCTATTTTTTTTAAGCCTGTTTTCTTTAGCAATACCAAAACTGCTTCCAAGAAAAAAAAAAAATACAACTTTAGTTTGAGGAAAAATTAAAAATAAAAAAAACAACGAACTACAGTACTTAAATTGAAAACTTGCAAGTTATGTTGTTCTCTCTCTATTAAATCATCTCCATAGCATTGAATTAATTATGGGAAACGATAAATGTCCAGAAAAGAACAACTTGGCGGATGAAGTCATAGGTAAATCATATCACTTGGGAGTAAGAAGGAAGTAAGGGCATTAAGCTAGAAGAGGAAGAGATTTAAGTCATATTATCTCCAGATCTTTGAAAGGCTGCAGCATTGAAGGCAGATTCATCTTATCCTGTGAAGTAATTACACAAAAGGAAGAAGTTATGGAAATTATTTCACTATAAGAAAGGAGTTTTCTATTCAATAAAAGTTACAGACAGGTACTCTATCCATGACTCTATTATCCTTGGTCTATCCCAGACCAACATTGGAAGCAGGAGTTCTTAACAAGAGGTCCATGAGCTTGAACTGAAATTCAAATAAACATTATTCTTGTGGGGACGTGTTGGTGTGGGTGTGATATATTTATTAAATAATACACAGTATAGTGTGGACTTAGTAAGGGGTCCATGGTTTTCACCTGACTGGCAAAAGGGTCCATGGAACAAAAAAGGTTAAGAACCCCTGATTGGCAGGATGGTGTAGTAAATTGACTCCACACAGAAACCAGTACTGAAACTTTCTCCCTAACCAAAGGTTAGTTAAAAGTCCTTTTTGGCAAGGGATGGTTTTCATGGAACAAGCTTCTGCCAATACACATGCAGAGATTAGTAACACAGAGAATCTGTTTTCCCATTTCCCTAAGTGTAACTCAAAGTAGACACAGGAAAGATTATATTCTCCTGTGACTTTTCATTTAAAAGTTTATTTCTGTATTATCAGAATTGCCCATTCGGTTTTTGAACACTTAGAGAAGTGTACGCAAGTCCAAACCTCATTGAAGACTCCACTAAAATACTCTCCCCACCTTAAGAGCAAGGTTCTTGACATCATAGAAGAAACAAGATACTTTCAATTACAGATTAGGATAAATGATTTAAACAAGCAAAATATTAACTTGAGTGCAATTTAACCTTCTCACTTTTCCTATTGCTCTCAGGTCCCCTCAACCAAATTTGGCTGTTGACTCTGACTTCCTATTTCTTGGGTATCACCTATTCTCACCCTCAGCCTTCTCTTACCTGCCCTGAGTGTCTGCTTCCCCCAACTTACCCTCCACCCTTTTCGGTTTCTTAGTTTGCCTCTGACTGCAGGCCTCCTCTTATGCGTGAGGAGACTTCAGACCTATGCATGGAATCTGATTACTCTAATGAACCAGAATATCCTATTCCAATTGTTCTCAAACAATATATGCATAAAACCTCATGGTTGGAGGGAGATTCTACAAATGCAAACTTCAAAGACAATCCTTCCAAAATTTGACTGGAGAGCTACGGGGTGAATCACTTAAATCTGCATTTTAACTAGCACTCCCTGTGGTGATTCTGATGTAGGTGGTCTACACTGATTGCCTTATCATTCAATTTGGTAATATAAGAATAACATCACTTCTGTCTATGTCAAGGATTTTTGTGAGGCTCAAATGAGATAGTCTTTGTGTTGATAACAATGCTGTTTGTTGTCATTATTATTAGAGACTTGGCTTGTACGCACACTGCTTATTCCTTTTTATTAGTTTACTAGAGACTGTCACCTCAAAGCCAGGTTTACCTCCAGGATCTGGGTGATATAAAAAATTGTAGAACTTTATAGATAGAAGAGTCTGTGGAGACTTTGTAGATCAAACCTCTTAATTCTTTAGTTCATCCATTCACTCACTTGTTTACTCAGTTAAATACTGTTCTGGAAGCATGTACAGCATGTACAAAAAAGCCAGAGAAGAGAGTGGCCAACTTCCAGGTGAAGTCAAGAGAAGATGTGCAAAATAGACCTTTGGTCTGGATCTCGAATGTGGAGTAGAATTTTGACAAGCAATGAAATGTAGTATAGGCAGAAAGAAAGGTGTGAACAAAAGGCATTTTAATAGAGAGGGCTCACTCTTTTATGATGCTGGGTGGGTCTGAAATTTGCCAGCTGGCAAGAAAGAATAATTGGAAGTCAACTGTATATAATGATATATATATATACACACACATATGTATACATACACACTAAATACAAATTTATATGCACACAGGTACACACACATAACATGTGTGATAATTATGTTAGCCATTGAAGAAATGAGTGCAATGTGGAGGTGAGGATACAAACTAGGAGGCCACTGCAATAGTCTAGGTATTAAAGAGTGAAGAAACCTAAACCAAAGCTGCAGGTATCAATGGGAGGAATGTATACCAGGAAACATTAAATTTAAATCAACATATTTTGTCAATAATAGCCCCCAACAGGTGATAGAATCGAGAAATTCCTATTGTCTGCCAACAGGAACCAAGCCAAGGCCTAGGAAGTTTGGAATAGCTGTAAACTAGTAAGCTAGTTAGAGGAAGGGGTAACAGTTGATAGGCATGCACTTGAGAAAATGTACTACTACCAAATAAAAGTAGTGCTGCGTCCAAGAATGAAGGGGATTAGATAGAAGACTGGATAAAGCCAACACCTGAAGGAGGCCATATTAAGCCCCAGAGACAATCAATTTAGCAAAGCAAACCTGGAAAGCAAAGACCACGACTATAACTTGAATCTTTTGTCACTAAAACAAATGCAACATTGCTTTATTTCTTGTTTCTATTTTTTCTATGCAAATTGGACTTAAACCATTAGATTTAAAACCTGTAGTAGGGTTCAAAAATAGATGTTAAATTGTAAAGAAATCAAAACAAAATGAAAAGAAACTCTCAACTGCTAAGGCTATCAAATGATTTGTCTTTTAAGTGTCAGCCTGGCTTGAATTATTTGCATTCTGGATGTGGCCTAATGGTGAATATTGTCCAGGAAAGAGAAACCATTTATTTTAAAGATAAGATAACCATCTACAAGTCCCTACAGGTGTAAATACCAGAGGGAAAAGCTGAATTATTTGTAATACAAAATGGTGTAATTAACTCTCCAGGTAATGTGAGGGGACTGAAAACCAAGAAATTGAAGGTAATGTCAGGGAACCACTCCTTAAAGATGAAACCTAGGAGAGGTCTGATGTAGAAACATCCTAGGGTGTGGTGGGAGCTGTTTTAACAGCTTCATCTGCACTGGGCAGAGGCTGAAAATATTTACGTTCAGAAAATGATGTCCTGCAAAAGACAGGACAAGAATAGTTAAGCTCCAATCTTGTTGTAATCCGTAGAATCATCAAATTATTCATTCTTTTTTGAAAACAGAGACAAGATTGAGGTGACCCAGGCTACACATATGACTATTTGTGATTCTTCTACATAACTCATTCTTTCGAGTATGTACTTTGAACTTGCCTGTCCTCCCATCCCCCACCCCACCCCCACATACATACATACACACACACACACACACAACCCTCCCTCTGTAGAAATACGCATTTCCCTTTCTGAGATAGCTAACACTAGCAGTTACTGCAAGCATAATATGGAAAGGTGAGTAGGAAAACTGTTCGCAAATGATGCATGGCACTGTAGAGAGGCACACTAATAATTGAGGGCAATTAGCTATTTCACAATAAAGCCACATGCCTATGGGTTTGTAGTTGCACTTTTTTACCCTTTTTAAATCCAATTAGGTGAATTTGCCAGCAGTGTCCATTGCAATCTTGGTATCTATGGTAACTCCTGAGGGGGAAAAAAAGGAGAGCCACTATGTTGTTCTGTCCTCATATTTAAGGAGTTCTTGGAGTATGTATATTTTAAGATATGAGAACCACAATGAGTCATAGACTGTTTTTGCTTAACAGCAAAACATGTCCGTTAGAATTGAGGAGTCATGTTGAAACTAAGCGCTACTGGAATTGGTGGTACCAACGACAGAGATACTGCACAATATACCTTTCCCTTGGACATGACCAGCCACAGCTGCAGAGATCCCGTGATGCCCTGCTTTCTGACATATAGGGTGGATGACACAAAAAGCAGGAGGGTGGAGTCAGACATCTCTTTCTAAGCACTAAATGAACTCTGCACTCAATAAGCTCTGCCCCTTTGGAGCTTGAACAGGCATCTTTTCCACAATACTTAATTGGACATTGCCCCTGTGATATAAAGGGTGATAGGAGGGGCTTCTGCATATCTAACCATTGCTTTCCAGTGTTCAGAATAAATGAAGGCATGTTTCCAATTTGTTCACTTTGGTCACACTTTTCCATTTGCAGCAGAGTAGCATGGTAAGAACAAGGTAAGAACAAGATGGAATTTTAGAGGTCTGATTCGAATTTTAATTTTACCATTGAAGAAAGAATGGATGGTAGTATATAAGGAGTGAAACTCCAAGAGGGAAAATGAAAGCCTCAAGGCTTATAGTGGCAACATTCTTTCTGCTTTTCATCACATTACCTTCATTCCAACACTCCTGCAAAGAGACAGGCTACAAATACTTGTTTGAAGGCCCAGAGAGGACCAAATATCATCCCCTAGTATAAATTGTTTGTTTTTCTCACAGTTCAGCATGAACATCCTTTGATTCACATCTGATTAGATTTCTGGTTCAACTGTATTTAATTCTTAACAATTATTTGAAATTAAACTTTATCCTGAATTGCATCGTTTAATTTTCTACCTGAAAATTACTTTGAACTCCATGAGATAATACTAACTAAGGCAAGGACATCATCACAGTTTTCTCATCACCTGAGAACTACAGGTTAAAGTGAATGACTCCAAGCATAGTGGTATCTTTTTTCTACATGATTTCTGAGGTTAGTAGTTCACCAATGGTCTGACTCATTTAAGAAGTTCCACACAGTGATGTAGGAGAGAGAGGGGGAAATTGCTCAATCATTTGTTCTTATTTCCTGGCAAGACTGAAATATCCTTTAGAGAAAGGACCATTTCTCATGTACTTATGATTCTTCAATTCCTAGTATTAATATCTATCATTTATTGAGCCTTCCTTGTTTAAAACTATCTCTAATGCCCTCACCAATCCTACATAGAAGATATTATTAATTATTAGCTATCTACTCTCTTCTTTTATTACAGATAAGGATGCTAACAAAGCATGTTCAATAACATGTAGTAGCATAAAGCAGTTAAGTAATTCATTGCTATATTAAATAGCACCAGATACCACAAAACAGTTAAGTAAGGTATTGAAAAATCTCATGGCTAATATGAAGTACAGTGGATTGAAAACCAAGTCTATAAGATTCTAAGTCCTACACCTTTTCCATTACATCACACACACTGTCTCTCATTTCATGTAGTAGAATTTCAATAGTTCTGTGGTGTGTGTAGCATTATGTTAGGACTGGGGCTTATGGGTGATGCTTCCATCACCTATAGAGAAACAAAAACTAATTAATTCCATAATGAATTTTTCAATAACAATTCTATAATACATTCTTCAGTATTCTCTGATGCATTCTTCAGAATATTCAGAGTAATTTCACAGTGATTTATTTTTTACTTGTATTAATGCCATTATCTACATTTTACAGAAAAGGGTGCTAAAAAAAATAGAATCAATCATTTATGGAAGCTCATTTCTGGAAAAGAGATTTTAAGGTTTATTAGGTACAAATATATCATTTAACAATAAATAACGATGGTGAATAATTATTGTTTATGATGTGCCCAGTACTGTGATAAACGTGAGAAAAAAGCTTTATCACATCCCCAATCAAGATGGAGGAGGGAGATGTTTCAGAAACTTTGAACAAAGAGTAAGACCTTACAGAAACATCTTTCTCAAAGCTCCAGAAAACAAGGAAATGACTGCAAACAGGGCAAGCATTGAATCAAGAAGAAGGCTACTACTTTAAAAGTGGTAGGATGATAATAAGTCTACTTTAGTCCATTGTTCATTCCCCAGTCTTGAGGACTTTGGGATGGTGATGCCCACTCTGCTTCTAACTGAGAGGGAGCTTAGATCCCATGGGACAGATGGATGGAACTATCTTGCCTGCAGTTGCAGACTCTCTGATCCTTGGGATGGGCATTATTCTACTATAGACTTATTATTATTCTAGCAATGGAAGGACACTTATCATTGATATAAAGGCAGTGGCCACCAGAGGTTCTGAGGGAGGGAGAGGGAAGAATGGGTGTAATATAGGGGCATTTTCTGGACATTGGAGTTGTCCTGCATGACATTGCAGTGATGGATACAGGCCATTGTATATTTTGTCATAACCTACAAAACCGTGCAGGACAGGGTGTAAACTATAATGTAAACTGTAATCCATAGTTAGTAGCAATGCTTCAATGTGTGTTCATCAATTGTAACAAATGTATGACACTAATGAAGGATGTTGTTGATGTGGGAAAGTGTGGGAGGGTGAGGGAGTAGGGCATATGGGAATCCCTCATATTTTTTATGTAATATTTATGTAATCTAAAGCTTCTTTAAAAATAAAAAAATGAATAATAATTTTTTAAAAAGTGGTAGTATCTCATGGTGCCTTGGTTGGCCCTCCCCCAACTCTCACCAGCTCAGTGCAGAGCCAACCAGGGCTCCTAGTGGTTATCCTTGGTCTCCATTGCAGAGGAAGCAGAGCAACCCTTGGGTACATTCTGGGAGCATGTAAGTCTGGCCCAATCTGTCTGGTGGTGGTCTGAGGGTATACCTATCCCAGAAATTTCCCTGCCTGTAAAGGTGCCTCACTGAAATTTTCTACAGAAAGCTGTGGGAAAGCAGTCAAGTCATGCAGTTTGGAGTAAGGGATCGCTGCAGTGTCTAGAACCATGAAGAAACTGTTTCCTAGGGAAGAGGGGTCATTTCTATCTACGTAAACAGGGAAATTTCTAGAGCTGAACACACATACCTAAAACAAGATGCATGTGTGGAAACAACAAGGGAGTACCCTTCTTTTGACCTAGAGCTTTCTCTAAACTCATCTTAAGGTTAAGCTCTGAAGGAGAGCAGTCTCATAGGTCAATCTGCAAAGACTGGGAAAGGTGTTTTATTTTTTTTTCTTCTTTTTCTTTTTTGTTAGCTCCTGGCATTCAAGGGAAGCTTTGCCATAATATTAGCTGGATACAAGCTTAAGGAACGGATGACTCAGAGTCTAAATTCCAGTGATAATATATTAAAATATCCAAATGTGTAGGTTTCATGGAAAGATTACAAAACATACAAAGAAAGAGGAAGCAATGGCCCAGGCAAAGGAAAAGATTAAAGTATTAGAAATCATCAAGGAAGAGGATCAGATCTGGAACATTTCAGACAAAGACTTTTTTAATAAAAATATCCTAAATATGCACAAAGAGGTAAAGGATGAAAGGAAATCAAGAAAACAATAGGTGAACACAAAGAGAATATCAATATAGAGATGGAAATAATGAAAAGGAAACAAACAGTTGTGAAGTCCACAGAAACAAAAATTAAAAATATCCTGGAGGAGTTCTACAGCAGATTGGAGCTGTCAAAGGAAAGAATCCATGAACTTAAAGATAAGACAATTGAAACCATCAGATCTGAGGGGTAGAAAGAAGAAAGAATGAAGAAAAGAGAACAAAGTCTGAGGAGCCTATGAGACAATGTATGTGTTGTGAGAGTCCCAGAAGAAGAAAGAAAGGGGCAGAGAGAATACTCAAAGAAATAATGGCTGAAAACTTTGCCAATTTAATGAAAGAAATAAATATATGTGTATATATCTAAGGTGCTCAACAAATTCCAAAGAGGAAGAATCCAAATAAACCCATACTGCCACATATTGTCATCAAACTACTGAATGCCAAAGATCAAGAGAGAATTCCTTAGGGTTCTATCTCCTGAACTGAAACTAGCGAACCAAATTTGAAAATGTGATTTCATAAAATGACATTTTCTTGCTTAAAACCTCTATGTCTCTCCATTTCATTAGAATGAAATCCAAATCCAATCTGCTTCTCATAATGTAAACATTTGCTGCTGCTTCTGGGGTTTGTTTTCTCTCTTATCAGGAATCTAACCATTCTTCTATCCTAGCTCATGTGATTATGGTGGAGCTAATTTTATCCCAAGGTCCATTTGACTCAGTCAGAGCATACCAGCTCCATGGCCACAATAAATATTTTATGGATACACATGTGACTAAAGCTTGATAGGTGAGAATCTTCCTTGGAGCTAATGGAAAAGAGGATCTATTTCTCACTGAGAATACAAAGACTTAATATGAGATTTGCTGATAGCCATCTTTCTCCCTACATGTGGATAATGAACTTACTTGAGAAGAAGGAAAAAGAGTAAAACTGGCTTTGAGAAAATGAGAGAGAGAACAAGCGAGAGAGTACAGAGTCCTGACAAACTACTTGCACTCCTACATCATATAGCACCTTCAAGCCAGTTTCTCTTTGGACTTTTCAGAGATATGAGTTAATATATTATCATACTACATGGTTTGAGTTGGGTTTCTAATGCTTTCATCCCGAAGTGTTGCATCTAACTCACATAGACTATAAATCCCTGTTTGATCTTTATGTCAATCTTGCCTGAGGTCACTTTCCTACTTGCTTATTATGTTCTTATCACAGGGACCTTTCATTTTCTACAGGTCTTTCCAAACTTCACAAATGCAGTCCATGTACTTGCAATGTTTTACACAGTGGCCCCTCTATTTAGATCTCAGCCTAGCTGTTGCCTACTCAGACAGACTAGCCCTGACCACTCTCTCTAAAAGGACCTGTAATTACAGTCTTCTGCCATTTGCTTCAATGTACTTTCCTAATTTTAGTTTCATATATATTATTTGCATATATGCTCTTGCCATTATTCACCATACACCAAAGCCTGTATGCTCTGTGACTGTTAGAACCAAATGGGATTGATTTACAACCTTGCCAAAATATATGTTGTCTTTGTTACTTAGTATTTATTCCTATTTGAATGAATAAAAAAATTCTCAAAAATCATATGAATGAAATGACATTTGAAAAGAGAAGCAGATATACAAACTGAGGCAAAATTTGAAAGTTTTCCTATGAGTAAATCAGGTAGCAATCACAGGACTCCAAGGGGGGAAAAAAACTTCATACGTGACCAATTTTTTAAGGTAATTTTTTTCGGATAATATGCTATTCCACTTGGATAGTCAAATAACTTGACACCCATTACTATATTTTTTACAGGTAGAAGATATATTAGAGACTGTCTCATTTTTTTTTATAGATAAGACATTCAATTTCTGAGAAATTAATCAACTTTTCTAAGATCACACAGCTAGTCAGGAATAGACTCATGATGAAAATCAATCTTTTAAATTCTAGACCAGTGATCTCTTTACCCCATCATATTAAATTTTATTTCAGTCATATCATAATCAATGTTTCCAGTATTCATGTTAAGACTGGAAATAGACATTACCATGTATGGATTCCAGTTGATTTGGTACTTAATGAAAATCCTCTGCCCTAATTAAAGGGCCTCTGTTAAACCTGATTTCACTCCACATTCTTCCTCTATAAATCTCCCTCATTTAGCCAGAATAACCTCAAGTGCCTCCTCTATTCATCCACAATTAAGCAACTACTTTTCAACTCAATGCCTTACTCATTCCTTATCTCCTACTAAATCCTGCCCCTCCTCTCTGACTGAACTCCTACAGAGGTTTCAACAACCACTTTTCACAGGATGCCTCACCTGGCTACTGAAGCCAGCACTTCTGTCCTTCTCAGGACTATAGCATGTTAGTATTTTTTCAAATTATTTTTATCAATGCACTTTTGTCTTGTTCTTATTTGCTTCCTATTCATCAATTTAATAGATCTCCTCAAAGTGGGAGAATGCTTTCTCCTTCTTTGATAATTTCCACAGGGTTAAGCATAAAACCCTAAACAACTTAATTTTGTCCATTGACTGACTTATTGGTCCTCAATAAATGTAGTCATATCAACTGGATTCATATAGGTTATAGTGAAATTCAGGGAAAACCCCAAAACCCATGTTAGAGTGTTCAGCCTTATTAGTCACAAGACATATTGATAAACAAAATCATCACAGCAGTTAAATTTCACCTTTCTAGTAATGACATGATCAGAGAACAGAGAAGGACACAAAGACAACGCATTTCTGGAGAGTTCAGTTACATTGGGAAGCAGGAAAGGAGTTAATGGCAAAATCTCTGGGCAATGTGACTCTTCATGGTGCTAAAAGTTTATGTTATGGACCATAACTATGCTTCAAACCCAGTGACTTTTCTTCTTATATGAGAGATCATTGCCAGTGTTCAATTTTGAGAAACACAGACTTAAGATCTCCCGTTATGCCTGGGGGTTAAAAACACATTCATGGTGCAGCTTGAAAACCTACCAAGGTTTGTAGCGGCAGCTGTTGGCAGCCACAATATTAAAATAATCTTCCTTCAATCAGCAAGAATGATTTTACACAAGGGATCAATTATTCAATAGTGACTGTTTAAAGTAAAAGTTTTATTGGGGCAGAGGGAAAAAAAGAGCAATAAATAGACTGTCAGAAACACTGGAACCTGTCTGATTAGGACCACATTATGAGAAAGTCATGATACAGACAGAGAATAATCTTTGGGAAATTTCCACCCAAGTCTTGTAAAAACCATTGCTTCTGATTGACTCCTTTTATTTTTATAGACACAATATTGCAGAATGAATTATTTATTGAATATAAGAGGCAAAAAGGCTAGCAAACAGTTTCTGGGAACCAAAATCAAATTATTCATGCTCCAACAGGTACCTTGGGCCTTCCTGTGGAAGAAATATCAATCGATTTCTGTGTAAACTTGATATTTAGCTCAATTTAACATTTCTGGATTTTAATTTTGAAAAGAAAGGCCATGCTTTATTGCCTCTTCTCCATATGACATTTTTGACCTATGTCTCCAATGGTCAAAGTGGGTGATTTAGTTTAATAAAGAAAATATGTGCCAAAATATTGACACATATTTTCTTTATTTGACTGAACAATAAATGGCAAGTTAAACCTTATTTGATGATAATTTTATTCAAACAGGTTTCTTCTGAAGAGACATTATTTACATCTCCCTTGCCAGTCTGTTTCCATACATTTCTGTTCCTTTCTGCTATCACTTATCTCCACACCATCCACTTCTAACAGTTTTCATTCTCCTCAATTAATATAAAAATAGAATGTTAGAATATAAAATAACTTCATACTGTTGACATTGTATTTTTCTTCTCAGAAATCCATAGAATAGAATTTTATAATGTGAAAATAAAAACCTTAGGTATTGGTCAGCTGATATGATTTCATTATTTCTCCTTTGGAGGAAACTAAGGAAAGACAAGAAGAAAACATTTTCACAGCAAAGCAGATAATTCAAATGTCTTGGAGTATCAGAAGAAGTGTCATTGCATACATTCAAGAGAGTTATTCTACTGAAAGGGGACGATTCAGAGATTCTGAAGAAGGAAAGTTTAGGGACCCAATCCTGGGTAAGACAGTTGTACAACAGGTGTTCCACAAACATCCCCACTTCACAACACCCTTAGAAGGTAGATGTTTTTATTGCTATTTTAAAATGAAAACACATGGCTCCCAGATACTAAATGACTCTAAAAATCATACAGCTGCTAATTATTACACATCTAACCAGGATTCAAGTCCAGTCTATTCTACTCCATGCTGTTGTTTCAACCCAGTCTTTCTCTATCTCCCATTGGTAATTGCCAGAATCCAAGAGTATTTTTACTAGTTTTATGTATTTTATTGCTGAGGGGCACAGATCAACTGAGGTATTAAAACTCTTTGCTTTTTACTGGATGCATGCATTTGTATTTAGAATACTTTTAAATTTGTGAGATGGTGAAAATGATAAAAAGTTGTCTGATTTTGCAATGAAGCAATTGGAACATGTCTGACACTGCCTGTTCTGACTATTCAATGGACGGGCTCCTGACGTGGAAAATATTCTCTCTAGGCACTCTGCCCAATTTGAATTCTGCCCCTGCTGCAGAGCATTAGTGATGGAACTAAAGGGCTGGGGCAAGGAATGAAGGGGGGGATCTTCTATGTAACTTATAGTACAACTGGAGGTCTAGACAATGCCAAACCAATCCTCACAAATGAAAGCCTTGTCTCCCGTGTCTTCCCTCCACCAGAGAGTTCAGAGGCTGAGCAGAAATATGGCATCAAGTAAAGATGTAATGGAATGAAGGGTAGGAATCAAGGTTCACTAACTAGCTATATAACCGTGCAAACTATTTAAACTCACTGAGCCACAGGATCACATTAGCAGGTAAAAATAAGTTTCCTTTATCCACACTAGGCTTTAGCAATTCAGAGTCATTTGAAAAAGCAATAAATGGTGCTTCTCTGGCTTGCCCCTACTGTCTGTTGCAAGACTTTCAGCTTGCCCCCCATCCTCCAAACTCTCCACTATTTGGCGAGGTCCTCAATAAGTGTGAAGCACTTTTTCATTTCCCTCTCCCAACTCCCCATCCACACTTTGCTCATAAAATGGTAAAAATGGAAGCTACTGGTGCCTGCTCTTATATATGTCCCAAACCATGAAAAGGGTGTTTATGCATTTGAAGTACTCCAAAATTTTCCATAGAATGAGTTGTACTGATTTGAGATTTTACTAAATTCACTGAATCTTTTGTGTGAGAACATCCCTGGGAGGATGATATGATAAGGTGGTCCCCATCCCCCTCTACCTAGAATCTATTTGTGAATATGTAGCCCATATAGTATAATTTACAAAGGAAAATTCTTCAGAAAAAAACAAAAAACAAAAAACATAACAAAGACTCAAGTAACTATTTAGAGGGAATGCCCTAATCAACATAAGTCAAAACTTGGCATGGTAAACTCCAAGGTGTCAAAGAGCAACAAGAGGAAATGAAAAACCTAGTCAGGGATTAAAGAAATATAGGCACAAATGTTTGGATACTGAGTAAAATCTTGGTTTACTTTACAATCTGACCTAGAGCAGCCCCTAAAAATTGAAAGGTCTTCATGGACAGAAAATTGGAGTTGAAGGAATTCAAAGTCTGAATAATGTATGAAGATTCAAGGTGATGAGAAAGAAATTCCAATATACAACCATGTCATGTGACATTAAAATCTCTGAAAACTCTAGCTCAGAATGGGGTCAAGTTGAAACCTGACAACAGGCCAAAGGAAAGCAAGAGGCAGTATAGCCTGAAGGAAGGAGAAAACAGAAGAGACTTGTAAAAAGTGAGTCACACAGTTAATGAGGAAATTCCTGGGAGACAAATGGACTGCTTATAATCCCAAGATAGGATCATATGACCACAAACAAAGCAATCCTGCTAAAAGGGGAATATATCTACATTTGTTTTGAGATAAAATGGCCATAATGGAATATTAAACTATAGCATATCATATGTTTCTGAGTGAGGAATAGGAGGGTTCAGGGAAAAAGGATTAGCCAAAACCCTGGAGCCAATTGAAAAAATAATCATTACCAAGCTGAAGAAATCTCAGTGAATACCACAGAGCAGTATCTTAGAGAGTGCTATACATCATACCTTGACATATCTTTGCAGTAGGCAACCCCTACACAGTTAAAGGTTGATAGTAGAAGTCACAGTTTCTGGGACCTCAATGTACCTATAAATGGTGTAAGGACATCTTTGAAATTTCTACACAAATGCATTTCATACCTGCTCCATCTCCTTAATAGTGTAGTTGTAAGGATAATTGAGAGAATTTAAATGAGAGCACTTTGAAGATTTTATAAATTATTATAAATGTAAATATTATTATGAAATAGATGAACAGGGAAAGATGGAAACCAATTACTGTACAAAGTAAAATTAATATTATAAAAATAAATGGGAGAGTGAATGTAGCTCAAGTTGTTGAGCACCTGCTTCCCATGTACCAGGTCCTGGGTTTGATCCCTGGTACCTCCTAAAAACAAACAAATAATAATAATAATAATAATAATAAACAACCAACTCTCATTGGGGAGTGGATGTAGCTCAGTGGTTGGGGGCCTGCTTCTCATGTACAAGCTCCTGGGTTCAATAGCCGGCAGGGTAATGTTTATTGCCTCTGAAGAAAAAAATGACATTTTAGGAAAATAAGTAGGAAAATACACCAATATTAGATCTGAATTCACATTAAAACTACAATTTAAAACACCAGCAAAAATAAAGATGAAAATAAACAGGGTAGTTATAAAAATATATCATAAGCATATTCCCCTTAATATGTAAGAATTTCTTAGAAATAATGATCATCATATCAATTGAAAAATGGACAAAAGACATGAGAAGACAGTCACAAAAAGGATAACAGTCAATGAACATGGAAAAATGTTTAGCTTCACTATTGATCAAACAAAGCAAATTTTAGCAGAAAATTGTTACTGATTATTTTAAATAGCATAAAAATACCTGGGGGAGGTGGTGGGAATGAACACAAACTTTCCAGAGTTCATAAAATACATAGAAATGGATGCTCTTCCTCTCTCTCTCGGCTTCGTTCCCTCTCTAAAAAACGTCAGTGTTAAACCTGTCAGGTGGGGCTGAGCCAGGCAGCTGTGCGGAGGGGTCCTGAGCTGGAGGTGGGAGACAGAGCACGCTGAGCTTGGCGTCCTCGTGGGGGCGTGGGCCAGCAAGGTCGGGGGGGGGGGGTGTCACAGCCTGAGGGGTGAGGGGCGTCCACGTGGCAGCGTGGACCACATGGGGTCACAGCCTGAGGGGGTTCGACTTGTGTCCCTGGAAAAGCTCCATCCGCGTCCTCACCCCCAGGGCCTCGGTGGGCTCTTGTTTGGCAGCAGGGCATCTGTAGAATGTAGATGGAATTGGTGAGATGAGGTCATAGCGGTGCAGGGTGGCCCTGATTCAGTGTGACCAGCATCTAAGAAGGGACACAATCGGGATGCGGCCGTGGGAAGGTGGAGGCAGAGGCTGGTGTCGCGGCCACAAGCCGAGGACCAGAGGATTCCGGGAGCCCCAGAAGCCAGAAGAGGACGGAAGGAGGCTCCCTGGAGCCTTGGGGGTAGCTGAGCGCAGCGGCGCCCACCTTGACTTGGGGCTTCTGGCCTCCAGAAGAGGGAGAGAACAAATTCTTGTTTTAAATCACCGGTTTGCGGTGCTTTGTCGCAGCAGTCACAGGGACAGATATAGTCACCATCTGCCCTCCTAGCACCAAGACCCCTCCCGGACGCCACTACAAAGAATGCAAGGCCACGAGCTCTTCCGTGGCTGAGTCTGTGGTTTCCAACCTCACAGAGTCTCCGTGGTCAGCAGGACTAGAACCGAGGAAAAATTGAGCAAAGATGCCGGCCCTGAGGGCGCCCGGGAGGCTGGTAGAGCTGCCTAGTGCCTGCCCACCGCCTGCTCTGCAGCAGTGGGCACCCCGCGGCCCGCACGTGTGTGGCTTCGGCCTGTAGCCGGGCGCTGGGAGCCCGCCTGGTGACGCACAGACCCCCAGTGACCGTCGGAA
Source organism: Tolypeutes matacus (assembly GCA_026826555.1). NCBI lineage: Eukaryota > Metazoa > Chordata > Mammalia > Cingulata > Chlamyphoridae > Tolypeutes > Tolypeutes matacus. Next base: position 36,200,483 of record JAKSZT010054215.1, read on the forward strand.
ACTCTCCAACCAGTTTCCCAAAGCCGCAGGCCCCCCTTCCTCTGGCTTGGTCCAGGCACAGCAGCAGGTGTCCCGGGCGGGCTTCACTTTAGAGGAAGCGGAGAGGAGGAGGAAGGGTTCTTGTGCGTCCAGAGCGGGACCTGGGCTTCTGGTTGCGGTGAGGGCTCCGCTATCCCTTCCGGGAAATGGACTTGGAGTCATCGGTGCCCTCGGACCCCAACAGGTTTCTGCTCTGCCTCCCGTCCCTGCAGCAAAGGAGGCCTCGCTGAAGCGGCGGCTGATGAAAACTCCGAGTGGTCTGTCTGCAGGCAGATCCCTAAAACAGGGTGATTTTTAACGTCCTGTGTCAGGCCCTGTTAGCGCTTCACCTTCAAAACGTTCCTGTGTCAGGGTCGTGCAGGTGACGCTATGTCCATTTCACAGATGGCTGCACCTCGCTCTGGGGGTCCCAGTGCCCACCCAGTCTCTAACAGAGGACATCCTTTTGCATTTCATTTTCATAGTATTTATTCATTTTTAAAAACGGGGTTATTGAGTTGTAATTCACAATATACAATTCACCCATTTCAAGTGCCATTCGGTGGTTTTTGAGTATGGACACAGCCTGTGTGGCCATCACCTCAGTCAGTTTTAGAGCGTTTTCCTCACACCACCCGCCCTCCGTGCCTTTAGTGGCCACGCTGTTGGACCTCACAGGCCTGGCTCTGCTCCTCAGGCTCTGACGCTCCCTGGGTGGCGGTTAAGGACAGGCCTGTGGACTGGGCCTCCTCTAAGCGGTCCTGTCCCGGGATTCTTAGATGGAAGCTGTGGCTGGCAGGAGGCTCGGGGGAAGGACTTACCTGCAACCTACAGGCTGTGTGGCACCATGTGGGCCCCAGGCAGGAGGGAGGTTTTTATAACAGACAAAATGCTATTATTTACATCCTGAGCACTTGGAGAATTATATTTCCATCTCACTGGTATTTAGGCTGAGCCATGTAACTCATTCTGGCCAATGGATTGTGGTTGGAAGTGATGTCAGCCACTTGGAGACCTGGTCATAAAACTTCTCTTTTGTTATCTCAGGTGCTTTCCTATCTCCTTCCTTGCAGCTGGAAGCAAAGGACTGAATACCAGAGTTCCATGAATGAGGAAGCTGGAATCTCTGTAACTCCACATGGAACAGAGTAGATCTGGCCAACCTAATCAGTAACCTTCCTGTCAGAAATTACATATTGATGATATAAACCTTTGTTACTCTAGGTCAGTTTGACCTGGGGGTTATTTGTTATTACTGCATAGCTTATTCTACCTAGAATGATATGTTGCTTTTAATACACATTTTCCAAGAATATTTTAGAATTCTGTCTTTTTTTCAGGATGAACTGCCATGTGTGTTTTTCTTCTCCTTCTCCTCCTCCACACCTCCCCATCTTCTTTTCTCCTCCTTCTTTTGTTCTTCCTCCTCCTAATATTAAATACCTCTTCAATGCAAAATGCAGTCCAATTCGCAATATGAAGTCTGAAATGTTAACTCTGCCCAACAGTTTCATAATTCACTTCATAGCTCTTTCTTTCACTTTGATATCATCCACTTGGCATATTCATGTTAAAATGTGGAATCAAGTTCAAAACAACATACTTCTGTTCACTAGCACAGATTATATTGTAACTATTATCTACTTTTATTCTGGACAAATATCTTCAATTAATGTACCTAAGAATCAATCAGATTGTTTTAGTAGCTGATCTTACATTTTTCTTTTTGGCTTATGTTAGGTTTGCAGTCACCTATCATATCATTTATATTAATTGTGGTTAAGACACATTTCCACAATTATCTCTCAAGATGTATTTTTCCTCACTTCTTTGGATGACTTAATGTATGTTTTGAATATTGGCATCTGATTTTTATTAGATGAGAAAGGGCTCCAACAATTTCTAAAGTGAGAGTGGGCTAATTTCTGAATCTTCCAAAGACGTACTATCTTTTGAAGCTCTGACTGCTTTTCTACCCCTGGAAACGTCATTCCAATGGAATGTATGTACTAGCACATAGCACAAGTTAATTCATCCCATTTTATACAGTCTTCTAGTGAGTAACTATATAGTCAGCTCTCTTAGAAAATAAATAAGCCCTTAAATCCAGGATTGACTCACGGAGGGGAATGATCTTGTTACCCAAATGTTATGATTAACTGAAAGTTAAATAGGAAGGGAGAGATTGACCAAAATGCTAATTTGCTTATTTTCTTTAGTAATTATCATCCAAATTGAAATGAAACCATTTTAACCTTTCATTTTAGATCTCATTTTTCATTTAATCATTGAATATGTTCAGATATTCTTAATAATGTCTCCTGCATTCAACACTCTGGGTGGCTTGCAGAATTTGATTGCTCTTATTTCATAGAAGTATTCATTGTAACATATAGGAGCAGAACAATTTTAAATGTATTCAAAATTGGTTAGATTTTTAAAAATTGAAATCCTTTTGGAGAAAAAAAAAATCACTTTTTTTGGTCTACAAAGAAACAACAAAAAATGTCTCTCTATAAGGTGCTTTTTTGCCCTAGTTACTTAATTCATTATATTTGAAGAATTTAGATAGTATTTTCTTCATTGCCATTCCAGTACAAGGTATGAAATCAGATGCAAAAACATTTCTCACAATTATACACTTGGATAAATGAGTCTGAATTCCTGTGATTATGAGGAGATTCTTCTGTTATTCCATTCTGAGGGCACTCAAGTAACTAGAGAAATAGATACTTCAACCTCTTAGATGGAATGTCTGTTGAATAATTGCCTGAAACCCTGAAGAATATACTAGCAGAAATGATTTATAATTTTTAAGTACCTTACCCTTCAGCAATTAGTTTTAGATACAACTTTCAAAGAGTTGCATTATATTATTTTAGCTTATATTTTCTTTACATTGATTCCATATGTTTGTGAATAGTTTATCATTAGAAAAACATTTTCAAGTTCCTATACCAACCCCTTATGGCCAGATAAACCTGGAAAACAAATGTTAGATGTACAAAAAATAACTTCTATATTCCAGGGTCATGAAAGATTAGAATTGGAAATGAACTTAGAAATCCATGAGTATTAAAGTGCTAATTTTCTAGATTGAAAAACTGAACACTAGAAAGAAAAGCTGAAGTCACAGACAACAGGTAGAGCAAGACAGCAAATCCTGGCATAAGAGAAACTCAAAAGATAAGTCCCAAAATTGTCTGGCTCTCCGCCCACAGAAAACTAGTCAGCTGCAACATAGCACTAGAATCCAAGCAGAGCTCAATGGTTTTGCTGCGATGAGGAGGCACAGATAAGAATGAAAGGAAGCTGAAGCAGCTGGGATCTGCAGTGAGCAGGGAGGAGGAGACTGTGCAGAGTAGTCTCCAGAAACTTATGTTAAACTCCCATGTGTGTCCTTTGTTGAAGAACAGGCAGCACATGTGCAGAGAAAGACTACTTCAGGATTCCAGAGAATAGGTGCTATGAAGTTAAGAGCAGAACAGAGATATTGGAAGTCTAATGGTGCTGGAGGCATTTTATCTTCAGTCAGTGGAGAGAACTACCTAACTCCTCAACACTGCAGTAATCCAGCTGAGATACCAGAAAGTCCCCATGTAAGAAGCAACATACCCTAAAATAGTACCTATCAATATCCAACCTAGGAAAGATATGAGATATGAAAGGAATACAGAGTTTGGGGTTTGATTCTCATAAAATTAAAGAGGTTTGAGAAACAGTTGAAGTTTTCCAGAGAGCTGCCCTAAGAATGTGTTAAACCAAGTCAATAAAAGAACATGATAATCATCCAGTAATTGTACTGCCTACTACAAAAATCAACATTCTTCAGAGGAAGATAACAGAAGCCAAAGTCTCTACAACATATTTTTAACATTATCCAGTATACAATGAAAACTTAGATATGCAAAGAAAATTGGAAAATATGATCCATAGTTCAGAAAAGAAGGCAGTCAACATAAACCAACCTTGAAATAATGCAGATACTGGATATAGCAAATCCTTTAAAGTAGCTATTATAAATATGAAATATGTTCAGATCATTCAAGGAAAACATGATTTTAATGAGAAAAAAGGAAACAACAGAAGAAATAAATTTATAAGAAGGACAAAATGGAAGTTCTAGAACTAGAAGTTGCTCTTACTGAAATAAAAAATTCACTGAATTAATTCAACAGTGGTTTGGAGAAAGCAAAGTGTTGGTGACTGAAACATAAATCAATAGGAATTATCCTGTGTTAGACTGAACTATGTATCTCAATTTAAACATGTTCTAGTCTTAATCCATGCCCCTATAGATGTGTACCCATTTAAATAGGACATCCAGAAGATGTTATTTTTAGTTAAGATGTGGCCAACTGAATAAAGGTAGGACTTAATCTGGATTATATGAGGCCTTATAAAGAAAATAAGGAAGTCACAGAAATGAGAATGGGGAGGACATCATCATGTGATGGGAGGCAGGAATTCATGCCAAGGAATCCCAAGGATTGCTGACAGTCAGCACTACAATGTGCAGACTCCAGGAGAAAGCAGGTCATGTGGATATCTTTATTTTGGACTTTTAGCCTCAAAGTCATGTGCTAATAAATTCCTGTTGTTTAACCAACTTGTTTCATGGTATTTGTCAGAATCCTGGCAAATCCTCTATGAAGAACAGTGAGGATAAAAGATAAAAAGATCTGTGGGAATATGGCCTAATACATCTGGAGTTCCAGAACAAGAATAGAACAAAAATATGGCAGAAAATATATTTGAAAAAAAATAATGCCAAAATTTTCCCAAATTTTATTTTAAAAATCAATTTTAATTGCATTAAAACAGTGAATCCCAAATGCGATCCATGCAAAGGATAGTCACAGGCATATCATTGTCAAATTGACACATACAAAAATAAAGAGAAATTATTAAAAGTAGTCAGCAAAAAAAGACACATTACATACGGGAGAACACAGATATGAATAAAGGCTTATTTAGAAACGATGGAGGCTAGAAGACAATTAAATGATATTTTTTAAGAAAAAAAAAAAGAATTTGGATAATGTTTTAGTTTGCCAAAGGTATGCCGATGGAAAGTACCAGAAATCTGTTGGCTTTTATAAAGGGGATTTATTTGGGGGTAAGAGCTTACCACTCCAAGGCCATGAAATGTCCAAATCAGGGCATCAGCAGAGATGCTTTCTCACCGAAGTCAGCTACTGTTTATCCTGATGTGTTGCAATGCAGTGAAGCGAGTTGGCCGCAGATCTCTGCACAGTTTCAGCCTTCCCCTCCAGGATCACCGTCACCTCTTGAGCTGCTCTGTTGGCCCAGCCTTTCTTGGGACTTCATGCTTAAGCCATCCTGTAGTCTTCTCTTTCCTGGCATAGGACTTGTCTCTTAGGGCTTCTGTCCTTGCAGCTCAGCGGTAGGCTAAACTGGAGACTTTTCTCTCACATGGCCATTCCCTTTTTCCTCTGTCTATGTAAGTCTATGTATATCAGACCCAGCAAGGGGGTGGTGACTCAACCTGAGTCATGCCTTACTGATGTAATCCAATAAGAAGCTCTACAGCTCTATTAACAGATAATCTAATCAAAGGTCCCTCAGCTGAATTTAATGCAATCAAAGGGTATCACACCAGAGGAATAGATTAGTTTACAAACATAATCTTTCTCTTTTTTAGGATTCATAAAATAATCTCAAACTGCCACAGATAACCTAGCAAAAACAAAAACAAAAAACAACCCACAAAACCATCTTTCATAAGGAATAGTGAAATAAAGACATTTCCAGATAAAACAAAGCCAAAATTTCCTTAGGAGAAAATCTGCATTATAAAAGTTATTAAAAATATTTTTCCAACTGAAAATAAATAATACTATACAAAAACTTGCATCCATCAAAATAATGAAATGTGCTAAAATTGGAACTATGTGAATAAATATGAAAAACTTTTATTTTCTTCTCAGAGAATCATTAAAATACAAATGACTAAACAGTTGTAACATTGTAAAGTAGGGTTTATAAGATACAGATGCAAAAGATATAATAGCAATAACATGAGAGTGGGAGAATGAAATTATATTCTTGTAAACTTAATGCATCTGTGAAGTGAGAAGTGGGAGGCAGGAAATGGAAGGGAGTGTGTGAGAACGGTAAAGTGTGAAGGATGAAGTCTATATTGTAGACTCTAAATATACTTTAATAAGTTAATATTCACATTTTAATCCTAAAATATTCTTAAAAATAATAAATAGTGGGAGATATATAAATGGAATACTAAAAAAATAATAGATTAACTCAAAAGAAGCCTAGGGGAACAAAATACAAAAGAGACAAATGGAAAGCAAAAATAAGAATGATATTTTTATGATAATTATAATTATATGAAGAATACACTGATTGCAAATGGACTGCACATTACAGTTAAAAGACAGAGGCTTGCACTTACCAGAATGGCTAAAATGAAAAACAGTGATAACAGTAAATGCTGGCAAGCATGTGGCTAAACTGATTCATTCATACATTGATGGTAGGAATATAAAGCGATATGGCTATTATGGAAACTAGTTTGACAGTTTTATCAAAATTAAAAATGGACTTACCATATGTTCTAGCAAGTGCAGCCTTGGACATTATCTCAGAGAAATAAAGACTTATTTTCATGTAGGAACCTGTATATGGATGTTCATAGTAGCTTTATTTCTAATAATAAAAAAACTGGAAACTATCTAAGGTTCTTCAATGAGTGAAGAGTTAAACAAACTCTGGTACAACCACATCATGGAATACTACTCAGCAACGAAAAGGAATGCATTAGTGACACATGCAACAAATTAAATGAAACTCATGGATATTATGCTAACTGAAAAGAGCCAACCTTAAAAGGATACATACAGCATTATTACATTTATCATGAAATAACATAAGTAGAGAGATGGACAACCCATTAGTGGTTGCCAGGGGTGTATGTGGCTATAAATGGGGTAACACAAAGGTGTCCTACTGGCTTATGATGATGGAACAGTTGAATATATTGATTGTGGTGGTGATTCACAAGGCTACACATGTGATGCAATTGCGTAGAGCTATGCACACACATACACAAATGAGTATATGTATAACTGCTGAAAACTGAATAAGCTTTATGGATTACACAAATGTTTCTTGATTTTGATATTGTACTGTAGTGTAAGATGTTAACATTGGGGGAGGCCTGGGGAAGGATGTCCATAAATTACCTGTACATTTCTTTTCAACCTCCTGGAATCTATAATTATTTCAAAATAAAAATAAAACAAAATGAAAAAGAGCAGAGTTTGTTGTTATATAAAAGCACAATCTATCTATATACTCTTTGCAGGAGATGTATTTTAAACATGAAGACACCAATAGAGTGAAAGTCAAAGAATGGAAAAAAATATATTATGGAAACAGAAAACATATGAATGCTGCTGTGGCTATATTAAAGTCAGATAAAGTATAGTTTTGTTCATAGGTTTCACAAGAGATACAAAGAAAAGTTTCATAAGGATAACAGGGCAATTCTTCAGGAAGACAACAATACTAAATATGTATACACATAACATCAGAGATTCAGAATTTATGAAGAAAAAATTATCAGAATTATGGTGAGAAATAGACAAATTCACAATTATAATTAGAGATTTTAACACTCTTTTATCAGTAATTGGTAGAGGAAGTAGGCAAAATTCATTAAGGCTATGTAAGTTATAAAGAATCATAAGAACCAAATTGAACTATAGATGTTTATAGAACATTACTTACAACAATGGTAGAATACATAGATTTTCAAATGAAATATTATTTTTATTAAGGTAAATCATATACTGGATTATAAAATAGTATGAATTTTAAAATATTGAAATATTACAAAGAATATCAATGCATTGAAAGCTCTCACATATTTAACAAATAAAAATGCAGTTCAAAGGAACTCACAGGTCAAAAAATCAAATGGGAATTTACAAAATATTTTGAACTTATTGATCATGAAAATATGACATAACGAATTTTGTGGGATTCAGCTAAATTTGTGCCTAGAGGGAAAATTAAGGCTTTAAATATCTATATTAGAAAATACTACAGATTTCAATTTAGTGATATGTTTCTATCTTAAAAATCAATAAGAAGAATAAATTAAATCCATATCAAGTAGAAGGAAAGAAATAATAAAGATAATGATATAGAAAACAGAAAAAAATAAAAAGAGAAACATAATAAAGCCAAAGGTTGATTCTTTGAAGAGAATTAATATAATTTTTTAAAAACCCTAGCAAGATTAATGAAGAAAAAAGAAAAAGAAAACCATGAATTACCAGTATGAGAACTAAAAGGAGGATATCATTACGAATCCTACAGACATTAAAAAGGATAATAGTTTAAAAATGTAAATAAATAAAAAAAAATTCCATGTAAAACAAAACGTTACAAAATTTTCTCAAGAAAATATCAATAATCTTATATTTATTTACAAATGCATTTGGAAAAAAGCAAACAAAAACACTGAACACAAAACTCTAGGCCCTGGTGATTTCACTGATAAATTCTACAGGAATTTTAACATTGAAGGAAGATTTAATACTAATTTTACACAAAATCTTTCCAAAAATAGTGGAGAAAGGAATGCTTTATAACTCATTTTATGTGATCTTCACAATACTGATATCAAAATTTGAAAAGATATTTCAAGAAAAAGAAAACTACAGAACAACTTTTCTCATGAATATAGGCACAAAAATCTTCAAGTAAATATTAGAAAATGAAATCTAGCAATACATAAAAGATGGTTTATATATGGAATGCAAAGATGAGTCAACATTTGTAAAGTAACCAACATAAAAAAAAAAAAACACATTATAAGAATAAAGGAAAAAAACATATATTACTTCTGTAATTGGAAGAAAAGCACTTGAAAATTTTCCATATCTATTCATCATAAAAACACTAGGCAAACTAGAAAGAAAACCAACTGACTCAGTCTCAAAACATTTAGGGGAAAAATTGACAGCTAAACTTATACTTGATGAACAATTGAATACTTTGATAATAAGATCAGGAACAGGACAAGGATTTCTGCTCTAAGCACTTTTATTTAATATTTTACTAGAAGTTCTAGCCAGTGTAATAAGTCCAGAAAAAGAAATACAGATAATATAGATTGGCAAGCCAGAAAAAAAAAAAAAAAAAACTGTCTCTATTAGCAAATGACATATTATTGATATAGAAAATCATAATGAATCTTTAAAAATGTTATCTGTATTAATATGTGAATTGAAAACTTCAGAGATTACAAATATAAAAGTTAATATACAGCAATTATATTTCTGTATTATAGAAAGAAAACTGGAAAATTTTAAAAATAGATATTTAAAATCTACTTAAAATTAAATACTTAGAAATAAATTAATTGCAAGGTATGCAAGATCTCTCTACTACCTACAATACTTTGCTGATAGAAAATAAAGAATACATAATTAAATTGAGACAAATATTCATTGATTGGAAGACTCAAAATTTTTAAGCTGTCAATTCTTCAATTGATATATAAATTCAATGCATTTCTAAGCAAAATTTGTGCATGATATTTTGGAGAATATGACAATCAAAGGATCTAAAATAGCCAAAACAATATTGAAAAAGAATGTAACTGGAAGACTAACACTTCCTTATCCCAGGACTTAATAAAGTTACAGAAATATTAAAGGGTGATATTCATGTAGGAATAGACATATGTCAATCCAACAAGGTACAGGTTCAGAAATTGATTTGTACATTTATTGTCAAAAATTGTCAATTGTTTTTTGTAAAAATTGGAACTATGATAATTAAATGGGGGAAATGACAAATATTTTTAAGAAACAGGGATGGCATAAGTGAATATTCATATAAAAATATGAATCTCAATCCTTACCACATACCATGAGCAAAAATTAACCAAAATAGAATAGACCTAAACATAAAAGTAGAAATGTAAAACTCCTGGAAAAAAACACAAGTGAAAAATATTGGTATATAAAACATCATAAAAATAAAAAATCTTCTGCTCTAATTTTATGAACATAAGGAGGAAGTCACATACTGGAAGTAAATATTCACATATATCTTACAAAATATTTTAATCTAGTATATATAAAGAACATTTAGAACTCAATAATAAGAAAAAAACCAACTTAATTTTAATGGTCAAAAGTGTTGAGAGATATTTAACAAAAGGAGACATATGAATGATATGACAAGGTGCTTGGCATTATTATTCATCTGAGAATTTCAAATTAAGATTCAGTGAGGTACCAATACACACCATCACAGTGGCTAAAATTAACAGGAGAAAAAGAAGTTCAACAGTAGCAAATGTTAGTGAGAATTTGTAGCAACTAGAACTCTTATACTTTGTTGTATTTGTAAAAACAAACAACCACCTTGAAAAGTAGTTTGAAAGTTTCTCATACAGTTAAACACATATTTACCATAAGAGTCAACAATTTTTTCTCTTAGGTATTTACCCCTAAATGAAAAGTCATAGTAAATTTATTCATAATATCCCAAATCTTGAACCAACTATCCAATGGTAGATGAATGAGTAAATGCATTGTGGTGTAGCTATCCAATAGAATATATATCAGCGATGTAAATAAACAAACTACAGGTACACATTCAATAACATGGACTGTCCTCAAAAACCTAATGAGTGAAATTTTTTTCAGTCACAAAAAAGCATATGTTTCTATTAATATTATATTCTAGGGCAGGCCAAACTAATATATAATCATAGAAATTAGAATGGAAAGATGAGGCAAATTCACTAAAATGGCATTTAAACTAAAATTGGAGCTTGCCTTAATTCAAGTAATCCCTGATAAAATGTTAAATTGTTATGCTGTCTAAAATCTATTTGACTTCTTGGGTTTGTTATTCCCTATCCCTAATCTGCTAAATTATAACAAAATGGACATCCCTTCACTAAGTCCTTAGGAAACACATTTCAAATAGTGTTCCTCCTGATCATATGCCCATCCACAGTGCTTACTTAAAATTTCAGTTCTTATATATTCCTAATAATATAAGACACAGAATTAGTATCATCAATATGTAAATGTGTTACATATTAAATGTAACAAACAGGAATTGACCAACAAATTGATTTGGCATGCCAGGTTTACAATCCATACCAAGAAACAGGGAAGATATGGCCCAGTCAAAGGAACAAGATAAGCCTCCAGGTGACATAAAGGAGTTGAGACAACTAATCATAGATGTTCAAACAAATCTCCTTAATAAATTCAATGAGATGGCTAAAGAGATTATGGATATTAAGAAGACACTGGATAAGCACAAAGAAGAATTTGAAAGCATACACAGAAAAATAGCAGATCTTATGGGAATGAAACGTGCAATAAATGAAATTAAAAATACACTGGAATCATAAAATAGCAGATTTGAGGAGGCAGAAGAAAGGATTGGTGAGCTTGAAGAAATGGCCCCTGAAAGTGAACATAAAAAAGAACAGACGAAGAAAAGAGTGGAAAAAATTGAACAAGGTCTCAGGGAAGTAAACAACAGCAAGAGACGTACAAACATATGTGTCATGGGTGTCCCAGAAGGAGAAGAGAAGGGAAAGGCAGCAGAAGAAATATTTAAAGAAATAATGGTAGAAACATTCCAGGCTTATGAACTGGAAGACTAAATTTCATTAAGATGTCAATTCTACTCAAATTGATATACAGATTCAATGCAATCCCAATAAAAATTCCACCAGCATTTTTAAGTAAATGGAAAACATGATTATCAAGTTTATTTGGAAAGCTAAGGGGTCCTGAATAGCCAGGGACATCTTAAAAAGGAAGAGCAAAGTTGGAGGACTCTCATTTCTGGACTTTAAGTCATATTACCTAGCTTAGAGTGGTACTGGCATAAAGACAGATATATAGACCAATGGAACTGAATTGAAGTTTCAGAAACAGAATCTCACATCTATGGTCAAGATTTTTGACTAGCCTGTCAAACCTACTCAGCTCAGGCAGAACAGTCCATTCAACAAATGGTGTGGAAAGAACTGGATATCCATAGCCAAAAGAAGGAAAGAGGACCCCTATCTCACACCATATACAAAAATCATTTATATTTAGGATCAAAAACCTAAATACAAAAGCAAGAACCATAAAGCTTCTAGAAGAAAATATAGGAAAATATCTTCAAGACCTGGTGGTAGGTGGTGGATCTTAAAGAAGATAAGAGGAGGACTGAGATGGACTACTGATATTTAATGTATGTAGAAGTTTTAATTAGCTTTACTGTAAAAGTGTGGAAATGTACAGAGTTGATGGTAACACATTATAGTGAGTAACAGCTGGTTTATAAATGGGAATGTGTTTGAAAATGGTAGTCTAGGGATGCAAATGCCAATTATCAGAAAGCAAGAGAATAATCTAGGGACTCAATAGCTCAGTAAACCCAAAGGTGGTTGAGAATTGTGGTTGATGGTAGAGATGCAAGAATGTCCTTTGTGAGATAGAGCAGATGTGTGTCACAATCGCAGGTTGGTGGGAATGTTTAGAAGCATTGGAAAAATACAACTGGAGTGACTGTATTAGTCAGCCAAAGGGGTGCTGGTGCAAAATACCAATAATCAGTTGGGTTTTATAAAGGGTATTTATTTGGGTAGAAGTCCACAGTTATCAGGCCATAAAGCATAAATTTCTTCCCTCACCAAAGTCCATTGCCACGTGTTAGAGCAAGACAGCTGCCGATGTTTGCCAGGGTTCAGGCTTCCTGGGTTCCTCTCTTCCCAGGGCTGCATTTCTCTCTGGGCTTAGCGCCTCTGTTTCCTCCACAAGGTCAGCTGTAGACTATGAGGCTCTCTAGGCTTTGCTTCTCTTCACAAGGCCAGCTGTGAACTCTCAGGTGAATGGCTCATCTCTATCCCGGGTCCTTCTCTCCAAGTTCATGACCATGTTCTCTTACTTCCCGGGGCTCCAGCTCAAGACTCCAACATCAGAACTGCTTCAACACTGTCCTTTGCTGTGTCTTTTATCTTCAATTCCCCCACCCACCAAGGGGTGGCACTCAACGCCCTACTCACATGGCCCGGTTAATGACCTAATCATAACTTAATCATGCCCAGATTAGCAGAACAGTTTACAAGCATGATCCAATATATATTTATTTTGAGTTCATAATTACATCAAACTGCCAAATGGCTACAATGACCTATGGACTGTGGTTAACAGCAATACTGCAATATCCGTGCATCTAATCCAAAGATGTACTGTGTTGATAATGGGGGAGTATGGAAAAAGTATGCCAAATGTACACTATGGACCTGAAAATAATCGGATGATATTATCTCATAATCTGTAATAAATGTTCCACTACGGTGTGGTTTGTTGATAGAAGGGTGTTGTTTGGGAATTCTGCTTATGTGCATGATTGTTTTGTAAATTTACAACTTGTTTCATAAAAATATATTTAAAAAATAATAATAGGGTGGTCTGGGGGAAAAATACACCAAATGTAAGATAAAGGCTAGAATTAGAAGAAAGATTTTGACAATATTCCTTCATAATTCATAACAAATGTCTCATGACAATGCAAGGTATTGGTGGAGGGTTGATGTATGGGACCCCTGTTTGATGTTATGAATATTTGCTTTGTAAGTTCACAACTTTTACTATACACTTATTGTTTATGTATGTTCATGTATAAATGATATAAAAATAATAATATTAATAGGGTGGATTGGGGGGAAAATACTTTGGTTAGTAGTAATATTTTGAGGATGCTCTTTAATCATTAGTTAAAAATGTTTAACAACAATGCAAGTTATTGGTGGTAGGTTGAGGTATGAGAGCCCTATTTGATGTTATATATGTTGTTTTGTAAGTTCAAAACTATTGCTATAAACTTATTTTTTTATGTTCATGTATGAGTGATATACATCAATAAATTTTTAAAAATGAGAGAGAGCTCAAAATATTCACAGATAAACAGAAATTGAGAGAGTATGTCAATAAGAAACCTGCCCTTCAGGATGTACTAAAGAGAGTTCTGCTGGTCAAAAGGAAAAATCAGGAGAGATAGAGATGGAGGAGAGTGTAAGAACAACTAAAAATTTAAAGAGAAAAATAAAAACAACATATGGCATACATAAACCTAAAGAAAATATGGTTAATGTAAGTAATTCCTTGATGATAATAACATTGAATGTTAATGGATTAATCTCTCCAGTGAAGAGACACAGATTGGCAGAATGGATAAGGAAATATGAACCATCTATATACTGTCTATAAGAAACCCACCTTAAACCCAGGGATGCAAGGATGCTGAAAGTGAATGGTTGGAAAACAATTTTACAAGCAAACAATAACCAAAAAAAGGGCAGGAGTAGCTATACTAATATTGTACAAAATAGACTGTAAATGCAGAACTATTGTAAGAGACAAAGAAGGACACTATATACTAATAAAAGGGCTAATCTATCAAGAAGGAAGAACAATCACAAAAATTTGTGCACCTAACCAGAGTGCCTCAAATACATGAGGCAAACACTGGAAAAACTAAGTGGAAAAATAGATGTCTGTACAAATATTGTGGGAGACTTTAATACACCACTATCACCATTAGAGAGAACATCTTGACAGAAAATCAATAAAGAAACAAAGACTTTGAATAATACATTAGAGTATCTGGACCTAATAGACATATACAGAACATTACACCCAAATGCATTTTTCTTGAGGGCACATGGGTCATTCTATAAGATAGATCACATACTAGGCCACAGAATAACAGTCAATGGATTTAGAAAAATTGGAATTATAGAAAGTAATTTCTCTGACCACAATGGAATAAAGCTGGAAATTAGTAAGGGGCAGAAACCAGATTAGGCACAAAGATATGGAAGTTAAGCAACACACTCTTAGACAATCAGTGGGTCAAGGAGGAAATTGCAAAAATATCGGTAACTACCTTGAAACTAATGAAAATGACAACACAATGTAACAAAACCTATGGGATGCAGCAAAAGCTGTATTGAAAGGGAAATTCACAGCCATAAATGCCTATATTAAAAAAGAAGACAGAGTTAAAATCAAAGGCCTAACAGCACACCTGAGGGATTAGAAAAAGAACAGCAAACTAGCCTGTAAGTAAGTAGAAAGAAAGAAAGAAAGAACAAAAATTAGAGCAGAATTAAATGATATTGAAAATAAGAAAGCACTAGAAAAAAATAAACAAAACCATAAATTGGTGCTTCAAAAAGATTAATAAAATTGATGAACCCTTAGCTAGACTAATAAAGGAAAAAAGAGAGAAGATGCAAATACATAAAATAAGAAACAATGAAGGGGATATCACTACTGACCCAAAGAAATAAAGAGTATCATAAGAGGATACTTTGAAAAATTATATGCCAACAAGATGGATAATTTAAAGGAAATGGACAAATTCATAGAAACACACAAGCAGCCTACATTGTCAAAAGAAGAAATTGATGAAATAAACAGACCAAACACAAGTAACAAGATAGAATCAAAACCTCCCAAACTCCCAAAAACCTCCCAACTAAGAAGAGCCCAGGACCACATGGCTTCATAGGTGAATCCTACGAAATGTTCCAAAAAGAACTTACACCAATCCTGCTTAAAATATTTCAAATAATAGAAGTGGAAGGAACATTGCTAAACTCATTCTATGATGCCAACATTATCCTAATACCAAAGCCAAACAAAGATTCCACAAGAAAGGAAAACTATAGACCAATTTCTCTAATGAACCTAGATGCTAAAATCCTCAACAAAATACTTGCTAATTGTATTCAACAATACATCAAATCAATTATACACCATGACCAAGTGGGTTTCATCCCTGGTATACAAGGAAGTTTCAACATAAGTAAATCAATCAATGTAATTCACCACATAAGCATATCAAAAGAAAAAAACCACATGTTCATTTCTATAGAAGCAGAAAAATACAGCATACTTTCCTGGTAAAAACACTACAAAAGATAGGAGTAGAAGTAAACTTCCTCAATATGATAAAGGTTATATATGAAAAACCCACAGCTAACATCATATTCAATAGTGAAATCCTAAAAGCTTTCCCTCTAAGATTGGGAACAAGACAAAGATGCCTACTTTCACTGCTTCTATTTAACATCATGCTAGAAGTACTTGCTCGAGCACTTGGGTAAGAAAAAGCTATAAAAGGTACCCAAATTGGAAAGGAAGAAGTCAAAATTTCACTATTTGCAGACAACATGATCCTATACATAGAAAGCCCTGAGAAATCTACAACAAAGCTTCTAGTGCTTATAAATGAGTTTAGTAAAGTCGCAGGTTATAAGATAACATGCAAAAATCAGTAGCATTTCTGTTCACCAATGAGCAATCTGAAGAGGAAATCAAGAAAAAAAACCCATTTACAATAGCAACTAAAAGAATCAAATACCTAGGAATAAATTTAAATAAAGATGTAAATGACTTTATATGCAGAAAACTAAACAACACCGTTAAAGGAAATCAAAGAAAACTTAAATAAATGGAAGAATATTCCCTGTTTATGGATAAGAAGAATAAACATGCTTAAGATGTCTATCTCACGGAAACCTATCTACAGATTTCACACAATCCCAATAAAAATCACCACAGCATTTTTTACTGAATTGGAAAAACTAACTATGAAATTTATTTGGAAGGGCAAGAAGCTCTGAATAGCGAAAGACATATTGAAAAAGAAAAACGAAATTGGAAGAATCACACTACCTGACATTAAAACATACTACAAATCTACAATAGTCACAAAGATACACTTACTCACCAATGGAACTGAATTGAGAGTTCTGGTATAGATCCTTGCATATAGAGTCAACCAATATTTGACAAGGCCACCAAGCCAATTCAACTGGGAGAGAATGGCCCTCTTAAAAAATGGTGCTTGGAGAACTGGATATCCATATCCAAAAGAATGAGAGAGGAACACCATCTCACACTTTACACAAAAATCAACTAAAGATGGATCAAAGATCTAAATATAAGAGCCAAGACCATAAAGACTTTGGAAGATAATGTAGGGAACCATCTACAGGATCTTGTGGTAGGAAATGGTTTCATGAACTTTACACCCAAAGCATGAGCAATGAAAGAAAAAATAGATAAATTGGACTTCCTCAAAATTAAAAACATTTTGCACCTCAAAGGAGTTTGTAAAGAAAGTGAAAAGGTTGCCTATCCAATGGAAGAAAATATTTGATAACTATATATCTGGTAGGGGCCTAATATCCAGCATATATAAAGAAATCCTACACCTGGAAAATAAAAAGACAAACAACCCATTTAAAAATTGGGCAAGTGATTTGAATAGACACTTCTCCAAAGAAGAAATACAAATGGCTAAAAAGCACATGAAAAGTTTCTCAACATCACTAGCTACTAGAGAAATGCAAATCAAAACTATAATGTGATATAATCTTATACCCATTAGACTGGGTATAAGGCTTTACCCAGTTTGACTGGTATTGACTGGGTATAATGTACTGAGGCTATTATGGGAACCCTCATCCACTGTTGGTGGGAATGTAGAATGGTGCAACCATTGTAGAGGACAGTATGGCAGTTCCTCAGAAAATTAACTATAGAACTGTCATATGATCCAGCAATTCCACTGCTGAGTATATACCCAGAAGAACTGAAAGCAAGGATATGAACAGATATATGCACACCAATATTCATAGCAGCATTATTCACTATCGCCAAAAATTGGAATCAACCCAAATGCCCTTCAACAGATGAATGGCTAAACAAACTGTGGTATATACACACAATGGAATATTACTCTGCTCTAAGAAGGAATACAGTATTAACACATGGATAACATGGATGAATCTTGAGGACCTTATGTTGAGTGAAGCAAGCCAGGCACTGGAGGACAAATATTACATGACATCACTGGTATAAATTAAGCAAATTGAGCAGACTCAGAGAGCTAGAGTCTGGAAGACAGTTTTACAGGAAATAGAAAGGGAGAAGAAGATTGTGAGCCAATGCCCATATGGGCAAAATCTATGATAAGGTGGGAGTGTGTAGTTGTGTAGTGGAGGGGCGTGACAGTGGTGCAGTGATACTATTGGGTTGGGTGGTGCTGGTTTTTCAGGGGGTAGGGTGGGGAGGGTGGGTTGGACTGTCCATGGAACTGGGAGGAGGGTTGGGGGAGGGAGCAGATGAACACTGGTGATTGGCAGGTACGTGGTTGAAACTACAAGGTTGGGAATGTTCTTTTGGCAATATGGTAAGTGAGGGTTACTGGTTTAGGGTGTTGGATGCCAGGGACATTTGGGACAGGGTGCACATGGGGCAGGCTTCTAGGGAGTGTGTGAGTGTTCATCTTGTCATAGTATATTATATCAGTAGGTGGAGAACCACATAATAGGTGGGAAGGTACTGGACTCCCATCCTGGAGAGGCCTGCTATGTTCTCAAACAGAGAGGCGGGAGTCTCTCAAGAGCATGGGTGGTGCCTAATAGGGGAGAACAGACCAGTGTGTCAAGCCCTCAGTGTTGTTGCAAGTAACTATGAATCTTGTCCTTCAAGGAGTGAAGCCTGGTGTTTGCCATGGGTCCCAAGGGGTGGGGGAGGGAGGAGTGGAATTGATGGAACAGGGAGCATTTTGGGAGCGATGGAAGTGTTCTTTCTACATGATCTTGCTTTGATGGATACAGACCATGTTAAAATTCATCAAAATTTATAAAAGTGTATGGCCCAAAATGTAAATCATAATTTACACCACCGGTCATGATTAGTAGCTATGTTTCAATATTTGTACATCAGTTGTAATGTACCATCCACATATACAATGTCATTAATAGGGGAAAGGGGAAAAGGGGGAGGATGTTGGGTATATGGGAGTCCCCTGTATTCAGTACATGACTTTTCTGTAAGCTAAAACTTCTTTGAAGACAAATTGAAAAAAGTAAGACACAGGGGGAATAAATGGGAGAAAATGTCACTGTATATATAGGACAACAGATCTTACAGTGATAAAAGGCAAAATGTCAAAAATAACTTTAAAAATATTTTTTCATTATTTTTTATTATCTCCAATTTTTAAAATTTTTATCTTTTTTAGTTTTTTTTTTTGGTATTTTATTTCTTCTTTTTAAAACTCTCTATTATTTCATTTTCTCATTATTTGGTTGAAGAGGTTTGGATCACAGAAGGGTTACAACTGTGGCAGGGGAGGATCATTGGTGTCGGGTGTCAGTAATGGTGGATACATGGGAAGAAGCTTACCTGGCCATACATATAAGGCATATAAATGTGTTCAAATGTTCACAGAGCATTGTCACGCTGGGTGGAGATTCACACAATAACTGAAAGAATATCGAATTCTCATCCTGGGGAACTCTGCCACATTCTCTAATGGAATCCCCCAAGTGCAGGGGCAGTGTCTAGTGAAGGAGGATAGACCATTGATGGGCCCTTGATATTAATCACTTTGCTTATGAACTTTTACTCTTGAAATTGAAACTTAGCCTAGTATTATAGGGTGTCTAAGAGTTACACCCTGAGAGCTTCCTTGTTGTTCAAATGTGGCCTCTCTCTAAGCCGAACTCAGAATATAAATATATTACCTTTCCCCCAGTGTGGGACATGACTCCAGGGATGAGCCTCCCTGGCACCAAGGGATTACTACGAAGCACCAGCTAGCAATGTAACTGAAAAGAGACCTTAACCAAAAGGGGGAAAATGTAAAGTTGAATGAGTTGATATGGCTAAGAGATTTCAAAATGAGTCGGGAAGTCATCCCAGAGGTTACACTTATGCACATCTCAGCAGGATCTCATTGACTGCCAAAGTAAATACTGCCCCAAATAGCAGGGCTCCTGAGGCCTCTGGAGACATCCAGACAATATAGTCAGGGCAGATAGCTCAGTAGTTAGGTGCCTTGCCAATGGGCCCTACTTTGGAATTTATGCTCCCCAGTGTGACAGAGTTGGATTCAGTTGTGGTTTTCCTACACATGGCTCTTCTGTCCTTCTTATGTGAACCTATAATTAGTACTAGAGTTGGTAGGTGTACATCCAAGAGACTTAAATCTTTGGGCTGTCCATGTGCCAGCTGGTCCCTGATCTCAACGGGGTTGCAACATCTACTCTGCAGTTCATTGGTTCACCCAGGACAACTAACAATGAGGTGATGATGGACAACCACCATACCAAGGAACCGAGAGAGTCTACAGCTGCAGAGAAGAGAGTCCCACCCATCAACCCTATGGGATCGAAGACCCCTCTCAATTAGAGGTGGAGTGGACATCATCATCCCAGAATCCTCAGGATTTGGGAATGAACTGTGAACTAAAGTAGACACTGATATTTTACTATAGACTCATTGTGATTCTAGCAATGGAAGAAATTACAACTGATGTGGAGCCAGTGGCCACTGGAGGTTCTGAGGGCAGGGAAAGGGAAAAACAGGTGTAATATGGGGACATTTTTGGGTCTTTAGAATTGTCCTGAGTGACATTGCAATGACAGATAGAGGCCATTATATATCTTGTCATAACTTAGAAAATTTTGTGGGGTAGAGTGTAAACTATAATGTAAACTGTAGTCCATACTTAGTGGCAATGCTCCAAAATGTGTTCATCAATAGCAATGAATGTAACACACTAATGAGGGATGTTGTTTATGTGGGAAGGTGTGGGAGATGTGGGGAGCAGGGCATATGGGAATCCCCTATATTTTTTATGTAACATTTATGTAATCTAAGTATCTTTAAAAATAAAAATAAAATAAAATAAAAAGTTTCCTGAACATGTATTTTAAGTAATACCAGTTTCAGAAATTATCTATGATAAAGACTTCTGTTGCCCACAGACTTCCAGTTCTCCTCATTTTCTGGGCAAATGGGAAAATTATAATTCTATATCTGTTGGTAGTTAGACAGAGTTAAGTGCTAGTTCTGGCCAATTTGTTGGGAGCAGAAGTTATGTGTCACACAATGAAGTGGTTTATTTGCTGTGATTCGTGTTTCTTGAATGCTGTGGTGATCACAGAATTGTCCTATTGTTGAGATAATGACCAAATTTCCAGAGCAATAGAACGACCATGTCACAACGTGAGAGACTCCTGAGAACTACAGCAAACGTTTATGGATAAGAAATAAACTTTGTTTTGTTAAGCCACTGAGATTTTGGAATTGTTTACCATACTAAAACATTCCTGTCAAAGATAACCATTCATGTACTGAAAGGTATGTAGAAAAGAATATTCATTGCAGCATTGTTATAATAAAAACAAGCAAACCTGGGAAAAAGTAATGTCATCCATAGGAAACAGATTAAATAAATTATAGTACAGATATACAATGCATACGGAAAAATACACAACTCATTTTTGACAGTAGTCATTTGTGACAAAGCATATGATTTGGTGTGACAGTGGAGGAAGAATCATTTTTCATGATAAAAACTTTCTGCATTATTTGAATTGTCATGTTCTAATATATTATTTTTATAGCAACTTTCTTTTAAAAACTTTAATTTAAATTGATGGCCTACTATGCACTAGACATTTTCAGACCTTAAAATTTTATGATATATTGGAAAAATTACTTTTGCTAAACAATGAATATTAATAAATATCTGACTAAATTAGTTAATCCCAATTTAGTGATTAACAAATGTGAGGAGATATTAAAATTGAAAATTTAAAAATTCAGATTTGAAAGTTCAAAGTTGAAGGCTCGAAATTAATAAAATCTATTGAAAAAATCCTCTTCAGGTTAAAGCCAATTCATTGAAAAGTAATTGTAGATTTCAAGGAGATTATGAAGGTTAGTTGTTAACAATATAATTGGGTGAATCAGGATGTCCAACCTAGACAAATTATAAAAATAAATACTGAGCCTACTATTTCATGTATAATTCTTAAAGTTGGATATTCTTGTGGTCATAAAATGGACTCACTCTTCCTATTGATTGGTTTTATGGTAAATAAATAATTATTAATTTAAATTTATAAAATACATTTATGCTAATCGAATACCTATGTTCTTATGTTTTGCGCTTCTGCCTCAGATTTTGTTTTCATAAATTGTTTCCATAATGAAAATAGTCACTGTAGATCATTTTTCAACTCTAGGATTCAATAATCCTATGATCATTTTCTAATAATTATAAGCCAGAGTTGGTAATGTTCATCAATCTGCTTAATACTTGACACATTAAGTGTATCTCCTCAACAGAGCTGAAATGAGAAAATTATTACCTTTTCTAAGCCTAGAAGAATATGTATGCTGAACAAATTGCTAACACTGAACTCAATTTGTGAAGAAAATGCGAAGAAAGAACATTTGACAGGTTTTTAAAATGTAATATTCAAGGATAATACCCTATATTAGGTATTATCACATAGGTGCCTAGTGACAAGAGCTTTACTTAAAACACTACCAATTGTTTAACAAGGGGATCATGACTGAAATGCAGGAAGCTTAAAGTTAAAATAACCCCTTGCAACTATTCTTGAATTTTTATGTTCATTTAACACAGCTTTTATTGGAGCCTAATTTCAAAGAAACTTAAACATCATTTTTTAAAAATCCCAATTTACAGACTCTTAGCTTTTAAAGTGCTTTTTTATAGCACAACAAAACAGTGTTATCTTAAGATGTAATTGTCTGTGCTAAATTACTGACCCAATAATGCCTCTGTTTTCCCATAAATTATCTCATGGTCTGTCATTTCAAACATACATTATTTCAAAAACCAGAATGCACAACGTCCTATGTGCCCAGCACTATGCTTGGTATGAAAACCTGACTGGACTGTGTCTCTGCCATTGAAGAACTCTCTATTATTCTTGTCTCTATTTCTGTCTGTCGCTATGTCTCTTTCATATACAGGCATATGTAAACACATGCACACACTCGCATGCGCACACGTTCATTCAAACTCAGATTATTGCATAGAAGACTTCCTCACTCCAGAGTTTTATTATTAGTGCTTGTGGAGGTTCTTTGATTTTCAGCATAGATTTTCAGCATTGTACTCAAGTAAAAAGGCTCTTTGGGTGCTGCTTAGAGAAATACATGGCTTCCTGGCACAGAGCACATTAGTTTATCATTCTATTCCTCAATCCAAGTGATGGGTTGCCGAAGGAGGACACATGCTTCATATAGTTCTCAATAAACTACCAGCAGGACCATCTGCAGAAGACGTCAGTGATTTGTTGGCAAGTGTTGGTGGCTGGGTAGCCTTCAACTAATTTAGTCTTTTTTATATTAGCTATTTTTCTCTCAAATGATTGAAAATTATTATGATGGATTTTTCAGGAAGTTTAGATAACATCTTATCTTTTCTGTGCCTATTGTCT
The DNA here is from genome assembly GCA_026826555.1 of Tolypeutes matacus. NCBI lineage: Eukaryota > Metazoa > Chordata > Mammalia > Cingulata > Chlamyphoridae > Tolypeutes > Tolypeutes matacus. The sequence goes on from JAKSZT010054215.1 coordinate 36,223,872, forward strand.
GTCTCATATTTACTTTATCAATCTCCTCTATTTATCTTGATTATCCCAATAATGGAAATTAATGGGAAGGTGTGGGAAATTTGTTGAATAATATTATTTAGTATGGTAAATTATAACGGTTTAGTTCTCATTCAAATGTGCCAGTTTGCATCATTTTTCCTTGTCTTCTTTGTTGGTGGCAGTGATTTGGAAGCAGAAGCTAGAAAAACATAACTTTGAGAGCAACAAGGAACATTTGGGAATTATGCAAAAATGGCATCCAAAAATTTTACCAGGGATTTGATTTAAACACAGGGTGAAATTCTAGCCTGAGATGCTGACTGAATTTTAATATCAGTTGGTTCCTAAATTTTGTCTCAGGCAGTCAAGTCTAGAAAAATGTAAAATATCTTGCTAACTGATAATGACATAGCTTGACTACACCTGTCTCCTCATTTAAGTCTGAAACCTTTGTCAGTTTTACCTACATGTGGCATCTCTTTTTGTTATCATCTCATAGTAGCTAAGGTTTCCATGTTAATGCAGTTTTGCTCAATTAAATTTTTCTTCAGGAAAGCATCATCAGTAATTAGGAGACTCTAGAAAGTATAATTAAGCTCTGCTTAAATTCAGGTTTCTAGTGTTATGAAAATTAGTATTAGCTTTAATATAAAAACAAAATAAAAACTTTTTATATGCCATTGCCAAAGAATGAAAATATTTTAAAAATAAGTATGCCACACCTAAATGAATAAAAGATAAATCTTCAAAGAAATCCCTTTGGGGGAAGTATATTTATTCTATTGATGCTGCCTTTCCTAAACCAATTTTAGAAACAACTTTAGAAATTATATTTAAAATAAGATCATAGGTTTTATAAGAAAATTAATCTAATTTATTTAGACTCCTACTTTGTGTCAGGTTTATTAAAAATATATCCCAGTTTTTCTGGTCAACAATTAACAAAAAATTATTATGCATACCATACACTAATCTTTCATGTAGGATTTATGAAAACAAACAGAATAGACAGTCCACTAATGAACATTCTGTTAGTTTTGGTTCCCATGACAAATAATGTTGCAATAAAGTGCTTTTGGTAGACAAAGATATTAATCAAACAATCACAAAAAAATAAACATCAAACTTCCTCTGTGATAAATGCCATAAAGGACAGCACATAGTGGTATGAAAGAGTATAGCAGGTAGACCTAATTTAGGATGAGGAAAGTAATATTTTATCTGGGGCGTAGCAAATAACCTTGCAAAGATGAAGTAGATTAAGGAGAAAAAAAGTATGCCACCAGAAGAGAAAGCATGTAAAAAGTGTCAACCCTTTGAAAAGCTTTGTGTATTCAAGGACTGAAATTTGGCTTGGAACTGACTTGGAAGCTACATTTAGGACAGTGGTCTTTCTCTTAAGAACTTATCTTCCATGGAAGTATTTTAACATGGAGGTGACAAGTCAGGTGTTAAAAGGAAACAAAGTCTTGGTGAGGTGGTGAGTTGGGTTGAGGGGAGAAAATCTTCATCTGCTTCTGAAATCTGGGTAAGGCTAAATCTCAGAAGGAAGCTTCAGCTTCTACACCTGGGTAAGGCTAAGCAAGGAAAAATGTGTACTCTGTCCTAAATTAAGCGTGTTTTGGCAGGCAAATGGAAAATACATACATAGTAATAATATTTGGTAAAAAGTGGTACAATGTGTGCTTTCTGTAGTATTTGAATGTATTCTATTTAGCTACTGTGAGTAAACACAATAGTTATGCTTCATTGTAACTTCCCACATGACATGACATTAAAAATTGGGCAGATTCTTTGATAGAGAAATTCTACTTATAGAGATTTATCTATAGGAAATAAAAATCATAAATGTGCTAAGGGATATGTGTAAAAATATTTCTCATAGTCTTATATTTATAAGGACAGGAAAATGATCTAAAAATAATATACTAAAAGGCTTTATAAAATAAATTGTGGTGCATTCAAAGATCTAGGCACTCACCATGCAGTTACTAATACTGAAGTTACAGAAGAAAGTTAATCAAAGGAAAATAGCACAATTTTCATGATGAAAAACCAGAGTGCAATGCCAATGGGAGTGTAACTTTCTGTAGTCTTTTTGAAAACCATCTGGTCCTATATGTTAAGTTTTGAAATACATATAACTTTTTATCCCAGAAATCCATCTCTTAGGGATCTAGACCACTTTTAGAGCCAGTATCTAAAGATATATGTCTGCAGGTTGTTTTCCGTCTTCTTCTTTCCCAGAGCCACACGGCCCCTTCTCCTGCTGACCTGTAGAAATTATTTCAGTGGTCCCTGGTGCCATAAAGGCCTCTGGTTGGGGAGCCTCTAATTAGGAGGTGGGGGAGAAGGGGATAGGAGTTCAGGATATTTTTTATCTCAGCTCCTTTCAGAGGGAACCTGAGGCTGGCTGTGTTTTTCAATCACAGGTCATTTCTCATCTTAAAGCAGCCTTCTCTATGTGACTTGCTCCTTTTAGTTTCTGGTAACAAACACCTCTCCATGTCCATTCTGGCCTAGGGATGCTAACAGTTCCATAGTACTAATTTCAGGTTACTGATATATCCCTTGTGGTCCCCCTACACCTTCATGTTTGAAATGATGTTTGAGGTATAATTGATTAGATATATTCATTGCAGTGTTTTAAAACTAAAAGCAACCAGAATGTACAAAAGGCAAAGGTCTATAAAATGGTATACAGCTATGATGTAAAGTGAGTTAGATCTACATTAGTTAACATAGATCCTGTTAAATTAGAAAAGCAAGTTACAATGTTGCCTATATTTGTATCCATATTTTTGTGTTTCTTTAGTTCTGCATATTTATAAATACATATTTTGTATACATTTAACTTTGGTGGCATTATTTTAGTGGTTGTAGTAAGTATATTTATTTCATTTGGTAATTTTTAAGCAATAATAAAGAACATTAAATAATACACATACAGCATACTACCACACTGCTATATACATACATATATATATTTGGATATATATATCTCCAAAAATATGGAAGGGATACATCAAAATGCTAACAGTATGTGTTATTGTGTGCTGGGATTTCAGATGCCTTGTTTTCTCCTTTGACGTTTTCCTTCTCCGTTGTTTTTTCCTCCTCCTCCTCCTCTTCCTCCTGTTCCTCCTCCTCCCACTTTTATTCTTTCTCCTCTTCCTCCTCTGTTACCTTCTCCTCTTACTCTTTCTCCGATAAACATAAATTATCTATGTGATTAGTAAAGAATTTTATCTTAAAGAGTATGTATGGAGTAGAGAAGATGGCGCGGCCGCCCCAGTTGGAGCGGTCCGGGCGAAACTGGGCCTGCGTGAGCTTGGTAGTCACTTATGCCAGCGCTCGCCAGGCAGCCAGGGCGTCAGGGACTTGGTCGAAAAGCGCTACATGGAGCCTGAAGAAGGCGAACCCAGACCTGCCCATCCTAATCCGCGAGTGCTCGGATGTACAGCCCAAGCTCTGGGCCCACTACGCATTTGGCCAAGAGAAGAATGTCTCTTTGAACAACTTCAGTGAGGATCAGGTAACCGGAGCCCTGGAGAAAGTGCTAAGTGGCAAAGCTTGAAGCTGCCACTGAGGATTGAGAGAAGCAGCCCCTGAGCCAGGGCCCTGCTGGACTGAGTACAATGTGGGAAAATGTGTTCTCCGGTTCCTTATAAAGCTTGTGCTGTAAAATGCTAAAAAAGTATATAAATAAATAAAAAATAAGTAAAGAGTATGTATCATAAGAGATACATTGACAAAGTAAGTTCCAACTTAGTTCTGTTGAGGTAAAAGAGAAGAGGCACTGAGCAATAGGTGCCATTTGACCAGCTCTAAAATGATGTGAAGAGCATGGACATAGAGATATTAGGGAAGTGCAGAGAAGGGGGAGGAGCAGAATGGGTGAAAGTATTGTGGTTGTGAGTGTAGGATGTGCCACCTTCATGGTGAGGCACTCATTTGGTCTGAAATGTAGGGTGTAGGAGTGGGAAAGAAGGTTTGCAAATCAGACAGGGATGAGATCATGGGAGGCCATGTCGTGGAGGGATTTGTAGTGTCTGGATCACGATGGAGGCCTATTTGGAGGTTTACAGCACAGGAGTGGAATATCTGGAGGCATAATTTTGCAATACGAGTCTGGCATCATTGTGCAGCACAGATTGAGACTTGTGGGGAGGTGGGGAGAGAACAGAAGGCAACGGGCCAGAGAGAGGGGCCTGCAGCAATGATCTGGGGAGGCAAGGGGAAGGTCTGCATTAGAGAGCTGGCTTCAGTAATGAAAGGGGTAAACACGGGAGATATTTAGGGAAACAATGTGTTTCCAAGTGATTTCTGATTTCTTTTCAAAAACACAATTTTGGTGAAGCTGTGCAAAGACTGAGAGAAGAGTCAAAGATATTGTAAAGTTTAAGCCAGGGCGACTGGGAGGATGCTGATAGTGTTGCCAAGGGAGAGAAGAGCAGACTGGCACAGGTTTCTGGTCATCATTTTGAGTCTGCAGCCAGTCTCCTTCATCAGCTTCACTTCTACCTTTAAAGCACCTGTTCCCATTACTGCTCAAAATTAGAAACTGTTTAAACGTCCTATTTTAGGCACTGTTAGAACATCTGTGTTAGGATGCTTGTGAGTAGAATGTTGGAAATGTTAAGATTTAGTCCAGAAGAAAGTGATTGGAGCTGTCAAAATAGATATGGGAGATTTTCCATTCAAATTTTATATCTGATGCCTGAGAATCGAGGTTGTCCTTAGAAGGAATACAGGGGGCCAAAGTACAGGTAGAAGCAATGACTCTTGAAGAGCTGAGTGAGAAGAGGAATCAAGTGTCCTTTGAAAGAATATGTCCCATTCACAATCTGAAGCTGTAGATTTTTCCTTAATATTATATTCTTCATTTTGTAACAAGGAAAGGTCTCTAAAAAGGAATGTTTCCAATTCCAGAACTATTTACATGGGACAGTGGTTTTCAAAGATTGGCCTGTATCAGAATCACCTAGAGATCTTGTTAAAACACAAGTTGGGCCCCACCTCAGAGAGTCTGATTCAGCAGGTCTTGGTGATGCTGAGGAATTTGCATTTCTTACAAGTTTCCAGGTGAGTCTGATATTGCTGGTTTGGAAATATACTTTGATAACCACCGGCCTAGGAGATATCAAAATTGAATGTTGCTATTTATCACAACTGCTTTTAACAAGCTGAGATTGATAAAGGACCACACACTTGGAGTGACTCCAGGACATCAGTCCTTTACTGGATCTAACTTTTACCCAACTGTGTCTAAACCCATTGACTCATTCTGACCTACCAAGTGAACTCCCACTTTCTAGCATAAAAAAAAAAACAAAACTGACTTTTTCCCCTCAATGAAACAATGGAATATTTCTTCACTTGTGTGTATTTCTTTCCTGGTAAGTTAACAGACTCAACTTTGAAATGCTTCAGCTCTGCTAGTCTTTGTTGTATCCTTTGATAAAACATCTTAGAAAACTTAGAATACTGGAGGTTCCTCAGGGGAGTCCATTTGTATGTACATGACTAGATCAAACCTTCTTTATGTAGCTGCTCCTTTCTCCAGATGTCTTCTACATAGGACAGACACTCAAAATGTTATATGTTTGTGTATAATAACATGATTAACATCCATTCTTTACACATAAGGAAATATCACTATCTGCTAGTCCTTTAGTCATTGATATTTTTTACCTATTTTCCTGACATATCCCTCTGGGACGAAGAACAAAGTCCTTGCCTGCTTCCTCATCAATGAGTTCCAATGACTGATTTTTGAAATATTCGATTATAGCATGAATTGAGCCTCCTGAATTTTTAGGTTGTGGAGAAGAAAATGATGACTTCTTAGCTTATGATATTTGCTTGACTTCCACCAGCAAATAACTCTATTTGTTTAAGACATTGGATTTCCCTGGATTAGATGTTTTCTTAAAGTCCTCTTCTTTTAAGAAAATGGATTCTGTGACTCATATATTACACACAATAACTAAAAATGAGCACTTATTTTTTCCCATGCATTTACTAAGCATATTACATGTATTAACCAATGTAATATTCACAACTCTATGAATAGGTCCTCATATGATCCCTTTTGGGGATGAGGAAATAGCGAGTTGAAGTTATTAATTTAACTAAGATCACAGAAAAAGCATGTCATACACAGAAGAAGTAAATACAGAAAATTTGACTCTTAACTGCATAAACTAGACAGGAGCAAAATTATTCTTTCTTTAATGTCTTTCAAATAATTCACAGGGAAATAATTTACTTTATGTTCTTTATCATTAGAGTTCCTGTAAATTTGGCATTTTAATTCATAATCCATCTAGTCTTGTTTCAATATCAAACTAATATCTCACACTGCTTACCATTTAGAAAAGTAATGTCCCAGGACTATATGCCAAGCTTATTCTGTGGCTTCATGGGGCCTCTTAACACTTCCAGGTATGATCAAGACTAATTTTACTGCAGTTTAAAAAATATGGCTATGAGGGATTTAAATAATCTGATGATCCTTAAGACATCATCTCTGCCATCTAGAAAAAAATGAATCGGAAAAATAAATCGCTTATGAACTCATAAGCATTAAGTAGTATGATGTACACTGTATTAAAATGTTATGACTGAGCAAATTTTACTTATTCATATTCCTCTTAACTGGATCTGGTAACACTACATTCTTGGACTTAATATTTGCCTTCTTAACAAGGATTTGGATGAGATTTAACACGCAATTTGGCATCAACATTTTGGGTTTTGGTGTTCTCTTAACTGAGGATATTAATCTTCCAAAGTGTGAAAACAATATCTGACAAATATTAATAATAAAGGTAATGATGATGAATAAGATAATACTAGTGGTTGTAATACTGTCCAAAAGCTGTCACAGGTACTATCTCATTTAATTGTTTTCTCTTCACTACCAGATGGCTATTTTCTTCCCATTCAACTCTAAGGGATCTGGTTCTTTGATTCATAAATTGACTTTTATATAGACTGCATATGAATTGGTCATTTAGAGAATTCCACATAGTAAAGCTTCTTACTGAATAACGGACTTGGAATTTTACTTTATTTTTTATGCAGCAGTTTGTCTTTGGCAGTTACAGATTATTAATGAGAAGTCTATATACTTATTTTTAGGGGAGAAAATATGAATTGATACAGATGTTTTATTTTTTCAAACTCTTTAATAATCTATTCTAGAAATCAGCTTCAATTCTCAAAGCACAAGACAATACTCCAATGTGAAGAAACCCAGTTCCAAAGAAAGCTGGTGATTTAGTGATTCGGCCACTAGGAATCTGCCATGATTTAAGTTCTACTCTCATCATTCACAAAAGTCTGGCTTTCCATTCAGATATATAAATAAAAGATACTAAATAAATTTTTAAAAAGATAAAAATAGTCTACGTTGGTTTGAAGACCTTTAGCATATCATATAGTTTTTGTCCCTTTATGAAACAAGAACAACCCTGTAACTTTACTAAGTGAACTAAAAATCACTCAGTTCCAATAATTAGCATATATATATATATATATTTCAGTCAAGATACTTTAGAATTCAGATTGTCTCCAATTTAAATTGACCTTCTCCCAAGTGTGTTGGATGTAATGAGTTCACACTGACAATTGGGAAAATTGGTTCAAGTGAGAAATATAATTTAAATCTTTTCCAGCTTGTCTATACTATAACTTCAAAATGAAATTCTCAGAACAGTAATGTCTGCTAATATCTGGCTCATTGGCCCATAATAATCCAATTTTCTTGTTTGTAAACCAGTAAGACTAATGAACTGAATAAATGATGAGAGCCAGCAATTTAAAATTCATATCAAAGATAGTTTACAGCTTTGTGGATAGGGATTTCCTTAAGGCCTCATTTTTGGCACAGCGGTTTTTGTGCATGGGGAGGTGAATTTAATCCAGAACCCACCTATGGTGGAAATAACATGCATTACTACTGGCCTTGGTTCTGATTGACTCTAAAACTAAAATATCACAGATATTAAGGTAAAAACAAAAGCTATAATAACAGTTATAATGAAATATAAGAGCAGAAATATGTTCTACATACCATCTACCTTGTCACTTCAGAATACAGGCATGTTGTGATATTAGCCAAATTAATATTCCAGTTCAGTTGATTTTATCAGTGATATATAGACACCATTCTATGTAATTTCTATAAAAAGTTAGAGAAATGAACATATGTTCCGATTCAGATCAAAGAATATTCCCTGATAAAAATCAGTAAGGGAACAAAGGTTCAATCAACCTGATTTTAGTTCATAAAGAATCTGATGCTCAGACTTTAGTATCTCTTACATTAATTGTTTATTCCACACATTTGTAATGAATGTCTTTGTATACCTGGCACCTTTTTACATACTGGGAGACAGAAAGTGCCATAGAATATCCATAATCTTTTGGGGGAAAGACCTGTATCTGTGGCCTGCTCCCTTGCCTACCAGATGCTTGGTGTTAAAGAATTTAGTTAAATTTTAACATTCCAGGAAAAGTTAACTCACTTTTCTTATGATGTCTGCAAAATGCTTGGCGTAATGTATGATACACAGTCGATACTCTGTTAATACTGGTTTATGGTTAATTTCATGTGTCATCTTCACTAGGTCAAGCAAGCACTGGCCTGATTGTGACTGTGAGGATATTTCATAGATGGGTTAGAATCTACAGTAAGTGATTGCATATATGGCTTATCCCAGCAACAGTTAACAAAGGAGATTGCCCTCAGCAATAAAGGCAGTCTGCTCATTCAATAAGTTGGAGGTTTTAAAGTGAGAACTAAAGATTTCAGAAGTCTGAAAGAAGAATTTTTGCCTCTTCTTTAGCCAGTCAGCTTCTTCTGGGGAATACAAACAACTTCACCTTCACCAGCATTTCCAGCTCGTGGCAAGCCCTACAGAATTCAGGCTCACCAATCTCCTTGGTCCCGTGAGCCAATTCCTATTATCAATCTCTCTCTCTCCCTCTCTTTCTACACACACACACACACACACACACACACACACATTGAAAGAGAGAACGAGCTACATATACATATATCATATAAGTTCTATTTCTCTGGAGAACCCTGACTAATACAATTGTTTTTTTCTCTTATTTCTGACCTTCTCTGTAGGATTTTAGTATAATAGATAGAGTTTACCCTCGAGGAACTAACAAACAAGGGTAAGATATGGATGCAAACAATTACAAAATAGATGATGGATTTCAACTTTGTTGAAAATATTCTAAAAGCCAGACACAAAACTATGAGTTTATATATTATCTTTCTTAATCTCAGAATAGATACACAATACAAAGCACAAAGTAATTCAAACATACAGGAGGTGATGATGATGATGATGATGATGATGATGATGAAAACATTGTGCCAAGCTTTGTGCTAAATGCTTTCATTATCTTGGATAAACCTCAAAATGACAATGAAGCACATATTTATTATTGTTGTTATTTTCAGATGAAGAATTGAGGATTAGAAAAGTAAAATTACTTTCACCATATCACACAGCTTGTAAGTGGAGAAGGGATTAAATTTAGCTCATGTTCAAAATAAGCAAATCTTTTACTGAAATTCCAGTTCAGCCCTACAATTCCACTCTCTATATTATGCAAAAATATCAATGTGCTTATTTATTATATAATATGAAAATGCTTTAGTATTTACAATATATTTTTATTAAAATTAGGCAGTGGAAAACCTAGATTATATCTAGACATTGTCAGTACAATATGCAGTTTGTAAATTTTGAAAAATATTTCTTACTCATATGTAAACATAATCATTCTAAATGTAAAGACATTTACAGAACATGTCCTCTTTATGTGTGAGAAGGCTTAAAAACAAAATACACACACATCTATCTCAGAATAACCTAGAAATTACTGAATTGAGCCGACTAGAGGCCTTCCAGCTGTTTTCATATATAAACTAATCTGACTTTCATTTCTTTCCCACTGACTTTCTTCCATGAGGTGAATTTTTTCATGATATTGTTTCTTTCCTCCTGAGGCACCAAGAATGATACATCCTTTATTATCTAAGAGTATGCATTGCAAGTGATATCTTCTTGCCTTGAGCTCCCATTTTATTCATTTAACAATATTAGAGACTTTTAGTAGTCTAAAGTGTTTAAATAATATATGTACATATTTCTAAATAAAATGTTTATTAATTTATCAGTACAATATAGATTTTTACTCTGTAGTATATGATGCATAATTTCATGAGATTATCTACATAGACAGATTCCCAATTACTTATTGTTCTGAGAAACCAGAGTTGCAAAAACAATAGAAATGCACAAATAATCCCAGGGGAAAACATAAATTAAATGTTTTGAGGAAGTTATTGCAATAATCTAAAATAATAAATAATGTGGGCTTGAATTAGTGGACTGGCAGTGAGTTAAAAGAAAACATAAATTTAGAGAATTGTGAATGGTTGAGATGTGTGTAAGGAAAAGGAAGAAGAATATGATCATTTTGGAATTTTGAATTAAGCAACTTGTGGCACTATAGAATCATTATTGCACAAAATTAGGAGAAATGTTAGAGCTCATCTACCCCCAAAATTCAGGCCCAGATATTTGACAACCTTGTCCAAGGTTTCCAATTTGTCTATTGAAAAAGAATCAGGATACCGGAGGGAAAAGTCCAAATAACCAAATGTTTAGTCAAGTGTTCTTTCAGGTACCCTAGATTCATAAAGAAAAATGGGAGAATCAACAGGTAGAGGTGAGTGTGTGTGTATGTGTCTGCTAGGGGCTGCTGATGGTGAGTTTCCTTTAGAAAACAGATTGTCAGCAGATAATCCAAGGATTTGTTTTGTTTTGTTTTGTTTTGTTTTTTTTAAGTCTACTCTGGTTCAGAAGCTGTGAAATGTATAATACAATTTAGAAGAATTTCAACCCTGATTCACCATTATTTAATTTTAGATGCCTTGTTATGCAAATATGTAGGCATCCACTATCTGACCATTGAATTTTTGAGGCGACCCCTTCCCTACAATGTCTGATAAAAATGGAGGTTATGGTCTACCCTACCCCACGTATTATACAGATCTCTATAGTTCGTCAAAACATTCAACCAAAGTGATTCCTGTGACTTTTCTAAAATAAGAAGACAGAAATTTGACTGTTAATATTCAGCTCTTCTACATTTCTGTGAGAATTTCAAATATAATAATCCCAGCTGGGGGCAACTTGCCAGGATCCATTGACAAGCAGTTCCATTCCTCAGAATGGTTATGTGTGGGTATTGACTTCAGCATTGTTTTTAAGAACAAAAGATTAAAACCATCCCAATGTCCTAATACTGTTTTTAAAAGATATAAAAAGAACAGGGCAATATCTTTACTTCTTGATATGGAATGCTTGCCAAGAAGCATTGTTAAGTAAAAATGTCAAGAAACAGAAAAATATTTACCATTTTTCTGAAAAAAGAAAAATTATGCACATAAACACATCTGCACAGATACACACATATATGCTTGTATATGTATAAGAATTCTGGAAGGATAATAAAAACTAGTAACAATGGTTTACATATTGGGGGAATGGGTGGTAAAATTTTTTACTGAAGATTATTGTTTACTGTAGATTACTTTTGTATTTTCAAGTGTTTGAAAGATATGAGTTTATCTATTAATAAACAAGCAAGCAAACCAAAAAATTAAACTTTAGATCTCTTGTCATTAGACAAAGGTGTGCTGTTTTCTATTTTGAGATAAAACTATTCATCTGGTCATTTTTATTCCTTTTTTCTTTTTCTTTTCTTTTTTCTCATAAAGTTTTTAATAGTATTTTAAAATTCTACCGTTCTAGTCTCTTAGGAAGATATAAATAGACACATCAGATAAGCCTTCGAAGGAATGACATCTTAAGGATATGTTTACTTTGTACTGTGCATAGTTCTAGGCCAAGCAATCTCTTTACTAGCTTTACCGACTATATTATATCAAAACCTTGCCACTTTCCTATTGCACCTGATAATTATGGTAGGCAGAAGTAACAGAGAGCTTAAAGCAAAACTCCATAGAAGAAAGTGAAAATCAAGCAATGATAATTAAGGTTTTTAACAAGCTTCACAATTTCCAAGCACTGTATATTATTTATTTGATAGTATGTTTCATTATATTCATTTTCCAGATAGGAAAATTAATGCTTTCCTTGATTTAACCATTCATTTAAGGGCATACAGCTAGAACATTAAAAAGCAAAGGCAAGAAACTAGGTCTGCTTTCAAATCTATTCTACTGGCTTTATGAAGTGTTAGTAATATAGTGCTGAGTAAGCCTCACTACACAAGTTTTTCATTCACAAGAACCTAAAATGGAAGTAAAATCTAGAAGCATCTTGACAAAAGCTTCAGTTTAGATTCAGTTTGAAAGCAGAGATGCAATATCCCTCCAAATATGACTCTATTCTTGATTCATTTCCTCCCTAGTGACCTCATACAACCATGAGTATTCTCCCCATCCTGACCACTGTCAGTTTACTCACCATATCACTGATAAGAACCCCCTTTCCTCTTCCTTATCCTGCCTATTATTTCTCTTTGAGGTCAAGTGACTTTATAGAACATCCTCTGCAAGGAATGAGAATTGACTATAGCACAATTGTTTCAAGTTACAGGTTGAGAACACTGAGGCTACCTGGTGACAGGCTAATATTAGAAAACTGTGTTGGCTTGTTCATGATCACAGAGAAGAAGTATTTAGGTAGAACAAGCAACAGACAGACCTGGACTTGTACCTTGCCTCTAGTTGATATAGTTAATATTTCTATATTCCTGAGCCCCTTTACAAACAAAACATATCTTCTTTGTTGTTGTTGTTCAGGATTAATATATGAAAGAGCACTTAACATAGGTCCTGCAGATAGTAGATGCATTAGTTCGGCTAGGCAATGCTTTAACAAATGGGCCACAGAATGTAAAATGGCTGTGGTTGATTTTATTATTGTTCTCCGTTATTCCCTTCTTCCTTGAAGGGGATGATATGACCTCTCTTCTCCCCTCACCCTAGCTTGGACTTTGAGCTAGTTCATGTCATGTGTTTTTTGTTTGTTTATTTGTTTCATTATTGCCAAGAAAATGTGTACTGAAGTGCTGGATGTCACTGAACTATAAATGTGATTGCCTACTATGGCTAGGCTTGTATCTTTTCCTCCACCATGAGAATGGCATGTCTCAGATAAAGGCTTCACCTTCTGCTTTGCTGCCAGATTGTGAAGACATGTGGAGTAAACCCAGAGACAATTACTGCCTAGGGAAGAGCTGCTGCTAACTCTCAGCCCTCATGTAATGTGATGAAAAATAAATATTTGCCTTTGTAAGACACTGAGGTTTTAGGGCATCCACCTGGAAAAATCCTACCCAAAAAAAAAGGGTCAAACATTATAGAAGCTTATTTCTTATTCACATAAGAACAAGCTCTACTCCAAGCTTGATGTCAGGGAATGTTTTGTGGCTTTGAGTGTTTCAATATATGGCTTCCAAAGTTGCAAGTTCCCGAAAAGAAAAAGACTGCAGAATTAAAAAGATAATGAAGAATCGAGAATGGGAAGATTTTATAGGCAGGGCCTAGAAGTGAAGCACAATATTTAAAATCACTCCATTGGCTGGAACTTAATCATATGGCCATATCATATGTAGTTCAGCTAGACACTCAAGTAGAAAAGAGTTGTTTTAGTGAAATGTTTGCCAGCTTCTATCACAATCTATCACAATAGTATGCAAATAAATATCAATTTACTTTCTTTCCACATTGCATCTGAGTTAGTTTTGTCATTCAGTGGTCAAGAAAACAAAAATCTAATTTCTTTAAGAGTCAACCATCCTATATATTGCTAATAGAGTGGCTTTGCCAAAGTTTAGACAGGATTTCATGCTCCTCTGCCAATTCATGCAAAGGCTTCCCAATATCTAAAAATAACAACAACAGTAACAAAACTCTCCAAATTTTCATAACTTGGTAATCAAGATCTTCCTATATAATGCCAACTCAAATTTCCCATCTTCATGCATCCTACGTTCAATTTAAATAGAAAAATAGTTACTGCTATAAATGCGATATGCAGGTCATGCTGTGATTTGATCCATGTATTTACATCTATAGAGGTTCATCCACTCTTCAGTTTTAATTTATCTGAATTCTACCTTTGGATAGCTCTCATGAACAAGTGAAGCCTGGTACACACTGCTGGTCTGGAAAGGGATAAAGCCTTTTGCCTATAGTTATGGTGTGTCATACTGAGAGGAAATTATTGAAAGTAAGCAGGCAAAAGGGAAAACAGAAAGAACCAGGGATGCATTATTAATTTTGGTTATGGAATTTAAACTGGACTAGGCAGGATAAGGGTTGCAAGGGAGAGGGCCAGGCAAATTGGGGAATCAAAAACTAAAGGAATTTTAAAGGATGAAAGAAAGGCAAGCCTGGATGAACACTGTGGCTTAAGCACAGACTGTTTTTGTTGCTTTTTATCAGGCTGCTCAGAACCCAAATGTGAAAAGCCAGGATAACTTAGAACAACTGAAACTGGGTAGACTATCACCACTGCTAAGTCCCAGGTCTTAATAGTGCCATTTCTGTGTAACTTTCCTTGATTTCTTCCATTGAAAGTTAACCTTTCTTTTTCTGAACTCAATCTTATCAAATAACTCCTGTATATGATTCAATACATACTATAGTTTTTGTATTACACTTATGTGTTTACATATCATAACTCTACTAAGTTACTCATTGATTAGATACCAGAATTTTATAGAATAAACAATATATTTAAAACATAGAACACAATACTGGCTACATAGCAGTATTCAGAAAAATAGTGATCCTTTCCTTAGAAATATTGCAAGCCTCTAGACTTCTTCATTCCTTACAAAAGAGCTGCTCAAGCAATATTTGTAAATGAATAAATCAACAAACTAATGTATTAGAGATGATTAGGAGACTATTTAATGATACAATCGCTTATTACCTATGACATTGGGCAACCTGAGCTCACTGCAATAATATCTCTAAGATCATTTCTACTTATCATAAGTATTAGTTTTCTACTGTGGTGTTACAAATTACTACCAACTTAGTGGCTTAAACAACACCCATTTATTATCTCACAGTTCCATGAGTCAGAAGTTGGGTATAACATGGCTCAGCTTAGAGTCCCACAAGATTGGAATGAAGGTGGGAACTGGTATGGGTTCTTATCTGGAAGCTCTGGGGATTAAAATACTTCTAAGGTCATTCAGGTTTTTGGAAGAATTTAGTTCTTTGTGGTACAGGACTTTATCCTCTTTCCTTGAATGTGGTCCCTTCCATCTTCAAGAAAACAAAGGCACATTGAATTTTTCTCATGCTTCAGATAGCTGACTTTTGCTTTTTCTTTTAAAAGCTTGTGACTATGTAAGGCCCACCTGGATAATTTGTGCTCATCTCCTTATCTTAAGGTCAGTTGATTAGTAACCTTAATTGCATCTGCAAAATTCCTGTTGCCATGTAACATAATTCAATCTTGGGAATAAAGTCAGGGAGCAGAGATCATAGGGACCAAAATCTACCTACTGTAGCTATTGTGATATTCAAAGAACTTCTAGAGCTGTCCAAAAACAGAATGAAAAGTTTTCAGAAGTGCTATATGTCCAATAATTGAAGATTTTCAAGCAAAGACATTTTTGAGGAACACCAATTGAAGGGTATCTTCTTTCAATCCCTTTCCAACACCAAAAATAAAAGATTCTCTGCTCTATAGTTGTTATTTCAACTATTAACTTATTGGACCTTTCTATTAGCTGAAGCACACTGCAGTTCTTTTTGCTATCATGGTATGCCTGGGGAGGAAGCAAAAGATACTCTTGGCTATGGTGGCGTCAACAAGGAAGAGTTCTTTGAGCTTCTTCCTTTATCTATTTTCAAAGCTAAGGAGTCACAAAAACATATCTTCTATGCAATATCACATAAATGTGTACCTAATTCATGCCTCTTATTTAATTGATATATCTAATCCTGGCATAAGCTTAAATGTTAATGTACATATTGCAATACTGCCAGCAAACTTGGAAAAGTATGTGAAATGTATTTAGAAATAATGCAAATTAGAGAAAGAAACTCTTCAAACATATCTGGAATGCTTCTGAATGCAGAATGAGCATCGTCTGGGAATGTTCCAATTTCACCTGCTGTCATCTCTCTCTAAATTACTTCAGAAATGAGTTGAGTGCTGTATACACAGGTGGCTCTGAATCAATGGTGTTTAATGATGGTATGCATGGGGAAGAGAGAGGAGGAATGAAAAACCATCTTAGAATATGTGACTTTCAGAGAACTACATTAGCCAATGTAAAGCACATTATAATAAAACCCCCATCATCTGGAGAGCTATTGAGGAGGAGAGAGTGTTCCAGGCACCTGAGTTTCCTGGTCTGTGGATGATTAGCCTGTACACCCTCCTTGGTTTCATACTTGTTGAAATACATTTTAAAATGCATGTATTCAGTTTTCTGGACTGAAAAGTTTAGCATCAAAACCAATACTGAATTATGATGTGAGGAACTCTATCACGGATCTTTGCTGAAGATTGAAAGTAGAAAATGGATAAGCTGTAGTGGGTTGGCTTGAACTATCCTGAACTGTCCTGTGCCCAACACATGCTCCAGAAATGTTGAGTGTAAGTGAACTGCACAAGATGTAAAATCGATTTGTCATACTGACCTGTGTTGTTGTCACTGAAATATGGCAAATTCAATTGGTTGAGGATATTGGCGAGTAAAAGCCTATTTTGCTGCGTGTGTATGTGTGTGTGTATGTGTGTGTACTGGCTTGTGAAGTGAAAACAAATGCTGGTACTTGTTCCTTTAGCTGTTCACAGCTCTCTGGTAGCTGGTGATAAGAGAAATGCGCTGTGGTTATTTGAAAATACGTTTTTATAACTCGTGGTATGGTACCCAGGACATTCAAGGAATAATTTTAGAGGTCTTGAGACAAAGTGCCAGCCTGGTCAATAACTAATGATGTGATTTTGAGTGCCAGTTTTTTCAGCTTCAAAACAAAATGACTGGAATAAATTGATTAATTCAAATTTGAGTTATGTCTGCCAAATGACCATACATCCCAGCTTGCCCATGAAAGATCTAATAAATAATATATACATGGGGATAATAAATTATATATACATGTCCTATTTATGTGCCTCTTTTAGAAGGAAAAATTTTTTTCTGTATTCTCTGTGCAAAAATAAAGCTAAAGTCTACATATGCTTATAATTCTCATGAAACATTATAAACAAAGATATTTACAAAGAAAAATCTTATCTACAAAACCATTACAATTCTAATAACCAATACTGATTTTTGTTATAGATAATATTGTTTTGCTGATAATGTTGTTTGTGGCTTAATATTTTCATTAGTTTTGGAGATTATCAGCCATTATTTCTTCAAATATTGCATTTGCTTCATAATCTCTCGGAGGTGATTTTGAGGTCTAGCATAGAAGTTCTTTTAGTTTTCTAGCTGCTAAAACAAATACCATACCATAGGGTGGCTTAACAATAGGAATTTATTGGTTCAAGCTTTCGTAAACTAGAAGGCTTGGTTCCTCCTGCGGTTAGTATCTTTGGCTAGCTGTCAATCTTTGAGGTTCCTTGGCTTTTCCATCACATGGAGATGTCCTCTCCTTTCTCTTCCAGCTTATAGCTTCTCACTGCTCCCTGTGACTTCTCTTTCTGTGGTCTTCTCTATAAGACCTACAGTAATAGGATTAATGCCCATTGTAATTCAGCTGGGTTACACCTTAACTGAAGTAAGTTCATCAGAAGTCCAATTTACAATAGGTTTGTACCCACAAGAATGGATTAAGATTAAGGACATGTTTTCCTGGGGTACATAACTCTGAGTCATCACAGTCCTTTCTCTGGACTCCAAAAAGACATGTTCTGCCCACATGCAAAGTACATTCACTGTATTACAACATCCTAAAATTCTAGTCTCATCAAAATCAGCTATGGGTATGGTCTGTTCTGGGGCAAAATTCCTCTCCAACTGATGAACCTGTGAAACCTAGAAAGCAAGTTATTTGCTTCCAATATTACACAGTGACTAGACAATGTATTCATCAGGGTTCTCCAGGGAAACAGAATCAACAGGACATATCTGTAAATAGTATAAAATTTTATAAAATTCTCTCATGTGACCGTGGGGATGCGCAAGTCCAAATTCCGCAGGCAAGCTGCAAACCAGGGGCTCTGATGAAGGTCCCTGATGAGCTCCCAGGAGATGTTGGCTGTTCAAAGTCAAGCTGGAAAATTCTCTCTGAATGCTGAAATCACTTCCCCTTTTAAGGCATTTAACTGCTTGGATAAAACATCAATCATTGCTGACAGGAATCTCCTTAGTTGATTGTAGATGTAATAAGCTATCTATACAATAAACTCACTGTCGACTAAAGTGCATAAATGTCCTTGTATTACAAATAGGCCAGTGCTTGCTTGACCAGAGAACTGGGCACAATTACCTGGCTGAGTTGACACACTAGCCTAACCATCATAGACAGGCATAGGATACATATTCCCATTCCAGAAAGGAGAAATTGGAAGGAAGACAGTGGTCATGAGTTCTAAACAAGTCCAGAACCCAGCAGAGCAAATTCCATTTGACCTCAAGGTTTGAGAGCCATTTATGTATCAATGATTTATCCTCCAGGCCTGTGGGAACTGCTCTCACAAATTTATTCCTCACAGTCCTGGTGAAAGGTGTATCCTCTAAACATTTCTAGGGTGGGTGAGTAGGTCTTTCATGATAAATCCACTCTAATAGTTCAATCTCTCTAAGCATTTGGAGCCCCTCATCTACATTATACCAGGGCAATTCTGGCATTTCAAATTCAATAATGTAGACCACTTTTTGGTCCATGCTTCAGCCAACCACCTGAACAAACTGTTAGAGCCCTTTCTAGCTCTCCAGGTACAACACGAAATCCAAAATCTCTGCTTATTGGTTCCATAGCAATAAATGATCATTATCCAACTTTATGTTCCTTCTACCATTATCCCACACCTTAATATCCATTCTCACACATATTCCCCTGATTTCTCTATATATAAATTATTAAAGTCATGCAATTCTTTGGGAGTGTAGTACACCTCCTCAAGAATCACACTTTGTATCTCACTTTTCAGAACCTGTTGGAACTTCAGTCTAATTATAGGTCTGGTAGAAAAGTGGAGTGGTAGGGATGGATCATGAGAGGAACTGGCAGTGTCCTGTAACCTAACATCTCAGCATATCCCATTACAGTTTCATTTGGTAAAACAGGGTTAATCTCTCTAGATGGGAATGTAAGAGCTGTTTCCTCAGGGGAGGCAATTACAGGTTTATCAGGCATAGCAAAATTAATCTCTTCAGAAGGATGCAGGATGGCTAATTCCTCAGGGCAGAGTGGAGTTTGGAAGGCTGATTTCTCAGGGCAGAACATTACAACTTTATCTAGCAAAGAAGACTACTCAGAATCTAGGGTTTCATAGTCCCCACTATCTTAATTATCAGCCCACAGGTCCTCATTCTAATGTTCAGGATCCCACTCTTTCCCAATCAATGCCCTAGTTTTAACAGCAGACAACCTGCAAGGTTGGAAATTCAATTTACATTGTAATTCAGCCACTCACACAATGAGACATTGATTCTCGTTTTCATAAATCACAAATCTGTGGCTACAAGAAATAAGATTCTTTCAGGGCACACATAGAAACTTTCATGTCCTTCATGTGTCAATTAAGCTGAGAATTTGAAGCCCTAAGCTTATCCTTTTCTTTAACAATTGTATCCAGCATACTTAGGAACAACAAGCCAGCATCACTGTAAACTCCACAAAACTCTGTTAAGATATGAAATGCACTGTCACCCAGAGCCTTGTCTCTTAAAAGCATTTGAATAGCAGTCATCCAATGGTGATATTTTGCATATCTCTAATGCTAATTCATGCTATAGACTATCAGTGTCATCTTGATCATTGGAAATAAAGTCCTTAGTGCCTTTTACTCAATTAGATTAGAGAACCAATTCCAAAGTCCCCTGAACCAATCCAGAAATCTCACCCTTAAGATTTTCTTTCTCAAGAACCACTCCTCTTGGTGCCAAAATCTATATTAGTCCAAGTCCAGCAGAGAAATAGTACTGATAGGATATATATATTTATGTAAATATTATGAGATTTATTATAGGAATTGACTCATATGATCGTGGGACAGGCAAATCCAAATTCCATAGGTCAGGCTGCCAGTTATGAATACTGATGAAAGTTTCAATAAATTCCCTAGGAAAAGCTGGCTGGCTGAATTAGAGATAGAAATTCTTTTCTCTGACAGTTAAAAATCATCCCTTCTTCCTTTAAGGCCTTCAATTAATTAGATGTGACTTCTCTTATTTTAAAGTCAGTCTTCTTTGTTGAATGTAGATGTTATTGGCCAAGATGCAATCAACTGACTAATGATTTCAATCCCAGAAACACCCTCAAAGTAACAATCAAGCCAGTGGTTGCTTGAACAAACAACTGAACACCATAACCTAACCAAGATGACATGTAAGCTTAAATGTGACAGAAGTCTTCTCATAATTAAAAAAAAAAAAAAAAAAAAACAGTTGAATTATACAAAGAAGTATTCCTAGACAATGTAGGACCTGAGTTGATCTGAATTGGCAAAGAGTCATGTGGAACCAATTTTTCAGTAATATCTCTTTGATAAACAGCAAAAAAAAATAAAATGTCAAAGAAATACAGGAGACCTTGGTAAGAAAAGTATACCTAATGGAAGATAATCTTATTCATATTGCAAATTCTGCAACTTGAATTAAATGAAATACTTTATATCAATTATATCCTATGAATTCTATTACCAGAATTACTTATGGGACCTACAAAAATAAAAATCTATCACTTGGGATGAAAGAAAATTCAGGAACACAAAAGAAGAGTAATAGCACAAACTATTCAACCAGTAACTAATTCTGAGTTGAAGAATGCAAAAAAAGCTCCCTAAGATGCTTTGATAGAAACAGCTTTGAAGTACCAACCTATTATTATTATTATTTATTATGAAAGGAGAGCTTATTGAAGTCATCGAGCTTTCATCTGGAGATAGTATATATTATAATATAAACAGGAGTGATTAGTAATTTATAATACAGCTTTCTTTTCCATATGAACAACTGCGGTGTTCTTTGACTGAATTTCTGCAAACTTTGTTTTTGTTTGTTTTTCTATGCCCAGTCCTGAAAATCTCTTGTGAGTGTTTGAGTCATTCTATATTACATTCAGTTTGACAAGTCTACTTCCCCCATCCCAGTTTAACCCATATTATCAAGCATAGCCAGGATTTTTCTCAAGCATTTCAGGAGTTCATCTCTGTTTATGAAGGGCTGAGAAGCAGGAAAAAAGAAAAGGGAAAGGTGAAGTAAAAGCCCTGCTGAAATATATATTACTCTGTTATGGTCATAGCATTGGGAGGTAATATTTTTGTAATTGCCTTAAGTCTCAGTTCAGACCATCCTACTGACAGAATTAGTTCATGATTGTTTGACAAACTGAGGCCAAATTGGCATTATTAGCCAAAAAACAATAAACAATAAAAGAATAAGATTCAATAAGAGTTTGAGACTGAGCCAGGGTTTGTTAAATGTTTAAACATCAGAAGCTAATCCAACCATCAATGAGAACGATCACCCCTCAATGGACCATTACCATTTTATTTCCTCTGAAAGTAATTCCAGATTTTCCCTCTTTCATTAGATGTGCCAACATTCTCACTACTTCTCCTTAACTCTAATCAATCACAAGAAGGCTGGGCTGCCAAGAAAGATTTCCTCAAACCTGAACAAAAATCTACTGTCTGAAGGTAAGAAAATCATAACAGGTATATTTTCTATAGCTACTTCTGGATTTTCTTGCATGTTTACAAACACATTACAGCAAGAGAATGTGTGGACTGATAAGGAGAAAAATGCAGACAAACTGATTTCACCAAATTGAAGAATCAGGGAGATAATCCTGATTGCTAAGAATATATATTATCAAATTGTGAAGTCAATTTGATATTTTAAAATAACATGAATAAAGAAAGCAGGTTCTTTAAATAAATAATATTTGAGAATTGTCAGTGTGGCAGATTACATTGATGCCTCCAAATCTGTGTCTAAATCCTTTGCCATGTGACATTGCAGAGCCCAACCTCAGCAAGCAGAATGGTGACTTATCCCACCCCTTGACACTGTGATCTACCATGTGACTTGCTTTGGCCAATGGGAAGTGGCAGACATGAAGTAATGCAAGCCTTGAAATGGCTTAAAAATTGGGACTTTCCCTTTTGTACCTCTTCCATCACCATGAAATCATGCCTAGCCTAGTCCTCTGGAAGAGAGAGTCATATTAAGAAAGTGTGCTGGAGTTGATTTGAACAGCCTTGCAAAACTAGATTGTTAAATTTTCAGGAGTTTTATGAGCTTTTGCTAAGTCACTGGTGGCTTGAAATCAGCAATGTTTGGGTATCAGTACTACAGAAATCAGCAAATGATACAAATCAGGGCATTTTATTTTGTTCCTGGAGAACCAGCTTACCAGCATGTGGAATACAACCAAGTCACCCACTGGCCAACCAACCACCAGACATAGGAGCAAAACCAGCCAAGACCAGCCATTTTACACAGCCAATTCTCACCTTATATGAGCAAAAAATGTACTGTATGTCACCAAGGCGGTGTGTGTGTGTGTGTGTGTGTGTGTGTGTTATGGTCTTCTAAAAATGTTTCTTCCTCTGGCTTTGCCATTGTGGGATCTGGAAAAACCACTTGAAGAAAGAACTTCCTTGCAGAACCTTAAAGACTGTCCTTAAGTCACAGTGCCCAGGCATCCAGTGGAGTTCCTTGGCTGACAACAAGAAGAAAGGAACATGAGTTGCTTCTTTGAATATGGGGTTGTGGCTTTTATTTTATATCTACTCAACTGCCCTAAATTGAGTGCTGCTTAGTATAATAAAGATTCTCTAGTGTTTGTTTCTCTGGTTCTGGTCCTGATTTACCCTTGGAGACAGGTGAGGATGTGGTCAGGTGTTCTGGCATACTGAAGGAAGAAGAGGAGAAGAAGAGCCAGGGCCTGTTCCATCCCATGCACTCCCAGAAACTTCCCACATCCATTTAAGAAGAGAGGGAGGAAGTTTTTCTTTTTCCTACAATCTTGCTCTCACCAAAACATGTCATGGCTTAAAGGATAGCTGCTTAACCAGCTTTAGGGGATGTGGCAAAGAGACTTGCCTTTTTCTCAAACAAAAAGGACAAATGATCCTAGTATTTCCCTAAGGGAAGAAGAAAAAGTTTTGGGATAGCAGGAGAGAACTGTAAGGGATCCAAAGTCTCATAGAAAGGCACTGGGGCTGGCTTGAGGATCCTTTTGATTCCAAAATCTCAGCACTAGCCAAACACCAAGAATCTCTGTAAAGCTGAAGAAGAGTCTAACACCTACCAGGATTTTCAGGGCTTCATCTGAATGCTTAAGAAATGTTTCTCCATACATCTGGCATGTGGGGCTTTGGCTCCTGCAGATTGCAGTGCAGAAATCATAATCTTTTTAATACAAGTTTGTGAGGTTGAACAAGCCACAGCAATCAAAATTTCTTTGTAGTTCATCCCAGGTCTTTTTGCCTAGAAGCATTGATGACATCAGTCTGTTTGCTTCTGTTAATAGCCTGACCTGAACAAGAGATTCCAAATTGGAAGATGAAGACAAAACCAAGGATGATCAGGACTTGGTGGTGGTTGACAGCACTCACCAGTCCAGTCACCACAGTGAGGAAACGGGAGACTTCCACAGCAATGATTCCCTGATGATGTATTTGCTGGACACCAGTCCTAAGCCCTTACCCCAAATAGCTACTCTACTGAGCAACAAGTCCACCAACTATGGGAAACCGAGAGCGAATTCAGTGCAGGATACACCACGGAAGAATCCTAGCATGAAGCACAGCCAAAGGGCCACACAAAATCTGATGCTTGGGCAGAAAAAGAGCACTGAGTTGTATATGAATGTGGGGAGGGATGACAAGGGAGCCTACTGAAACCAGGAGCATCCCTGGACATTTCTATCAGAGGTCAAAATGGCAGGGATGCAGTTAGGGCATGGCAGGGAAGGGGAAATCTCTGAACATAAAAATGGAATCCCTTAGCTACATCCTATCACTTCTCTCCATTTGGGCAGAAACTACCGGAGGGATAGGGCTCTATGCCCATAGCCTTCTGTTTGTCACTTCCCCCCACACTCACACCCATTGTGGTTGTTTTTCATACAACATTATTACAGCAATATATAACTGATAGAACCTGAAGATTGACCTTAAAAGTTAATGTAGGTGGTCACTGTGATACAAGACAGGAGGTTTCTAGTCTTCCTAAAACTTGCATCAAACATAACCAAAGATGAGTATATAAAACAATGAATAATTGCTTCATTGTTTATTAAAGAGAGAAGGGAATTGATATTTGTTGGGTACTTATAGTGTTTCAAGAATTTTATATTTAACCCTAACAGCAATCCAGTAATATTATTTATCATTAGGTGACAAGCAAGCTGACTGAATTTTCCAGAGTAAAAGCTTTCTCATACCATACACTCTTCTTTTAATGTGGCATTGGCTCTCCTTGCACTGAGGAGAATCCTTCCTCTTGTATACAGGAAGTCTTTGACTAGAGTAGAAACGATGTGATGTGACTTCCAAGCCTAGGTCATAAAAGGCAATACAAAAATACAGCTTCTGCCTGGTTCTCTTAGGATGCTCACTCTTAGAAACCAGCTGGATTTTTTTCTCTTGGGACCCAGGCTATAAGGGCAGGCTACATACACCTGTCCCAGTCCAAAATTCCAAGGTACCAGATGACAGCCAGCACTAATTGCCAGGCATGTGATTAAACTTTTGAGATGATACCAGTCTCAGCTACCATAATAGAGAATGAGACATTAAACCCATATTACTTTTTGGGCCACCTAAAGACCTATATCCAAAATGAGGAAATCATGTAGTTTCCTTTTATTCCCAAACCTCAAAAATATTTATACTAGAGAAATTAATTTATGAGAAAGGGACAAATTTGAAGAGGGGAAAAAAAGCCATGTGAGGCAATTTGAGGCCTGTGTAATGGCGAAGAGTCTGTCCTAGTTCCTTTAGATTCCTTATGGCAGAATTGGAAAGAAGAAGGGGAGAGATGATCCACTGGCATCTCAGGGTATCTCAAAGGATGTGTGGGACCATAATTTTTTAAGTAAATCCCTGGTTGTTCAAAATCTGCTCTCTTAAAAGTCCAATTTACATCTCTCTCCTTCTTTCAATGTTCCCCAATCTTCTTTCTCCCTCTCTGGTTAGAATTAATTACTTCTTCCTTGTGGCTTCATGCAGTTGTGTCTTCTGGTTAAAGCACAGGATGTACTTAGACTTTTGTGTATGTTATCTCATTTATTGCTTTCAACAATGCTGTGAAGCAGTATTGCTTTCCCCATTTTACTGATGAAGTAAAGGAGATATGGAGAAGGCTAGAAACTCCTGTATGGCTATTCAACTGGTAAGTTTTGGAGCTTGTCCTTGAACCCCATTTTGTCTGACTCTATAGTAGAGCTCAATCTACTCTACCATTCTGCTCATTTCATAAAAGAACAATTCAAACACCCTAAAAATGATCTAAAAGCCTTTAGCTTCCTCACACTTAATCTTTCAGAATATCTACATAGGATTAAGTTTTTATAGAGATATTTTAAGCCTATCAAAAGCCATCATTATTTTCTTTTAACAAACTACAAGAAAAAACACATATTTCTTAACCTGTTATAAAGAGCTTCCATTTTTTAGCCCTAAGCTTCCCCTTTATACTTATCTCTCGGTGCTTACTTGGCCTGTGTGTTTCATCCAAGTTAACTTCTTGTGTCCTTAAAACACTTTGTGTTTAGGTACATATTTTAATTTATTCTTAGAACACTTGCTTTTATTTACTTTTCTGAGCTACTCAAGTTGCAGCTCCCTATTAAAACCTTATTTTACTCTTCCAGCCTACAATTATTTCATAGTACTCTGAAAATCTATAGTTCTTTCTGCCATTCATTTGAAACTTATTATATATTTCTTTTATTGGTTGTTATGTTTTACATTATATTTTATCTCATCGATTTCATGAAAACTCTTAGATTAAAATGACTGTGGTATAATTATACTGAGTGAAAGAAACCCAAAAATTAAAGAAATACTATATGACTCCATTATTGTAAAGTTCTAGAACATTCAAAACTAATCAACTGTTCTGAAAGAAATCAAAACTGTGGTTTCTTTGATTGGCTGGTAAAAGGCATGAAGGAATTGTTTGGAATGTCATAACTCAGTAAACTTAACACATAAGACTACACATTTTAATTACTGTAAATTATTCCTCAATAAAAATTTAAAAAATAATGCTTTGCCCGAAAATAAAATGCCAATTAAAAAGAAAACACTGTTTTATATTTCTTTCTTCCCTACATTTGCTGAGTGATTTTAGACGTAGAAGTTGAAATGGTTGAAATATCTATAGTAATTCCAGTTCATTCCCTGGATATTTTCTCTTAAAATATAATAAATACACAGCCAAGGTATCAAGCACCCCATTATCTCTCTGACTATACCACTTTCTCCAGAGGATGCACAGCAGAATTCACATTCTGTACAACAGAGGACTCCATTTGGTGAACTTCAATAAACTGAGGTTCTTGTTGCAAGTGGAAGGCCTTGAGCATTTCCTCGGTCTATAATGTTACCTCCTGAACAACTTAACCTTTCTATACCTCATTTTCTTACTCTTTGAGAAAAAGACAACTATAAAAATAGTACTTAAATAGTTCTAAAGTTTTTAGAAGTCTTAAAATAGAATCAGTAGAAAAGTGAAAACCATATCTGATAGTGACTGCTTTGGAAATAATGTGGAATTTAAATAAGATATAATAGCAAATTGTTCTAATATTAATGTTCTGACATGTGGAGTTCTTAATGCAAGATACATGATAGTTTTTCCTTATCTTGCTTTATGTTACATTATTTTTTTTTGTGAAATGATTTTATTATTCTTCGTGCAAGTTCAAACCAGCAACCAGATTTCAAGCCTTATCATTCTGAAGCAGCTATCTTTAGTGCATTTCAGATGGTATTAAGACACCAGACTGAAGTTATACTGATTTCAGTTATGCTGAATTTCCTGAGCTAGCCTATCTTATTGCTGTTCAAAAATGAAATTTGGACATAAAATATGAATTCTGATTAGTCTTCGCTGCAGTTGCTGCCTTTATGGGTAATGGTATGACATTGCTGACAGCTGCTCGGAATGCCTCAGTGTTCTCTGTTACAAACCCATTGACACTAATACTACTGCTGGAATTTGCTGAAAGAAATTTTAGGAATAAAACATATATAAGTTTTCTTGATTTATGGGCTGTTCTAAAACCAAAAATAAAACTCCACTCGATTTCTGCTTTTCATAGTAGAATGACATGTGATATAGTAAAGCAAATCTCCTCCTCTATGACCTAAGTCAAGTGTAATATCAAATAAAAAATAAATCTGCCTTAGGTAAGGAGACACTTTATTCAAAAGACTATTGCAATAGGAAGAACACTCTGACCTAAGAATTTGTAAGCACCTCAAAATCAAATAGAAAATAGCTTTTATTTTATATGAAGGTGTAAGTTCGGTGAGTAGGAACTTCTCAGGGGAAATTGGACAAATAAGTGGGATGGACAGCCAACATAATCTGGGTAGTCAGGCAGGAAATAGTTCATGCCATCATCAGCTGTTTCTCAAGATGAACTCTTAAGAAGGGATGTTCAGCATTTTAGTGCTTGCTCAGACTTGGGGGAAAGCCAAAGTTCAAAGCCTAACTTAG
This sequence comes from Tolypeutes matacus, assembly GCA_026826555.1. NCBI lineage: Eukaryota > Metazoa > Chordata > Mammalia > Cingulata > Chlamyphoridae > Tolypeutes > Tolypeutes matacus. The sequence goes on from JAKSZT010054215.1 coordinate 36,251,829, forward strand.
TTTGGTTGAACTAAGTCAGTGGGTAAGTAATGAGCCACTGTGAACAACTAGTCAGTAATTTGCTAGAAACCATATTTTTAAATCAAACTGAAACCCAGCCAACAAACATTTTTGATTGCCTACCATTTACAAAACTGTGAAAAATGACAAATTATGCTTAAGGTAATTTTATCGTGCAAAACTTTCTCTCTTTCTTTGGAATTGAACACTGGGAACTTTCTGTTCAACTGTACCTTGATTGTACTTGTTTTCAACCACTTGGAATGCTTTAATGAATGAATGATGACAAGACAATGGAAATAAACCTAGTTTTTTGGAGTTCACTAAAAGTGCCTATAAGTAGTGACTGGAAGGTAGACTGTGCCAGTGAGTCCATTTTTTCTTAGGTGAGTTTATAAATAACTTATGGCAATAAGATATCATGGGGTGTGTGTGTGTGTATGTGTGTGTGTTTCATGTGTTGAGATGGTGCTGAAAGGGTAGATTAGCATGAGTCAAGATTTCCTGGCAAGTGGTCTATGATTTCCTGGCAAGTGGTCTGTGACTGGTTTGAGGATCTTTCCTTAGAACACAAGTTGAGGTCTCCATAGATAGGGCTAACAACTAAACTACAGATGTGTGGCCAAAGAAATGATATGAAAGAACAATAGGCAAGAAGCTGGAAATTCATTTTCATTATAGAATGCCTCTAATAATGTAGATGGTGTTATATAAGCCACTTCAACTCTTTGAACCTCAGGGCTAATATCTACAAAATGAAGGTATTTGATAAGGGTATTTTTTTCCCCCAACTTTAACAAACTATGATCATCATTGATTACAATAAAGTTTGCATATTAAATTGCATTTACCTTTGTAGAAATATGAGAAAATTTTAAGTTTAACATTTAATTTGGTTAGCGATAACATAACAATTGCATGGATGCATAGATGCAGTTTTTATCAATATTTATATTTAGCATGAGGTGACGTAATGTTTGACTATGAAGCATGGCTTTTGGGTAATAATAATATCAACTTTCAAAACCCAAGAAAATGAAAAATGAAACTTGATAGGTTTTGATATTATCAGCCTAGAAAGTAATGGTATTTAATAATTAATTGTTAGTCCAATATGGAGCTGAACTTCTTAGCATTTTTAATACAATCAGTGCAAATCTATCAGAGAAAATGTAAACTTGACAAAAACACAACATATATAAAAATAAACTGTAGATACAATTCAGTTAACTATAAATATTCTTAACTTTAATCATGTAAATTGTAACTTTAAATACATTTATACAATTCGGTGGTATATATACAGCTGTCTGCTTAAAGTGGCCTTAAAACATGACATATTCAAATTAGGATGTAGTCATTATAGCTGAACTAAGAATGAGAGTATGAGTAGCCATGGGAGATGAAGCACATTAATCAATATTTTAAAGAGAAAGGTTGACATGTGGAGAGTAGCATTTTGGTATAGGAAAAGGTAGGCATTATATGATTTGCTATGAACCAGCAAAGAGGATTAATCTCTATCCATCTATCAGGAAGACTGATAGCCCCCTTTAACTGGTTGATGCAGAGGCCTTTTTCAAGTATCTGATCTCTTTGTAATGTGCATTTTATGGCTCAACAACTTTCCAAGGTTACTCTTATTTATGGTGGAGAGTAACTTGCCAATTCAACCACTGTTGCTTGGAATAACATTCATCCTGATCTTCAACTACAGGTTCATATTTATTATGATATGTGATGAATTACCTGTCACTACTGAGTTAGGCCCAAAACATTTACTGCAGTAACTGAAAAATAGTTAAAGATTTCCCCAAATCTTTCTTTGGGAGTTAAAATGTAAATGAGCTTATATTTACATCCCTTGTCATCTAATTCTTATACTTATCTAATTATCTCCAGAATTTCTAAGATCTTTGTTCTGTTCTTTGTTAACAATTGGGAAATAGATCCAGTACTTTTCAGAATTTCTGTTGGAAATTTATACCAAAATTCAGTGAGTTTCCTTTATGTTCTATAAAATATACTTGGTTGGGGAGGGGAGAAAGACATAAAGATATAGCTAACATCTTTAGAGCTTCCTATTTACTGGGTGCTATATCAGATATATTATTCCATTTCATTCATGATACATCTTATAACTGTATGACATGACTCTTTCTAAGAGGCAAGGGTGACCTGTCTTTTAGAAGAAATGTAATAAATATGAACATATCTCAAATACAAGGCATTTCCACACCTAAAAATGCAAAGATGTCCTGATTTATGTCTAAGCAGTAGTACTGACCAATGCACAAATCCAGAAGAACATACAGAGATGGTTCTGAATTCAACAAATGTTTACAAACTGCTGCTGAGTGTCCAGGACTATCAAATTGTGGATGGGTGTCAAACGGTCCTCTTGGAATTCATGGAAGTGAGATGGCACCACCATAGGTGAGAGCAGTTGGAGAAATTAAGAGAGCAATGGATATACAAGGGATGGCCAGGTAGAGAGAAGGAGGAGATAAAAGCCTGTGTGGAAGGAGGAGGGGCTGGTAGCCTATCTTCACTAGCTGTTCTCTAAAGAATCTTAGGAAATGGGGATTCACACCCTTCCACACTGAATCTGGCCCGGGGCCATGACTAGCATCAACTTATACAAGTGGCAGTAGTGACACTGGGTCCATTCTGTGCCAGCATCCTAAGCAGGCCTGGCAGTTTCCGCTTGTGTACTTTGGAGAGCCTAGTAAGACAAGGTGACGACATTCCAGTGACGACAAATGGCTGTTACACTGCCTGCTAAGAAGGGTCTGAGTTCTGTTGCTAACCTCAGGGCCTTCTCTTTTTATTAAATATCAAAAGTTGGAATGCATATATTTTGGGGGTGGGGAAATTTACTGTGCATTATAGAGCAGAGCAGTTGCTCTAAAAAGTGAGTAAAAAGGGACTCCCAGTGGAAGAGGGAAGAGGAGTAACTTTGGAAAGAGAAATATTTAATAGTAAGAGGAATTTTTAAGTAGTTTCTTCTGGATGGTATGACAAAAAACTCTCCTCTGTTCTCTTCAAAAGGTTCAGTATTTTAGTACTAAGGTGGGAATGAAGATGGAGGAGCGTATTTTACTTGAAAGATGAAACTGAGAAGCTAGTCATTTACATAAGTGATGTTGCATTTTCAGGAGATTGATTAACAACTGTTTCATTACCAGCCCATCTTTTCTCTCCCCTAGATGAAGAAGAGCAATAGACATCTGTGTACCCTACTCAGGGCCCCTTTACCCACAGGTGTAACATTCTCAGCTGCTGGGAATCTTGGTTGCTAATGTCCCACAGATGCACCCTTTTCTGGAGAATTTCATTGGCTGACAGGAACTTTCTGTTAAGGGAGCTTAAGGACTGACCTTCTGCTTGCCCCTCCACCAGCAGCAGCCCCCAGTGAGTGATGGGAGAGTAATGGCTAGGTACAAAAGACTATTCCTCTGCCCGAAGGGGAAATAACCTAGAAGGAGTTTTTCTGCCCCAAAGGAACCCCAGACAGGGTTGGAAAACTACAACCCAAGGGCCAAATCCAGCCAGTTGCCTGTTTTTGTAAATAAAGCTTTATTGGAACACAGCCATGTCCATTCATTTATGAATCGGCCATGGCTAATTAATAGCAGATTTAACTGGTTGCGATAAAGACCATGTTGTCCTCAAAGGTGAAAATATTTACTCTCTGGTCCTTGACAGAAAAACTTTGTTGACCCTTATCTAGCACAGCCTACTGGTGGTGTCATTTATTGACACGGTTCAGCTATGTATTGATCAATTGCCTGCTGTGCTTAATAAAGTATAACAAGTTGTAAGAGATAATTCTGGCCCTTAGACAGTTTGCAGTCTAAGATAGGACAAATACACATGAAGATAAACACTAAGCTCAACCAGAGTAGGGACTACCTCGCTTTTCCTCTATTTCAAGACCCAGCCTTAACTCAGCATATATTAAGCAACCAAATAATTGTTGAATTAAATCCTAAGAATTATATTTTTAAAATTTTTATTTATTAGAGAAGTTGTGGGTTTACAGAACAATCATGCACAAAATACAGAATTCCCATACCCTCCCTCATTATTAACACCTTGCATTGGTGTGGTACATTTGTTACAACTGATGAAAGCACATTTTATAAGTGTACTGTAAATTATAGTCCACGTTTTAACTTAGGGTTTACTGTTTGTGTAGTGCAATTTCATGGATTTTTTTAAAAAATTTTTATTTCATTACCATATATACAACCTAAGATTTCCCTTTTTAACAACATTCAGATATATATTTCAGTGCTATCATCACCCAAGAAACATATTAAGTAAAATATTGTTTCATGCACAGTAAATTAGCTCTTGGTGTTTGAGAAACTTCAAAGAGCAGGGATGTTTTGACCTGAATCCTAAAGAGAAGGGGATATTTTAAAGGGAGAGGAGTGAGGATGGCATATCACACAAAACAAGTGAAATGAATCAAAATACAAGAGTAAGAATGTACCTGGTGGGTTTGGACACCAATCATAGAGTAGTTGTTTTATTTATTTATTTATTTTTGTCCTCCTCTTCCTCTTCCTCCCTCTCTTCCTTCTCTTCCTCTCCCTCTTCCTCCACCTCCTCCTCCTTATTTCTCATCTAGTGTTTCGTAAACTCCAGTTATAAAAAAATCATTAGAATATGTGCTCAGTTTACAGAAGGCCTTAATAGTAGAAAAAATAAATTTTTATTCTATAGACATATTCTTTAGAATGGGTATATTAAGATGTTAGTTTCCAAGGAAACAATAAGTCCCATAATCAAATGACCTGTCATAGTAAACTTTATAACCATAGGGTTATCATAGTCACGAAACAACTTCTTGATGAAATCGGGCTACAATTACCCTTGAACTTACTCTTTTAATTGGATTATAAGATGGTAAATCCATACCCATATTGGAGTTAATATCCATTGAACAGTGTTTGTTTATACTAGCAACCACTTTGTATTATTTTTTGGTATTTGCCTTGAAACATAAAGTTCATTTACAGATTTTCCCCTTCCTAATAAATAAGTATATAAGAACTTACATACTTTTCATCTTTAAAATCTAAAACTCATTGGAAATATTGCTGGTCAGTTGAAAATTCTTATATTATTGCATTTCCTCTTCATTCAGCCAACCTCACCATTCCTTTCAGCAGAATATGATTATGAAATTGCCTGAAAACTTGTTTAGTATGAATGTGATACTTACTCCTATTGTCACATTCACCATTAAAATTATGGATGAAATTCAATATAAGACATTTTAAAAGGAAGGGCTTTTAGGAAAAAAGAGGCAGGAAACTGTCAGGATGAGCAATACTAAAAAAATGAATCCCTAATCCTCAATACCCCTAATTTCCCTGTTTCCACTGATGTACAGTCAATGGAATCTTGTTTGACTCTCTGCTGGTTGGATATAGATTTTATGCCTCTAGAAAGTGGGAAATGAGAGTTGATAAAGTATAATACTAATCTGGCTGTTTATATATTGTAAATATATTAAAAAAACAGAAAGTAGATGATCACAATGGACTAGATAAATAGGAGGCTAGCCAAGGAAGAGAAAGTATACATAGGGTGGAAAAATTCAGTGTTGGAACCCACTGGTTTATGATTATTGTTGGCTAAAATTGGAATGAATATTAGATAAATGATGAGTTAGAGCAAGATCATGTCCTGATATTTGTAGATTAAACATTTTCTGTATCTTTATAAAAAGTATTTCTACTGTATGCTTAAAAACATAGTGTGCGCCCACTGTTGAAGTGTTGTCCTATCAGAGATACAAGACACTAGCAAGTAGTAAAAGATAATTTTAATGGAGATAGAAGACTTCACAAAGGAACAGCTTTGTGGGTCTTTTGTCATGTCAGGGGTTTGAGGAAGTTCTCAGGGGGAAAAAGTAATGAAAATATTTTTCAGTGAAATAACAGTAATAAGTCCTATATCCAAATGAACAATACTCTGTTAAGGCCTACATTTGGACATTATATTTCAGGGGGAATCAGGTGATCTTCATGTTTCTCAAAACTCAAGCGCAAATGATTTTAGTTTCTTGACTGGCTTAGACAAGAGGAATCTAACATTTTGGACATTTTAGAATATTTTATGCCTTTCCCCTTTAGTGGTCATAACTCTGAGATTGCTTATTTCTAACATTATCAGCCAGAGGCAAAATTGAAATAGCAAAAAGTAATTTGTGAAAGTCAGGCATGTTTCACAGGGTCCTGGGTTAATGTGGACCATTAAGAACAAGTATGTTAAATATTCACTTCCAGGCTTGTCTTTTTTTTTTTTTTTTCTTTTTCCTCTGTATCTTTCTGCTTTTCCTTTTTTTAAACTTTAAGTATATAATTTATCTTTAAATCCCTTGGTATATGGCATGAGGTGAGGTGATGATGATTATTTTCTCTAAATAATAATGTGTTAGGTAACATGATGTTTCTTTTACCATGTATATATTTTATAAACATGCATGTATATATATATGAGATACGTATGTATGTATTTTGCACCTTCACCAAAAGCCTATTCCTTAATGGTGAAGAAGATGAAAGGCAGGTCTTGTTCTATGATGACTTCACTTCGTGTATGCCCTTGATGTATCCATTTAGTCCTTGACACACAGTAGAATCCTTTCTTGAAGAGTTGTGAATAGCGGTAGAGGGAAGATGGTGAATGCAGCTATTAGTGTGTATCAAAAGCCTGATCTCTTCTTTGCCAACTCTATCCATTAATATCATTAATTGGAAATGGACAAATATAGCTTTAGGTTGCTGACATCTCCAAATGAACCCATCTCTTTTGTCCTGCAGGAAATTTCTTTCACTCTTCATTATGCTAACTCCTAAATATAAGTATTTGCAAAGTTTTTTTGTTGTTATATAAGCCTCTATTTCCAATAAATCACCAAATCATGTCTCCCTTCACCACATCTCTTGGACCCACTGCCTCTCCTCTTGTCTCCCTCCCTAACACCATCCTAAATAAACTGTTTCACTGATGTAACAAACTCCACCCCCCACCAAAGTGGTTTTACTTCCTGTTATCTTGATCACTCTAATTTATCTAAAACATTGCTACCAAACTGCTATTCTGCTATTCTGAATCATTATTCTGTTCTTGTTCCTGATTAAAATCTTAAGACCAAAAGGCTGGGTTTCATAACAAACAGTCTCTCATTATAATATGGTATCAATAACTCATCAGATTTCTAGATTTCCAGGAAGCACCAAACTAAAATTCATGCCCAATTTCAGCAAGTGTCCTTGCCTGAGATTTTCTTTTAGAATTATCATATCTACTTCAATTTTGGTTCTCCTTTTTTGCCTTAAATAAAAATGTCCTGTTAAATCAAGACCCTTTAAGGAACCTGGTAGGTAAAAAAAACTAATGAAAATTTGCAAGCAGATTCATCCTCTTAAGTAAATTAAATTTAAATATAAAATAGAATTTACTTTTAAAGTAAACTATTTCTTTCTATTTTCAGAAAATCATGATACACAAGTTGTCACCATATTTTCCTGAGTGAGGTGAGTTTTTTCTTGAGTAGTGGAGTAAATTTTAGGAGGTTGTCTTCAATATAGTAATCATTTTGTTTAGTAATGGAAAAACTCTTAACATAGTCATGCTACTATGTATTTTATTTTCTTAAAATTTTATTGAAGTTTATCATTCATATATGAACATAAATAAACAATAAATGTATAGTAAAATTTGTGAATTCACAAAACAAACATTATATCATCACACAAGGCTTCCATATATCTCCCCACCACCAACACCTTGCATTGTTGTGAAACATTTGTTACAAACTATGAAAGAGCATCATCAAAATATTACTACTAACTATAACCTATATCTTACTTTTGGTGTATTTTCCCCTCAACTCACCCAATTATTAACCCCTATATTAGTATTATATATTTGTCATCGTTTAGGAGGAAATGTTTCCATATTTGTCCTGTGAATCCACCACCATAATACAAAATACATATATGTATTTTGATATAGTTGAATTGGCCTAATTAAGACTCTAGGCCAATATAAAACCCTTGTGGGATTGAGAGTTTCTACTGTCCATCATCAATAGAAGAAATTGATTCTAGGAAAACTAAATGAGAATTTTGGAAATGGGCCTTAGATAAGGGTGAAGGGGAAACATTGTCTTCTCTCTGAGAAATTGTCTGATGGGTTTAGATTATAGGGCATGATCAATTCTGAGCAGTTCTCGAAGAAGTGTAAACTGAACTTGCAAAGAGTGGAGTATTAGATAGGAAGAGAGCCCTGCAAAATACATACACTGACATTTCAAATAGTAGAAGCTATCTATCTTATATCTGCTTTGGTTAACAAGATTTTACCAAAAATTGTTGGATCAATGGAATAGTCTGGCCATTCTAGGCCTACTTGGGTACATTAAAGTATTGGTGGTTCAATCATGGCAATTAAAGGATAGCTATGTTCAGGAGGGAGTAATTTCAAGACAGTCATCATCAAAGAAGCAGCAATAAAAATAAACGGACAACAGGAGTCTGGTCCTGAATCTACCTTTGGTAGCATACGTGGATATTCTCAGAAACACTTGAGAAACATTTGAGATGGGCTAATTTCTTGCACTGGCAAGAGTTTGTGCAGGCAAACAACAGCTCCTGAAAGAACCATTGACCTCATTTTATAATCAGTTGTTGAGGAAGCCAGACCATTTGTATTATAGTTGTTTAATGCCTGACTACACTCTAAATACTTTCACTATAAGCTGATCTTTTACCTTTCTCCAATTCTTCTTGGCTATCAAAATATTAATAAAAATAAGTAATAATTATAAAATAAATATGTTTAAAAGAAAGGGAAAATATTGGATAGATAAAAGAGGTAATATTTCAGAGTGGGTTATGGGCATGGGTTCAAATAGCTGGGTGATCTTAGGCCATTGCCTAAGCTTTGTCTTTGTCTTAAATTTTATCATCTCTAAAGTGGGCCTAATAAAAGTTACTTAGCACAAAGGGTTGTTGTGAACAATTAAATCTTTCAATATATGTAAAGCACATATATCAGTGTCTGGTTATCTAGTGATGTTCAAATATGTGAGTTGTTTATATTATAATTCTTATTATTGTCATTATTACCAATTCTTTGAGGGAATGGTTATAGAAAATAATAGGATAGAAATAGGTCGTAGTTTCAACTAAAATCCTTATTGTCCAAGGGCTTTTTCATTAATTCTCCCTAATTACTTTAGTTCACAATCATCTTTCTTATATCTGAACCACTAAGATTTTATTATACATAAACACAAGTGTGTATAGACTGTTATGCTAACATTTTGCTTTTTCTTTTCATTTATCCCATGTATTCTATTGCCATGAGATTTCTCCAAATTTGTTATTTCATTAAAGATTGGGTATCTTCTCATGCTTTCTTTGGGTTACTTCATATTTCTATCATATTGCTGAATAAGGAGCTACAGCACAAATTGTACATGTAAATTCATTGGAAATGAGTAAGCAGGAAAATAATTATGAAAATTTTTATAATCACTATGTATCTTCACATCATCAATTTTGGTTTAATAACTAGAAATTTTAACTATTGCATTATAAATCTTCTTAATGGACAAATAGAGAATTTGGTCATTTTTCTCTTTACTTCAAAGAGTTTCTCTTCACTATGTTATACTATATAAAGCCAAAATGTACAGACTACAAAGCCAGAATGTTCATGTTGGTTTGGTAGAAAAGAATGGTGAACATGATATACATGTGACCTACATTTTATATCCAAGCATAGATGCCCTGAGGGCAGAGGAGAGACTGGCTTTATGTGAGCACAGGTGGTTGCTGTTTGTATTATTAATACAATTTGTGATATTTGAGAAAAGCCCTCTTTGATTAAAACCAACTATAATCATAACTATAACAAACTATAGCACCTGAAATTTATAATTATTTTTTCCCCCCGGAAAGCATGCATTTCCCTCCTTTAAATGTAAAGAATAAGTAAAAGAGAAATTAAGGCATTATATAGGTGAAATAGTTTGCCATTGCTTTCCCAAGAGACCATACTTTAGGCTGAGTCCCTCCAGTTAGATGCAACAGAAGCAAATGACAGAGGTCATGGAATCCTGAAGCATATGAATCCCCCACTATTTCAGTATACAACTTTTTCAAACGTGTTCACTGGTTTTAGTGTCATTCATTCACTCACTGAGCATCTCTGGGTGCAAAACGGTGCTCTGGGCTAACATGGTCTCTGGTATTGAGCATATTGCAGACCACCTGACTACACAAATGGGCCCTATGTGACAAGTGAAATACCAGAACAATGCAATGCATGATTCTCAAATGACTGGTATAAAGAATATAAGCATTTAGAGGCTAGGGGGATTATTGTGAGCTGATTGGTTAGGGGAGGTAGGATCTGAGGAGTCTGTGAAGGATGAGACTGGCTGAGATCTATGAAGGGAGAGTACAATACGAACATGTTAAGTGCATTATATTAGGTAACTTGGGATACAAACTTTTTATGACTCATTCAAAAATAATTATAAAGAAGAAATTTTATGTTCTCATTAAAATTCCTGATAGCTTATGTGGAACGTACACTTCTATCTTTTTTCAGTTTGTTAGGCAAGAGTTAGCATTCTCTATCTGACTCAGGATTTATATGAGAAGGAATTAATTGGGAGATCTAGTTGTTTCTCTCTGGTTTGATAAAACAAAGATTTTTAAAAAGACAATGCCAAATGGAGCCATCAATTTTTATTTCAAACTAAGTAACTGCAGTCTATTCTCTGATAAAAATGAAGAATTTCCTTTTCAGCTGATAAGGTACAGGGTGTTTATCTTTGGCTGATCACAGAAAGAAGGTGGCCCTGGCTATCCATCTACTTTTATGAGACTTTGTTAACACAAAGGAACAATGAGGCTGAAAGTGGCTTTTGACTTATCAAATACTTATCATATCTGGCACCCCTTCATGAAGGAAGATAAAAGTCAGGTGACAGGTAAATTGGATGAACATTTTCTAAAATAAAAACAAATGTGGGAAATGGTAGGCTTCTCCCCCTCATTCTCAGGGACTATATGAGAATTAATGTCACTGTGATCCCAAAGAATAAAATTCACTTTATCTCCCTGGCCTTGAAAGCATGTGCTTAGCACAGCATGCGTGCAAGGAAAGACACATAGGCCTTAATCCCACAGCAATCCATTTTTAAAACCTCCTTGACAATTATCTCAGTGATTCAAGATGTTCTTACTAGCTGGAGGATGTGATATAGTTACTGCAGAATGAGGTCATACACACCACCGGAGGAGAATGTAATTTCTGCTCTGATATTGCATGTTTGTAGAAGGACATCAATGGACATATTTTTTTTACGTATTAAAAATCAAAATGTCTTAATAGGGTTGACTCTTTTAATGATAACTTTGAGATTTTATTTGGAAAGTGAAGTATAATTTCTGATTCTTTTATTGTTACAACTCTGTGTATGGGGAGATGATCAACCTCAATGATCACTTTGTCTGCAGTATTAGAATCTCTTCCAAGCATCCTTAACATGTGTCTCTTGAATACCTGGCTTAAACAGCTCCACTAAGGGGGGACTTCCTACTCCTAGAGACAGCTGATCCCATTTTGCACAGCTAAAATTGTTGGGCAACCTCTCTTCAGCTGACTTTTCTCTTAATATACATAGATTAGCAATAGGTTTTATAAGAGAAACAATGCTGTCTCTACATATTAGTGCTTCAAATATTCCTCTTTACATTTCAGTGATCATGTTTGTTAATTTTTAGTTTTCTTGTCTATGACAGTCTCACCTGCTGTGACTCTAAATCATGTGACTTGGTTCCTAGTCTCCTTACCATCCTGGACTTTATCCTCTGGACTTTTCTTAAAATAACAATAATTTTTTTAGATATTTTATCCAAAACTGTACGGTGTACTTCAGGTATGAGCTGATGAGTACAGACTACCCCGAGGAATTATACACCCTGAGGTGATAAAGTGGACTTGATATTTTTATAATTGTAATCTAATGTTGATTTTCATAGCAGTCACATCATACAACTTGGAACCAACCCAAATCCCAAGATTTGTGGGTTTTTTCCTGCATATTTGCAACTTATTTTTATTTCTAATATCACAAACTTCAGTCGACACCTCATCTGCTGATACTTACTTGCAGATAGGTAGTTTCATAGAATCAAAGCATAAGAGTTTACATTATCTATCTTAAATTTCAACTTTGTGTCCTGCATTTGCTATTCAGAGGTGTTACACATTATGATCTTGCCTTCTAGGAATTCATCTAAAACACTGTTTACAAATATCAAAGGCTATTGTCATGGAAAGAATTTCAAATAAAATGAGTCTCTCCAGTACTTCTTTCTCAGTAGTCACAGCAGAGTGCTCTCCTCTCAAGGACTTCCTCTACTGTTCCTTGATCTTCCGGGAAGACCTCAAGCCTTACCAGTCATGTTGCAGTTCAAGTCGCATACAGACCACAGATTTCAGAAAACTGTACCTTTCTTCCAAACCCAGAGATTTCACCAAAATTCTGTGTCCACAGAGAAAGTAAGTTAAAGGAAAAGGAAGATTTTAATTAAAACGCAGTACTTCCAAAATGGGATTTTTACAACTACAAGATAGCAAGGTCCATGCAAGGAATCCTCATTAAAATAACCAATTAACAAGTAACCATTAAATCTACTAATGGTACAGGACACATAAGAGAGGACTAGACATGATGTGCACTCTAATGAAGTGAACAGTCAATTCAGGCGATGTAGGGGGACAAGATTAACATGCAAAGAAATGAAGGGATATTAAATGTTTTATATAGATATTTTAGCTGACAACATAGCAGAAGTTACAGATAAGTGGATGAGTAATTGTGAAATGTGTGGCATAGATAATGGATGAGGTCATTGTTCAATGGCATGGTCCAACCAAGCTCTGACAGGAAGCACAGCATGAAAGGGGTTTTAAAGGTGTGGAGAGGGTCAGCTTTCTAAAGCATGAGGAGGAGCAGCATGACCTGTCTTCATCACCACCTGCTCATTTCATAGTCTGGCATATTTCACCACTCTGTTTACATGATCAGGGTCCTATTTGTTTTGGAAAATGAGTTTAATTCCCCAACAACCCTTAAGACAGATTATTATTAATGGCTCCAAGTACTGTAAAGTGAAGGAGTTTTAAACAAACATATTGGAATTGTGTATCCAAATGAAAGTTTTCTTTCCTTGTTTTCCAAATTTGGACCTTGGAAATCTGTGTTTCGCATCTGGGGTGCTGAGAGAAAAATCAGAAAAGCCAAAGGGCAGAGTGGTTCCAGCATGCTGAAAGAGAGAGGCTACAGGCAAATGGTACAAGTCAAATCTGGGAAGGGCAATGAGTCTAAGATATAGCAATTCAGAGGGCCTTAGAGAGTTTTTTAGGGGACGTTGAACCACAAAGTCCAGGAACATGATTAAATTCAGGAATGTTCTTACTTTGTCAGCATCTAAAGAATGTGAATTTGGTCTTATATAAATTTCAGAATTTCTTCAAACCTCCTTCCTTAGCACTCTGAATATTTTTTTGAGACACCTCACCAGAGATACTCTAAGAGCATCTATTACTTAGATGGGACTATCTACTTAGTCTAAAGGTGCTGCTTTGCTTAGAACAAAGTTAGATATTCTTTTTGTGAACTTCCTTAAAGTTTGAGATACATTGTTTGGAATATGGTCACTAGATAGGGTAATAAACAGTATGAAACCGTACATTCTTGAGACATGTTTACCGTGTTTTGTGAACTGGCTCTGAAGATTAGTCCAAAAGAGATGCTGTTGAAATACTTTTATGCTCCTTTTGAATACCTATAACAATGGTGTTTTATGGGGAATACTTTAAATGATAATATTCACCTGAGTGTATGAGTCTTAACCTACTTGTAAAAATATCAGTCCCATTAATTTTTAATCATAACTGATATTGTGATTATGAACCTACAGAATTGACAGACATGTAATTAAAATTTTCTGAAAAGATAATTTATCTTTCCTTTTCAATTTAGAAGCCATTTTTCTAAAAGGCTAGGGTTTTAATTATGGGCCTCTTATGATAACGAAGGTAATTGCATTGATTAAGTCTGCATGAGCTCAAATTTGCTCACAATACCCAAATGCCAAAATTTCTTAGATTAGAAAGAGGCTCTAGAAAACTCCCACAGGTACTATGCTAAAGAATGCTACCTGGGACAGGGGCAGGGCAGGGAATGGAGCAACCACAGATATTACTAGTATTTGCTATGCTGCAACTACCTCCTTGTCCGTAAGCACTTTCTAAATTTAATAATTATCACTTCCATCTCTATCAACAGGGTAATGAAGAACAAGAGAATGGAACTTCACCATCCTGGGGCACCATATGCTTGGTTACTGCATGGATAAGCTTCCTTCACCTTGCTCTGCATCCTTAATATTGTTATGGTTGATCAACTCAAACTTGAAAGCAATTGTCCTGGGATTTCTGAACATCAAATTCTTTAGTGAATTTTAGCTTATATCCAGCATCCTTAGTACATCCTTAGTACAGTAACCATGATATATAATTTTTAAAATTTACATGCATTTTAATTAGGAGTGAAATGAGAGATAACATGAGAAAGTAGGCTAGAATCATAGTATGGGAAGTCCTGAATGCCAGGGTAAGAAATGGAAACAACTCTGTAATAGTAGAGAATCCAACTGATTTGTGAAGAAAAAAAAAAAAAGTGGTATTTGTGCAGAGCAACACTTTTGAAAGATTAATTCGACAACTTTGTGTAAGAATTCCATGAAGAAAATGAGTCAGGAGGGGGACTAGGTAGCTATTTGCTAGTAATAAGTACTTGAACTCAAGGCTCTGGTAATGTCAATGGCAACAAGATCTTGAAGGCAAGAGGTCCTTTGGGGGTGGTGGAGGAGGGATAGATATTTGGCTTAGCAACTGGCAAGGAGGTGGCTGTGAGGTAGGTTAAATAGGAAGAGAGCTAACTTAAAAAGGGTCTACAATATACCAGGTCTGCCAGGAACATCATATATTATATACATGCCAATGGTTGTCTCCCTATCCATGTACCATTTGTAGAGAACCTGCCTTTGTACAGCTGCTGGAAGAGTTGCCAAAAACTCCATGTGCCACAGGATTCTCGCCTCCATTCTAATCACCCTTTACCACAGAGGAAGGGACAATAACTGCTACTTGGCCAATCAGACCCTTTCTATAGTCCTTTTAATTGGTACCCTGAGAGACTGATTCAGGATGGTAGGTATCTGAAATTCAATTAAACCCACATGGAGGCTGAAATTATAGCAGGAGTGATTACATCAGTCAGAACACATGGAACTTGTTTATACAGAGAATCAAAAATAGTCAACAAAATGTATTTTGTTATGTAGGGGTTTATAATCTGTATCATGGAAACAGCACCTAAATACAGGAAATGTAAAACAATAATACAAGATTTTAATTATGCACCCAGATATTATTAGAAGAAAGAATTATAGCTGTAAGGGATCTTAGAAGTCACCTAGTCCATCTCTTTAATTTTGCAGATAAAGAAACATGTAACTAAGGGAGCACACAGTGAGAACTGGTGCCCATCCACCATGCTATATTGCCCTCTAATTAATATCACAAGAGGGATGCATAGTTCAATGCCAAATTATCCTATTATTCCTAGTCATTCACCAATTACCTATTGTGTGATTTCTATTATTTAGGAACTGTATTGGTCACTAAAGATTCAGAGCTGAATAATTCCAGGTTCCTGACCACAAATAACATAGTTTATTCCATTAGACTCTAATGGAAAATAAGAAGAAGGAAACGAAGATTTCAATACAATGTGGTAGGTATTAGGAGATATTTATGCAAAGGATGTTATTAAATTTGGAGAGACATCTGAATCAAACTACACATCTGGGAGAGTGGAAGCCTTTAGATGAGAGAAATATGATTAGATTTTTATTTCAGAATCTCACTGTCATAGTGGCATGGGGAGAGGAAAGGGCCAAATGGATCCAATAGTCACCCTAGGGTCTGTTCCAGAGATTCTAGCCACAATGTGGTGGGGGCGCAAATGGGAGATAGAGTGTGAAAGCTTTAGAGAGAGAGGGGTCCTTGGAGAAGAACAAGTAGTAGGAGACATCCTTGAGAGAGATGAGAGGAAAAGCAGCCTAGGCCATTCCAGGAATTGCTGGACAACAATGAATGTCCACCCAGGGCTAGAAACTAAGCATTAGTAGCGGCATTCAACTTCCAGTCTGGGTGATTCTCTCCAGTAGGACTTAAGGCTTGGACTGTTACAAATACACGCAACGCTTAAATTGCATGTTATCATTTGTCAGGGTGTCTGTGACAGATCAACAAGTGTATTAAAGAGTCCAAAAATGAATATTTTGGGAATTGGAGGAATTGGGAGTCCCTCTCACATAAATAATAGGTGCCAGATTCATAGGGAAGGATTATGTCCTAGTATGTGGAGAGAGACAGGGAAAGAAGTTGTTTTGGTTTCTCCTCCAAATTCTGGGCAAGAACCGTAAAGGAATACATCCCTAAAAGTTGGTACCTGCTGTATTACTATTCCATAGCACATAGCAAAAAATCTCAGAAAATAAGAAAATATATAGTCTGTCTTTTTTTTTTATATTATGCCTATATTAAAGGGAGTGAGGAATGCTGAAAGACATAATTGAATGACTAAGGACCAAGTTTTGAAAACTTTCCCCCTGTCACAGTGGTCTTGGGCATGCTACTGACCATCTGTGGGCCTCAGTTTATTTATTGGTAAATGGGGCTATTAAACTTTATCTCACACACATCTAGGTGAGGATTAAACAAGAGAGTGGATGGTGTATCTGGCCGAGAGCCAGTTATTGCTTCACAGAGTTTTCTATGTGGACTAACTTTCCCAAAGTTTCTCTCAGTGTTCACATCCCCAAAGAAATCCACCCTCTTCCATAAAGACATCTTTGTTTCCCCAAGGCCTAGGGGATTCCCTCTTGGGAGACTAATGATTGCAGCTTATATGCATGCAAATTACAGTCTTGTCAAGGTTTTCCTTCCTCTGAGTTCTTTATATGTGTTGCTGTCTTCTCTTCTAGATTGATAACTTCTTGCCAAGAGCACCCATGTATATTACATATACTTACAGCCTATTTCCTTCTCCCTCTAATCACACCCACAGCCAGTCCCCAGTAATTTTTCTATGAAACCAAGGCTCTTTCTCAGTGAAATGAGAATGTTGGAAAGTTGCATATTAACAGAAACAAAAGCCAGCCTCTACCCAATTTATTGAAATGCCCTCTCATTTCTCCTTTTTCTATTTAGCAGCTCAGTTCCTCAGTGTTTCTTGTCTCTTAGACATTTGTGTTCTCTGGAAACATTCAGTGACACTTGTCAGCCGAATATTTGTTCTGAGTCTAATCAATCAATTTTCCATTAAAAATTTCCTATTTTCCTTTCAAATTAAAATGTGTATCTCATGAACTCATTATTTAGAAATATTAATGAAGCATTTAAATTAAAATCAAATCAGTCACCTGTGGCACAGTCTACCATGAAGTGTAAGGCAGACTGCTTCCCGTTCTGTTATCAGTTTGTTTCATGCACAGCTTCATGGAAAAATTAGGCTATACCTAGTGTTATCATTTCCCATGTTCCTCCTCAAAATTTAAGCTTTTCTTTTGGTTTAACTTCTGTGCTTCATTCTTGCCTTTCAGGGCTTATTAGAATCTCTAAACTACATACAAGTATAAATTTGCTCATTTTAAAAGGAAATGACATTTTTATTTTAAGGGAAAAAAATAACAAGGAAGGAGAACCCCAATTAGATCTGTTTGCACCTAGGGTTGATTTTTTTTAATTTTTTTACTTTATAATTTTTTTTGCTATCAGACCAGGGGAAACAGCATGCAAATTTGGGCCATTTGTAAGAATCACATGTTTACAACTAAAGTGTAAACTTCTTAATGCTGACTCTTCCCCCAACTCAATGAGTAGTGAGCTGGAAGTGACATGCTGTTTACTCTTATAGTGACAGCTTCAAGTGACAACTGCCTTGCTTTAAGAGGCCTGTCTGCAGATTTGAAGAAAACTCTCCTATCGCCAAAATCCTCTCCAGTGGAGCTCCCTGTGGGGTTTATTAATCTCAAAGCTACAATCTGGAGAATCCAATGTGACCTTTTGCCTCAGAGAGCCTCACATGCCCTCAGCTGCAACTCCAGCCCAATGCTCCACTGAGGCGGAATTCCTAAGTGCTTTCCTTGCCACTGCTGATGCAAGGGGGAAAAGAGGTTATTGCTTGCATGTCTTATAGTTCACCTACTTATAGTTCACCTCCAAATCTAAGTTGTGTGACAAGAAAATCTTTAACTGTCTGAGAACAATCCACAGATTTGATGATAAATTCTGCTATCAGAGGGTCAGATTATATTTTTCCTATTCAGAAAAAAGCATTAAAAAAGGAAATGCTCAGGATTTGGAATACAAGGACTTAAGAATGCTGAGAGGAAAATAAAAGAAAGGGGGAAAGAGAAAATATGAGAATGAAAGTGTGGTAGGTTGAATTATGCGCTCCAATTTCAAAGTGTTCTTTTTTTTTTTTTTTTTTTTTTAAAGAAATGAAAAGAACTTTTATGACAAAAAAAATCCAAATATAAGATTTGAGTAAATTGAAAGAACATGTTCTGTTTGGGGCTACTATGTATCAATTAGCTATTGCTGCATAACAAGCCACCCTGCAAACTTAGTGACTTAAAATCAGAGCTCATAATTCAGTTGAGTGGCACTTTAGGAGGACTCAGCTGCATTAATCTTAATCCACATTCCTGTGGGAATGAACCCTTTGTAATAGGATCTCTTGAAGATGTTACTTTAAGATAAAATGGGGCCAAACTGAATGAGATTGGCTCATAATCCAGATGACATGAGGCTTTATAAAGGAAAAGAAACCTGAAGCCAGAATGACAGAAGGTTACAGGGAGAAGTCTGAAGTCAGTAGGAATCCAGAAGATAAAGGAGAGGACATTACCATGTGACAAGAAAGCCAAGTAACCTCAAGGATCATCAGCAGCCAGAATGTTACAGGCTTTGGGGGGAAAACATTGCCTTCTTGATGCCTTGATTTTGTACTTTGCCTAGCCTCAAAATTGTGAGCCAATAAATTCCCATTGTTTAAGTCAGCCCATTATGTGGTATTTGTCATAGCAGTCTGAAAAACTAAGACTGAAAGCTGTAAATCACAAAGCATATATATGGAGGGGAGGGTGAAAGAGTTGGCACTTGTGGAAAGGATAGGCCAGAGTACAGAACAGGTTGAGTCCAAGATACTGTCAGTTCCCAGTAACCTTTTCAGGAGATTCCCTGCACAGTGGGGCTGGTGTTGAAGGGCCATAAAACTCTCCACTCCACCCTATCAGTGCTTCCTGTAGTGTGCATTGTAGACAAAAACCTTTGCAAATCAAACCGTTGCTTGCCCCAGACTTAGATCTCCATAACCTGATGATCAATCTTCATTTCTGACTGATTGTCAATTAGTAGTGGCTCTTTATGTTTCACTTCCCTTTTCTCCCCATTCCCCACAACCTCTCAATCAAATGGTTAGTGATCTGGAAACAACTGAAGTTACTGGGAGAGGGAGAAGTTTTAAAGGGCCCTTTTGAAAACTGGAATAACTTTTTAAAGGGAATAATCATTTGCTAACATATTAGCAAATTCTGTTCAAGATGTATACCTTTGTTTAGAGAGAGGCTCTCCTGCCCTAAGCCTTCACATGGTATAATGGGAAAGCCTTTACATATGGATCCTGTGGATATTCACAATAGTCTTCTATTGAATATAAGTTAATTGCATTGGGGGCAGGTGATCTTTGCCAGCCTTGTTTTTTTTCCCCCTTTCCTGTGATGATAATTTTCTTACCTTGTGGGACAAAATATTCAAATGACTCTAGAAGAACTCTGGGAAATTAGTTAGTATACAGTCTGTTAAAGATTCAAGGATAGTTTAATTTGATTTGATTTAATATATAATTTCTTTGAGTACCTACTATGAACCCAGCACTATGTCAGGTGCCATTTGGAGCTCCAAGGAGGAATCCACACCCATAAGAATTTGCCGTCTATTTGGAAAAATGAGGCATAGTTACAAAATAAACAGGAAAAGGGAGGACTTGCATGAATATCAAAATGCACAAAACAAAAATACTAATTTATTTTAATGAATGCATAGTTGACTAAACTAAAGATGCCTGGATAAAAGCACTTCATCCAGATTGTGAGAACAGTTATCTCACTGGCTCTGGGTGTGCTCAGTCATACTGGAATGTTCTATCACACCCAGCTCTCCATTGTAAGAGTAATACTGACAAACCAGAGCTGAAATACACTGAAGAAGGTGAGCAGTGTAAGTGTGTGGACTCTCTCACTGGGGGTACTCTGCCTACAAAAGAGAAAACTAAACCTGAGGAAATTAATGGCCTCCAAACATGGGAATATTTACTTTTGAGAAGAGGATTTGTATTTGCATACAGCAAAAGTAAAATAGATGGGAAGAATTTACAAAAAAAAAAAAATGCTTCATTATATTTCGGATTGTGTATACACACATACATACTCACATACATACACATAAATAATGAAACTTATAAAACATAGTGTCTCATCCTTGTATGTAGTGAATGCCAGAGCAAAGAATTAAACTATGTCTTCTGGTGCCAAGTCCTTAAATGAGCCATTGCTGGCACTGTGGATTCACAAAGCAGACTGAACTTGTTGTCTATAACAGAAGGGGTTCAAGCTGACATAGCAGGACTCTCTGCAGGGGTGCCTAATTAGGTGGCAAATTTGCTGGGACAAACTCTCAACACTCCTGCAGCTCTAAGACTAGGATTTTTTCCCATAGTTGTAGAATCTACAAGGTGATTCATGAGAATGACTTAGATAAGTCACTTTAACTGATCCTTTTCTTGTTTGAAAGTCAAAGTTTCCTACTACTGCTGTTGGTAAAAGGCCCAACAGGGCTCCAGGTTACTAGCCTCTCTTAGTCTCTGCTTTAAGCAACTAACAGATATCTAATATTTTGGCTTCAGTCTTTGGCCAACCTCATTCCTTTCAGAGCCTGCAGAGACCTAAAGGTGATAATTCTTTCCCTCACTTCTCCTAATCTTTCTTTTGCAAACCCAGTAAAACATCTGCAGCATTTTTGATGCTCTTCAAGGCTTAGTACATATACTTAGACTCTCAATGAATCAATACCTACCAATCTCAATAAGGACTTTGTCTTACTTTTTAATTTGTTTAACATTTAGCCCACATTATTTTCTTACTATGGCCAATGTCTTCTTCCATTGGAGATAGAGATTAACCACATAACCCACTGTACATTACATTACTGGTCTGTTTTGGGGTTTTTATGAGATACACCAAGTGTATCAGCAAGCATGGGGAAATGCACTACTACTGAATATTTCATGGCTTTTTCTGTCCAGAAAGTTGTTTGAGGCATTTCTACATCCAAGCACAAATCCACATTTGGAAAAAATAGAAACTGTGCCCCTACATGTATAAAAGAGCAATAAACTTAAGTTGGAATTTGGGACCACATAGAGCAACACAGACTGTTTGCTGGATATGATTGCAGATGACTTTTATCGATTTCTCCAGTCATGCTGCTACATAGATCGTATTTGGATTAGTTATCTGGATGGGAAAACAGATATTATATCTATTCTGATATAGCAATAAGAATTTAGAAGAGGACTTTTATGTGAGGATGAATAGGATGTAGTAAAGTCTTAATTCATGTAAAAAAATGACTATAGAAACTGGTGGTGTACTTGGAAAGGAAAAGAGTAGAAGGAGATGAAGCAGCTGCTCTAAAGGCAGGAAAGGGCTTTTTCACCAAAGCAGGGCTAGACTGCTTCTGCCTCACTTCAGAAAGCAGAACTAAGAGAGGGAGAAGAAGCTAGTAAGGTGAAGATTTCATTTCAATACAAAACAATTTTTTGTAATAATCACAATGGTAAGACACTGAATTAGGTCACATTGAGCTCCCAGTCTCTGGAAGTCTCAAACAGAAGCTGGATGAATAATGCAAATCTGGTGTGGAGGGGGATGTTGCAAAGATGGGGAAGATCTATACAACCACCAAAGTCTTTCTGTTCCCAAGAGTTAAAGATGCAGATAACTTCCCGGATGGACAAATTAAAATCAGAATGCTGCTTGATGGGCATGGAATTAACAAGCTCCAAGCGCTTAAGCCAGCGCTGGGTTCTGAGGGCTCCTGGAGGTCTCCCTATCACAGACAGAAGCACCTGACCGGACACGTAAGGTGCAAGGGCTAAGGCCCAGCAACTCTTCCCCTGACTCCCATTTCATTGTATAAGTTTCTTGCTGGACATTCATCTTCATTTAGATCAACATACTCTTTCTTAGGCATCTTAATGAACTAGGCTCAGCAACAAAATAAGACTTCGTATGTGGTTCAAAACCTAACTGAGCCACAAATTAGTTGTTTGGACTTAGACAAATACTTTATATTTTCTGGGAATCAGATTTTCTCCATACAACACTTGAAGTCAAAGGCACCTAATTAAACACAGCATTCACCCATTCAAGATATTTCTCCTGGTTGATCCCCCCAATGCCAGGTGTGGGTTCTCTTGTTTTTGTTGGGATGCATTTGTTTCCACATTATTGGTGTGTTTTTGGATTCCCTCCTCAGTCTAGCCCCTTTTGGCTTCTGGTTTGAATTCTTTCCAGGATGTTTTGCCTTATTTTTATTTCCTAAGGTACACACAAAGCAGTTAAATGGAGAAAGAATTTTACTTCTTTCCTGTCCTATACCTGCTCCTGCATCAATAGAGTTTTGACCTGACAGTTTTAGCTGATGCTTTGCATCAAATCCATCACTGTGCCCAGAGGACTCACCCTCCACTTTTCTAAGAGGAACGGGGAGAATAAAAATAATAAAACAATTTGGGTGAAAGTAAAATGCCCTCCACTCTATCATTTCTTTAATCCTTGCTATCAACTTGTCTTTTTCTTCTGTATTTTGGGGAAAGTCCTTAAGCTTTTCTTCCACATCACTGATGCAGCTTTCAATAATGCTAATTCTGCTTTTACTATCTCCAATTTGGATTTAAACTCCATTATTGCAATATGTTTCTTTGCATTTTTCCAATAGTGCACCTTATTGTCTTTATATCAGTCTGTTGTGATTGAATATAGAAGGTGATATTTATTGAGAATCCACGATATGCCAGTCCTGGTACCTGGTGTGAAAGAGATGTATTACCTCATGAATGTTCATTATAACTCCCACTACTGTTCATTCCTCTCAGACACTTCTCTTTTTATAGCTTCTACTTTTCTACAGAGGCTATAATCTTGCATACTATTTACAATTAGTAAATATCCTTATGAAGCAAAAAATAAGAATTTTAGGATTTTTAGGGGTTGGGTTTCTTCTTTGTCATCATGATAATGTTCCTTTTTCCTGTGCCACAGTATTTTTCAGAAGCTCCCTTTCTGGTTACTGCTCCTCAAATGGTAGATCTGTCTAAGCTTCGTGTTTCGCCAGCCTGCTTGGTCCCCACTCTTATTTCCCTTAATAGGAATCCATAGATAATCTACAATATTTAGCATGTCCTCCTCCCACAGATATTCATTTTTCAGGGTTTATTAAGACTACCCTTCCAGGGTTCAACATATAACAATCTACACCCCTTTCATATCCTTGACATGCTGTCATTCTCTGTGAGTTGCAACTATAAATAGGTTAAAAAAAAAGTGGTGGGAAAGTTGATTTCGACCATCTCCAAAATCACTACCTGGATTATGGAGCAACTCATGCAGATTTATGTTTGATGCAGATCCTTGTTTCTAAACCAACAGGAGGGGGCAAAGAATGCGTGACTGTTGGGGATTGAAACATGTCCCCCACAAAAGGCATGTTCAGGTCTTAACTTCTGGTCCTGTGGGTGGGAACCATTTGTAAATAGGACCTTGGAAGATGTTATTAGTTAATGGTGTGCCCAAACCAAATGAGGGTGGGCCTTAATCCAATATGGCTAAAGTCCTTATAAGCAAAGGAAACTAGACACAGAAAGAGAAGTCACAGTGAGCAGCCAGAAACTGGAAGTCAGTGGAAGCTGGAAAAGAAAAAGATGTCACCACATGCATTGCCATGTGTCGGAAAAACCTTTAAATCCCAAAGATTGTTGACCAGCCAGAAGATGCTGATCCTAGGAAAAAGCAAGCCTTCTAGCCTCTAAAACTGTGAGCCAATAAATTCCTGTTATTAAGCCAACCCATTGTGTTGTATTTGTTTGACTTTTACATGACTTCCTATTTCTTTTCAGGACAGCAGACTTGGTAAATTTCATCACCCCAAGTACCAGAAATGTCAGAGATTTAGCCCCCTCTATTTAGCCTAATAGTTCCTTGACTTTGTCTTCAATATAATTGCTCTTGTATTTTCTATATCTTCATAAGCATTTTAGTTAAAATGTTAAAGAAGCTGTATCTTGGCTTTTTGCCAGATATTTTCTATCCTTAGCTTCCCACCCTAGTTTTTCTTTGCAATACTGACAGCTGCAGAGGTGACTTGAGGAAAAAGTATTCAGAAGGTCACCAAAATATCTCCTAGGATTAGAGGGCAAGACATATATGGTTAGACACCAGGGAGTAAATTTATACAGTCTACAAAAGAGAGGTCTCAAAGGGGGGCTCTCTATGACATGATCTATAAATATCCTCAAGGTAACAAAATAAACAAAGCAAATTATTTACAGTCACAAAAGATAATAGGACAGGAATGACTGTCTGGAGTAAAGTGAAGGTTATAAAAAGAAAAAGGTTTTAGCTGACAGCAAAGCCAAGCAATATAACTAACACACAAAAGTCAAGATCCATCACAGATCTAAGACTATCAATAATATAATAAAAACTTTTAAAAAACAAATAGTTTTTAAAAGTCTGATAGGAATGAGATAAAATATGTATAGCTTTTGGGACTAAAGATGAATTATTATCAAATATTCATTGTAAAAATTAAGTCAGAATTTCCTACTCCATAGCTGTATGATATTTGACACATTATTTTTAAATATGTATAGTCAGAAGAACATTGATTGCAAGTGGTTTTACCATAAATTCCATGACCATTTCAAATCATGTCTTCAGCAAAGAGAATATATGATTTTATCACACTCTTTTCTGTCACTACCAACGTTTTAAAATGAAAGGATATGTGTCTGTGCTTAACTCAACTCCTACTCAGTCCTTATCCATTATGCGATTTTCATTCTCACTTTTCTACCAAGATCATTCTGTTTTCACTGATGGCCTCTTCCCAAATGGAATGGCAAACCGTCCCTTCTGTTCTTACATGAACAAACTGAGCATTTGGTGGCATTGACCAACTCTTGCTTCTTGAACGCTCTCCTTGGTTGGCTCTTATCCTACTGGCTTTCCTAAGTCTCTGTATTTGTCTTCTTTGCCTTCTTAATAACAGACACATACCTCAGAGGATTATTGTGCAGATTCAATAAGAAAATGCATAAAAGGTGCTTAGCAAAACTCTTTGCACAGGAAACTCAATAAATACTATCTTAGTCAATCAAAGTACATCCATAAAGATTTCCATATCCTTTGTTCTCTTCTCTTTCTAGCAAGTACTCCATGGAGAAACTCATCTCTTGCTGTGTTTTTATTTACCACTAATAATTCGAAGATTCTCTAATCCATAATCTATATCTGTATGCCTCAACCTCTCCCCTGATCTCCGAAAGTATGTTTTAAAACAGCCTTCCTTATAAATATAACCAGATATTTAAAAAGCTTCTCAAACAATCAAAATTGAATTTCTTATTACATCTCCTCATCTTTACTGCCCTCCTGCCCACTCTTCCTCTTTTCTGTATCTCAACAAATGATTGTTTTACCTATCTTGTATTACCAGTGATCAAAGAAAAATATCTCAGTCATCCTTGATTCCTGCCCCTTTCTTATTTCCATACAACCATGGAGCACCTGCACCTGCCAATTTTCCTCCAGCATTCCCCTTTCCCAGTGTCTCTGCCACTGACCAAGTTTACCTCCTCCACATCGTCTTCTCTTAGCTTGATTGAAAGAGACACCGGGCCAGTTTCTTGGCCCCTATCCTCTCCTTATTTTAATCTGTCATCCACACTACCTCTAGAGGGAGCGATGTAAACCATACACCTGCTTATATTACATCTGTGATTAAAAACCATCCCTGGCTTTGCATCATCTGCTAGATAAGTCCAAATTTCTCAAACTAGGGGAAAAAAAAAAGGCTTCACAGTTTAGTTCCAAACTATCCTTCCAGACTTTTCTTCTGCCACCCTCCTACATAGCACACACAGACAGTGCGACGTCCCTGCTCATCCCACGTCTTCCCCCACGCCTTTGTATAAACTGTGCACTTCCCTTGTGACTCTTCCCTTCTTCGACTCAGTGTTTATCTTGCACGTGACTAGAATGACCAAGACCCCAAGACTCTTTTCTCTCTTTCTTGGATGGTGGTTGGCAAATAAGTGACCTTTCTAATATTTAATTGTCTACCATTAACAATTGCTCCCAGGCACAGAGTTTACATCATGTCATTTTAATCTCACAAAAACCAAGTAATTTATTTAGGTTTCTGTTTTGCACATGAGAAAACTGTGGCTCTGAGAACAGAGAAGTTTTGTCCATTTCCACACTATTAGTAAGTTGGTGAGAAAGGCCACATTCATACTGAGGCCATTCTTACTTTCCTCTATATTAGGCTGCCACTGGAGGTTATCTTGTAAAGTAGTGAGCACTCTCACACTCAATATCCGCTGGTTTGGAATATCTGTCCCAAATGGAAGGTTATGCTAAGAGTGTCCAAGTCACCCCCAAATTCAATATCTTATTTCTTTCTAAGGGGAGACCAAGTCAGAGAGGGCACAAAGTCTCACAACTAATCCTTGGTGCAACTGTAACAACATCTCAATTTTTTAAGTGCTTAGAAACTATTATTTTAATGTGAATAGCAAGGTTGTTTGGTCATCTGAATATAAAGTTATCCAAGCACAATATTATTATACTTGATCATCTACTCAGTCTGCTATAACACCATTTTGTACATGAGTGTGATTATAGCAGTTTTGTTTATCCAGAATTTGCAAACAATAATATATTATGGATATTCAACTATTCAAATTGATTATTAACTGATAATCTCTATTATAAGGTAACAACATAATAAATACATTAGTATTAATAGATTGATAAAATTAAATATTTCTTTGACATTAAAGGATCTCACAAGGCCTCAGTTTCATCATTACATACATTACTTACAACTGTACCATATATATATGAAAGTAAAGGACAATTAAAACTTCTGGTCAATAAAATGCAGGGAGAAAATTTGTATAACATTTATCTGAAATTTACCACTATGCAAAAAATCTGTTTTCATCAGATTTACTGCCTTATTTTGTTCATGTGCTTTTAACAGTCTTAGCTTGGTAATTTTTTTACCTTTATGTGGTAAAAGTCAACTTTGAATGTAGCTAAAATTGCAATCAGTAGTAAACATAGCAGATATTATTATGAAGTATAATGAACAACAACAACAAAAAGACTTAACAGTTCTTATTTGTCACTTAAGATATGTCAGTAACTGGTCCCAGAACCATGGGAAATTAAAACAAACAAACAAAAAAAAAAACAAAAAAACAAAAAAACATAGACCTCTTTCTCAAGTAGCTTACATTTTAATAAATACTGGAATGCTAAGTATCAAATTAGTGATCCAGGAAACAATAAGTCTTACAGAAATTTAGCTGAGTTCTAAATCACTGGGACTTTGGAATTCCAAAATGGTAATTAAAGAAAAATAATTTGAGCTGGGCCCCTCATGTTCCTCATATTCACAAAGCCTGGTGAATGTATTTACTGTTCTACTTTGAAGTGGGCACCATGCTTTACTTAAAGAAAAAAGTAAAAAACACAAGCAGGAGAAACAACAGAAATCTAACTCTGCATGCTGTAATTTAAAACTCTCCATGATTCACCTGTAATCCCACTTTTGAATATGTTCCTGTGTTCTTATGCATCAACCATATTTTATCAGCTTGTAATTCATTAAATATACCCCAAACCCTAATTTCTGAGTATCTCTGCTGCTTGTAATCAGTTCCATTTAAAGTCCTACTTTAAGTACTAGCTTCTTTCTTGACACTTAGCCTTGCCTTTCTGTTTGGATTCTGTTTCTCCTTCCTCTGCATTCTTATCAAACTTTGCTCATTCACCTAGTCAATCACTTCCCACATTCTGGTTTATTCCAGAGCCTGGTATGCAGGCATCTTTCTCTCATACAAGGATATAATCACTTTGAAATCACGGACTATACTGTGGTTTCCTTTACTTTTCTGTAAAGCTTAACAAAGTTTTTGAGTGAATGAATTTGACAATGAGCAAATTAGTCCATGTTTAATGAATGAACATGTTAAATGATAAATGAATGAATTCAGCTGTGCTTGGAGGTCTTCCCTCCATTCCCCAAATTACTTCACTGGTCACCCTTTGGCTTGAGGCTTCCAGTTTATATTTTGGCCTTGGCAGTTGTGTTGTTTTCTGCCCATATGGTAACGGTTCACAATGGTCTGATACTTCATGGTGAGAAAAATGCATGCAGAACCCAGAGGTTATGAGCTAAGCTGCTGTCTCTCACCTCTATGATTTATTGTTTCATTAGAGTTATAAATAGTAAATAACACACGCTGAAAGATTAATTTCATTAATAGAGGCAATAGGCAGGCATCCATGTGGTACAATGAATTCCCTCATTTAATAAAAATGTCTCCAACTCATATCAGATTCTGTGCTAAGCTCTAAACTTTCTATCTGTATAAAGCTGAACACAGCAGCAGGTTTAAGACTTTAAGCAACTTTTTGACTAGCAAGGTGAACTGAAATATAAGTAAATAATTTGCGTACAAGGGGATGAGAAACTCTGCCTGTCAGTGATTGGAGAAATAAGATAAGAATGCTCAGTGCTCCAAAATTCTCCCCTACAAACCTATCACAGTGACTTGATGGGTTGACCAGTCCTAATGGGGTTTCAGAAGATACCAATTTAAATATATACTGCACTAACTTTCTTTTTAGGGGATTACCTGAAAAAAATTACTTTTTCCTTTTGTCTTTTAGGAAGGATTGGAGAGATGAACAGCAGGCAGACTGGCTGATGATGAGTTTAGTTAGGTGGAGTGTTCTTGGATCCTGCTCAAGGAGTTGGGTGGCACTAAATGGGCACCAAAAACCTGGGTCTTCATTTGATGGAGATGGACATTCCAAAGGGAATAATGTGCATCCAAAAAGGATGGCAACTGCCAGGGTAGGTTGGGGGAAGGGGATACAAACTCTAAGCATTTAATAATCTTTCTGGGAGCAAAGCAATCTGTCATGAGATGATTTTAGTTATTCAGAGGTCTTGTTTAGATCAGTAGTCATACATCTGTGAAAGCACTTGTGCACTCTCTCTCTCTCTCTCTCTCTCTCTCTCTCTTTCACACACACACAACACATGCACTCTTGGGTGCACTGGTCAAGGCACAAAACCACACAAACACACAAAAGTTGACTGAACAGAATGGAAAACCAGTAGTATTGGAATATTCTACAATTAAACCATTATTAGTCAGGGGTGGGGTTTTGGATGTTTGAAACTCAAGGGAAGGGAATAAGATAGAGTAGTGCTTTAGAATCTCAAGGCAAAAGAAGACAAAGAGTGCTTTGTAGCTGGGAAAGCTTCCATACCTTTCATGAGTTTGTTATTCAGTGTATACAGGGAAAAACATACTGACTTCCACATGAGGAACATGGACAGATACACCAACTGTTAAGAAGAAATCCACTGCACTAGCTAAATTTGCCTATCATTGTATCCACTGAAACTTGGCAAGTCATTCATTTATTTACCATGAAAGGATATTTCCATGTACTCCTTTCTCTTACCCAGCATTAAAATAAAGGGTGCCAGATACAGAACAGGACAAAGACACAGCTGGCATGACAATTCCTGCATTTTACCACCAAATCAGAATGGCTGACACTGAAAACAGAGTAACAGATGGTGGGACTGCTAGCTAGAGAGGCAAGTGATTTGCTCAAGGTCATAAGGATTTCAGCAGCAAAACTAGAAACAATACCCAGAAAGACCTTGAAGCTAAATGCTATTGGTTATATTCTTATCTTATTGAGGGATGAAGTCACAATTAATTACAGGAAAATTATAATGTATCCACAGTTCTTTATTAGATCCCAATTATGGAAATAATAGTTTTGTTGAAAGGAAAGGCAAGTAACCCACTTTGACTGCCTCTCCTGTATGGAGTAGGAAGGAAGGGTACATTGGAACATGAGACTAGAAAACATGCTATGAGTCTCAGTGTACATTCTAAGCTATTGAATTATGTTCTTTAGCATTTGATTTATGAATATATGTGCAAAGGAATTTTCCAAGGTAACATTTTAAATGGATTTCCCTGATATCAGTGTACAAGATGAATTGAGGAGAGCATGGAAGGCAGTAAAGGGCAGGGAACTTGAACTCAGGGAGGATAAGCTATGAAAGTATTTCAGTCAAGGAAGTCAACTATAAGAAGGGGCTGAACACCCACAAAGACAGAAATCAGCATTGGCGTTGTTTATTGACAATGAGAAAGATGTCTTTCTAGACATCCTGTGGTTAAGATAGCATCAGGGGCTCTGATGGGAACATCCAGGGGAGAGTTAGATGCACTTCTCCAGCTCAGAGGGAAAACTGAGTCTACAGTTACAGACTTGGCAGTCACCCACAAAAGGTAATAAATAGAGCTATGAGAGTGGGTCAGTTTTTAAGGAAGGGCTGGAGAAAGATGAGAAAGGAGATGGGAACAGAATGATTGGGAAAGATTTCATGTAAAGCCTGATGGATGATGCAAAAAGAAAAATATTGATTAATTGGACTCCAACAAAATTTAAAACTCCTGCTCTTTGAAAGACACTGTTAAGAAAATGAAAAACAAAAGCCACAGACTGGGAGAAAATATTTTTAGAACGCTTATCTCATAAAAGGATTACATCCAGAATTTATAAAGAACTCTCAAAACTCAGTAATAAGAAAACAAACAACTTGGTGGCAAAAGGTTTGAAAAGGAATTTCAGCAAAGGATATCTCCAGGTGTCCAATAACTACATGAAAAGGTCATCTTTTCTAATGAGTGCTTTTACAAAATGGTCTGGGAGCACCATTAACACAAAATAATAAAAAAAAATAGTTACAGTAGCAAACATTATGTAGTTCTTATTTGCCAGACACTGTTTTAAGCACTATACAAATACTAACTCAATGAGTTAATACAGTAGCATTTTAATAAACGATTTTACAGAGGAAAGAAACTGAAGCACAGAGAGATGAAACGATTTGCCCAAGGTTATACAGCAAGTAAGTGGCTGAGCCCAGATTTGAACACACCAATCTAACTCCAGAGACTGTGGTCTTGGCTATGACAATCGACTGCTTCTCAACCAAAAGTAAGTATCGAGCACTTACTCTGTGCCCAACACTTAGTCATGCACTATAGAGTCTTAAGGAATTGATTAAGCACAGATCCTTCCCTAGAGGAGTTTAAAATCTAGATATAGAGACAAACCTATGTCCACCAAATGCTTGACTGTACCTAATTATGTCAGAAAACATATAATAAATATGAACACCATCATTTTGTATGAAGGACATGGTCTGACTAAAGCAATCAGGATTACTGAAAGCATTCTAAAACTTCTATAGTTTAGAAGGCCTCCAGAGAAAAGGAAAAACTCCCAAACCCCAAAGCTTTAAAAGAATTAAAATTAGGAATACGAGTTTAAACTCCTATTATTTTGAAAAATAATCTTCTACGATCTTTTATGCTACTATAATTATCAGCAAGGATACTTATCAAGTATCCCTTACATGCTTAACAGTGTCCTTGGGTTTTAGGTTGTTTCTAATAACCTAAAGTAAACAAGGATGATCCATGTCTAAACATGACAATGACCCAATTAAAACACTTCCCTGTGTTAGACTTGCGACTGTTGAGGCAACTGAAGCAATTCCTATTAGGCAGGTATTATCTCAACAGATAAAGACCCATCATTAAGAGCCCTGGGTTTCTGTTTTGTCTTTATTTTATTTTTCCTTTTCTCAGAATGAGAACTGTGTCGGAGGATAGTGATAAAAAGCAGTAGAAATTTTTATTAATCAATTGTCTCTGTGAGACATAGCATTTCTGTTAAATCTCAGATTCACTCCATTCTAGCAGCCCAGCCTGGGAGGAAGCCAAATAGGTGTGCCTCTAACAACTGCGACTGTGCGGGGGATGGGCAGGAAAGAGAAAGGAGGGAGACGGAGCGAGGAAGGGAAAGGGGAAAGAAATAGAAGAGAAGGGGGGCAAAAAAAAAAAAAAAAACAGAGAAAGAGAGAAAGTGTGAAAAAGAGAGAGTGTGAGAGTGAGAGTGTGTGTGTGGGGGGGTAGAGATCATGGGAGAGATGTGAAAGAGTGAAGGATAGGAAGGAGGGGGATGTAAAAGCCAGATTTTTATTGGAAGCAATTGAAGTGGTTGCTATGAGACCCGCTCCAGCAGAGGACCAGCAGCCAGCCCGTCGCTGATGGTTCTTACCTCACACTACACCTTTCTATTGACACAGTTTTAGAGTTCTTTAATATCTGAGCAAGCACCTGACTCGGGCGACTTTTTCCTTCTTTTTTTCTCCTCCAGTCCCTCGGGTAAGATGGAGGTAGAAAATGAAGCCAGTTGCTCCACTAGCAGCGGATCAGGCGGGTCCAGAGAGTACAAGGTGGTGATGCTGGGAGCAGGGGGAGTTGGTAAAAGCGGTAAGTTTTAATACCAAATGTTGGGAAAGGCGGGACAAGGGATGAAGCAACTCTCTAGAATTAAAATAATAATAAAAATGCTAATGCTGCTAGGGACTAGCTGTAGCAGTTAAACACAGAGCATCTGGAAGGATGTTTAAAAATGTAGAGACTGATAAAGAGATGCTGATGAGTCAGGAGAACATAGAGATAGCCAGTGATAACATATAGAACTTTAAGAAGATCGTTTACCCTTTGATTTCATGCTGGGTAGTATTTGCTCTTAGTTTATATGCTTTTTTAAAAAAATTAAAAATGGCATTTATTAAATAGCCATGGTATGAGAAATGCTTGTTCCTATCCTCAAAATATTCATGTAAAGAATGGTTATAAATATTCAGTTAGACTCATACACAAACACACACCCAAGATGGTCAGAGCTGAATGTTTTGTTTCTTCTACTGGTGAGCTTCTGTTCTCCTTGTCGGTATCTGTGGTCTGACTTAGCATGTGTAGGT
Organism: Tolypeutes matacus; assembly: GCA_026826555.1. Classification (NCBI taxonomy): domain Eukaryota; kingdom Metazoa; phylum Chordata; class Mammalia; order Cingulata; family Chlamyphoridae; genus Tolypeutes; species Tolypeutes matacus. The sequence continues at coordinate 36,285,309 of JAKSZT010054215.1, forward strand.
GCTGAATGCCAAGAGGAAAGTTGGTTTTTGAAAGTGACAGGGGATTAAGGTTTAAAGAATGGTATTTATTGTGGGACCTGTATTTAGGTTGAAGGGGGGTAGGCAGTGGGACCAAAACAAACTTTGTGGTTAACTGAATTGAAAGGGAAAGCTCCAAGAATAGAGGAAGGTAGGGTGGTGATGATGGTGAATACCTGTAAATTTGTTTTTATGCCAAAAGAAAAATAGTTGCCAGTGGTTGAGTTTCTTGAGAGATTTTAAAGACCAAACATAGTAAATTAAGAAATGGATATGCAAACTAAATATTGGATAGCCTGGGATTATGAATAGCACCTGAAAATAAACAGATAAATTTAACATTTTATGTGAATAAAAAGCCCATTGAGGATATATCTTTGGGGATGTCAAAGACAGAAGAAATTAATATTAGAGTAGCATGGAGGAAAAAACTCAAAATGCTTCAATAAATTTAGTGCCTGACAAAAAGATTCAAAGTTGAGGCCAAAACTCTCATTACAAGAAATCCAGAAGCTGTTAAGTTTGATGGTGGGTCTACAGGTAATAAAAAACTTGAACAATAAAGTAATAGAGAAGGAAAGTGTGACCTGGGGGTATATCAAAGTTGAACAGACAAGAAAAATAGCAAGAGATGTAAAATGGACACTCTGCCAAACGAACATTCCTCCCCCCCCCCCAAAATGAATGACTATAAAGAGAAAAGAACGAGATCTGGATGTGGTCAGTCACTAAATGATTTTCAAAATGTGCAAAATGATTAATCTCTCCCAGGAAAGAAACATGAAATGAAAAGCTATGCAACTGTGTGTGGATGAGGAATTTATAAAACTCTTTCTACTTATTTATTTTTTAATATAATAGTTTGAGAAGGGAAAAATCAAAACAGGCGACATTTTAGAGCGAGAGTGAGGGAGGGAGGAAAAGAGGAAGGATAAAGAGTAAAAAATCTATATGAAAGAAAGCTATGCTTTTGATAAATATAGTCAGGCAGACACAATGAGGAAGAAAGATGCAATAAGTGAGAATAAAATTATGAGACGAAAGAGGTATGAAAAAAAAAAAAAAGAGGCGGAAGATCAATTAATAGAAAATGCAACCAGCAGCTTGTGAGGGCAGAGAGGTGCTGCAAGGGTCCTGTAAAGAATGGGTCCATTTATTATTCTGTTTGCTGCCTCCATATTTTCTCGATACACTAGGAGCTTGGGGGATATAGGGATAGAGTGACTAGTTTTCTGCTACCTTATTTTTGGCCATAGAAATGGAACTTGGAGAGGAGTGATGTTGGACAGGAGCATCCTTCAGCAATATTCTTATCCTGGAGGTGACATTATCTCTCCTATTCTGACCTCTTCCGGTATGATTTATACTGATCGATCATTGCCACCATTCCAAAACTAGGAATTTTCAGTGTAAATGCAATGGCAGGCAGAGTGGCTTTGGTCCCTCCCACCTTCACTTTGTACAAAAGAAGCCAGTTCATAATCCTATAGTAGAGCAAAACCTTTTCCAGTGTGAGAAATACTAAATAGGAGAAGCCACCTCTCCTCAGAGAGGGTTACATTTTCATCTTAGGAGTTACCCGTTCTCTTGGAGCTGGTGCCAGTTCTTACTATGCTCCCATATAGAACTTCTCTTCTCACCTCTACTTGTTTCTACCTTTTTCTACCACTGATATTACCAACCTCTTTATCAATTTAATAAAGCAGACTTCTTGATTCAAAGAAAAAAAAAAAAGAGTAAAAGAGGGTAAATGAATCCAGTTGTGCTGATCATATAAATGGCATAGTTGTTTATTTCTTCAGAGAATGTTACTCAAACTACAATTCCACATTTGGAAATTGTTGTCCTTGTGGCCAAGTGTATGGAATCACACTGATGGAATCACACCTTTCCCTCAGGCTTGAATACCCTGCCCTATGATCAGAACACACAGGTTCTAAGCACTGATTCTCAGTATTAACCTTCACTTGAAAGTTAAAATGTTTGTTTTCAAAAGAACTAATTTTTAAAAAAATAAAAAGTCACTTTCTATATTTCCAAAGACCTGGATCAAAAGAGGCATATATTACATTTTCTTCCTGCAATTTCAGTGGCTTACATGAAGAGATTAAACAAGCCAGTTGCAGTGGGTTGTGTAAAGGGTTTTCAAGACGTCTGCTGCTCTGAAGGAACTATAGAGGGTGAATCAGGCCCCCATCTGTTTCCAGTTCTGAAAGTCGGGTTCAAGTCAGCCTCAATTTACCGTGACCATACTTTTAAATAGAACACATTCTTAAAGAGTTCCTAAGCTTCCTGAGAAATTAGCTTTCTTTCTATCTATAGTGTACTAAGTTATACTTATGTGAGTAGGAAATTTTGAAGGAATTTGCTACTTCATTGGAACAGAAATTCCCATAAAATTTAAAACATGTGGATGCATAAAGGTACTGTGTGTGTGAGAAATTTCAAAGCACAAGCAATCAAACAAGTTATTGAGTATATAATATACATACATGGGTGCTCTACTGATAACTAGAAGGGAAGCAAGAAGGAAATGCAAATTTATAAAGCACCCACTATGTGGCAGATAATGGGCTATGTGCTCTTCAGGCTTATATTCAGTACCCACCACAATCTGATTGGGTCTCTCCATTTTATAGATGGAAAACTGATGCCCAGGGAAATAACTTGTGCCTGGTCACCTGGATAATAAGTTATAAGGTTGAATGAAGTTTTATCCAACTCCATTACATCAAATGTAATACCTTGTCAAGCTTATGCATACAGTAGCGGTAGAGTCACATCTGGAATGCAACCCTCCTGATCTCCTTTATGCTGTTCTGCTACCACATCCCAGTTTTTATATAGGTTAAGCTGAATCAAAATCGGATCAATTATCCAATGAATGTGATGTAATTTAGGCACAAACTTAGCCCTCTATCTCTTCCTCCACTGCCCACCATCCCTTCCCTCCCTCAAAAAAAAAAAAAAAAAAAAAAAATTAAAATCTCAGTTATAGTTTAGAAGTTGTGTTGAGACAAAACATTCAATATGACTCTTCTAAATATTGATCTTTATCTTTGTGGCTTGATATATCAAGGCTATTCCTCAATGATAGAGTATTGCTATTGTCTGCTTGCTTTCATTTTCATTTTCCAAAAATACATTTTACCTATTTTGCTATATGATCTTATTTGATGCCAAAATAAGTAAGTTGTCTGTCCATATGTTTAGATAAGGTATCTATGACTCAGAAATGTTAAGAGATATGCCTAAAAGCATACACTTAAGTAAGAAGTAGGATATCAACTCAGATTTTCCAACACTAAATTCCTTTAACTCGAAATTTCGTGGTAAAACCTTAGAAAGTATCCATGGAAAGATGAGGGCTACATGTTCTTCTCAGGCCCTAGGACGCATCTTAGAATTACCTTGATAAAATATTATCTTAATATACATCTTCAAGTATCAAAACTGTACTAAACTTTATTCAAGACAATCGTTAAGAGGAGGACATTAACTACAATTCTAGACATGATTCCTGTCCTCTAAAAGAGTTTACCATTTCATGGGGGGGGGTAATATAAAGTACAGTACAAAATGATAAATTTATATTAGGACTATGAACAAAGAACCGAAGAAACTTGGTAAGAGATGGCTAAACCTGCATGTGAAAGTTAAGATTCCCAAGGAAGCAGTATATTCAAAGACAAGAAGAAATGTGAGGGCTTATAATTTTTCAAGAAGGGATCACGATAACTTACTCCCTTTTGGGGGCAATTAGAAAAATCTCTCTTGAGATTTTCTTGATACAGATATTAGGAAACTGTAATAAGTTATACCAAACAAAACAAACAATCTGAAAATATTATAAACACGCTAGGGGACTCAATATGAATTCATCCTTTGTGAATTCTTTACAAAAGGAGAAATCATTTGTAAAATAAGTAATCACACCACATCCCACCTTTTGAAAATTGTCTCTTTTATGAATTCAGAGTTTTGTGTAGCAGGAGCTCATAAAATGAAAGCCACAGCAATATTTTCTGAGGCAAACAGAAATTAGCGCAAAACCCAATTCCTTCAGCCTCAATGAATTGGTGTAAGCAGGTAGAAAAGCGAGACTTTCTCTGATGAATTAAATCAAGGCAAACAAAGTGAATCATTCGTGTCCCTGAAGCTCTGTGTTTTACCTCATTAGCAGAACTTTGGGTCTGAAAAAACTGAACAATTGTTGCATCATGACTATGTGTTATCTGAAACCCCCTAATTGCAAAAGGAAAATAAAAAATAAACAAGACTTCAAGACCCAGGGCCTTCAGTTTTCTCCCTTAATTGTTGCCAGCCTAATTATACTACAAATGCTCACTCACTGCAATCCTATCAACAAGGAGGTCAACTCACAAGAAAAGTAATTGGTTAGTATCTACTCAAGTGCAAGTGGTAGCGTAATCCAAGCAAACGATGTTGACTGACAATATTTCCAAGATTATATGGGCTCTACAGACTTTCAGTAGATAAATGAAAGTTAGTACAGCTTTATGTCTTTATCAGAGAAAGGGAATGGATATGAATGACATGCTCCTGGATTCCTTACCTGCATAGATTTAGACATCAAGCAAAATCATGTATACCAAAATACTGGACAATTATAATTTTATACCCAAATAAGAGGGAATGTTATCCTTATTAGATGGGGTAGGGGGAGAATGGGGAGTTCTGACCTGGACATTTCAATGTGGAGGTGCTGAAGACATATTGGGCTCTCGTCCATACAAGGACCCCTGAGAGCCTCGAACACATAAAGATGGATGATAATCCTTAAAAAAATTAAACAACCTAGTAATTATAAGAAATTATTACAAACTGATCATGCTAGTGAAAAACTAAATCAGGATGCTGAATATTCCAGGTGGATATTTGAAATATATTAAGTGTTGATCTACTTGAGGGTGTTTTCTCTAAATATACATCATAGAATAAGTGATAGACTTAATAACTACAAGTCAGAAATGGAAAATGTCTTCCCTGTCCATTTATCTAACAAGAACTGAGTGTGTGTGTGTGTGCACGAGCGTGCGTGTATAAGCATGAGCCCAGACCTGTGCCAGGCCCTGAGTAAACAGAGAATTGTAATACATTATAGTAGGTACAATGATAGAGATGAACACATGGTATTTGGACAGCAAAGGGGACCGTGGCCCAGGATGTTAGAGTGCCCTACAACAGGTTGCCCAGCATTGGGACTAGAAGCCAGGCCTCCTGACTTTTAGGGCCATGGATTCTTCCATTAGGCCAAACTGCTTCCCATAAACCACTATTGAATCTGCCACTCCTAAATGAAGATTAGGCGGCTCATAGCAACGGATTGATTCTCTGTGCACGTATGTCTGTGCAGTGTGGTAGAATTATGACTATACACTGAGTCAACATTGCTCACACTCATGAAGTTAACTGTCTTATCACTAAGTTTGGTGTTATATACAAAGTCTGTTTATGATCTCAAATCAATCATTCGGGCCTTCCTCCTAAATATCAGCTCTTTGATGACCATCACCAAGAGGTGCCATCTGCTTTTCTGGTTTTTCAGGTACCAGCTAAGAGCCATTTCTGGCAGCTGTGCAAGATAATCCTTTCTGCCCTTCTGTCTGTCACCCCAGCTAACACAACAGCATCAGCATGGGGGTATTGACCTGTTCTGGTTTCCAAAAACTCTCGTGCACTTCAACATCCTGCCAATGCTAAGTACATTGGTAGGGTACAAATATTCCCCTGTTCTCACTGGAGTATGTGTCAAGGATGGAAAGCTGAGGCCAGTGGCCTTTCCTGGTATAGTGTCTTGAGAGGATAGTCAGAGGAAACACAAGGCCTGAAGTCCAATGAAAAAAATCTTCAATTGAAATGGAATGAGAATGTGTGGAAAATTTGTGTTCATGCAATGGAACATCCAAACAAGGATTTTTAACTAGTTAGAAAAGTTTTGGTGGGAAAGATTTTAGGTATTTGGTTGGAAAATTGCTTGTAAAAGGAAGGCAATGGTTGGGTAGTCAAGTATTGAAAGGATAAGAAAACCTAAAACAGTTTACAAGGCCTTTAATATGCTTTAAAATTTATATATATCCCCACAAATCGATATGTACTCACAAAGATTATCCTGTAGGAATGATTCTTTTTTTTTTTCCCCTTACACTTTTTAAAGGGAGTTGATTTAAAGTTCATGTTTAGTTGTCGGAGTGTCTGTGCTTCACGTTGGCTTCTTAATCCCTCTGTTTTCTTTGTACATCTTATGATCTTTTGTTGAAGTCTGGATATTTGATTATTTTGATTTGCTAACTCTGGAAGTTAGATTCTCACACTTACCTAAAGTTTCATTGCAGACTGTGTTGAGGCTTTTCCTCAACTTAGCCCAGGTTAGACCTAACCTCTAGAACTGTCTGTGATTAACATTTCGGTTCTCCTTAGGTCTTTCTAAGTCTGCTTCTTGCCCTGGCTTGTGCGGTAACTTTCAAGTATTCCCCAGAATGCGGCTGTTTGCCCTCCAAGAACGGAGTTCCTCCCTCCAGCTTCTCCTGGGGCCCAGGACTGATAAATTCTTCGTATTTATCAGTTTTTCCTCCCTCGAAGCTCTGGCGCTCTGGTTCGCCTTTTCATTCCAGCTTTCAGCACTGGGTCCGCTCCGCAGTTCTGCTGCTCAGATCGCCCTTCCCGCACCGCTTTCCTGTCCTGGGTAATTTTCGGGTTAGGAGACCAACCCCCCCCAGACCCACGCCCTGAGTCTGTCTTACTCGGGGCAAGTTGGGGTCAATGTAGAAAGACACCCAACATTTCCAGTAACCAGGCCACAGGGACTGCTCAGGCCGCCAAACTCTCCTCGCGGAGCCGAACTTGGGGGAGGGGTCAGACCGGTAAGTTTGTCCTGTGCCTACGTTTTTCATTGGTGGTTGTTTTTTATGATTTTTATTTTTAAATTTTTTAATCCAGTGATTCCTTGAGTTTTCTTTAGTCTCAGTGGTCTTTCAGAGTTTTGAGAAAGTTAATTCTGCCCATTTTTTGCTGTTTCTAAGGGGGAACTTTCACCAAGCTCGTCTAGCGCCGCCATCTTGATGAATCATCTTGCGTGATTCTTGTTCGTCCAAAGTATTAATTAACTCTGTCCTTCAATTTCTTCCCTCATGAATAGTAAAATTAACATTTTGGAGTGTTACATATGTCTGGTCCTGTTCTAAGTGCTTCACATACATTATTTCATTGACTCCATACAAAAGCCGGAAGTAGAGGTTTGGCTCTTATCCCGAATTTACAGAGGAGAAAAGGCTTGACGATACCAGCGGCTGCCAGTCACCCTTAATAACTGCCCACCCTGACATTCACCAACTCGTGCTCTTCATCTGCCCCTGATCTGCATGATGAGGCCTCAACGGAGAGATTATGACAGAATAATATGAATTGGAGATTTGGGTGCCCTAGGAATCCAGCTTTGTGTTTCCTCCTTTGTAAAATGGGTAACAAGAGTTACAGCGATGACTTATCCTCATAAAGGATGAACAAGGCAGCCTTATGTTTAGGATGCTCAGTAACACAAATAGACCAAAATAAGTCTGCAGACCAAAATCTGATAGTCAATAACAAGTCAGATGCAAATGCTGCAAAACGGAAGTGATCTCCTGCCAGGCAAAGTTCCTAGAACCAGGAGCTGTGCACAGCCCTTGAAAGACAAAGGACAGGGACAGCTAGCAGCAGAATACATATGGGGCACTGAAAATGTTCTGTTTCCCAACCCTTTTGACATTAGATGTCAGACCTCCATTGCTCCTCAAATTACAGTTTCCCCAAAGGGCAAAAAAAAAAAGTATTTTATGAAATGTCCTGAGAAAACCTTATTAAATAAGCCTGTACAACTTTATTTACCCCCGTGGTTTTGAGTTCAAAATACGTATTAATAGCTCAGTAAACAAATGGTTTTTTTTTTTTAACTCAAAAAAACAGAGTTAGAATGTAATTAAGAAACTGAGTTCTGAATCAGCCACAAGTTCCTACACATATTTCCCATATGATGAAAATCAACCCTGTGACATGCTTTAATTATCATAACTTCTATACTAAAATGAAAAAGTAACCCCTGAGCATAGCAGATAATCACATGCCAGATGATAAGCAAGGTATGATCAAGCCTTCTTGATTTCAGAAAGTTCTAAAATGACAAAGGAAAGATTTGTTTCAAAGGTTGAGTTGTTGCTGCTATTAAAAAAAAATTCTGTAGGATTAAGGGCCTTTTCCTGTTTTTTTCACTCTTGTTTACCTACTGAGTCATTTCTACTTGTTTGGTTATAATTAAAAAGCTTAAGCAATCTAATAGGTCTTACTCTTTCTTTAGGCCCACCCTCACAAAAATCTATTTGTGCCTTAAAAAAGGTATATTCCACTTTATTCATCACAAAGTAGCAACTAGAAAACATTTTCACCTAAAATACTCTGCTGTGACAAACACACAAATTGCTGGATTTCTAAGATTGTTTGCCCATTCCTTGAGTACAACAAAATTCTGAAGTAGCCCAGCATAATTGAAACAGCATGGAGTTTGAAGATGGATAGACATGCATTGAAATGCACTTCTACCAGTTACTAGTATAGCCAAGTGACTGCTGCTTCTTCCTCTTCTTTTTTTTATTTTATTTTATTTTATTTTTTAAATTTTACTGGGAGGTCACAGGGATCGAACCCAGGTCCCTCCATGTGGCAGACGGACGCCCAACCATTTGAGCCACATCCGTCCCCCAGCAATTTAAAACTTCTTTAAAAATAAAGAAAAAAATTTTTTTCTTTATTTTTAAAGAAGTTTTAGATTACATAAAAGTTGCATAGAAAATATAGGGGTTTCCCATATACCCCCCACCCTTCCCCCCACCCTTACATTTTCCCCTGTCAGTAACATCTTTCATTAGTGTGTACATTTGTTACAACTGATGAACAAATATTGAAGCATAGCCATAGGTCTATAGTTTATACTATGATTTTTACTTTGCACTGTATAATTTTATAGGTTTTGAAAAAATATATAATGGCCTGTAACCATCATTGCAATATCATGCAGAACAATACCAATGTCCCAAAAATGCCCTGTTCTTCCCCATTCTTCCCTCTCCCTCCCCTCAGAACCTCTGGTGACCACTACCTTTATATCAAGGCTACAAGTTCTTCCATTGATAGAATAATAATAAGTCTACTTTAGTCCATAGTTGCATGCCCCCCTTATGTTTGTTCATTATTCAATCTTGAGGATTTGGGGATGGTGATGCCCACTCTGTTTCTGATTGAGAGGGGGCTTAGATCCCATGGGGCAGATGGATGGAACTGTCTTGCTTGTAGTTGTAGATATTCTGTTTTTTTGGGGATGGTAATTGTTCATCATCATCATTTTGTTAGCTGTCTTGGGTGAGTCCGATGAATTGGAGAGTAGATACTGGCAGCAACTCTGCTGAGATTCAGGGCCCAAATGGTATATGAACAGACGGAAGATTTAAGGTCTGGGACATATATTTAATGGGTATAGTGCTAATTATAGGTTCAAATAAAAGGAGCAGAAGAATCATGTGTAGGGAAATTATAAATGAGACTAACTTAAATTGAGAGGTAGTCCTCTTCTTAATCTCTTTATATTGGAGAACCCAGAGCATCTTCTCTTCTTTAACCACACTATTTTACCAGGTTATTTTATCTAGCTTCATGGCTTTAAAACACACACACACACACACACACACAAGCATACTTATAAATATACACAAAATTATATATCTAGATTAAAACCATAACGAGACACAACTAAAATGGCTAAAATTGAAAAAACAATAAACCTAACAATACTAAAGGTTGGCTTGGATATCATGGGACTATAAATGTGTACAATCACTGTGGAAAACGATTTGGCACTAGGTATTAAGTTAAATATGTAAGTTGACTATATGATCTAGTATCTATCCCAGCAGAAATTCACATAGAGGCATGCTCAGAGTGTTCATAGCAGTGATATTCATAATATTCCCAAATTAAAAGTTAATTAAAAATGTAATGTCCATTACTATAAGAGTGGATAAATCAATTATATTAGACTCATGATGTGGAATACCAAAAGCAGTGGAAAAGAACATATTACATCTATACTCAACAAAAAGAATGGCTCTCACAAGCATAATGCTGGGTGAGAATGGCTGGTCAGAAAGAAGTTGTAATGTAAAAACTGTATAAAGGTCAAAAAATAAACAAAACCAACTAGTGTGTTAAGTTGGTAAAAGCAATGGAAATTATATATATATGGAAGGGATTGCTGTAAAAGCCAGTGTACTAGTCATCTTTGAGTTAAAGGAGGAGAGGGGTCATGAGGGGAGGTGCATGGAGAGAGTCTGGGGTTCAGGAGATATTCTCTGTTCAGTGTAGGTGGTGGTAGCCAGGATATTCACTTTGTGATAAACAACTATGTGGTACAGTTTTCTTTTCTGCATTTTCTTAATATATGTTAAATTTCACAAAAATTAAAAAAAATTTAAAACATTATTATATCTCCAGTCCACATTTCCCTCCCAAACACCAGATTCATGTATTTAATTGTCTACTTGACATTTTCACTTGGTTACCTAATAACAATTTCAGACTGAAAATATCCAAAACTGAACTATGGCTCTCCCTTCCCAAACCTGGTTTCACCCACAGCTTCCCTCATATCACTTGATGACAACTCCTTCCTTCCAGTTGCTCAAGCTCAAAACCTTGACCTGACTCCTTACTCTTTTTCTCACATACTTCCACATCCAATTGATAAGTATTTCCTCTTGCCTTTATCATATATTTATATATAATAATAAATATCTCCTTTTCTCAAAACTCTACTGTTACCAGCCTGGTCCAAGTTACCATCCTTGTTTCCTCTCTGCAATATTGCCCCACTTGTCTCCATGCCTCTACCATTATTCCCCCAAATTTATTCTCAACCCAGTGCAGAGTCGTCCTTTAAACTTTTAAGTTGGATCTTTTCATTCCCATGCTTAAAGTCCTACCACAAGTTCCCGTTTCCCTCATAGTTAGTCTTTTTAATGGTCTGTTACTTCTCTGCTCCCATGTCATCCTATTGTCTCTCTTGCTCACTCTGCTACAACTACCCTGGCTTCCTTATTATTCCTAAAATATGCTGGACAAGTACAGTCCCATTTTGGGTGTGTGCTAGCTTTCTCTCTGCCTGAAATACTTTTCTTCCAGATATCTGCTCAACAAGCTCAATCTATTCCAAGCATTGCTCTATTATTATCACCTATCCTGACCAGCCTACTTTATTGAAAATCACACTTTCTCCCAACATCCCCATCTCCTTTTCTCTGATCTACTTTTTTCTTTATATAGCACGTATTAACTTCTAATTTGAAAATTCATTATGTTATTGCTTATTGCCAGCCTTGACCAACTAAAATGTCTGTTTTCTTGTCCCAAGTGACTAGATCATAGATGAAATAAAGTTACCTACATTTGCAAAGCCTCAATTTCTTCATCTCTGAAGTGCAGATAAAAATACCTCCTGTATTGTTCAGCCAAAGGGGTGCTAATGCAAAGTACCAGAAATCTGTTGGTTTTTATAAAGGGTATTTGTTTGGGATAAAAGCTTACAGTTACAAGGCCCTAAAGAGTCCAACTCAAGGTACCATAAGAAGTATTTTCTCACCAAAGTCTGTTGCCACATGTTGAAGCAAGATGATTGCCGATCTTTGTGAGGGTTCAGCCTTCCTCTTCCTCTTAAGGCTCCGTGGGCCCAGCTTCTTCCGATCTCAGCTGTAGGCTGGAGGGCTCGTCTCTTTCTGGGCCTTCTCAGCTGCTCAGGGCTCTGGCCTCTTCAGCTGCAAACTATCGGGTGAATGGCTCAGCTGTTCCTGGGGCTTTACCTGTTTGAGCCTTCTCCTTTCTGCCACATGGCAGGACCGGAATTAAATTCTCTCCTCTTCTGTCTATGGAGCTCTCTTTCTTCTGTGCCTCCTTCTGTTGTCTTCTCCTGTGTGTCTTTTTGATTGAGTGTCCATTTATATAGCTCAAGGGGGCAGGGACTCAACCCTGATCCATGCCCTACTGTCAGGGTCAAATCAAAGGCCCTGAACTGATTTAATTAGGTAAACCTAAAACCTTTGAATTTAAATCAATCAAAGGGTATCATACCCAGAGGAACAGACCAGTTTACACATGTAATCTTTATCTCTTTTTGGAATTCATAAATAACATCAAACTGCCACACCACCCTTACCAGTGGGTTGTAAGATCCAGAATAGTAGCAGTAGAAATGAGGAGTAGTAAGATTCTGGATATATTTTGAAAGAAATGCCAAAAACATTTAATGATTTATAGGATAGAGTAATTAGACCAAGAAATTGGAAGGATGCTTTTGCCATCAATTGAGATAGGATAAGTATATGTAACATTTTTGTCACTAAGAAACATACTGGTCCTTTTAATCTAATATGGCAGAAGAGAAGAAAGGTGGTGCTTGATATTGTACAGAGAGAAAATATAGAGATATTTTATTATCTCTAGATGCTTATAATCCTATTGAGTGCAAGACCTTTTCAAACAGAACCTATACTACAGGGCTAATATGAAGATTAAATGTAATAAATGTAAAATAAAACAGTGTCATGTTTATAGTGGGTGTTTCATAAATATTTGAAATTAATATTCTTTCTTATATCAATAAAAGGACTGCTACTTGAGGTGAATAGGAAAGGGAAACATTAATAGGCAGAAGATAATAAAATGCTAATTTACATTTGCACATTCTGAATGGAAAAAGTAAATGAAAGCTTATTTGTTGATGAGTCCAATCTTGGAAATCTTCCTCTATTAAGGAGGTTTTGAGCCAAACCTTTCATTCATTTAATATGCAGCTAAAATGCGCCGACCTAGTGCTTTCAGCCATTGTTCTGGGTAAGATAGAGAAAGAGCAGTGAACTAGCCCCAACCTCTGGCCCTCAAAATCTTGTGGCAAAGAGAGGCAAGTAATCAGGAAATTGCAATTGCTGAAGCTTCAGAGCTAATCTTGTTAGTGTTTATTACCTTTTTGTTTATCCTTCCCAAGTCAATTTGTCTTATATGACCTATCTAGAATCAGAATAGAAAACCAGAAAACTCTGTTCCCACCTTTTCCCATTTGAGCCTCTGTTGTCAGAATCTTGCACCATTAGCATGCATTGCCTTCCTGCTTCTGTATTTAATCCCAGGTACTGACATGAATTTTCAGTCATCGTAGGCTGGGTTTGTTTTGTATAGCTTTTGGTTACCGAGAGCACTGATTTAGGAGCCTGACTACCAGCATTCAAATCGTGGTTCACTCCTGATCTTGGACGTGTTCCTCAGCATCTCTGAACTTCAGTTTCCTTCAAATGGGGATAATGAAACAATTTAACTCACAGGGTTCAGATGAATTAATATGAAGTGCTTGGAACAGTATTTGGAACTTCTTTATTATTGCTACTATTATTTTCATCTCTTTTCAAACACATTGTTCAGCACAACCCAGGATGAAGATTGTGTTTTCTATATTTTATCGAAGGCTGAGTTGGCATTCCTTTCCCTTACTCCTAGAAAAGCATTCCCTATTTACATCCCAATCTACAAAAATTCTTATTTTTGTGTCTAGGGAAAATATATTCATGCAATCCTGAGCTCATGGGCCAGAGAGATGGGGTCATAAAGCCTCTTCTACTACCTAGATTCTGGGGAAGGAGTGGCTTCTGATTTCCAAAACTCTAGTCCTTCCTAGAAGGAACAGACATGTTTCTGCTTTTTTTCAAAAATTCTCTCCATTTGACTGTAAACAATCACTACCTGGAATCACTCTGAAAATTCAGAGGAGGGCTTTCTAATAGTTCTTCCAAAATTTCAAGTTTTTACCTAGTTTCTTAGGTGGAAATCCTCACTCATAATGAGATTTTAGAGTCAAACTAATTTAAATGAGAATTAGGGAAGCCAGGGTAGTTTCAGTGCTTTGTTACATTTGAGCTCTGCATGGAAGGTCACAACTTTTATACCTCTCTGGGTTTCTCCCCATCATTCCTGGCATGGGAAATCATTTTTAATTTGCAACTTTTATAGTCAGCACTTGAGCTACACCTATCTAACTAATAAGGTTCTCCACTTCTACCTTAATTGATTCATTTTCTGTTGGAGTTTTTAATATCCATTTGTGTTTAATTTGCTGATATTAAAAATGTCTCATTCTGACAGTGATAAATGGTTTTCCAGAAGACAGGACTATGGTTTTGATTTATGTACATGAGTTCACTGGAGTCTGGCTGGAAACTTGCCCTTGAAAATCATTTTAATAAAAAGCCCTGTAATGGCTACTTAGGGTATCTTATTTAAGAGATTCTCTACTGCCCAATGGATAAACATTGTTTTGTAAATTTTCTAGTATCTGCTTGTCACAGGAAGTAATAGTTGGCATTGGAGTAGTCTTAACTCCAATGCCAACTATTACTTCCTGTGACAAACACATTGCTCCATTCAGAGGGACCTTCTCATTGTGTCCCAAACAAACCATATGCATCCCTACCTAACCTTTCCATAAGTCATCCATTCATTTCAAATGACCTATTGGAATTTTCTCTACCTATTTAAATTCCATTTATTTTTCAACAGTCATCAGGTAAACATTCAAACCCACAAGAATTTATTTTTCTTCAACAGTTCTAGCTTTTACCATCTTTACCATTCCTTTAACACTTAATATATTCTGATTTGTATATTTAACTATCTCTGTGTATGTCCTATCTGTTCACTGTAATATAAACTCTTTTAAGTTAAAGTCTAGCTCTATATGCTCTATGCCAGTAGTTCTCAACCTGTGGTTCCCTGGCCCTTAGCAGCAGCAGCATCTTGGAATTTGTTAGAAATACAAATTCTCATGCCCCCTCCAGACCTACAGAATCAGAAACTCTGAGGATGGTGCCCAGCAATCTCTATTTTAAGAAGCCCTTTTAGTGATACTGATATAAGCTGAAGTGTGAGAATCACTGCTCTATACCATTACTTCTCAAACTTGGGTGCACATTGGAATCGTGTGGGAGAGTTTTAAAAATACTGATGCTGAGTTCTGTCCCCAGAGGTTCAGATATATTTGGTTTGGGGTGCAGCCTCGGCAATGAGATGTTTCAAAGCTCCCCAGGTAATGATATTGTGCAGCAGCTTTTGGGAACCAGTACTCTCTACTATACACCTTTGTTTCTCTTCAACATAGCCATGGCTAAGCACATACTGGCACTCACATCTTCTCTAAAAATAAAGCTTTTTATTACAAAAAGAGAGTTTCTTCTAACACTAACAAGAGCTAAAACAATATGATGGCAACAAAGACACATCTCTTCCCAAATACAAATCTTGTTTTAGAATTCTTTCTCCAGGTTTCTTTATTCCTTTACTACATTCCTCTCCCAGCCCATTAGATTTCATCTGTAGCATCATACTTTCCCATAGAACTCCAAATTCAACATAAAAAATACTTATTTGAATAACTGCGGCATAGATGATTATAACAATTACATTAATTTCCCTGGGATTTTATTTTTCTTATGTAATTTTTTAGTATGAAATACTTGATAGATATACAAGAATATATGCAAACTAGAGTCAGAAAGAATAATAAAACAAATACCTGTGAACCCATCACTCAACTTAGCATGTAATTTTGGTTGTTCTTAAATACCTTTAATTACCCAAAACAAAACAAAACAAAAATGTGATTTTCAAATGAAACCATTTTAGAAATATTATAGGCTGGTAAAAGAGAAATGTGTGGGTAAGGGTATGTTTCCAGTGGTAACCAAAACATAATATGTATAGAACCTTTTCCCCTGCTAGCATATTTCTTTGAATGATATGGAAAAATAATTGTGTATTGTTAGTCGAAAAGAAATTTGACATGTTATGAAATAATCTTCATAATTCCTTTAGGACAGGGTGAGCGTGCTTTGCCCTTCTTGAAAATATGGATTCATTTTTGGATTCAGGAAGCCTGTCATCTTTCTATAGCTCAAAGGATAGATTTAATAACTTGATATTGGAGAACACTGTTCAAGGATCATCTCTGAATTATTAAACTACAGGCCATGAGTATTCAAGTAGGCCACATTTTGCAGTTCCACCTAAATTTACTTGCACCTGATTTGCTGTGATCTAGACTGTCTTCATTAGAAAAATGTTTGTTGCCAGATCTCCTAATAGACCTTCCATAAACATTGCTTGACAGAATTAGTGTTTATATTCACTTCTCTATTCCCTGCCTTCCCTCTTTCACTCTGCTGTGAAATGTCCTCCCTGCACTGGTTGTTCTGCTTCTTGAACATGTGCTCTTTAAGAGAATTTTCCTGATTATCACCACCTCTGCAGTGTTTTTATTATCAGTATAGACGTTGTCTATAAATTTTGGTGTGTTCTAATAAGCCAATATTGATCAGCAGAAAGCTGAGAGACCAAACCTCTCCAAATTTTAGGTTCCTTACCTTTAGTGCTAGAGTAAGACAACAGGTAGATTAGATGATATCCAAAATCAGTATACAGATTTTTCAGGAATAGTAATGTTAAATATCTTGTCCAATCAAATTGTCATGGCAAGTGAGTCAACTGCTTAGTATCTGCATCTTTTAAGTATTATGTGAATTTAAAAATCAGGTAGCATATGAAGTTATACTGCAGGTAAATATATAGGTAGATATTAGAGATATAATCTTCCTTATGGCAGTTTGGTTTAGATGAAATGATTGCATTGAATTTAAAATGAAGTTTATTTTTTACAGATGTGCTAGTGATTGAAATAATTTGCTCCTGAGTAGTAACTTTTTAATTTATTTGTATATTTGTCTATGTTCTTAAACTGGATTTATCATCTCAGATTTTCTAATTGATAGGAAGAACAGTTTGTTAATTTATGTCTGATACTCTGACTTACCCCTCATTCCTTGTAGTTATTTTCCCATATTTCATTCCATAACATCTATTAATTAATTGATTGATTAATTGTGGAACCTTTATATGCAAGGGAAGCATGTCTTCAACATAATTTTCCCAAATACATTTCCATGTGAAACTCAATACCATTTTCAATATTGTCAAATTCCTGTAGTCCCAAATATACCTTTAGTCCTTCTTATGCCAGTTTATTCAATTTGAAGTTATTAAAATCCATGGTATTATCAAGAACCAGATAAAGAGAAAACATATTGCAGAATTTCTGAACAGTGATTCAGAGTATGAGATGATCAAAAGCAAGTGGGAGGTAGATTTGAAACTGATCAATACACAGGCATTTCACATTCACCGCTACACCAAATTCTGTAAATTATTCATCCTGTGTAATCCCACTCCTATAATATTCAATGCCCTGAAAATATATGATTACTCAATTTCCCTCTGGCTTTCTTTGACCTTCTATGTTTTCCATCAGGGCCATGCCAAGCTGTACTGGAGCCAGATGAAAAATAAAAAAATCAGTAATACTGATTCTGATCTGTTGCTTTTTTTGGATTTCTTGCATTAATTTTGAATTTTATTATATTGCATTAAAGTATTCTGTATCTTGATTACTGATTTTTTTGGTCCCCCTTAAATCTTGTGCCTACATCTGATTCGAGGCCCTGGCTTCCATTTTCAACTCTCCCCTACACATATATTATTTCCTATGTAACCGAAACACCAGTGGCTAATATTGGATAAAGCCTCTCTTCCTAAAGTGAAAATGAAGGTTGTGCGGTTGAGGTAAAATTTAGTGTTTCCAAGAGGCCATAGCAGTCTTGATGTGAATAGCAACTGATCTCAAAACTAAGAAATTGCTCTGCCCTCACCAGACTCCACAGGTGTCTCTTTCCCCCATACCCCGCTTCCCTCCTCAAATCAAGTGCAGGAGTTAACTCTTTTGCAGGAAACTTTTCTTCTCTCGTTCACTGAGCTAAAACTTAACTGACTCCTGGAAATTTCTGTTTTGAAGAAAACATTGCCATTTGCATGCTGACAGGTGCCATAAGCTCCAGGATATTCCTGCTGTCTTCCCTTGCCATATATATAAATGTGGCTGCTTCTGGGAAATATAGCTCCCACCATCCACACGTTATTAAAAAACGGGGGGCTGGGATAAATAGAGAGCTGGGTCTATAAAAATAAATCGTCGATGGTAATAAATATTAAAATAAAATACATTTCCCTGAGACATAACCAAGGTAAGTGTGCTTTATTGCTACAGAAAACCGGGAAAGCACATTTTCTTCTCCTAAATGAAAACCAGTTGTTAGACTTTGCCATTGTTAGTAGGGGATGAGTCACAGAGGACTCTGATGGACTCAGGGAGATGAACATTTTTTCTTGATTGACAGTGACACAGCTTAAAAAGAAATAGCCTATAACCTCTACTCCTCTGGGATTCAGTTATCTCATTTAAAAAATAAAAGCACTTAGTTGGTTTAACTCAGGATGCTTTCTTTCCAGCTCTTTAGGAAATTTCCTACTCACATGTTTTCTCAAAGAAGGCTGTTCCATTCAAGCAAAAAAAGTTAGTGGGATTACAGTGAAATTTCATTCTTTTTAAAATTATAATAGTCATTGTATAGAAATTATACTCTGCTTACAGATAAAAACATGACATGCATTTGTCAAAGTTTATACTACCTAATGTGTGGTGATGAAGTTCAATCTTTTAAATTGTTCCTATCATCAGTAGAAAGACTGAAACTTCCCCTGACCATTCCAGACTAGCCCAACGCAGAGGCAAAGGAGACCTGTCACAGGACCTAAGTTCCTGCCATTATTCTTTGCTTTATTAATACAATATTGCTTGCAATTATATACTGCTGTCTTGCTCCAATGTCATTTCTTGTGCATTTACTTATGCAATAGCATAGGTCTTTGAATTGAAGGAGGACTAATATGTCTTTAATGTGGTCCCAGAATCCCTACAGTTTAGTCTTGTGACTATATTTAATCACCCAAAGTTAAACGTACACTCCATATTTGATAAGAATCTCTTCTGCCATTTTTACATGATGAGATAACAAACTTTAGCTAGATTTCAGAGAATAAGAGCACTTTTAAACAAAGTAGCTTAAGGAATCTCACTCAAATATCAAAATTTTGTGAACTGTTCAGGCAGGTATAATTCCTTAATTTCAAAGAAGAAAAAGCCTTAGATTTTGGTTCTTGCAAATGGACTAGAGCTTGAGATTTTTTCAACTCCCAAGAATCTCAACTTTTGGGACTAAGGAGTTAGAATTCTCTGGAGCCCATGCTAAAAAAAAAAAATGAAATAAAACAAATATTTTCTGGGATGGGGTAACTGCATGAGTATCTTCAGACCAAAGAGTCTCTTTCTGTGTCCTCTACCAATATTTTTATAATTTGGGTGGGGTGCTGGTACTTTATAAAATAGGAGTATTTCTAACCTTGTGTCTGTATGAATCCATGAATAGAAGAGTTCTGTGACCTGTTCTTACCACAATTACCGATAAAATTTTCTGTGAAGTAATGTGTATCAGTGCCTGGAGTTATTTAACTTAGGTATGTGTAGCTAGTGCCTAAAAACCTAGATGTAGCTGAGATCCAAGGATAAATGGACTCATCAGATGTTTTAAAATATTGCTAAAGAAGGAAAGGTTAAATAAAACGGATTATATCTTCTCTCAATTATCGCAGGCAGGGTTCTGACCAGAAGCATGCAGAATCCTAAGTAACAGATAATTCAAAGGTCATCTTTGTCTTTGGAGCATATAATGCAATTTGTTTGGCAGTACATCTTCTTCCTGCTACATAACTGAACCAATTTTGTTTTAATTTCCGTAGAACGATTCAGTTTAAGTTGAAGGTCTCACAGGCACATGTGGCTCCCAGGAGGTCAGGTTCACTGTCCCAGTCACAGGTGAGGATACAAATGAAGATAACCATGTTCTACCTCTTATGGTGGCCACATTTACCAGAGGCAAGGGGTATCCAGATGGGGCCACGGAACAGGCTGTACTTTATTTCCTCAACATCTTTAATACCCTCATTTTTATATCACCCAAAGCAAGAAATATAAATATCAGGACATATAATCAAACTTCTAGCTAAGGATGCAGATGAAACTCATAACTTAGACTTGCTGAGAAAAACAACAGCAAATAAACAAACAAAAAGCAAAAAACAAAGTATGCCTTGGTCTCAATATTTGTGTGGGTACTCTAGTCTCCCCAGTGAATTCCTCTGTAAAATCTTGGAGAGCAACAATTATATTTTCCTTGTCTTGTATCAGAGCACAGAAGTCAGTGTCTTGAACAGAGAAAGTATTTAATTATTACATGTTCAAAGAAAGAAAGAATGAAAACACATCCTCTTTATTTAATTTTAAGTTTAGGGTGAAGAATTATGGAAATGGATTAAAAAAAAAAAAAAAACTTACCTGTGAATGCATAACAACTTTCAGTTACCTGTGTTTTTAATGAACTCGCATTCTTAATTTTCCCAAGATAATGGATGACAAAATATTTGCCATATGTTTTTACACAATTAATACCTTCACATACATGTCCTGAGATTCTCCCTCTCTGGGACAAATATTACAGGAAGGCAAACATCGATCATGGATATGTTTCCATGGGGTTTCCCTAGGCTAGATTACTCTGAATTCAGTTTATTCGATGTGTCTGTTCAATAATGATCCAAAGAAAGTGGAAAGTGGAAAGTGGAATGATAAATATTCCTGATCAAGGGCAATGTGTTCATCAAAGTTCATTTCTAGTTCAAGAAAATATTTGTGGACAAATTTCATGAATAATTCAGTTTGAATATTGCTGTTAGCTGTTAATGAAAATCATGAAATGATTCACAATAGAATAATTTGCTTCAACTTTGTATACTTCTATCTCCATCCTGTTTCTATTCTTACCCTGAATTATGCTAGTCCTTCACTGTGAGGTAAAATTTATGCAATAAAATTATCCATAAAACTCTACCTCCTATATTTGTACAGTGTAGGGACTAGGCAACTTTTCATTGTTTCATTTTTTCTAATAAGCAACTCTTACTGTACTGCCTATAAATAAAATACAATTTATTTGACATATTTGAACACTGAAAAACTTGTAATTGGGTAACATTGTTTTACATGTTGTCATTTTTAAAATGTTGAACAGCTGTAAAACAGAAAGGTTTGCACTAAGCCCACCTCAGGTAATAAATCATTAATAATATTTTAATAACATTTGAAAGTCTTTAAAGCTTTTACTTTGATTTTGCTTAGTTCTCTAAGAACCAGTAAAAGATGGTATAAGGAGTAATATGCCTATTTCAATAATGAGAAGTCTGAGACTCTGTTAAAAATTTTGCTCAAGTCTGTGCAGCTACTATGTGACAGGAATTGAACTAGAGTGCAACTCTTCTGATTATTAGCTCTTAGCTTTGTAATTTTGTTCCCAGGCTAAGTCGGTATTAGAGTAATAAAATGATGAAGACACAACAGACTAACAATAGATCATGGAGAGGATTAAAATTGAGTGTAACTTGAGGCAAACTTTGAGTTCTAGTTGTATTTCTTGTATCATTTTCACTTGGTTTGTTCCCAGAAAGGAACCATTATTTTCGTGAATGTCACAGAAACAATACATAGTTGTACAAGGAGCAAAGCCATTTCTTTACTTCCTGAGACTTCTCTTGCCCAATACCTCCATGTCCACTTGCATGGTGGTGTGAGGGCTGGTGAGCAGAAGAATGGTACTTGCCAGCAAGTCTTACCAGCCATACCAAAACCACCAGACAGGAGGTTCCTGCAGGAATGAAAAAATTGAACAAATACTGTCCAATAATCTTATTAGTGTCCCACATAGTATTAGAGCAGTTAGACAAATTCCCTCAGCACCCTTAGCCAAAACTAAGAGGACAAAGATGATGCAAGAAAGTCATACAAAGAAGGGCACTGTTGAAATAAGGTGACATGAGGTTTTCAGTACTATTGAATACAGATAGAAGAAAGAACCATACCATTACATTGGGTAGCACTGACTAAAGTAAACTAATAATCACTTAAAACTAACCAAAACCCAAATACCTCTTTTGAGCTCAAAAGGGGAAGTAGGCCCTTAGGTGCCTCGTAGGCTTGTCCTGAAGCTTAGTTAGAATAATATATGTAAAATGCTCAGAATAATTCTTCACACATAGCAAGAGCAGTATGTTTGCTCTTATTATAGCAATTATTGAAACACATCCAGGTATTGCCAGGATTATATTTAATATATTGCATCTTATTTGCATCCTTTTTGTGTTTTATGAATACCTACCGTGGGACAGGTGTTGTGCCACCTGTTGGGAATGAAAGATGAACAGTGCATACTTCTTTCCCTGAAGGTAGACTTGGGCTCTCTTTAAACTCTACTTAATCCTGCTCTTTCTAAATACTGTCTTTAAGAAGCCACTGAGTGTAGCTTTTGCCTCTCTCTCTTCCCTACAACCATGAGTTGCAAAGCATGGGTCACCTCACCCAGAGGGTTGGAGTCCTTGGGCTTTCTAATGTTTGCCCGCAGCCCTTACTGGGGCACCCTTTGTATGCTTTACTTGACTAGACCCCAGGTCAGTGCTGTGGGCAACTCTTGAGTGCCTTTTGCAGACTAAGACATGGTCCCTAGTATCAGTCTTCATATTAACATGCAGATCCTACAGTGGGGCATACAAGACCTTCAAGATTGGCTCCACCTTCCTCTGCAGTTGTATCCAAGTTTTAGCCCAGTTACTACTTCCGAGTCTTGCAACAGCTAACACTACAGAGACTTTCTCTCCTTCTGCAAAGGACCAACTCTTACCTTTCCTTCAGAGTACAGCTTCTATGGCCCTTCCTCAAAGAAGCCTTCCCTCCTTTTTTTTTTCCTTCTCCTCTTTTTCTGTTCCTTTCTACCTTACCATCTTGTGGCAGTTTGAGATTATTTTATGAATCCAAAAAAAGAGAAGGATTATGTTTGTAAACTAATCTGTTCCTCTGAGTGGTACCCTTTGATTGCATTAAATTCAGCCAAGGGGCCTTTGATTAGATTGCTTTGAGCTTTTGATTCAACTACATCAGGCTGAGTCCCCATTCCTTTGCTGGGTCTGATATAAATAGACACTGACTAGGATAGGAAAGAGAGAGCTCTGTCATTTTTTATTCTGCCATGTGACAGGAAGAAGGCTTAAACAGCCAAGGCTCTGGGTAGAGATGAGCCATTTACCTGATAGCTTACACTTGAATTTGGGGAGAGAGCAGAACAGCCGAGACTGATATAGGAAGCCCTAAGAGACAAGGCCTATGCCAGCTTGCAGCTGAAATTGGGAAGAAAGCAGAGCAGCTGAGCCTGAGAAAGGAAGCCTAGCAGGGGAGGCTGAAACCTCACAGAGATTGGCAGCCGTCTTGCTTCACGATGTGGCAACACACCGAGATCAACACTAGCTGACTTTGGTGAGGAAACATCTCAGCTGATGCCTTGATTTGGCCTTGGAACTGTAAGCTTTTACCCCCAAATGTATCCCCATTATAAAAGCCAACAGATTTCTGATACTTTGCATTGGCACCTCTTTGACAGACTAATACACACCTCCCAGTTCCATCGACAGGGCAGTCACTTGCTCCCACTACTCCTCACACCTCACCTTGGTGCAGACTGTAGTGATTCTTGATTTATAGATCTCCATCCTCCCATAGATCATGAGTGTCTTAGGCCATGTCTTGAGTGTCCTGTGCCTATCCTAGTGCCACAAATAAAGCAGGTACTCAAAGGATGTTTAATGGTGGAAGTCAAGGAAGAAGAAAGGAAAGAGAATAGGAAAGATGGAGGCAAGAAGGAAGGGGAAGAAAGAAAACTTAAGGAGAGCGAGAGAAAATGCAATTACTGTAGGCCTTGAAGCTCAAATTAAAGAGTCTGGGTATGATTCAGTGAGGTATTGTGTTGATTAAAAATAAATCTATTATTCATGAAGCACTGAGGGGTAAAAGAGGGAGAAACTGACAGGAAATGAAAATACCTGAATTTTAAATAGAGCTCTTTCACTTAGTAATCAGGAGGTTTTTTAGGAAGAACTTGGCCTTTCTGTGCCTCAGTTTGCTTATCTGTGAAAGAAATAAGGATGACTCAAACTCTGTCTATCTCTAGAGTGGAGAAACTAATAATGCATTGTGTAAGAAGACACTTCTGGGAATCAGACTTAACAGCAGTATGACAATGAAGTTACCAAACTTCTCTGTCCCTTAGTTTCTATTCCTGTAATATAGAGAGAATAATATTACTTGCCCTTAGGTTACTGTGAGAATTGCTTGAGAGAATGCATTCAGAGCACTTAGGACATAATAATTGCTCAGTAAATATTAATTATAACAATGGTTATTATTAAACAGTTTTATGAATGTTAAATTCTATAAGTTGCTTCCAAAAAGAAGTATATAAATTATAATGTGCTGTGACACAGTGATGTTATATTTATTCTTCTGTTTTGTTAATTTAAAAAATAAGCTCCAAAGGCCAATGAATAAACTATTCTGAAGCCTTCTGATGTTTATGCACATCCATTAATAGAGTATAATTATTTTCCTATCAGTTTGTGAGGGAACTCCATTGCTTTTCTTACATATCAGGGATTGCAGTATGCCACCTGAACTTTCTTTTTAAAAGAGAATTGCAGGTTCACCATCTGCTCAAACTGACCTGGGAGTTCCTGTTTATTCCTATTGTCCTGGCTTAATATTTAACAGCAGCCTATTTCATTCTCAGAGGTGTCTGGATTTGGATAATAAAGTATTCAGTCATCCTGCTTAAGGAAAAGAACCCCATGGAAGGTACACAGAACATGATAGAAGGCAGAGTCCTGTTCTTAGAACAGATGGATGGCAGCAAGTGATATTAAGACAGTGTCTGAACCTCTGCCTTGAGATTCAGTTTCCTCTGCTGTTAATTAGAGCTTCCCTTCCTACCTTGCTGTATTTTTTATTTTTATTTTTATTTTTATTTATTTTTATTTTTTTAAAGATTTTATTTATTTATTCATTTATCCCTCCCTTGCTGCTTGTGCTTGCTGGGTCAGCTAACCATGCCGTGAGGGCAGGCTTGCCTTCACCAGGAGGCCCCGGGAACCGAACCCAGGGCCTCCCATATGGTAAACGGGAGCCCTACTGATTGAGCCACAGCCGCTTCCCATTGCTGTATTTTTTAAAGTATTAAATGAGATAAGCATGTGTTGGATTTTGAAAATAAAATAAATTATTTAATAATGATCATTTATCAAATCTGTTGGTGGAAGAAGCAAGGCAGTAGGAACAGTAAAGGAGAAGAATGGGAAATAGAGTTGAGGAAGTAGAGGGGTAGACTATTTTGTCATTTAGCTTTGGGCAGCCGTAATTGACCTCATTCTCATAAATAGAATGAGAATAATAATAATACCTGCTTTTACAGAGTCAGGTTGAGGAATTAGGCAATTTACATGCATTCTCTAACAGGGAAAGGTTTCCTGTTTCAGAGCAGAAACCGAAGAAAAATTGATGACCTAAAAATCATTGAGACCCAGCAGTCTTTGCCCCTCAGAATTAAATAGAAAGATAAGAACTGATTGTAATAGATACTGAGAGAAATTTAAGGCCTTGATGCCTCAGTTGTCTCCCCTTGGTTATTTTTTGAATGCGTGAAATAACCAACAACTTAATAAAACTACAAAGCAATTTTCATCACATGTGATGGCAGTGAGTGTGATTTATAGTATTTTTGAAAAGACCCAGGCATGAGACAGAAGGCACTTTCGCCAGCTAAAGCAGCATATCGATGCTGAGGAATATTTCCAGGACTATAATTTGACAAGTCTGAAATTCAAAGAGGGGAGAAACCTTGTTTTATTTGTAAGTGAAAAGTCCATTAATGATGAAGTCACTGGTCTATAGTGAGCCTGATGAAATCAGAATTATGGGCTCCAAACTTACCTTTCAACATAGTGTGTCTCTAGCTTTCTTGAACATTACACTGGAGCTGAGAATACAGAATGGAGAAAAGGCACTCAATTAATTCAGTGACTTGGAAGGAAAACCACCGTTTGGACTTAAACCAGGTCACCCTAATGTGCAGTTACTTCAAGGCACCCACCTGATGGCATTAGTTGTCATCAGAACCCAGCTCAAATATGGTCCAGAGATCCTGCCTGTCCTATAAAAGAAAATGAAAACTTTCCACTTGCTAATTAGTGGTGTTTTAATTCAGGTGAAGTGTGGTCATTTGACCACCAAAACTTTCATTGTGGATTGAAAAAAACAAACATTAATTATATTGCACCTGATAATTCCTTTCTGATTGGCCAGTTTATACTTTGCTTCATTCTTTTTAGTGAAAAAAACCATGAGGCTGCTCAGCTCCAGCATTGACTACTGGGTGGTCATGTGTGAGTTTTACAACCTCCTGTGATTATTGTTATTTTTATTATTATTGGTTTTTCATTTGAAAACTTAAAAGATTGAATTAGTGACTTGTAAGGCTTTATATTTCTATAAATAATTTGGTTACCATTGGAACAATATTTATAAAGCAAATGCAAGAGACTTATTTTCTTTTTTAAATGAAACAATTAATCTTTGATGTTTGCCCAAGAGAGAAGGTGCTAAGTATCCAAACAGAATGTAATTTGTCTGACACAGCTTTCCTCTGTCACTGGAATTATATTTAATTATGGTATGGCTCACTCAGTCCACCCAGGACACATCCTTCAGAGTGGCCCCTGCTTCTTGCTCTGTTCCTCTGGATGGCACACTGGCCCCTCTTGGCTCTGTCAATGTCCCCAAATAGAAGATTGATGCAGCTAAAATGAGAGGTACAGAGACAGAGAAACCACAAAACATTGAGAAAAATATCTGAGACTCTGCCTCTAGCTCTCCTGGGTCCAAAGCCAGGAGCGCCTGGGACCAGGAGTCTGGGAGCCCTTACACTTCTCTCCATTTTGCTTCAACTCTGTGTCTGGACACGGTTCTCACCTTCCTCTGGCAGGAAGTTGGGGTGTGCTAAACAGTATGTGAGCCACCAAGCCTTAGCATGTACACAATACGAGGATCAATCTGACTTAAAGAAACTTACAGACTGCTTGGGGATGTTTGATATTTATAAACAGATTCTCGAGCCTCTGAAATTTAGAGGCTACAGATTGATGGAGGCTAGAGTCATCAGCCTCTTTTAAAGCTGAAATTTGGTTGTACCTGGAAGGAAGAATAGTTGGAAGGAAATGAGCAGGGACTTCCACTGAGGCCTGGGGACTGTAGGGAACATTTGGACAGGGGCGACCGATAGGAAGGCGGCAGTTCGCGCGACTTCATCTGCTAATCGGTTGCCTTTAAGCAACCAGAGCTTAAAGCAAAAACTTACTGCCCATTATATGCAGTATGCTGGGGTTGTATATGAGTTTGGGCTTGGACACAGGCAGACGCTTTGTTTTGCATCCCTTTGGAAATAACATGTCTTTGGGGTAAGCGAGGGATATTTGTTTGAAATATAGAAATGCTTAATTAATTTGAGGGTTTGTTAGCGCTACTAAGCAGGGTTAGCTAATGCAAAGGAGCAACCATCTCATATGGTCTCACTTTACACAGAAAAACAGAAACATAATACCATTTTTGAAAACAAAAATTCAGTACTCTAGAAAAAATGTTACATATTACCTGCTCTTGACACTCTTGCCTTAAGCTTCAATACAGCCTAATAAAGAATGCATGTAAAAACACATATACTTTGGACATGCAGGCAATGGAAAGAGACATGATGACAGAGTGGTAGGTATAGTTGCTGTCAGATAAGCAAAGGGCTGTGAGATAAAAAAAGAACTTGTTATATTGCTCATGTAGCACCTTACATCCAGAAGAGGTTGCATAAATCATCACTACTAGTTAGAGTTCAAACGTGGACTAGAACTCCTAAAAATACAGTATTGGCACTAAAAAAATGCAATAAAGGTGAAACAGTTAAGATCTTGGATTACAAAGGGCCGGACCTAAACTGAACACAAAGAAGTACTTCTTTGGAATACAAGCTATCTATCCAACAACAAAATGCCACCAGAGGAAATTGTTCAGGGCTGCTTGGTCATCTGCTCAGGGATATGTTCAAGGCATTCCTGTCCCAATTGTGTTTGAAGAGATGCCATTAGCTACCTAATAATGGACATTCTGTGGGTAAGATTCTGTAATAAAAATCCACACATGCACAAACAGAATTTTTCCTTCTCGGTAGTTACTTATAGGAAGCAGCCTTAGAGATCATTTTACTTCCTGGCACCATATAACTGGACTTGCTCTGACAGTGTTTGTGAAGACACAGAAATTCTAGGTCATATCTTATCAGATTTGATTGAACATTTTTGTGAGTGAGTTTCTTCGAAAGAAACAACTAAATCTTTGATGTTGTTATTTTGGGAGAAAATACCACCCCAACATCCTCCCACCTGTGTCGTAAAAGAAGGAGCCCTGGGTTGGAGGAAATCACCATGGTGACCACATGAGACAGGACTGCACATTGGCTGCTAATACCAGCTCTAGACGTAGACACTCTGGTTCAAAACCAGGCCTAGCACGGGATGCTGCAGCGAGCCATTTCACTGCTCGAAGCCTGTTTCCTCATCTGTAGGATGGGGCTAGTATGTGTACCTACTTCATAGAGTTGCTATGGGGACTAAATAAATGAGATAAAGAATGTAAAGAACTTAATTCAGAGTCCTACAAGTATTATGTGCTCAGGAAATATTAGCTGCCTTACAAATAATCATTGTTATTATTACTAAGGCAATTCTCATATTTTATGGCCTAAAAATGCATTTACCATGGTTACATTGCTTTATGTTTCCATTGTTTGCATGTAAATATTATGGTATATGAATTAAATATTTCTGCTTTTATGGGATATATTTGTGTCTTTGTGTATGTTGGGAAAAAAATTTCCAGGCCTTCCTTATATATAACAAGATTTTAAATATTAAATGTGATGCATTAGTGATTCTCAGTTCTGCCTACTCTTTATTGAGAGCTTTAGACCTAGTGGAAAGAGTTCTAGGCTCAGCATAGAGCAAGATTCTAATCAGACTCCTTTAACCATTAGCCATGCAACTTTGAGGAAATATTTTCACAATTCAAAGCCTACATCTCTTCATTTGGGAAATAAGCATAATACTAACTTACCAACCTCATGAAGTATTATCAAGGAAAAATGAGAAATAAATGTAAAAATTACTTTGAAAAATTGATTATCCAGTACAAATGTAAGCTATTTTGATTTGCTTATATACTCACATGCATCTCAGGGTGTGTGGATATTTGTATAGCAGAGTAACCGGTAGTTCACCATATGGAGGTAGACAAGTGTGGGTTTGAATCATTTTCTGCCATTTTTTAGCTGTGAGCATATTTCAGTGCCCTCCCTTGTTAAATGAGATACTATAATTTGTCTCAGAGGGTTGATGAGAGGATTAAATTAAATACTATATTTAAAGAATTAAGCAAAATGCCTGACAAGTATTAACACATTCAAGTGGTTTTATTTTTATTAACCCCCAGGGAGAACAAAATAAGCTGATTTTCTATGTGAAGTCTAGAAACTCAGCTAGTTACTCAAATTTGCAGCAAGTAGGAGTGAGAGTGTACAGTGTAAGTGCTGAACTTCTCTTAGGATTGAAATCATGCCAAGCCTGTTCTGGTTACATGAGTCTTCTGTACTTTCTTCAGAATCATGGAATAGAAAGAAATCCCTGCAGATAGCTACAGAGCTTATTCCCTTACCTCCTTTAGGGCTTTAATCAAATGTCACCTTCTCTATGTGATGTCCGTGGCAACTATCCCTGCTTTTGTGCCCTATGCATACTTTTTCAATTCCTTCTCTTCCTCAGGACTTTCCTTAGCACTTTCCATAATCCAGCATAGTCTTTATTATATTTTTGGTTCTTTCCTTTTGTTTGTTTCTTGCCACCCTACACCTACCTCATGTGCACGCCTAATTAGAATATAAAGTATGTGAGACAGGGATTTTTTTTCCTATTCTATGCATTGCTATATCCCCAGGTTGCCATATAGTAGATGCTCAATAAATATTTGTTGACTGAAAAAATGGTCAATTTCAGGGAAAGAAGGCTATAGCTATACATGTGTAATAGGGGGACAATTGATAAGCATTTAATGAACTGTAGAAATCAGAGTTATCACATTTTGGGGACTGACCTGATATTGTTGCAATCCTATGTATCCATTCTCACGCCTCCTGTTTTAAGCTCTTTAGAAGGAGAAACTAATACATTCTCGCAATCCAAATAATGTGGATCTGTAAGTACCACATTATAAGGCAGAGGAAATTGGATAGCATTTAGATAACATCAGAAAAGGAGCCTTTCTAGGAATGCCAACAATACTCTAAAGCCAGGACTGTGTTTAATTGTCCTCTATCTCAGCATGTTTCTATTGAATGTGTTTCCCATTTTAAAATGACAAAAAAATGATACTAGGTATTGCAGGATTTTGCAAATATCCTTTTATTCACTAAAGCCAGAAAGGAAATTAGTTTTGGATTCATACAAAATTCAGTCATCCTCAAAAAGCCTATTTTTCTCCTCTTTCCTTTTTCGTCTAAAGCAGCTATAAAAAAGCTCAGACATTTCTGCTCATTCGATGAGGCTGACAGAGTTTTTAGGCCAAGGGGAAGGGGCAGATTGAAACTTTGTGGCATGTGGCAAAAAAATGTCAGCAATATTGAATGGTAGTTGCAACCATAATTCCAACTATGATTAAATCATGCTGAAAATGATTTGCATGCATATTTAGGCAGAGAAAACAAGTAATATATTTAAGCAAAGTCTACTGGAAGTGCTTGATTTTAAATTGTATGCCTTAGGACAGAATTCAATTTAATTTCCTATTAACAAGTCAATCTTGGAGAGTGGATATAGCTCAGTGGTTGAATGCCTGCTTCCCATGGACAAGGTCCTGGGTTCAACCCCTCTACCACATTAAAAAAAAAAGTATTTGGTATGTATGCTAAGAACTGGCTATATTTAAGTCTTTTACAGTTTCTGAACTAATTAAGCATTAAAATTTTCAAAGAAGTCAACTTCTCATCAAGAATTACACCTTCATTCATGGACTCACAAAAAAGAAAATGCTAGCAAATTTTCTTTACCACAATCTCTGTTTATAGTCCTTAATGAGAAGACAAACTATTATTTATTGTTTATGTGATGAACTGGTATGAAAGAATGGATTTTTCATTGATAATTAATGGTGGCTGTATTAGAAATAAAAGAGGCAAAGCTGCTGATTTAACAATTAAATATACTAAGAAATTATATAAGCATGAAGCCAAAACATGACATAATTGGATTTAAACATCATCAAACAACAACAACCAAACTAAGAATGAACTTAGTTTGATAATTTAAGGCACATTTTTAGACTGGGTTAAATTAAAAAGAACCATAGGTACAAAACAGTAAGGGGAAATGCACAGTTCTGGATTGGATCCCAGTTTGGACAAATGAACTATGAAGGACATGTTGGAAATCACTAGAGAAAGATGAATATGGACTGAGTTTTAAATAAGATAACATTTATGGTGATGGAAACACAGATGTTATTAGCTGAAAAATAAGGTATATAATAGTATAAATTGTACAATATCATTTCTGCTTAAAATACATATGATTATATATCAGCATGCAAATCCATACACACATATATGTAAAGAAAATATTGAAGGGATAAACAGTCAGGTATTAGGAGAGTTAAGTGTTATAATCTCTTGGTGATTTGATTATGATATTTTTATTTCAATCTTAAACTTATTTTAGCTTATCTCTACTTTCTAGTTGCAACCCCTAAATAGTAGGTTAGTTAACATGGATTACTATTTGAAATTGTATAGTAAAAGACCAAGACCTGGCTGCTGAAGCCATCTACTTTTTGGTAAAACTATTCAACCTTCCCTCTTCTCTCACACACTTTATGATCCAGGCACACCAGCTTACTCAACCTTCCTTTCCTTCCTCCTTGCCTCTCTCTCACCTCTGTCTATTAAATCCCTTCCATGTTTCCAGACCCATTTCAGATGCCACCTCTTCCATGAACCATCCCTGGAGCTCAAAAATTATTTCTATTTTTTTTTTTTTTTACTCTGTGCAGCCAGAGTTCTTCAAAGTCTATTAGAGCACTCTTGCTCTGTTATGTTTTATGGTTATTTGAACCAAGTTATGTCTGTCCCACCAGCCTACACAGGCCTGGGTAGTAGGGCCAATAGACTTTGATTTTTACATTCACCTTTGCATCTAGCTCAGAGAAACTAAGAAGAGGTCTGTGAAAGTTAATTCATGTTTAGAGAAGCAGAATTTCTATTTGAATTTAGCTGATCCAGTTAGATCATCTTTGGATGAGGACCTTGAGCTCTATAGAAGATAGTGGAGAGAAGTAATAGTTTATGTGATAAATTTATGTTGGAAGTTCACATCAAAAGGAAAGATTATGATATTGTGGCCTTAAAAACTATGCCAGAAACACCTCCAAAAAACAAAAAATTAGTAACTTTGAAAGTAACATCTTTCTTTTAATTTGTTGTAATAAAAGGCATAACCATGCACTGAAATTCAAAACTTGAGTATATGATAATTTCCTTTTAAACAGTTATGTGGTGAGTTCTAAGGTCTATCAGAGAATCAAAAAACAATACAGATGGACCAACCTCTAGTGGGTCTACCACTGGCACTGTATTAGTCAGGGTTCTCTAGGGAAACAGAACCAACAGGGGATATCTATAAATATTATGAGATTTTATAAAATTGTCTCACACAACGATGGGATGCACAAGTCCAAATTCCATAGGGCAGGCTGCAAGCCAGGAACTATGATGATGAAGGTCCTTGATGAGTTTCCCAGGAGAATCTGGCTGTCTGAAATAGATATGGGAATTCTCTCACCTGACTACTGAAATCACTTCTCCTTTTAAGGCCTTCAACTGATTGGATGAGACATCTCTCATTGCTGAAGGCAGTATCCTCAGTTGATTGTAGATGTAATAAGCCTTAGATGTAATCAACTAATTGATGATTTAAGTCCATGAAATGTCCTCATAGCAAAATTTGGCCAGTGCTTGCTTGACCAAACAACTGGGCATCCATTATCTGGCCAAGCTGACACATGAGCCTAACAATCGGGGGCACTAAACAATGGGATGATAAGATTTCACCTGTTTGGGAAGATTAGGGACATTAATAATGTGTTCCCAATTATGCAGTGCCCCCTGGCTCTTCAGACAGCTTCTTCTCACCCTATTGGGGAGTCATATACTTAAGTCTCACTTCTTGTTAGAAATAGCAGTTTATTCTAAGGTCACTTTTATAATTTGGATAGTATTAAAGCATACTAAAGGAATATGTGGGGAGCAGGGTACAATGAGGAGAGGAGACCGAGTATATAAGAGAGCCTGAGGACAGGTACCATGCTTTATTCTTCTTTCTATCCATAGTTCCTAGCATCTAGTAAGTGCCTAACAGATGTTGAATGAATTAAGGGAATGTTGAGTGAGTTTTTTCCTCAACCTTTTTTTCCCTTTTAGTGTCATTTCCATTAAGATATGACTTAGCAGCCTCCTTGCATTATATAGGAAGTGGAAAAAGTGTGAGGAAAAGAGATTTGGAAAAGGCATAATGCAAAACATAGAAAAGACTGCAAGAAGAGAAAGATTTGTGGCAGAAACCTGCATAGAGGGAAAATCCTCAATACCTTTCAATATAGAACTAGCCCTGTACTCTATTCTAGCTACTTAATTGGAGTTAATGGAAATAGATAGCTTGGTAGTTGATTGTTTGGTTTTTCACTATAACAATAGGCCTGCAATTTCCTAATGATTTGGAAGGTTTCTTTCCATTTACCTTGGAGATTGATGTTTTGTTTCTTTATGCAATTTTGTATAGTAATAAAAAAGCTCAAAAGAACTGTTAGGCCTAAATGTCTGGCCAAATTGTTAATTCTGCCAACAATGTTATGAGTAGAGCAATTTGCAAAAAGATAGATCCCAGCTCTGGAAATTTCTGGGTGAACGCTCAGGAATAAAAGTATCAAAAATTAAATACAAAGAGGCATGGAAGAACATTTTGAACATTGACAGTTCCTTTGGTTATAAACCAGGTGTGTGAACAAAATGGAACAGGCTATCCTAACCGCACCTGTCAGGTTTTGAGCCATGGGCACCTTTGATAGTCTAACAGAGTTTTTGGAAACTATCCTCAGAATAATGCTTTTAAATGCATAAATTAAAATGCATAGAACCTCAAAGGAAACCAGTTGAAAACTGTATTGAAATACAGTTTTCAAAATATTAAATGAGATGGATTAATTTAAATACTTCTTTAATATATGAAATAAGATCTAGCAGAAGAGAACACTACTGTAACTTCAAAGTAGTGACAATCATAATGATATATTGAGACATCTGCACAACTGCAGGTCATGTGGAAATAAGCCATTTCTAATGGTGACCAAGTCACTGATACTGGTAATAGTATTCCATTTGGCTGACTATGTTCATAGTGGAAGGAAATCCAACTCTCAATTAGAGGTTGGTTAAAAATAAAGATGCCCTCTTATTGTTCCATTCAAATTCACAGATGCTGTAAATTCGAATTTGTAATCTGTTTGCATTTATTCTAGCATCTCCAGGGATAATAATATGATAATTCAGCATAATCCAAAAATCTCAAGACAAACTCTAAGGCACTTTCGTAGGGGAGAATCTTTATGACTTTTAAACATATTTACTTCCAAATTTCAGGTGAACTGAAATTTGCATTCTTTATAGTTTCAATGGAATGACATCTGTATGATCTCTATTATTCAGGTTGAGGAAATAATAGGGAAAATGGGGGGGGGGGACGACTTCTTATTGGGAAAAATTATTGGAAAAATATACATTTTACTTTGAAGTAATTAAAACCTCAAGAAAAGCTGGTGTTCTTGTTTGTTTCTATTCTAAGTTGCTTGAGAGTCATGTTCTATACAAGTATAACAAAATAAAAAGTTAATTACCAGCTCCTTTACAAGGTCTATGGGGTAATAAACCTGGTTGTATATGGAAAATAAACTGATAAATTTAGAGCTGGCTTGGAATTGCGGGAAGTATGTGGACTGTTATAGAAATATCCAAATCTATGGGCAGACATTTAGCTGACTGGATTACTGCTGTATTTTTCACAGGCATTATCATTCTATAAAAGGGTTGCTCTGGTAATTTTCAACTGAATATATTCATTGTGTTGGAGAAATTCACTACATAATAGCTGATGCACTTAATGAACGCTGTGGTAAACAGGCAAATCATGTTTTCATATAAATAACAAGATCAATAAAAGCTGCTTCCCTTATCCCCTGTTGCGTTCACTCTGGTTAAAAATACACCCTGTGTGACCTGAGAACAAATGTGATTTTTTTTTTGTCAGCCCATGTTTTTACTTTCTTTTAAATGCCAGTTTGCCATTGGTATCTAGCACAGTCCGGGCACTTAGGAACTCACTGTATTTTTAATTAGTTGATATGAAATCATCATCCTTATGATTACATTCTATGTTGACATAAATGGAGAAATTGGAGAACCAGGGAAGCTTTGTCTCCTGAATATTTCTATACGAAGAAGGAGGAATGATGCCCTTAGCTTTCCTTTGAATTCTTATGCTTTCAAATCCCGGCAAAGGGAATGCATCCTATTAATTGTCAATTCCTGCTACCTCACATTGTCTATTTGCATATGAGATAATATACATTCTTTAAAAGAGTCATTTAAAATTATTTCCTAGTTGAAGAACTGTCCTCAAGGGAACAAATCTCTAATGTACCTTTATTATAAAGTTACCTTTCCTTCCTCTGTCCATTCATTTTGCACAATTCCCAAGGGTTACTGTGTGCAAGGCTCTGTTCTAACTGTAGGGACCAGGGAGTTTACATTTTAGAAGATGCAAATAAACAAATACATACCTGCATTACTATGCATATATATATAGTAATGATATGTGCTTTAATGAAAATCAGAGAGGATAAAGAGTAGAGAGTGATGGAGAGGTTATTACCTTGTTGTGTTCGAGGATGTCCTTCCTGAGGAGGTGACATCTGTGCAGAGAGTAGAAGGAAGTGCAGGAATAAATACGGTGAATATTGGGGGAAGAATACTCCAGAAAGAGACATTATAATATATGAAGTCATAGAGGTACCAGGGGCCAGATGAGAAAGGCCATGCAGGCTTGTATAAAGACTTTATATTAATTGTGAGAAGAAACCCATTGTAGGATTTTAAGCAAGACTTTGACATAATTCGAAATTTCCCATATATCCCTCTGCCTCTTCTATGGAGAATAGTTGTAAATGGGCGAGGACAGAAGGAGGAAGATCAATTAGAAGGTAGAGACAAATCGAGTCCATTTGGGTTTAAGGAGGTGATGATAACTGATTCTCATTCTAAATTAAAAGACATAACTCCAAGGATTTATTTTCCCATCTCTTGACTGTCATGACATTGTGTGGCCTGATTCCTTTGGATTTCTCTGATCTCTATCTCTCTCATAGGTGCACCTTCTAATAAAATAATAAATTTGAAACACTAAATGCTGGTGCCCCAAGGGTTCTGCCTGAACCCACAGCTCTTCTCAGTCTATACTCTTCCACTCAAGCCAAATAGCCCAGTAGTTACAGGCAGTTTCTCTGGAGTCAGCTTTCCTGAGCTTGGGTAAGAGCTCCACACCTTGCTAGCTATGTGGCCTAGGGCAATTCACTTCTTGGCACAGCCTTAACTTACTCATCTATAAAATGGTATTGTATTCTAGTACCTACTTCATAGGTTTGTTGCAAATCTAAAAGGGGATACTTCACTTAAAGGACTTTAGATAGTGGTATGTTTTCCTTGCCCAATAAATTGAAGCTTTCATGATATAAAACATCATTATTCCATTGTTCAGCTATTAAGCTCTTGAATCTTAAAACTGTATTTCTAGGACATAGTATGTGCCCAAGTTTTGTATTTGTGTATTTATCTGCCAACAGTCTTTAATTGGATGTCCCACTAGCTTTACAATCTCAACATGTCAAAAACTAAACTCATTATTTTCTCTTCAATGTTTTCACTTCTCATTATACTTTCATTTTCAATTGATGTGTATTTCTAAGCTAGAAAACTGGTTTATCCATGATTCCCTCCTTTTAGTCACCCGTCACATGCAGTCATTGTGCCCTACTGATTTTACCTCTTGAATATATTTTTCATTTTTCTTTTAGCTCTATCATTAATATTTTAGCCCAAGACCTCATCATTGTTTGAATAATATTACAATAGTCTCTTATATGGCCTCCTTATCATTCTTCCCTTCAGAATTATCTTACTAAAATGCCAAGCTCACTTGGCCATTCTTTGCTTCCTATATTCCAATAGCTCTCCTTGGCGTAAAGATAAACCTGGCTATTTAATGCAGATTTGCTACATCTGTAGGAACGTAACTGCTACAAGCACCTCCAGTTTCATTCCCTAACATGCCCTACTTCTGCTTTGCACTTTCACAATGTCAAAGAAACATTTATTCATGCCATCCTTTCTGGTTTGGATATGCCTCCCTCACCCCCAGCACTGGCTCTTATGCAAACACATGCCCAAACATATACTTAAACACAGACTCTATTTCCTGCTTAACACTTGGCCCAGCCATTCATTATTTTTCTAGCTTCCAGGCTGCATTAAATATCACTTCTCTGTCAATTTCTCTACCATTACACCCCCATATTGTATTATTCTTATATGTCAAGAGTCCTTTCTCCCCACCTAGACTAAATGAACTTCTTTATGGCAGGAACCATATATTCATTTTTGTTTTACCAACATCTAATACCTAGGTGGAGCCTAGGGGCTTAACTAAATGTTGATTAATAGATTCATTTAATGAGAAAGCTATTTCAAAAGATCCCCAGTGTCTCTTCAGGTGAAATCATCTTGAATATTTCTTCTGTAAGTGCCAATTTGATTGCAACTTTAAATTCTAATGGCTCTGCTTTGATTATGAGACAGTGCTTCTTAAATTGGGGTTTACAGACCTTTGCTCTCAGGGTATGAAATTCCTCTATGGATTTTTTTTTTAATTTTGTGAATTCATTTAAATTGCAATCTATAAATCAATATAAGTATGTTATAGATCATTCTGAATGGTCAACTTGTAGTCCAGACTTACCACTTGGTTTCAGTGTGTATGTTTACATTTTTATTAATGATAAGGCAATTAAGTGTTCACTTAGTTAGATAAACACTCAATTTTTAATTTAGCTGCAATCTTTGGACCCCATGAAACTTTGAAATATTTTTAGGAGATCCAGAGTCTCAACTTTGAGAAATATTGCTATTTGTTAGAATTCATTAAAGCATTCTGCTAGGTCTGAACATAATTTGATAGTCTAAACACAAATGCTATTCTCTAAATAGGCCCTCTGCATGCTTTTATTCTACCCTACCTATTTTCTTTGGATTAAGCTATTATCACTATCTCAAAGAAATCCCACCTGCCTTTTCTTCCTTTCTAAACTCAGTTTATTTTTCATGTTCTCACTCAAATACTATCTTCTCTATAAAACCTGTTTTTGCAGTTGGGGTGAGTTACCTAGTTTTATTCTCTTTGATCCTATTTTGTTACTTGCTGTACAATTCCTTTATTGCATGTAAGTGCACATATATGATATCTTTCATTTTTTAAAAGAGGAAACATGGGAGAAGAGGGAGATTCCTTCAAGTGAATAAAGAGGATAAACCACTTTGATTATTGCACAATTACCTGTGCCTGTATACACTGCTGAAGATGCTTTCCCTCCATCTCCCAAAGTTGAACTGATTAACATTAACTCAGGGAAAGCATAGAAAAGTAAAAGCAGAAATAGAAAAATGTCCTTGAAAATGAGATAATTTGCTATGATGTAACCTACTTAACATGCTTAGAAAAGAACATTAGGGCAGAACTGGACTCATGATGAGGAAACCCAATAAAGTTCAATACTCCTTAATAAAATATATTTATTAAATTTTGTATTGTAGGGATTGGAGAATTTCAAATTTGTGGTTGCGTTGTGGCTAGAGTGATATCTGGTCAGTAAACCAGTCACATCATTGGCATGAGAATTTGATGCTTTGACTGAGATTTTAAAATAAATGCTTACAAGTGTCTATATTAGCCAATTGTTTTTTGAAAACTTCATTATATGAGGCATTCTGTGTTAAAATATATCTCATGAACCCAGAAGTAAAATTGTTCCAAAATCACATTGCTCTAGTGTTCTCTAAATGTTTTATTGGGATCCTTCAGGCATCTAGTGATCCCAAGTACTGTGTTTTGACTGAAATTGCATCTCTTTATTTAATTCCGTTGTTATCCTGGGCAAAATGTGCATAGTTTTGTAATAGTATGTAAAAAGAGATTTGTCACCTCTGAAATGTATGTTACTTAGAGATACTGCAGTTAGGGGAATATGCTATTCACCAATAATAAATCCACTTAACTGTCTTCTGAAAAGGCTATGTATTACTCTAACTTGAAACCAATGGCTAGCAAATGTGTTTTATTAGTTTGTTATGTATTCTGGTATATGACTTTATGGTGAGTTGAGATTTTTGGAATTGGGAAGATGCCAGCATTCCCACAGCCTTGTCCCTTGATCTATTGTTCTTCAACAAAAGTTAACAATGGATTCTGCTAATTTCTGTTCTGAAATTTGTGACTCCTCCACCCATTAATTTAATGGACTTTATTGATTGAATGTCAAGAATGTCATGAAATCTTGTGTCTGCTTCCAGTGGTACCACTGATTAGCTTGTGTGATCCTAACGAAATCCCTCAGCCTCTCTAGATGTAAGATTTTTTTTTTTCATCTGTAAAATAAGTGCTGAATTTTTAAGATGTAGGGATTCTATAATGAGGACTTAGCACCTGTGTGAGGCCTGTCTTCTACATGTGACTCCCACCAATCTCAACTCTTTTTGAGTTCTTATTAAACTTTTGCACCTTCATCCCCAAGGCCCCCATTTCATTTTTTAACATTTTTAAACATTTCTATGTTTAGCGACAAAGTGAAAGTAGATTGTAATCCTTGATTTTACTCTTATTTATTTATTTATTTATTTT
Source organism: Tolypeutes matacus (assembly GCA_026826555.1). Classification (NCBI taxonomy): domain Eukaryota; kingdom Metazoa; phylum Chordata; class Mammalia; order Cingulata; family Chlamyphoridae; genus Tolypeutes; species Tolypeutes matacus. The sequence goes on from JAKSZT010054215.1 coordinate 36,325,479, forward strand.
TGAGGTACCAGGACTGGGGATTGAACCTTGAACCCTGGTACGTCATATGTGGGAAGCCGGTGCTCAACCACTGAGCCACATCAGCTTCCCTGAGTTGGCTTTTCCTGTTTGTTTTGCTTGTTGTTTGTTTTTGTTTTTTTCAGGAGACACTGGGGACTGAACTCGGGACCTCCCATGTGGGAGGCAGGAGCTCAACTGCTTGAGCCACATCTACTCCCCTAATCCTTGATTTTGAGAAAAGGGTTTTAGTCCTCATTCAAAAATCTATACCCTAACCAAAGTAAAAAAATAAAAATAAAAATAAAGAGCCCAAGTTAGAGTTTAAAGAATCAGATTGAAATTTTGATTAGAATATATTAATAAAGGAGTATCCATAAACTTTTTCCAACAAGCTTTAAATCAATTAAAAAATAGTAAAATATAAATGACTTTTATTGAATGTGCCAATGACTTAGGCCTACCAATATCTCAAAATTATTCTTTACACAAATGGAAAGGTCTTTGATGGGTCTTTTGACTTAGTTTCCTGTAGATAAACCAGAGTTTGCCCATTTCTTTAGCCCTAAGTATCACCAGTGGAGCAAAGAAGCCAGCTGATATTCGTCAATGTTCTTATGCAGCTGAAGTCTTAGGAACATGTGCTTTTGATGGCTAGCTTGGGAGAAAAGTTCTAAGCACAAATATGGCGACTCTTATTTTAAATGACCCCTCCCCAGATAGATCACACAATATAATGATTCCTTACCGAAATGTATTAAATATATTTTTCCCCAGAATCCACTAATATTTACTAAACAGGTTCTTGAAGAACTGCTAGATTCCAACCATAATCTAATCTAGATTGCTTGATTTAAATCTACTGTGTTGTGGTTTAAGCTTCTTACTCTTGACTTAACTCTCTAAGAAAATATAAGGTTGCTGCCTGAGTCATCTCTTCAGTATGTTCCTAGCTTCAGTATAGCCCTAGCTTTTCCCTTTTAAGCAAAATAACCATAACTTTCTAAATTATTCTTAATAAAACCATTTATCTTGGATGCCACACACTTTCTAAGTTATCTACATAATACTTGAATAGTATATCTTTGTCTAGTCTGTGCTTTACTGCCACTCTCCTCTCTGTTTGCATGCCAAAATTGCTTTCTCCTTTTCACGTAGTAATTGATAATGCATCATCTTTAAGCATGTAGTCATTCCAATCTGTCAACTAAGATGAATATTTGTCAAAAGTATATTAACTTTCCCAGTATTGTTCTAAGATAGTATAGGCTGATAGGAGAGTTAAGTTAATGGTCTTGGTTTTATGGAGCTCACTAGTTGACTGGCTCTCATGGGAACAGAGTGCCTTATCAAAGTCTGTGGGGTATGTATGCAATTTGAAAATGCATTTTCAATATTATAATCTAAAATTTATTTTGAACAGGATCAATAATTCTTATAATATGTACCACAGACAATAAGGCTCAGCAAAATGTTTCTAGGCACTGAGTCTATAGAATATAGACATATTCAGAATATATAGAGGAAGAGGGAATGTGATATTTTTATTTCTAACTAGCCATCTTGAGGAATTTCCTTTTCTGAATCTAGAAGCCTTAAAGCACAATGTAGATATTTCTTCTCAGTTTCCATGAAAGGATAGTGAGGGGATTTTCACAATATATTACACTGCAGATGTCATGATTTTTCCCCCATCTATCCATATCCCCAATGTCTGCACAGCAAATCATACAAACTACCTCACACATGTGACCATCCTTGCAGCACAGACTATCCCTTAGCTTTCCATTCCCTACCCTCCTTCTATTTTCTGGTGACCAATTTTCTAATTATTAAGTGCATGAGTTTACACAATCTAGTTCATAATAGCGCAGTCATACAGTATTTGTCCTTTGTGCTTGGCATGCTTCATTCAGTATAATGTCCTCCAGGTTCATCCATGTTGTCATATGCTTCATGACTTCATTTCTTCTTAACGCATAATATTCCATCATGTGTATAAACCACAATTTGTTTATCCACTCATCAGTTGATAGACATCTGGGTTGTTTTCAACTTCTGGCCATCGTGAGTAGCGTCACTATGAACATCTGTTCGTGTCGCTGCTCTCAGTTCTTCTGGGCATATACCTAGTAATGGTATTACCAGGTCACATGGCAAGTCTATGTTAAATTTCCTTAGAAACTGCCAAACAGTCCTCCACAGTGGCTGTACCATTCTACATTCCCACCGAAAGTGAATAAGCGTTCCTTTTTCTCCACATCCTCTCCAACATTTACAGTTTTCCGACTTTTTAATAGCGGCCATTCTAATAGGTGTGTAATGGTATCTTGTAGTTTTGATTTGCGATTTCTTAATCGCTAGCTATGTTGAGCATTTTTTCATGTGTTTCTTTGCTATTTATATTTCCTCTTTGGACAATTGTCTTTTCAATTCTTTTGCCCATTTTTTTAACCAGGTTTTTTGTCTTTTAACTGTTGAGTTGTATCATCTCTTTGCATGTCATAGATATTAAAGCCTTATCAGATATGTGATTGCCAAATATTTTCTCCCATTGAGTCAGCTGCCTTTTCACCCTTTTGACAAAGTCCTTTGAGGTGCAAAAGTGTTGAATTTTGAGGAGGTCCCATTTATCTATTTTTTCTTTTGTTGCTTGTGCTTTGGGTTTAAGGTTTAAGAAACTACCACCTACCACAAGATCTTGAAGATGTTTTCCTACATTTTCTTCTAGGAGTTTTATGGTTGTTGCTTTTATAGGTCTTTGATCCATTTTGAGTTAATTTTTTGTATAAGGTGTGAGATACAGGTCTTCTTTCTTTCTTTTGGATATGGATATATATAGTTCTCCCAGCACCATTTGTTGAATAGACTGTTCTGGCCCAGCTGAAAGGACTTGACAGCCTTGTCAAAAATCACTTGACTGTAGATGTGAAGGTCTGTTTCTGAGTTCTCAATTCAGTTCCATTGTTCAATGTGTCTGTCTCTCTGCCAGTACCATGCTGTATTTACCACTGTAGCTAAGTAATATCCTTTACAGTCTGGAAGTGAGAGTCCTTCAATGTTGTTCTTCTTTTTAAAGACTGTTTTGGCTATTAGGGGCCTCTTACCCTTCCAAATAAATTTGATAATTGGTTTTTCCACTTCTGCCAAAAAGGCTGTTGGGATTTATATTGGGATTGTGGTGAATCTGTAAATCAGCTTGGGTAGAATTGACATTTTAACGATATTTAGTTTCCAATCCATGAACACAGAATATCCTTCCATTTATTTAAATCTTCTTCAGTTTCTTTTAGCAATGTTTTGTGGTTTTTTGATTACAGATCCTTTATGTCCTTGGTTAAGTTTATTCCTAAATATTTGATTGTTTTAGTTGCTATTATAAATGGAATTTTTTCCCCTGATTTCCCCCTCAGATTGCACATCAGTAGTATATAGAAACGCTATTAATTATTGCATATTAATCTTGTATCCTGCCACTTCGCTGAACTCGTCTATTAGTTCTAGTAGCTTTGTTGTGGATTTTTTAGGAGGTTCTATATAAAGGATCATACCATCAGTGAACAGTGTAAGTTTTACTTCTTCCTTTCCTATTGGGTGCCTTTTATTTCTTTATCTAGCCTAATTGTTCTAGCTAGAACCTCTAGCACAATCTTGAATAACAGTGGTGACAGTGGGCATCCTTGTCTTGTTCCTGATCTCAACGGGAAAGCTTTCAGTCTTTCACCATTGAGTACAATGCTAGCTATAGGTTTTTCATATATGCACTTTACCATATTGAGAAAGCTTCCTTCTATTCCTATCTTTTGTAGTGTTTTTATCAAATGCCATTTCTTCATCAATTGAGAGGATCATGTGATTTTTCTTCTTCAATATCAATATGGTTTATTACAGTAATTGATTTTCTTGTTTTGAACCACACTTGCATACCTGGGATAAAACCCACTTGATCATGGGGTATAATTCTTTTAATATACTTTTGGATTCTGTTTGCAAGTATTTTGTTGAGGATTTTTGCCCCTATATTCATACTGATCTGTAATTTTCTTTTTCATAGTATCTTTATCTGACTTTGGTATTAGGGTGATGTTGACTTCATAGAATGAGTTTGGTGGCATCTTTCCTGTCAATTTTTGGAAGAGCTTGAGCAAGATTGGTACCAGATAGTTTTTGAGTGATTGGTAAAATTCACCTAGGAAGCCATCTCGTCCCAGGCTTTTCATCTTTGGGAGGTTTTTGATGACTGTTTCAATCTCTTCACTTGTGATTTGTTTGTTGAGGTCTTCTATTTCTTCTAGGGTCAGTATAGGTGGCTTGTATATTTCTAGGAATTTGTCCATCTCCTCTGCTTTGTCTGATTTTTTTTGACATAGGGTTGTTCATAGTATCCCCTTACAATCTCTCTTATTTCAATGGGGTCAGTGGTAATATACCCCCTCTCACTTCTGATTTTATTTGTTTGTGTCCTCTCTTGTGTGTGTGTGTGTGTGTGTGTGTGTTTTTCTTTCTTTGTAGTCTAGCTAAGGGTTTGTCAACTTTGTTGATCTACTCCAAGAACCAACTTTTGGTTTTGTTGATTCTCTCTATTGTTTTTTTTGTTCTTGATTTCATTTATTCCTGCTCTGATCTTTACTATTTCTTTCCTTCAGCTTGGTTTGGGATAGTTTGGTGTTCTTTTTCTAGTTCCTCCAGGTGTGCAGTTAGGTGTCCAATTTTAACTTCTTTTTTAATGTAAGCATTGAGGGGTATAAATTTCCCTCTCAGCACTGCCTTTGCAGTGTATCATAGGTTTTGATATGTTGTGTTCTTATTTTCACTGTTCTTTATGCTTACCCAGTATCTTTTTAATATCCTTTATTTCTTTAGTCATATTTTCTTTAAATTCCTTGAAGTGATTTAGGAGACTTGTATGATTATCACTGATTAATTGTCTTAAATCCTGTATCTCTTCAGGATATTTGGTTAGTTCCTTTGGCTGGGCCATCTCTTCCTGTTTCCTGGTATAGCTTGTAATTTTTTGCTGATGTCTAGGCATATGAATTGGTAAATTTACTCTAATGGCCAATTTCTCTCTCTCGCCTGTGTTTTTTTCATGGCCCTTTTTTGATATTGGTTCAGCTTTAAAGTTGCCTGGCTTAAGTTATCAAAATCAGTCCAGGGACTCACTAATGGGGCACAGATTTTCTTCCAGGGATAGGATACAGAGAGTGCCTTAGTTTTTGTCCATGCAATTTCCAGACTGGCCAGCAGATGGCGCTCGTCAGCACACCTTTTCACAGAGATGTTTCAGTTTGGGCTTTCCTGTGTTCCTGTGCTGAATATCTAGAGCACAGAGTCAAAGCATTCTCTGCTGGCTGAATTCAATGAAGAAAAGCCCCCAACTCTCCCTCCCTTTTCCCTTGTAACAGCTGACGTGGAGGAGGATGATGTCTGTTCCCCTCTCAGTCAGCAGCAGTGAACCAGAGGTTTTACCTCAGCTTAATATCTTGGGAGTGGGGGAGGGAAGCCTTTCCTGCCACCACAGGGGCTTGGTAATTCATATTTGTCATTTTGGCTTCTTTGACTCTGTCCCTCACCCTACTGGTATTTGTGTAGCACTGTCCTGGTCCGCTGATCCCCAAAGCAGGTCCCTCAGACAGCTTTTGGTCTTTCTCTGTTTTTTTTTTTTTTTTTTTTTTTTTTTGAGAGCATTGAGCTCTGCCTGTTAGTCCATTACCATCTTCCCACAATCCTCCAACTGATTTTTGACAAGGATGTCAAGTGCACTCAATGGGGGAAGAATAGTCTCTTTAACAAATGGTGCTGTAAAAACTAGATATCCATATGCAAAAGAATGAAGATGGAAGCCTACCTAAATATGGATCAAAGATCTAAATATGAGAACCAAAACTAAAAATCCTACAAGAAAACATAAGGAACCATCTTCAGGACCTTGTGTTAGACGATGGTTTCCTAGACTTTACTCCAAAAGTATGAGCAACAAAAGAAAAAATAGATAAATGGGGCTGCATCAAAATTAAAAACTTTTGTGCATCAAAGGACTTCATCATAAAAGTAAAAAGAACCTACAGAGTGGGAGAAAATATTTGGAAACCACATATCTGAAAATGGTTTAATACCCAGAATATATAAAGAACTCCTACAACTCAACAGCAAAAAGACAAACAAACCAGTTAAAACATTGGCAAAAACTTAAATAGCCAGTTCTACAATGAAGATATAAAAATGGCCAAAAAGCACATGAAAAGATGTTCAACATCATTAGTCATTAGGGAAATGCAAATCTAAACCATTTCACACCCACTAGAATGGCTACTATCAAAAAAATAATAGAATAACAAGTATTGGAAATGATATGAAGAAATAGGATCACTCATCCATTGTTGGTGGGAATGTAAAATTATGCAGCCACTGTGGAAAACAATTTGGTGTTCCTCAGGAAGTTAAATAGAGAATTCCATATGACTTGACATTACCACTTCTAGATATATACCCCAAAGGTTTTAAAGCAGGGAATCAAACAGATATTTGCACACAAATATTCATAGAAGCATTACTCACAATTACCAAATGATGGATGCAACCCAAGTGTCCATCAACAGATGAATGGATAAACAAAATGTGATATATACATACAATGGAATATCATTCAGCTGTAAAAGGGAATGAAGTTCTGGTATATATGACAATGTAGATGGAACTTGAAGACCGCATGTTGAGTGAAATAAGCCAGGCACAAAAGGACAAATATTGTATGACCTCACTTATGTGAAATAATTAGAATACTCACATTCAAAGCATTGAAAACTAGAATACAGGTTACCAGAGGCTAGTGTAGGAGTAGAGAATGGGGAATTAATGCTTAACTTGTACATTTCTCTTTGGTCTGATGGACAAAGTTTTGGTAATGGGTGTCAGTGATGGTAGCACAACAATGTGAATGTGATTAACAGCACTGAATTATATATTTGAATGTGGTTTAAAGGGAATATTTTAGGGTGTATATATGTTACTAGGATAAAAATTTAAAAAATCTATATGACTATACAACACAACCAGTGAACCCTAATGTAAACAAATTATGGGCTATAGTTGAAAAGTCTTATTATAATAATGTCCTTTTATCACTTGTAACACAGATTACCATATAGCTGGAGAAATGACATATTTCTTGTGGCAGTAGAACAATTCAAGATAGTGAGTGGTTAGATATTTGAGTCTAGTTAGTGTTTACAAAAATTCAAAAGTGGGTGGGATAACTGTGCATCAGTTTAAGAAGTCTTCTTCTAAGGTTTGGTACTCCATTATGCAAAATAACAAATGGAATTGAGTTGGATCAGGCAGGTTGAGAAGATACTGGACACTCCTGTTCTGTGTGCTGCCCTATTTCTAACTCAGTGATTCTATGCAAGTCTAACTTCTGATGTATATTTTGTCTATGATACTTCCTTCTAAATCCTGAAATTGCACAAGCTTGAAGTAGTGTCAAATCCCTGCTTTTTCAAAAAAGAGAATAACATAGTGGTTATGTTGTGTGAATCCTGGCTTAGCTACTTACTATCTCTGGGTGACCGTAGGCAATTTACTAAAGTTTCTGAAACTCACTATTTTTTTTATTTTGAAAGAAGCTTTAGATTACATAAATGTTACATCAAAAATATAGGGGGATTCGCATATAGCCCACCCACTCCCCCTCCCACATTTTTCCCCATTAACAACATCTTTCATTAGTGTGGTCCATTTGTTACAATAGATGAACACATATTGAAGCAATGCTACCTAACCATGGTCTAGTTTACGTTATAGTATACTCTTTGGCCCACAAAATTTTATAGGTTTTGTCAAAATGTATAATGGCCTGTATCTGTCATTGCAATGTCATGCAGGACAATTCCAGTGTCCCCAAAATGCCCCATGCTACACCTATTCTTCCCTCTCCCTCCCTTCAGAACCTCTGGTTGCCACTGCCTTTATATCAATGTGAAACTCACTATTGACATCTTTAAAACAGGAGTATAATCATCCCACATCATTGGTTTCTTTTAAGGATAAGTGAGACAATGCATATAAAACTCTTGGAAGGTAAAATTGCACTTTTGTACATGCTTTATAAATGTTTTCAAATACTCTTCCTATTTTAAGAAGATTTTCATGACATTCCTCATTGGAGAAAGTCAGTGGAAACTTATTCCTGCACATTCCTGAGACCTCCAGACCCTGTGCAAGCTTGCAGTAGCTATGTGACCAGAAGGGACAGGCAGCCATATTAAAGATAACTGAAAATTGGATGCTAGTAGTTCCAGAGGAGTGGGGAACAGGAAACAGTATTAGTGATCAACCCAAGGTTGCAATATATTGAACATTGAAACAAATATTTTTTTATAAATTGTGATTTGTAATGACAGTATGATTTGTTGTGATTGAGTCATGTGTGTCTTGCACACTCACATACACCAACAAGGGCACATAAAAATTCCCAAGTATAACAGAGCCATGCATCTCAAACTTGAATGTGCATAAGAATCTCCTGTGGTCCTTGTTACACTGTGACTGATCCAGGAGGTCTTGGGTGGGGCCTTAGTGCCTGCATTTCTGAAGCTCCCAGGTAATGCCAATGCTGCTGGTGTATGGGCCACTATTTGAGTGTCAAGGTGATAGGGAATCTCTGTTTTTGAGGCTAATTCACAGCTGGGCCGCTCACATTGGTCACATATTTTATTCTTTCCTCTGTATATCCAATGGTAATTTTCTGCATCATTATACATTCAAGTATAATTTTTATCTAAAATATCAAAAAAGGAATACCTCAACATTACTACAAACAAATTTGCAACAACCAGGTTGTGATTCCAAATCCTCTCGCTTTAATTACCAATCTAATTTGGGTATAGTAAACTGACCAGATGTTAGGCCAAAAAGAAAATCTTTCTGGTACATTTCTGATTAGTTTTATTTGTTCATTGTGTGCTGCTGCTTCTCATATAGATCCAGAAAGTTCAGTGTTGTATTTTGTGTTGCCCAGACAGGACTCACCAAAACCCTCCTGCGGAGCTTTAGCTTCTGAGCTAATTTTAATTTCTTGGCCAAAGCCATTTGCTGCATCTGGCTCTGCTTTAGACAATATATCAATAAGAAGTGTCAATCCTTTGGAGATTAGCTCCATCGCTAGAAAAAATATCAACATCTGCTGCTCCGTGATTGTTTGATGTTCTTGGTGGAAGTATGGAAAACTGCAGTGTTGTACCACTAAATCTTAAACCTAAATAAATGCCTTCTGCTTTTTATGTAACTAAATATTGAATGCCAGTTTAATGCACACACACACATGACAGATCCCCATCAAAACCAATTCAAAATGATCCATGCTTAGTACTTCCAATTCCTTTGTATTATTGGGAGTGTGTTGAAACATGAGATTCATAAATGCCTAACTTTAATAGAAGTTTGCCCTTTTTCAATATCAGGTAATACCAAGAAAGTGTATGGGGCTATTTGTGAAGAAAATCCTGGAGGTGAGGGTGACAGGTTTATGGCACTGGCACCCTTGTCTTATTTGCAGTAATTCATTTTATATATAGTGCTTCACGTTGGGGAAGCCAAGGGCTAGAGTCCATGTGATTTAACTCAAACAATAAGTGAGATTGTGGCATCAAAGAGGGCACAAAATAGGCCTGCTGATTAGAACAATATATTAGGATACGATAGGAAGCAAGATGGAAAAAAAACACAGAAACTACATGCAACAAATATGAACAAGCATTTCCCTAACTTAATAAATAGGTTAATGCAATGTACTGTATCTTGAAATAGACTCTGCTGCCTCCCCACAGTTATGTGACCTGTGGTTAGACTTATCTAAATTTTATAACAACTAGTTTATGTGGGATGTGGTGGGAGGTGTGGGAGGTGGGCAACATGGGAATCCCAGTGGGTTCTGTGTAATATTTTGGGTAATCTAAGCACCTCTTAAAATATATTTATATATATATATAAATAACATTTTTGTAAGCAAATGCACATATATGCATATATATTTATATATCATTTTGCAAATGTTGGTATGTATTGTGAAAATTTTGGTTTTTACCCACAATAAATAAATTAAAAAAAAAATGACTTTAATGAATACAATTAAAGTTTATTTTGGGCCCTCCAAGTATGAGAGGGCAGGATTAATGAAACAGGGAGTTTACTTTGTTTGCTGAAGGTGATTCAAAGATTATAACAGTTTTGTACAGTCAAAAGCTATTGTCCCAACCATTCCTCTGGTGAGGCCTGGGAGACCCATGATTGCCAAGGTCCTCACTGAAGCTCAGAGCAATTCAGATGCACTCAATGTCTAGAATCCATCTTCTGAGTCTCCATGGTATTTGGCTTTTGTTCCCAAGCCTCGGATTTTAAAACCCCAAATTCTTGACCACCTTCATGACTTATTTCTTCAATATGTTCAAGGTCTAATAAAATGGCTGTCAAACGCCAACACCTTGTTTTGTAAGTGCCACCACTTACATTGCCCCCTATTGGTCATTTCTCAGTCTAATATATGATGGGTGATGGAGTTTCCTTTAAACCACTGTTCCTGTAAGTACATATTTCCCTAGGAGAAAACAGCTCCGGGAAGCTACCCAATAATCTTTTGTAATAAATGTTTATTAGCTTTGATGACAGTGTCGCAGTCTTGGGAGGAATGTTACTTTTGTTGGATTTCAGACTCGGTGTGCTGTGGTAATGAAGACTTAGCTTTGCAGTGAGCTCGGGTCATCCTTTAATACCCTGGACTTTGTCTTTATCAATAACTTTTAAAAGTGTAAACATTTATTTGTACTATTAAATGTATCCATGTGCAAAAAACTCCTCATATGCTTAGGCTTCAGTACATGTAATAATAATAGCCAGTTTTATTGAGTGTCCACTATGAGCAGGCTTAGACATGTTATTTCCATGTCCTCATTTAATTCTTACTGTCACCAGATAGGACTGGACTCTGTCTCTACACAAACACCCACCTCTAAGCTCTACGCCCCCTCTGCACCCCCAGCATGGAAACCAATGAAATTCATAGAAAGCTTAAGGGGCTTTGTCCAGAATTCAGCTTCAATAGATCATAATTTGGCGGGGGCTATTGCTAATCCATAACCTTACAGAGCTGTTTGCCAGCACCTATGGTACCTGTCTAGTCCTGGCTCATTTAAATTCTCTACACTCAGATCCTTGCCTATTAGACCCATAGTTTGATGTTAACTTTTATGTTCCTTTGAACCCAAATCCTTCCTTCCTAAACCAACAACATGTGCAAAACAACTTTGCAACCATCCCTACTGTGCCTCCTGTGCTACTAGATGATGTTATTTATTTGATATGAGGCTTGAGGATTTTCTCTTTGTCCTATACTATAAATTACATCATTTTCATTATAAAGTATGGTGTACTCTTTTTGTCTTTGAGTTACTCAATGAGCTACAAAATGAAAAAAATAAAGATAACATGCATCCTGCCCATTGTAGATTGGGAAGAATCCATTTTATTTAATAATTTTTCTTTCTCCAGAGAACTTAAACAACATCATGAGCACCATCTTTTGGTTTAGAGGCAGACATACTTTAATTGAGAGACTGTACTAATTAATTTGCTTTTAATTCAGCCACTGATATAGATTTGTCAGGCATCCACAAGCATAATTTCCATCTTTGTGTACTTGTGCCATTTTCATATCATTGTTTTTATCACTATACATCCATCACTTTCAGAGGACGTGGCTCTACATGAAGCCCTATGGGGAGGCCAGACAGAGTTTATGCCCCTTGCACAGCTTGTCTCTATAAGAACAATATGGTTATTTCTTCTTCTTCTTTTATTTTTTTTTTTTTTGAGGTTGTGTTTTGCACAAATAATTGTGAAGCCATTCCAGATTCATCAGGCTACTCTTCTTCCATAAATACAATATTATGTTATTTCAGAAAACATGGCAAATGCAGCATCAGAATCAGCTGAAGAGTATTTTTAATAAAGCTGCATTAGCCCCAGCTGATGGCACAGGGCTGGAGGGGTGCCCATGAATTGATGCACTTAACAGAAACCTAGGTGAACCCAGTGCACAGCTAGACTTGACAAACGCTGGTATAACTGAAAATGATCAGCAGACTGAAAGCCACAAGTGTTACTATGGGGGCATTTAGACAGATTCGGGATCACCTTGGCTTTGCAGATTCAGAAACAAATTTGTATGAATGCACCATGGAGTAAAATACAATGAAGGAAGCTAATTCATCCTAATCAAAATTAAAAAAAAAAAGAAAATTTAAAATCCAGAGTTGCTGATTTACAATGAAAGTTATTCTTTTTCTGATGACCTGAAAATTCGTTTCTTCTATTCCAGAAACCTTACTAATATTGAGATACAAAGCAAACAACATGACAGAAAAGCCAGCAGGTTTTAGAACCTGAAGGAAAGAGCACAAGGACTTGGAAAGGCCTGTGGAAATTTCATCCAGATTTTCTTGTCTTTCTGATGATTAAAATATTCATCTGCCAGATATCATTTTTTTCTCCCTTAGTCATTGCTGTAGGAACCCTGGCATCTATTAATTTTCTTGAATCCATACAGACCACTTTTATTATTATGCTACCTTTAAAAAAACAAACCAACCAACCCCAAAACATTTACATGACATCATCTGATTTCTCTGTCTGGATTTATGGATGAGTCTTCTTTCTGAGATTTAGCAATCTTCTTAATCTTATTAATAACATATTTATAAATTGCCTCATGGGGTGACTTTGGTTTACATTCAAAATTCTCTTACTCTTCAGTTTAGTGTCCCCATTAACCTGTCTACCTTCAGGCCCTCCAAAATTTTTCCAATAAAGGTGATATTTGTGAACTGACTCTAGTCTTGTCATCCTGTAATCACAAACATGCATTTGTAAATTTTTTTTTAATGAAAATTTATTCTTTGTTTAAAAGATACTTCGATTACATAAATGTTACACAAAAAATATAGGGATTCCCATATGCCCCACTCTCCACACCTCCCACAACCTCCCACACAAACATCCTTTATTAGTGTGGCACCTTCATTGCAATTGATAAACACATCCTGGAGCTTTGCCATTAAGCATGGACCATAGTTCACATTGTAGTCTACACTCTTTCTACACAGAATCAGCATGAAACCAATGGAACAGAGCCCAAATATATTTGGTTTTCTGTAATAGACAAATGCATTTAAAGCAGGTACTCAGATTCTGTGGTAGATTATATTGATAGTATCTGTCAAATGAATGTAATACCCAATGAAGGAATTTCTACCACAAGGAGCTCCTTTTTTATATTTTAGCATAAAACAAGGCTCTGTTTCCTCTGTCTAAAATCGAGAGCAAATTGAAACTATTCCAATATATGTCAATATTTGATAAAGCCCTTTTTTCTCCTCACCATCTTTCAAAACTACTGTATTAAATAATAAAATCAACAGGTATTCATGAAGCAATAACTATATACCCAGAACCATACTGACACACTTTCTGAGATGAAAATGCCTAATCCCTGCCCCCAGCCCTCCAGAGAGCATGTAAAATAATGATGGTAACAATTAATTAATTCCTACAATGTGTAAGCCATTATGCTTATTGTTTTCCTGCCATGCCATTTAATCCTTAAAACAACCTGATCCCTGTTTTATAAATGAGGAAACTATGACTGCTTAAAAGGAAGTCAGTTTCCTATAAAGGCTGTATAGCATAATGATTAAGAGTTAAGTCTCAAACTGCCCAGGATCAGAGTCAGGTTATGACTCTTACAGTATGACCTTGATCAAGTTACATAAACTGTGCTTGTTTTATAAACAAGTTTCCTTGTTTATAAAATGGGGACACTGTCAGTACCATGGCCTAGGGTTTTTGGTACAACCCTATCTGTAATACGTATGTAGAACTCTTAGTGGAGGACATAGACAGTGTTTCATAAACTAGTCCACAGAGCTCATGGGGAGTGGCCTTGGAGTTTAAAACCTCTTCCCACTATACAGGGTGACCGCAGGTTCCAGGAGGAGGAGTATTCTCCAGTCAGTGCCAGATTCAAATCCAGTTCCCCATTAAAAGCTGCGGAGTCCTTAGCAAGTTATTTGAACCACTCTGGGTCTCCTTTTATCACCCCAAAATAATAATAGCCACCTAAAAGTACTCCTGAGAGGTTGACTTGAGAGAACATGCAGTGTGCTTTTCACTAATAGGCAAGATTTGGGTGTTAACTACTGGTCACTCATGGACACTCCTTCATGTACTATTTAGGGGTCCAAGATCTACATATATGAAAAAAGTGATGGGAGTATGGAGGTGTGGCAGTTTGGTATCGTTTATGAATTCCAAAAATAGATAATGGATTGTGTTTGTAAACTGGTCTGTTCCTCTGGGCATGTTAGATTGTATTAAATTCAGAGGTTTCACTTTTACTTGATTAAATTATGATTAGGGCTTTGATTTGGCTGCATCAGTAGGATGATGAGTCCTGGCCCCCTTGGTGGGCACGGACTCACAGAGAAAATGACACTGCAGAGGAGAGAGTTTTAGTTTTGATCCTGAAGCCCTGGGAAGTAAATAAACAGAGAAGAAGAACACAGAGGAAGAGAGACAGCTCATTAGGCATGGCAGAGGCCTTGGAAAGAGAGATAAGCCTGATAGTCTACAGCTGGCCATGTGACAAGAACTGAGCAGCTGAGCCTGGAATGAAATGGGCCCTGGGGAGAGAAATGAACCTTATACCAGCCTACAGCTGAGATTGGAAGAAGATGGGACCATGGAGCCTTAAGAGGGAGAAAGAAGGCTGAACCCTTGCAGATGTCAGCAGCCTTCTTGCTCCAACATGTGGCAACAGACTTTGGTGAGCAAGTAACTTGTGCTTTATGGCCTGGTAACTGTAAGCTTCTAACCCAAATAAATACCTTGATCTTAATAAAAGCCAACAGATTTCTGATATTTTGCGTCAGCACCCCTTTGGCTGACTAATACAGGAGGATAAGTGCTGGAGGAAATTACAAGTCACAGGAGACTGGAAGGATCAGGGAAGTTCTCAAGGAAGAAGGAAAGTAGAACTGAATGCTAGAGAAGTTAGAGAAGAAGGAAACACAATGCTAGAGACATGGTGGAAGCATCATCAAAGTTCTAGAAGGCTGGCAAGAAGACCAGCAAGGCCAGAGCTCACAGTTTTATGTTCCATATCATGCTGATATCAGATTAGGAAGAATTTCTGAGTGTCAAACTAGGGAGTTTCAAATTGATTCGTATTTGGAATTAATCCTATATGCCATGGGGATTAGAGAGTCTTATGTGGGAAGTTCTATGATAAATCTCATGAAGCATTCAGGGAGTTAAAGTTAGAAAATATTATCTGTTTTCAAATCAGGTTTTCAACCATATAAATAACCACGGCCATTATAATAGAAACAAATAAACCTGCTTATTTAAACTATTCCTAAAACAGCTTTTTAATCTTTATATAATCCTAATTAATTTTCTCAGATTATCCATTTCTGTAATGACTTAGAGTCAGATCTTTTTCACATATATAAATTGTACTATATAATGCTGTAATTACATATGTAATAGAAGTTAATGCATTAATTATATGTTGACATTCTGAGGAAGAAAAAGATTACCTGATTGTTATTTGTTAACCATTTTTGAACAGAAAGCAGTGAGAGCAAAAAGAGAGATAGTTTAAGGTCAATCATGAGAGAAGACAGTCTGTTGCTCCAGAAGCTATTATCTGGCAATACTAGGCTTGTAAATCTTTAGTAGAACCCTGGATGCCCCCTATCCATCTCTATATCATGAGGGATGTGAGCAGGCTTGTAATCATTCAAAAAGCCACACATAGAATGGGAGTGGAAACCAGAGTCTAAAGGAAGCTCTAACATAAAATAATAGCAGTTTCATCTGGAAAGAGATGATTGAGGGGTATCTTGAGGATGTTAAAAAATTAAAAGCTGTGTGTTTCTTTTAGAATTTCTAATTTACTGTCTTGTAAGACAATTATTATACTACATGACATATTCTTTCTGAATTACTGAGCTCTTTCAAAGCAAAAGAGATGCAAATAGCAAATATCCAAATAATATTCATGTGTTCATTTATTCAAATTTAGATTGGTTCTTAGCACATAGTTAACACTGAAATGGTTTTCTTAGTTGAATTGTGGGTTTTTTTTGTAAATTGATTAACAATATTATTTTAAAAAGTTACTTGAGGGATTGTATCTAGACTCATATGTCAAATATCTTAAAGGATATTTTCCATTTATAAACCCACAGGCACCTTAAACTCAACATATCCTATCCAGAAATTCACCACCTTTTCCTGCCTCTTCCCAATTCTGTGTTCCCTCAGCAAAGGGCACCACCAACATCAACCCAGCAAAAGAACTCTTCCTCATCTCCTACATTCAGTTAGTCTCCAATTCCTGCAAATTCTATTCCTGTTATATTTGTCAGTTACATTCCTTCCTTTCCACCTCTACTCCTGGTTCCTTCATCATTTCTCATCTAGTTTTCTCACAGCTGTTTCCTAGCAGGTATGCCTGTCCTCACTAATGCCCCTTCTTAGCTGTTCATGTCATTTCTGCCATTGGGTTTTGTTTTCAAAATGTAAATCTGATTATGTGCCTTCACCCCAAAAAATTCCTTAGAGATTTCCTATTGCTTTCAGGAGAAAATTAAAAATGTTTATCATATTGTAACAGTTTGATGCTTTTTGTGGATCCCAGAAAAGATCGTGGTCTTAGAGCTAGTCCATTCCTGTGCATGTAAACCTATTGTAGGTGGGAACCTTTGATTAGATTGTGTGACCGAGGACTCCTTTTCCTGGAGTCCTTTATAAATGGAGGACTAAAATCATCAGATGTAGGGAAAATGCAGCAGAAATGGAGAGTAGTCTCCAGAAGTTGATGAGCCCTGGAAAGAGAAAAGCCATAGGTCTGAAGCAGAAGGGAGAGATGAGGGGATTGGCATTGTGCAATGCCATGTGCTTGATCACCCACAGCTGCAACTTGGTGAAACTGCATCTCTTGATGGTGCTTTCATGGCCTCAGAACTACAAGCTTTTAATCTAATAAATTACTGCTATAAAAGCCAACACATTTCTGGTACATTGCTCCCAGCAGCTTTTAGTGAACTAAAACATATATCCTTGGTGATATGATCTCAACTTCTCTCTTCAGCCGCCCTCTGACCCTGGGTTCCTTATCTCCACCCTGGGCTCCATCTACACTGAACTACCAGAAATTTCTGACTGTAGCATGTTGCCTGTTGATTTGGAACTTCAGTGAATGTTTTTTCCTTTGCCTGAAGGTCTTTTCTGGTCCCTGCTCCATTTGCATTAACACATGTTCATTCTTCAAGACTCAGGTGAGCTACCACCTTATCAGAGAATCAATGGCTAATCTCAGAGTTTAGATTCCATTCCCCTTTGCTTTGTGCAAATAACCTGTGGTTAACTATCATAACGTTAAGAATACAGTGATGTAATTAGCTATTTAATTTTTATCCTTCACTCTACTATGAGTTCCTTGACTATGTCTTTCAACTCTGTGTCCCAAAAATGTACCAGTGTACCTATTGTTTGTTGAATAAAAGTACAGAAGAATAAAATAGAATATATTACAGCCCTTGTGGCATAGATTTAAGGAAATTGAAACTAGAGCTTCAATTGTGATTTTTCTGAATTAATTTAATAAGGTAGCATCAGCCATTACTAGAACACCATTACTAGTACCCTTGATACTGTCACTCAGTGATCTTTCTGTCAAACCCTGTACAACTTCCAGATAGTTCCTATTATATCTTTGTTTATAAAAGGGAAGTATAGGCTGTCTTTGGGATTTCACAAGCCAGGATTCACTCTCATCATGTATTTCAGTGCTGTTTTACCAGTTATCTCTTCACTTAGCTTTTGTTCAAGACAGCTAGAGTGCCATACCAGTAGTGCTACAATTTATATTTTAACAAAAACAAGCAAATAAACAACCACCAGAACCAAATAAGTGGAATATATATTCCAGATTCAAATAAATTTTCAATTCAGTGTAACATATGCTTGGACCAATTTTAGAAATAGTACATTAATTATATTCTCTTCTCATTGTTGCATTAATATTCAACAACAAAAAATGAACAACTGGCATTCCCATGATAATACAAGAATGATCAAACAAGGAGTACTCATGAAATCAAAACACCCATTGATTGATATGTTTATATTTTAAACAGATGTGATAGCATCATATGAACATATGTCAGTTGTGGTTAAAAAATAACATATTTTACCTAGTTTGAACTTGAGACCACAATGTAATAGGAGAAAGGAGAAAATATTTGAGTGACTCTACATAAAAGAGTTTAGAAACAAACCTTGACTAATGTATTAGTCAGCCAAAGGGGTGCTGATACAAAGTACCAGAAATCTGTTGGCTTTTATAAATAATATCTATTTGGGGTAAAAGCTTACAGTGACAAGGCCCTGAAGAGGCCAACTCAAGGCTGCTTTCTCACCAAGGTCTGTTGCTGCATGTTGAAGCAAGATAGCAGGTGATCTCAGCCTGGTCTGTCCTTCCTTCTTCCTCTTAAGGCTCCGTGGGCCCAGCTTCTTCTGTTCTCAGCTGTAGGCTGGCATTGTCTTTCTTCCCAGTGCTTTAGCTCCTTCAGACTTTTTCTTTCTGTCACATGGCAGACTGAAATGACCAACTTCTCTCCTTTTCCGAGCCTATGCAACTCTCTCTCTTCCTGTGTGTCTTCTTGAGTGAATGTCGGTTTATATCAGCCCACCAAGGGGGTGGAGACTCAACCCTGAGTCAGGCCCTACTGATGTGGTCAAATCAAAGGCCCTAAATTGACTGTATTAAGTAAACTTAAAACCTTTGAATTTAATACAAACAAAGGGTATCACACCCAGAGGAACAGGCCAATTTATAAACATTATTTTTCTTTTTTGGGGATTCAAAAATAATCTCAAATTGTCCCAACAAATAGTGCTCATTGAGAGCTTATAACTGTCCAACCAGTACTTTAAGTTCTTGGCATGTATTGTCTCACTTTTCCTATCAGCCCAGTATTAGATATCATTATTAACCCATTTTAAAGATGAGGCAACTCAGAAACAGAACAAGTCATTTATTAACTCTCTCAAAGGTATACAACATGTAAGTAACAGAGGCAAGATTCAAATCCTGGAAATACCTTAACGTTCTAGATCTTTTTTCCTTAACCATTTCACCAGTGTGACAATTGGGTTTATCTTCACAACCCAAACATCTATCTCTTCAGATTATTTGCGTCAAAAATTTTATGCATTTATTTATATCAGTGGAGACTCAGCTACCACCTTTTACTGAGTAACTTCTACACTTAAAATCTTGTTTGAATTAATGGATTCACAAGAAAATAAGAGCCCAAGTCCCTGCCTTTGTTTGCCACGACTGCTATTGGAAATACCACACAATTGGTTGGCTTAAAGAATGGGAGTTTATTGCCTCACAGTTTTGGAGGCTAGAAGTCCAAACTCAAGGAATCAACAGGCTTTCTTTCCAGATTTTGTGACACTCTGGTGCTTGCTTCCAGCAATCTTCATGGTTCCTTGGCTTTCATTTCTTCCTCTTTCACATGGTGATCTGTCTCCTTTGCCTCCTCTTGTGGCTTTCTCTGATCGATTGCATCCTGATTTCCTCTGCCTTATAAGGACTCCGGTTACATGGATTGAGGCCCAGCCTGATTCATTTTGACCTCATCTAAATAGCATCTTCAAAAATCCTAGTCACAAATTAATCCACACCTTAATTAGTAGTCTTCAAAGGTCCTATTTACAAATGGGTTCACGCCTACAGGAAAATGGATTAAGATTTGAACATGTCTTCTAGCTTTGTATCTAGTAGAAGATAAAACTAACCAATATTGTATGATGATGTTGAAAAGAACTGGATTATATGTTAGAAATCTCTCACTTGAATGGCTGAAGCCCCAAGACAACATACTGTGTGAAGGTGAACATGCCCTCCTCTAGACTTTTGATGATTCCAAAGGTGACTTGTATTTTTCTGAGTCAGTCCAGACTCCGTTTCAGAGCTTCTCTCCCTTGCTGGGGCATCTATTGCATCATGAAGAACTGTGAAAGCTGATAGAAGTTAATGGAGTTTTAAGAACTAAGGCCAGGAACCCAGAATTATTCAAGGGACAAAGCCCTAAATGGAAAATTTCAGGCAGGAAGGAGAGAGATAAGTTGTTCATGTCTTCCAGTGTCTTCCTAGTCAGATAGGTGGCTGACCAACCTATGACTGGCCTACAAAAAGTATTAAAATAGTCTTAGAAGTAGGATAGAATTTCATCAAATAAAGGAAAATGCTTAACAAATATAATAACAACATTTAAATTACTGGTAATATAGGCTTTGGGAATTTTCTTTTAAATCTAGAAAAGGAAAAATGTCAGCCCGAAGGTATATGTTGTCAAATCAATTACAAACGTGATTCTCTGAAATGCCAGAAGATGCTTTCACTATAGGATCAGAGTATCAAAGCAAAATCAATTCTTATTCTGGCAAATAATATAAACCCTGATAAAAGCTAGTTATTAATTACTATAGCTTCTATGACAGATTATGAACACTTTAAAATCTAAGCAGTCCAGAATTGTCTGTGGTGACCAAACCCCTTTACATGAGACTCCAGTAATTGCCTCCATTAACTATCATGTTTTAAGGATGGAGCTAAAGAGAGAGATGTACTTACCTACATTGGTATAGGCAGGCAGGGCATCAGTGGTATTTCATTTACCTAAGGAGATGAGATTTATCCTAAATGATAAAATGCTTGAGAAAGGATTGGTGAAATGGTCTATTTTTCTTATTTGTTTTATCGGATATAAAATAAACTGTCAGCATAGAGCAAATAAATAATGACTTGTAATATTGAGTTTTTAATATCCATTGCTTCTTTTCGTGTCCCATCAATCTTCCTTGAAAATCAGTCGGTGAAGATGAATAGATTTTTGAAGTCTGGAAAGCACAATTTCTCTCTTAGTGGTGGTCTGAGGAGGAGAGCAAGAGAAAGGGTAGTGAAGGGAATGTTCTCATAGAAGGCGAAACCTAAGGAAAATGGGTAATAGCAAAGGTTGCCTCTCCATCCAGCTCCCTAATTTAGCACTGTTCCCCCAACTAAATGGTGTCATTTTCTAATCTATCAGTAACCAAATCTCAACCCTCTTCTACTTAACCATCCTCATGCCATACCAAAAAATAGAAACACATAGGAGGCCTATAGTAAATATTTTGTGATTAAATGAACAAATTTAATTACATTCTCAGGTTACCTGTCTGCGTTTGAATTATGATGGTTTTGTTCTGAGAAAATAGTTGATGGGAAAATCTGATACTTGGAGGTGTAGGTTTGGGATTCACCACAGCTCTGGCTATCTTTCTTGATTGGGTTACTGAGTTTCATGCTTTCTAGTACATTTATGTGAAATTATGTTTTTGATTTGGCATTATTACCATAATGGCATCAAATAACTTGTGCTGAATACCCCTTTCTAAATGTTAATTTTATAAAATTTTAGAACTAGTATAACCCCTAGAGGAGATAGAGGAGAACCCTCTGTCGTGTTTGAAATTCATTAATTAGAAAAAATGAAAGATGATGATATGTTGGAGATTAGGATTCTCCTCATCCAGTTCAGCACTTTTTTATTCTTCATCGCAGTTCAAGCTCTTCAGGACTAAAAGATGCAAAGAGAATTAAGGTGAAGCTTTTGGGAGTCTTTGTCAAACTCTATGAGTACCCTATTTTACCATTATTCTTAATACCTTCCTATGACCTCGATTTTAAAAGGATACTATCCTTCCTTTTTGGGGGCATTCTGAGTTGGTGGCCATCTCGTCTCCCTCAAGGTGATCATCAGGTGTTGCCAGGGTACCCGCTGCTGTGCTTCCTTCAGGCATGCCCTCCTTGTGAAATATCCCATGCGATGGTTTCTCATGAACCTATGCCTGCCCCTCAACCCAACACATTTTAGAAAATGTTTATAAATGTGAGTCCTGATGGGAAAATAAAGGATGGCTATGAGCCATTTTACTTGAGTTTGACTGTAAGTCAAGAGATAATTTTTAGATGTATTCATTTATTTCTTCATTAAGAGAAAAAAAAAAAAAAACTTTCCTCTTACATCCATGCTATCATTCAGCAAATATCATGGGCTACCCATTCTAGATCACAAAGTTTCAGTTAGGAATTAAGGAGAAGCAATGAACACAATGGAAAGAATCTGGCTTTGGAGTCTTGTGACCTGATCTGCTTGAATCCCATGATTTTTACTTTATAGTTCTCTCACCCTGATCAAGTTAATGCAGAGTTCCTAAAACATTTTTGTTAAAATGCTCCTTATAGGGTATTTGTATCTAAAATATTATTAAAGTGTGTATATGTATTTTTATTGTTTGTGTTGCTCTCAAACTCCCCATCCTCATCTAGAACGCAGGCCCCTAGAGGACAGAGATCTTTATCTGTTTTGTTCACCGAGTGTCCCAGGTACATAAAGCAGGGTCTGGCATGTAATAAATGTTTTTGAGTATGTGAATAAATGAATAGCAGGAAGGAGGGATAGGGAGTTCCAACCAGGAGGACTGTAAATACAGTGGTGAGAGGAAGCCTCCCAAAGAAAATCATGTGTAAGTTACAGTATGAAAGAGGTAATAGAGCAAGACAAGCAGGTAACTGGGCAAGGAGGAGCACTCTAGGAAGTGGGAATAGCACCAGGAAAAGCACCAGGCATAGCGTTTGGGAAGCAGCCTTCCTGGAGGATTGGAAAAACTCTCAGGAGGCCAGTGGGGCTGGAACATGATGAGTAATGGAATTAGGGGATGGAATTAGAAGAGAGATCGTAGTAACCAGATTCTAAATAAATGGAGAATGGATAAGGATGGTGATAGTAACGAGATGAAGAAGAAAGAGGAGTTGCAGAATGCTTAATCTGATATGCAGCTTAAATTAAGTCTTTCCTCTTTTCTCTCGTTTTGTAAATGAGGGAACTGAGCCACAGGGAGTTTATTTTCCAAGGTACACACACACACACACACACACACACGAGAAGACTGGGACTAAATCCTAGTGACCAGGCACCTATCTCACCCTTCACAACCCACTGACAAGCCATCAAGTCGAAAAGGGAAAGTGATTAATTTTCAATCTTTATTTCTATATTATTAAATTCTATCATTCTCCAAGGTGCTTTAGTTTAGTACTTTCCATAAATATCAAATTCCTGTGGGGCAGGGGAAGTAATAATGAAGTGGTGTGATTTTATACAGTATTTTAATCTTTGTTATAGAAAATAACTGCTTTCTTTTTATAATTTACCTATTATGGTATAACTGGTATTCGCTGCCTCTGGCGAAATACCACTGAGATGCTAAGGAGAGAGATATATAATATTGTCAGATTTTTCAGATAGGTAAATTTGATGATTTACTACTGATTTATGCAAAGCAAGAAGTAGTTGATTTAAATGTAACTTAAAAATCAATACTAAATTAGAATATCTGAATTATAAAAAGGAAATTTAAATAATAAACATATGCATGAAAAAGAGGAATAAGTCCTATAAAAATGGGTTTGCTTTAAAAATTGTTTTTAATCTTTCACCACTCCTTTTGTGTGGACATTTAAAATGCATTTGGCCCTTATTTATTGTATGCATTTAATGAATATTTTATAGAGTCTGGGCAAGCACTACATTTACATAACATATGTTAATGGATGGCTACTAGTAAAGGAAAAAGATCTTTGATGTAGAATCCATCAGGTACTTTTTGATGGTATCTGCATTTAAAATAAAGTAAATATCCATTTCTAATGGGGGGGGGAAGGATTCTTGCTTGCTACACAAAGGTCATTCATTAATTGTAATAATTTCAGAAATCAAAAGCTGGGGGCTAAGTCCATCAGATATTCTTTATTTCTGTCCCTAATTACTTTTATTAAGTTTACAATGGGTGATTCAACTTTTCTGATCTTCAAGTGGCTTTTGTATGCACACACACTGTACATTTTCTTTGCGTTCATGAAGCCAGAGAGAGACAAACTGTCACAACAAGAGGCATTCATGTTATGGAGTGCGAAAACGTCTTATTACTATTTCTTTTCCCAAATTTTTTTCATGATGGCCACACAGAGCTGACCTGAAAACAAAACAAAACAAAACAAAACAAAACAAAACAAAACAAAACAA
>JAKSZT010054215.1:36349745-36440085 GCA_026826555.1 Tolypeutes matacus
AAAACAAAACAAAACAAAACAAAACAAAACAAAACAAAACAAAACAAAACACATACTCTATCATTCCAGACACATGCCTAGCTAGAGAATTAACTTTTACAAGTTATAAAATTATATATAAATTTCCAGGATGTTGTTTTGTTTGCTATAATCTCTAGAAAACTTGAACGAATGTGGTTTCTTACAATAATTCCTTGAGGTCTTCAGCACAAATTAAAATAGGCTTTATTTTTAAAATGTAGAACCATCCCTCATGGGAGCTGGTAAAATGCAAAGTTATATTAAGACTTAAGGTAGTTTTTCAGAGAATGACTTTATTGGGAGAAGTTTTACATTTTATTTTCCTTTCTGAGGCATTCTCACATTTCCTTTGTAATGTCCTTTTTTACCTATATGCTAGACCTGCTTTGTGTTCACTAAACCCATATTCTTTTCCCCCTGACATATAGCCTAGCCTAGGTAGGTAGAATTAAGTAACTGAGTTCTGATAAATGAATGTGGATGCAAGTATCTTTTCATTCCTCTGCCAGAGTTTTGTAAAGAATCCAGTGGTAGACTTGGAGGCCTGAGATATGGCAGAGTCACTTGATGGAAGGATCCTGGACCCCCGAATGACTCCATGGAACAGAGCCTTAAGCTCCCTCCTCCACTGCATTGCGCTTTGACATGAGTGTAAATAAATCCGTGTGGAAAAGATACTATAATTTTGTTTCAGCAATTTGGCTCAGATATTAATAAATCCCCTTTTACACAAAGTTGGAAAATAGTTTTCTTGTGCATTCCTCTAATGCCAGGGCACCCTTTTCTATCAACCTCTCCCCACCCTACATTGATACATGCAGTGTTGTAACCCAGGAGATCGACCACACTCAGACTTTAACCACTTTTATGAATTTTATTGAGCTAAGCCCACGGGTGTCTGCAGCACCTCTCATGCAGGAGACAACTGCAGCCCCGAGGTTCTAAAATGACTCCCTTTTATAGGGGGTTGCAGACGCAGTTTGCAAGCAAGCAGGATGTACAGAAGCGGATTTTGGCAGTTAGCTAGTGTTTGCACAGAACGTCCTGATAGTCTGGGGCATAGCTGCAGGGTTGATACGTTCTTGCAAGATTGTTCAAGAGAGGGGAGGTTGTGTGCTTTTCAGATAGGACACTTAGGGACAGTGGAAAATTTTCTTCTCTACGTTACTCTGGTTCTGGTTGCCATAAAGGCCTATGAATAGGCTAATTTAGGGTTCAACAGCAGGCACCCTAGTTTTCTGATTCAGGAGGCATAAAATGAGTTTTGGATATAATACATTAGAGGGGCTCCCCTATTAATTCATTTTGCCCAGTATCTAGCACATAATAAGCATTCAGTAGATGTTTTATAGATGAACTGTAAAGTCATTTGAAGTGGACAGCATAACTTTTGTTGTTCAAAGTAGTTTTGGCCAAATTGTAATTGAGTGGCATCCTTTCCTCCACTCCTCTTTCTGCTTTCCTTTTTTTTTTTTTTTTTAAAGATTTTATTTTAAAGATTTTTTTTTAAAGATTTCATTTATCCCCCCCTTGCTGCTTGTGCTCGCTGGGTCAGCTAACCACGCCGCGCGGGCGGGCTTGCCTTCACCAGGAGGCCCCAGGCACCGAACCCGGGGCCTCCCATATGGTAAATGGGAGCCCTACTGATTGAGCCACAGCCGCTTCCCTCTGCTTTCCTTATACAAATATATTTGTAGTCATCTAGCTAAAGTAATTCAATGCATAGATATCATTTGGAAGAGAGACTAAATATACTGTGTTTAGGTCATATTTGACCTAAATTCTCAGTGAAAAAAATTTACTTCTAATTTCTGTCATCAGGCTTCAAAGATATACATCTCATGAGTTTTGTTGGCTTCACCTTACACATCAAAATTTAATGGTCAATAAGAAATGAGTTGGAGATCTTGGGATCTGCTTGAATCTGAATTCCTCCACATATCCTGACCCAAAGCCATGATAAAAATGAGGACAAATAAATCCACGTGTGATCCATACTATGAATATCAAATTACTTGTAAGTAAAGAGATGAAATTTAATTTCAAATGAACTTTTCCCTCCTTTATTAGAGAAGTTGTGGGTTTACAGAACAATCATACATAAAATACAGGATCCCATATACATCCCCTCCACCAATAGTTTGTGTTGGTGTGAAACATTTGTTACAATTGACGATAGCACGTTTTTATAATTGTACTATTAATTAAATTCTATGGTTTAACTTAGGGTTCACTGTGTAGAATAGTTCCAAGGGTTTGCTTTTAAAATTTTTATTCTGTGACCATATATACAGCCTAACATTTCATCCTTTTATTCATATTCAAGTATGTATTTCAGTGCTGTTGATTATGTTCACAATGTTGTACTACCATCACCAATGTCCATAACCAAAACATTTCCATGATTCCAAATGGGAACCTTGTACATTTTAAGTTTTAACTTCCCATTCCCTGTCCCCATCCTGTCCCCTAGTAACCTATATTCTAGATTCTGACTCTATGAGATTCTTATGAAAATAAGAAGTAGAATCTTTGTAGATGACAAATCATCTACATCATGGTATACATGGAAACACCTGAAAATGCAATGATAATAACTCAAACAATAAAATAACTTAGCTTTGTGGAAGAGTATGAAATTAACACATAAAAATATATAGCCTTTATAGAAACAAATGATAACCACCCTATTGGTTCACTCTGATATGGAGATTCAGTGGTCCAACACCAATATTCAACAGATTCGTGCTCACAATTCCATTTTACTCAAGGCACTAAATATACTTCATGAAATCCAACCAATTCTTGAGGTGGCCTCTCATCATCCCACTCCTTCAAAGGCATTTTTATTCCTGGCCTCCTGCTGGGTTTGTAAGTACAGTCTCTGAGATATGAATTGCTAAGTGTATATTGGCAATGATTTTGTCTGTGAGTGAAACTCTGAATACAAAAAAAATTCATCTTGATAACATCCAGAGGTTTAGTAATTTGTAGAAAATGTCTGACCACTTCAAATATACCATGTCAACGGGCTTCTCCTTCATTAAATGCCAATAACTTCTGCTAAACAGCAGACTGTCCTGAATCTGTTGGCTTAGCAGATTTTCTAAAGTGGATAGTAAGTTATCTTGGCCTCATTGTGAGATTGTCCTCTCTGAAATTTTCAAAGATGACTCTTAGTAATCTTTTACAGAACGACAAAGCCACAGTTGGGGCAAGTTCTAGGATAATATTCCTGGAATTTATTTTCAGTACTATCTTGTCCTGCATTTTTGTGTTTTTCCTATGCAAACTTTTAGACAGAGTCCAGATTGTCAGGTGGACCTTGTTACTTGGTCCATTGAACTGGTTGACAGTCGGTATTAGGAACTTTGTATATTACTCCTCCAAGGGAGTATTTGAATTTTAAAAATATAAATGGTAAGGATCAAATACCTAAGTTGAATGTTAAGAATCTCAGAAATACATTTGAGGTGGAGATTCCCAGATTCTCTCAAATTGCATTGTTTGTGGATGCCCCTTCTTTTTTTTTAATTATATTTTTATTAGAGTAGATGTGAGCTTATGAAACAATCATGCAGAATGTGCAGAATTCCTTTACATCACCTCTCCACCAATACATTACATTGTTGTGGAACATTTATTACAGATTATGAAAGAACATGATCAGACTGTTACCACTATGGTCCATAGCATACAATTGGTATATTTTTTCCCTACACCCTCTATTATTAACACCCTGTTTTAGTATTGTGCATTTGTTATAGTTCATGAGAGAACACGCTCATATTTATACTGTTAACCACAATCCATCTTCCACCACATGTTTACTGTGTTATATAATCCCATGCCTTGTACAGTTTATCCAAAGTGTATGCTTTGTCATTCTCACTTTTATTGCACAGTTGTGCAGTCATTGCTTCAGTAGATGTTTGAACGTTTTCCTTAGTCCAAAAGGAAAAATCCCATACCCCCCTCTTATTGACTTGTAGTGTTGCTATAGTACCTTTTTTGACATTGGTGCAAGAATATTATAGAATTGCTGTTAACTGTAGACCATAAGTTGCATTAATTGTATTTTCCTATGCATCATCTTTTTACCACCTTGAAACAGTGACATACATTTGTTCTAGATCATAGAAGACCATTCTTGTATTTGTACTGTTAACCACAATCCTCATCAAGGATGCCCATTCTTTCTCATCAAAATGCTTATTGCTGACTTATTTGGTTTTGCTAGGGCAGATGTTATTTCTTGGGACCTATTGATTCCTATATATTTCTCAATAGTATGTACATATGTGTATTCAAATACATATCTTGGGGGAAAAGACATACATCTTCATTTTCATTAGTCTTGAAACCACTCTATTATGGAGTCAATACAACTGAAATCTCTGAATAGAGACATAGATGCGATATTTGAATTCCTCAAGCAATGATTGGTTAGCAAAGATTGACAGAATCTTAAATTTCTGAGGATAAAATCCTGTACATCATACAAAGGATATTTAGTCCCCAGTCTGACTGATACATATTTGGTTGATTGTTTCTCTCTAACATTGAACTTGGTAGGCATTTAGGAAGTTCTTTTTAAAAAATATTTGTTTTACATATTATTTCCACAAAGGAAAATGGCTCTTACATGTCCCATCAGGCATCCGCTTTGTAAAACACAAAAGAATCTTTTACAAATCAATTTTTCTACAATTATCTTTTGAAGTTCTGGAACAGAGCCCAGCTGGCTCCCTTTTCTTTAGTTCTGTCTCAGTGGTAGGTCAGAGGATTTGAGAATTGAAGGCTCTTTTCAATTATACAATAAGCAGCAGGTTTCTATTAAAACACAAACTCTGTCATCTAAATATATGCTTAGGTGTTATAAATAACTGTAATAGGTAAATCCTGACTGAGTCATTTATTTCTTATACTGGTTATGTGGTTCTCCAGTGTAATATCCAAACATATCTATTACATATATAAATATATACACACACATATATATAATGTTATGTATTTTTTCTTTAAACTTGTTCCAATCTTCTTCTGCCTTTAAAATTCCTTCCCAGGTCTATGGTACTTAACCCATAATTATACACAATGTTTCTAATGCTTCTTGGTCTTTTCCATGGCTGTTATGTACTGGCACTTAGTAGATGAAAAGTTTAAATGTGTGGAGTGAATGATTGACATTTGAGCAGAGATATGAATCATTATTAGTATGATATCGAAATGGAAGAGAAGGTAAAAGCCATTCTAAGCCATAAGGGATCAAGGCAGTCAACGGATGGAAAGCACTTCTATAAGTTCGATAACACAGAATACATTTTGGGGTAGTGGTAGAAGTCGAGACTGAAAAAGTAAGATGAAGCTACTTTATAAAATACCACGTGTGATATACCATGTGAGTGGCATGGTTTTTGTTTTTTTTTTTTTAATTATGATTTTGGTACCATTGTGAAAGGTCAAATGTCAGAGGAAGAAAATAAAGTAGATACAGAGAAGACAGTTTTAAGTCTACTGTAATAGAGATATTCAAAAGAAATATAAAATTCTGAACCAGAATAATGCCAGAAAGAATGGAGGCACATTAGAGAGACATTTTGGAAATAAAATAGAAAATTCATGGTGACTGATTGGATGGAAATTATGAGAGAGGAAGGGTTCAAAGGCATCTTCAAAATTTTAGCTTATTGACATCATGACTATGATAAAGTGAATGGTGAGGCTATTAATTGCATTAGGGAATAGGTCTATATACATTTGTTTTAAGTGGGCTGGAGTGAGAATAGTCTGATTTTAATTTTAAATTCACCAAGTCTGATCTTTCTTTGAAATTGAGATGGCTGACTAGCCAAACGCCTGTGTAATACTAGGCCAGACTTCTGACTACTGTCATCTATTTGGGAGCAGTCTAGGGACTAAGAGATAACACACACAAGGTGATTGCTATTTTAAAGCTCAGAAAAATATTTTCCAATTTCTCCCATTTTCCTTGATAGCCGCTTAATAAACGAGTTGCTTTCAGTTTGATTACCTCAAATATTCTAACTCCTAAGGTTATTTGTAAAAGATTAAACATTTGCATTTCAAAAATTTTCCCTTAAACTGTCAAACTGAATAATTCCTTATGGAAATGTCCTTAGTTAATGCAAAAGCAAGTGGTAAACACCTGTTAAAGTGTAAATGGAAATTTTCTTCCACTGGGTCAAGTTCCATTACTTTGCATTTATCAGCAGGGTTAGACTAGTGACTTGTATGTATTTGTTGAATTTAATGGATTCTTCCTTGCTCTGAGCAGGTGCTAAAGTTCATTCTGTATGCATGCATGTACAACACTCACACAATCCTATTAAGGAGAATAGAAAAGAAAACTATTATGTATTCATTTTTCCTCTCAAAAGTTTGGTCCTTTACTTCAGAGTTTTCTTTGTCTGCTAAAAATGGAAATTTACATAACGACACATCTCTGTAATAGAAACATTGCAAATGTTTTAAAAAATTATTGATTTGGAAAGAATGTGGAGAATTCAGAGACAGAAAAAAATAATGAAAATTAATAAATGGTTATAAAGACCATAGATTGGGCAAAATAAAAGCTACTGAAATTATGTAATTGAGACAATTTGGCTAATAATAAAAACTTATATACTCACAAACCATTAGAGCTATCAGGGACCTCAGAGATTATCTACCCATTTTAAAGATGAGGAAATTAAGTCCAAGAGAATTTACAGGACCTTTAGTGAACAGATCTACCCAACCAATACCAATTGTTTAACCAGAGCAAACCAACAGAGATCTTACAGCTAGTATAAAGCTCGTTATGCCATCAAGAACTTTATTACTTTTATTCCAATACCCTTTAAAAAATATGCTTAAAATTCAGACATATGTATTCAGGGAAATATCTGGCTTATTTCACATATTTCTCTCTAGAATTTGTCCTATTTATTATCATTTTTGGTTCATATTATGAAATAAATTAGTAACAAAAATAAGCTACGGAACATGTGAAAAGATTGGTGAACTACATTGGTTTATTGGTGAATTTTATTAAATTGAATTGATTTTCATTTTTTCTCTTTCAGCAATGACAATGCAGTTTATTAGTCATCAATTCCCTGATTATCATGACCCCACTATAGGTGAGTAAAAGCCTCTCTTGTCCCTTAGTCCAAAATAAAGACGCTCTAAATAACTGGCCTATAAATATGATTCAATAACACATGCATAGATATATACTATATGTTACCAAAATAAAAGTTTCCAGAAACAATATTTGCCCTTACTCCCTTACTTATTGCCATGTACTCTGAATTTTTCTGTTCCATTTTATTTCTTTCTGGGAAATGATGGTTCTTATCTACTAAGTTGATCTTAGGATCCAGTAATAGATCTCTATCTGCATTTGAAAAACTGTTCTTTGGCTAATGTAACTGGTGTGGCTATATGCTTATTTGGTCATTTACTCATTTTTATCAAAATGATAAAATAATTTTATCTCTGAATCTTCTATTGTAGAATTATTTAACCATATTAATGTCACATTTGAGAAAGGCTTTATATAGAATAAGTTTTCTTCCTCAAACAAAGCAGAAAGGATGACTTGAAATTACTTTACTCATTCAAATAGCTACTTAAACGAATAACTTGACAATTCCCAAGCAGAGTCTTCCATGGCATTCTTTGTCTAGGAACTCATTGGTGGTGGAAACACAACCAAGTGTTATTTGATAGAAGAGGTAAGCAAATAGCTTCTGAACCTCTAATGGCTGATTGCCTGGACTGTGAGCTTCTTGGTCTATACTCTATCACTTACCCTGTTTATTACCTCTGTCTGAATATCTCCTGTCCCCACTCCCAGTGGCTAAGATCTTCTAGTTTCTATTCTGCTTGTCAAGCAATTTCAATTCAAGGTTTTAATAGATAACATTTTATCCTATACTTAGTTATTGTGTTTTTTCTTCCTGCAAATCCTCTAGGACGTTTTCTTGAAAACTATTGCTGAAATGAATAAAATATGGTTCTTTTTAAATGTTCAATAATTCAGCAAAACTTTCTCATCATTTGAAGCAGGTTATTAGTACATTGTTAATCAGGAAGGACTTTCACATGGAGTTGTTTTTTGTTGTTGTTCCGAAAAGAATCACACTGTAAAATTTTAGAAGTGATTAGCTAGAACTCTTTTTAATAACCCTCTAAACCCATTTTTAAAAAATATCTTGATTCTGGAATGTCAGTCACTTTGTATCACCAACCATGTGTTATAGAAGAGGGAAAATCTCTGGGCAAAAGCTCTGAATCTTTTATCTTGGGAAAATTCAACAGTATAATATATCATTTATGAAGTCACAAATTCACTCTGTTGTTTATTATATTCCAGCGTTGTTTAAGCTTTATATGCATAGTATTTCAAAAATATGCCTTTTGCTCCCTACCCTCTCATGTCTAATGGCAGTAGGATGTGAATAAGTCATAAATGGATTCTTCAAGAGGAAGAAATGAGAAGTATGTGATGATGACTACTTCAGATATCATGAGGCACACCCATCATTTGAGATTAACTAACTGGACATTTGGTACTGACAGCTAAAATCATACCATTATTTGGCTATAAATAAAATAGCTTTTAAAAAAAGAAGTTTAAAAATGGATACAGAGAGTACTTTATTACTTTCAGTTCAATTTTCCTATCATTTCATTTCTTGGCTTCTCTAGTGGGAATATTGGCTAACAATTTCCCATTGGTAGACTGCTTGAGGAAGGTGAAAGACCCAAATAATTTACTTTTCATCTGCTCAGGCTACCTAACTATAACTCAGTCTGGCTGACTTAATGATCCCTCAAGGGGAAATTCATATTAGTACACTTGAAATCATACATATGTTAGAGAAGAATAACACCTATCAAGGATACTTATTGCACTATTTAGATAGGAATATTTTTCAAATGAATTGAAATGAATATTGAAAATAAAATATTTCTCAATACCTATCCAGTCTGTTTGTTATCCTACTGATTAAGATTTTTAAATAGGTTTTCTCTGATAATTTTAAAGGATTTGTATGGTCTTATGTTCACGCTCATATTTAGCTTAGAATCATATTCTCTCAGGTCTATATCAATTCTGAAAACCTAGGTTCCCTTTATAAATGACAAGAATTAGGAATAGTATCTCATACCAATGTTCCTCCCAAAGGAGTAATTGTTCTTATTGACTTGCTAACAGTTTCAAAATCAGTAACCAAAGTGGGTCTGACTTCTGCAATCTATTGACAACATCTGTGTAGGGATACTGAAATGTATTCATTCTATTCCTCCATGAAAGAACACCTCACACAAACATTAAATTAGGTTCCTTACAAAGGTGCCAAATATGGACAAATTCAAGTTTTAATGTAATTTTTAAAATGGAGTGCCCCTAAGCATTATATATTATGCTAAGTACAGTTTGACTTTTCCATAGTAAAATAATTATGGAAATAATAAGTTAACATCTTGAGCAAAGGCCTGATAACGCAACTCTTCATTTCAATAAACACACATACCATATTTACTTGACAACAAATCATTAGAGATGACCATTGTATGTAGTTCGGTTGGCTAAAAAAATTAAAAATAATAAAAATAAGGGCCTACTGTCTGCAAAGCAATCTGTTAGTTCTCTAAAAATAAAATATTAGAATAGCAGATTTCCAGTCCTTGAGGGATTTTCAAATCAGCGAGAGAAATTAAGACAAATGCACAAATGTTTATGATATCTCTGAGGTCAGTTATTGCTGTAAGAAAAGAGCAAAGTGCTAAGAGTTTTGAAAGGATGGAGAGGCAGTTCTATGACCCTCTCCTAAGATATGGTCACTGTTTTGGGATCACAGCTTACTGCATTATTTTACAAAGCCATCCATTACAGAATTCAGAGGTGCTCCTCTGAGGAAACTTTTCAGAGAACTCTGGACTTCTTGAAGACTTTGGAGACAATGCCCCGGGAGGGTTTGTTTTCACTCTACCCCTTTAGTCTCATTGTACACTGCTTGAAATTATTGTACCTAATTAGAATTTAATATGAATTGAAATCCATTAGAAATCAAGTTGTTGAATTTTTTTTTCTGCAGCAGCAGATGTTACCCTTTTCCATAAAACAAAGAATATAAATATCAGATATTTGTTTGTAAGCTGTCTATTTTAGTTCAAGTATATAGTGAAAGAGTACCGGTATTTATTATTAATATCTTGATATGTTGAGGATCTCTTCTGTTCAGGTTTATTGGTAATTAAGGGAAGGCAAACATGTGAATGAAGAAAAGCAGTTTACCTCACTTGGCAAATGAATATAAATGGAAGCAATATATAGAAACCCAATTAGCTTACTCTGAATAAGACGTTTGGTACTGGCTAGAAAATTCTGAAGCCTGAAGGATTTATATTCCCTCTGAGTTACAGAGGATCTTAATTTTGGTAAATATGTGTTTGGTGATTACTGCTCACAGTCATCAAAGACTGTTGTTTTGTTACCCTTTCTCCTGAAGCCTGTAAAATTTGGTCATATGTATACATAGCACCTGTTATGTGCCAGGTTCCAATCTACATGTAGGAAATAGAGGAAAAAATACAGTCTCTGCCATCAAAACCCTTCTTGTTTGTTGTGGAAGATAAGTAAACAAACAAGACTGCATGGTGTGTTCATGACATGGAAAGGCACGGGGTGATGAAGAAGGACGATGTAGGTACCTGCTCCCTTGAACTGAAGGGTCGGGAAATGCTGTTAGAGAAGATGCTCTGTGCACTGAGTTTTAAAGGGTGTGTTGAAGGAAGATAAGTGAAGACAGAAGAATGATTATTCCTGGGAAAACAAAAAACACAGTCACTCGGGCAAGGCAACACAGCATGTGACAGAGATGGGGTATTTTTTGGAAACAGAATTCCTAAGGGTGAAGTAAATGGCATAATGTTCTGGGTGGGAAGAGAAAGCTGAAGAGATTGCCAGGGACCTGATCTTGAGTGCTCTTATAGGCCTGGTTAAGAGTTTAGATATCTGCAGCCTTGTCCTCTCCCCTGAGTTAAAGATGAATATTATTGACTGCCTACTTTTCCATTGAGATAGCTGCAAGGCAGACAAAAATAAACATGGCCGGTGTTTAATAACTGACCTCCCCTAATAGACTTTTGCCTCATTGTGGTAAAGCATCTTCATTCACCAGGATCTTATGCCAGAAACCCAAGAATGATCCTTGAGATCTGCCTCAAGTTCTCTAATATTAAATCATTTAAATATTTCTTGATCTCCTATGTGCTAGGCATTGTACAAGGCACAGGAATCAATGATGCACAAAAATAGGCAGGAATTCTTTCCTCATTGAGCTTCCATGTCTAATTTTATTTCATTATCTCTTGGGTTAATATCACTTTATCTGGAGTCCAGTTGTCCTCTTTTGGTCATTGAAGTAAGACAACTTGAGGTCCTTATATAAGTAAGCACACAATTTGGTTAGAGTAAACTGACCACAAGGACCTATCCAATTGCTTCTTTGGTTGCTTTCCTTGTAGAAATAAAACACCTTTAACAACCCAGGAAGCAGTTATAACTTTATTACCTCACCTATCCATACATTTATTCAGTACTTATAATGCTGAGAAATTCATGAGACCAACAAGTTTCCAACTCTACTTATATAACCTATTTTCGAGGAACACAATTGTGCATACTCTTGTATTTGACCCAGCTGTGAATGCTTTTATGCTTTTAGTGTTTTAGACCTTCAATTTCACTTACAAGCCATGAATACTCCATAATGTACTCATTTGAAAGACATGTTTTCTTCCTGAGCAATTGGTAAGGACTGTAACAAGTTCTACAGGGAAAGAATAAACTGCCATATATAGAGTTAAATCTTTCTGAATGATTTGGAAAACTTCAACAGACAAGCACCTCATTTAAGTGGCAAAGTACATGGACAAGATGGATAGCTTACCTATGTTATATCCCATGATCTCATGATTTCAGACCGCTCATCTCTCTCTCTTTTGAATATAGTGACCTAAATAAACCACACTGAGATAAAAACTCAAACCTCTAAGTCTTTTGCTCCTTTTTGGGGGGCAGCTGAGCACAACCATGCTGCATTGTCTGGCTTTAAATGTATTACCAAAGATCTCAAATGGGCCCTTAATGATACCCAGCAACACTTATTCCCTAGTCTACATGCTCTTACACTCCCCTAAAACCAGCTACTTCTCCCCTCATTTTCACTCTCACTAGTGAACTTGTTTTCTACTTTCCTGAGAAAAGTGAAGCAACCAGAAGATAAATATCCAGAGTCCCAGCCAGAAGATACTTCTGTGCTACTTACCACTCTGCACCCATACTTGGCTTTCCATCCTATTACTTAGATGAACTATCCATGTTCCTATGTAAGTGAATACCACCACTCGCATTCAGTAGATTCCATCTTCTCTCTTCTGCCCAGAAATCTTGCTCCAATAAATCTTCTCCCTCTTATGGATCATTTCCATCATAAAAACATGCTGCTATTTCTTTCATTTTAAAGCTTTAAAAAAGGAAAAATTAAAATCCCTGTTTGACCCCTTTTCCTCTGTCAGCTCCTGCCCCATTTCTCTGCTTTCTTTGCTGTAAAACAACTCAAAGAGTTGTGTGCACTACCAACCTCTAATTCCCCTTCTCCTATCATCTTAACTCCATTCCAGGTAGGGTTCCACTCCCAACATCCCCCTGAGATTGCTTTTATCAAGGCCATCTTGACCCCTTCACTACTAATCCAATAGTTAATTTCCATTCTCTCCATCTTGACCTATCAGCAGCGGTTTACATGGTCTACCACTCTCTCTTGGCTTTCATCCACCTTTTTTAACATGCAGAACACTGCACTCTCGTGGTTTTTCTTTAACCTCTGTAACAGCTTCTCTGGCTCCTGGTCTGACTCCCTCTCTTCTCCTGGACTTCTGAGTAGTGAAGTGCCCCTATGACTCAGTGCTTGGTCCCTTATATTGTCTCTATCCACATTCCCTCCTTCGTGATCCCTTCAGTGTTGTGGCCTTGGAAGTCATGCTACAATTCCAAAATTTTTATCTCCATCTCCTGAATTCCAGATTTGTATGTCTAACTTCCTTTTCAAATTCACCATTTAGAAGTCTAATAGACATGACTAGCTTACTATGTCCAAAACTGACTTCTGGGTTTTTTTTCCCCACAAAAACAATCTTTTACATCTATACCCTTTCTCATCTCCATGACAATTCCATCCTTCAAGGTATTGATGCCTAAAACTTTTGAATCTTACTTGATTCCTCCCCTTCTCCCTACAACATATCCTTAGGACATTCTGTTGGCTGTACTCTCAAAATATATCCCAAACCCCTCTTCTCAATTCCTCTACTGCCACCATCTTGATATGAACCAGCGGAATCCCTAGGCTGGATTGCTACTCTAGCTCCTAAGAGCTCTCCCTGCTTCTCCTCTTGCCCTGCACCTCCCAGTCTTTTTCAACACAGCAGACAGCACTATTTTTAAAGAAAAGCTGGATCATGTGCTCTATTCACAATCCCCCAGTAATTCCCCATTTCACTCACAGTAAAAGCCAACATACTGACAAAGGCATATAAAGTGCACAAGGATGATTCCCCTTACTTCTCTGACTTCCTTTCCTGCCACTCTCCCTTCTTTCTCTGTTTCATCCATTCTGGAATCCTTGCTGTTTCTGGAACATGTCAGTGAATCTCCCATCTTGGCTTCTTTACACTGCCTTTCCCTTTCCCTGGAGATCACTGAGTAACTTCATTACTTTCTTCAAGTGTTCAAATGCTTCTCTGTCAGGCCTACCCTGAACACCCCCAGATCTCCTGACTGCCCTCACCCTCTTCTATATTATTTTTTCCAAAGCATGTATAGCATTCTGATTTACTATATAATTATGTCTATTTTCCTTTACTAGAATAGAAATTATGTTTTGGTCACTGAATTCTCCTATGAGTCTAGATCATTGCCTGATTCATAACAGATGATCAATAAATTGGATGAGTAAATGACTAAAGTACTTACTGACCCTTCAACTTTGAACAAATTAACAGATATTCCTGACATCTCCTCATCTGTATAATTGGGGTGGTGACACTAGCTCTCATGGTTGATATGTGAAATAATGTAGATAAAAGTGCTTCACACTCTGCTCAAGACAAAAAGAATATTGTGGTTTCCTCAGTAGGGATCAATAGAACTGGAAGAGAGGTGTGATAAAAAGGACAACTTTCAGAAAAAGTCACCTAGATTTTGTGCTCTTCTTTGAAGACCAGAAAGGATGGCATAGTGACCAGAATGTCAGTTTATTAACTTACAACAAGATTTTACTGTCAGGCAATTGGAAATGCTCAAAGAACTTAAGATAGTCATACATATCCTGTTGTCACTATATAAAGGAAAACAAACGAAATTAGAAATCCTTGATTCTTTGTCATGTGAAGTCTCCATCGAGAAGCTGGAATTTGAACAGTATATCTTCTTCACTACGGCTGCCTTATATGGGAGTTTAAAAGTTGCCTGTTAAATGTGGAATTAGTCCAAAGGGAGTTAAAAGAACTGAACGCTTAATGGGGTCAGACTAAGAAAGTGTGGCACTTCCATCAAGACTACACTGATCTTGCAATGAAGGCTATAACACTTCCTTCATAGTAGATTATAACTTAAATTGAGCCCAGAAACTATTGCAAGAATGCTTTCTGTTTTCTCAGCATTCATGACAAAACTAACCATCTTCTTAATGAGACCTTTAGTTGTCTAGTCTTTTTTAGCTATTTTGAAATACTTTCAAATTTATATGAAAGTTACAATAATAATATAAACCCCATGTATTAGTCAGCCAAAGGACTGCTGTTGTAAAATAC
The DNA here is from genome assembly GCA_026826555.1 of Tolypeutes matacus. Lineage (NCBI taxonomy): Eukaryota > Metazoa > Chordata > Mammalia > Cingulata > Chlamyphoridae > Tolypeutes > Tolypeutes matacus. The sequence continues at coordinate 36,364,659 of JAKSZT010054215.1, forward strand.
CAGAAATCTGTTGGCTTTTATAAAGGGTATTTATTTGGGGTAGAAGCTTACAGTTACCAGGCCATAAAGTGTAAGTTACTTCCCTCACCAAAGTTGGAGCAAGATGGCTGCCAATGTCTGCAAGGGTTCAAGCTTCCTCTTCCTCTTAAAGCTCCATGGTTCCAATTTCTTCCAATGTCATCTGTTGGCTGGGATAAGTCTTGTCTCTCTCCAGGGCTCATTTCTCTCTGGGCTGAGCTGCTCTGCTATCTCCACAAGGCAAGCTGTAAACTATCTCTCTTCCCTGGGCCTCTGCTGTGTCTAATGGAGCCTTCTCTCCTTCACATGTCTGCTTCTCTGTATTTACTTACTGGGGCTCTGGCATTAAACACCAACCAACTCCTCTGCCATGTTGTTTTCTCTGAGAGTCCCCACCCACCAAGGGGGTTGGAACTCAATATCCTACTGATGTGGCCTAATCAAAGCCTTAATTATAATTTAATCAAGTAAAAGTGAAACCTCTGAATCCAACACAGTCTAATCTGCCCAGAGGAATAGACCAGTTTACAAACATAATCCAATATCTATATCTGGAATTCATAAATAATACCAAACTGTTACACTCCATAAGAGAATTCCAACATACCCTACTCCTCCAGATACTCAGATCCACTAATTCTAACATTTGCCATGTCAGATTCCATCCATCCATCCATCCATCCATCCATCCATCCATCCATCCATCCATCCATCCATCCATCTCTCAAACCATCTATCTATGCATCTGTCTGTCTTTCTTTCTGTCAGTCTAGGTATAAATTTATCATCTTTTGCTGAACAATTGAGTGTAGATTTTGCACATCACAGTTCTTGAACAAGTAATACCACCGTGTACATTTCCTAAGACCAAGGATATTCACTTATATAACCACCTTAAGTGCAGTTATCCAGTAAAAGAAATTTAACATTAATGTAAAGCTTACCATCTATATTCTGACTTTTCCATATGTCACAGTAATGTCCCTTTGAGTCATTTATCCTTCCTTGTTATATCCCGTCCAGGATCATGTATTGCATTTAACTGTCTTTGTCTTTTTAGATGTCCTTTCTTTTTTTATTATTATTGTGGAAACTTATATACAACATAAACTTTCCCCTGTTAACCATTCTCAAGCATATCATTCAGTGGGATTAATCCCTTTCACAATGATGCAGTACACTCAACACCTTCCATTATTAAAACTTCGCTATCACCCCAAAACAGAAACCCTATACCCATTATGCATTAATTCCCAATTCCTCCTACCCCATCACCCCTGGCAACATGTACTCTAATTTCTGCATCTAGAGCTTGCCCATACTCTAGTATTTTCTTTGTAGTTACCATGGGGCTTAAATTTAACATCCTAAATCTATAACAACTCGTTTGCTTTGATACTGATGTAACTGTATTCGTATACCCCTCCGGTCCCTCACCTTTCTGTAGTTCTTGTCACAAATTATGTATTTATATATTATGAACCCAAAACCACAGATTTATCATTTCATTTTATGTGTTTGCCTTTACATCTTTTCATGCAATATGCATTTACTTTAGGAAATAAAATGTAGAGTTACAAATGAAAAATGCATTTGTACTGGTATTTATATTTACCCATGTTGTTATGCTTACCAGAGATCATTATTTCTTCATATGGCTTTACTCTATTGTCTATTGTCCTTACCGTTCAACCTGCAGAGCTCTCTTTAGCATCTCTTGTAGGGCCAGTCTAATGGTGATGACCTCCCTCAGCTTTTGTTTATCTGGGAATGTCCCTCATTTTTGAAAGACAGTTTTGCCAGATATAGAATTCTTGGGTGGCAGTTTTTTACTTCCAGCACTTTAGATATGTCACCCCACCAATTTGTTGCCTCCATAGTTTCCAAGAGAAATCGACATTTAAACTTATGGAGGCTCCCTTGTGCTTGACAGGTTGCTTCTGTCTTGTGGCCTTCAGAATCCTCCCTTTATCTTTGGCATTTGGCAGTTGATTATAACATGATATAGTGTGGGTTTATCCTCTTTGGAGTTTTTTGAACTGCTTGATGTATATATTCATGTTTTTCATTAAATTTGGGAATTTTTCAGCCATTATGTCTTTGAATATTCTCTCTGCCCCTTTCTCTCTTTCTTTTCCTTCTGGGACTCACATAATGCATATATTGGCATGCCCACAGGCTCATCAGGCTCAGTTCAATTTTCTTCATTCTTTCTTATTTCTGCTTCTCACACTGGATGATTTCCACTATCCTGTCTTCCCTGATCCTTTCTTCTGCCAGCTCAAATATGCTGTTCATCCCCTCTAGGAAATTTTAAATTTATGTTCCTGTGATCTTGAGTGCTGTTTGGTACCCTTTCATAATTTCTACCATTCTATTGATACTCTGTATTCATCTATCATTTTCCTGATCCTTTAGTTCCTTGTCCATGTTTACCTTTACCTCTTTAAGCATATTTAGGACCATTTTTAAAAGTCTTTGTCTGGTTTGTCCCAGGTCTGGTCCCCCTCATTTTGGGTTTCTAATGTTTTAATCTTCTTCTTTGCCTGGACCATCACTTCCTATTTCTTTGTATGCTTTGTAATCTTTTGTTGAAACTTGGGCATTTTGATATTTTTCTATGTTATCACCAGAATTTAGACTCTGAGCTGTCTGTTCCTGAAGCTTGCATCCAGGTAGTGTTAGGACAGAACGTTCCTTGAATGCCAGGAATTAACAAAAAAGAAAAAGAAGGGTAAAAAGGAAACAGCTTTTCCAGTCTCTACAGATCGACTTTTGTGAGTGCTCTTCTGACCTATCCATAAAATTAATTTAGAGCATAATTCTAGGCCAGAGTGTAGAAGCCTCCCTGATCCTTTCTGTTCACAGGCAATGTCTTGGACTTGCACCTGTGTCCCTAGGAATTCTTTCATTTACATGGATACAGATGTCCTCTCTTCCCTAGGATGTGGTTTCCTCATGGTCCTGGACACCGTGCTCTATGTCTTCCAGCCAGCAACCCCTTCCCCAGGGAGTATGACTTGACTGCTCTCCCACAGTGTTCTGTAGGAGAGCTCTATAAGCTGCCTTCTACATGCAGGTTAAGTTCTGAGCTGGTAAGCCTGTGACAGCTATTCTGGTTCAATTCCTCAAGATGTCACCAGTCAGATTATGCCATGGATAATACTCAGAGTATGTTCATGTGGGGGTTATTCTGCTCCCTCTAGAACTGGAACCAGGGATTTGTGTTGGGAACATGGGCCAGCTCTGCATTGAACCAGTAAAGGGAAGTAAGCGAGGGTCCATCCAAGGTACCATGAGATTGTACTGCTTTTAAGTAGCCTTTTTCTCAATTTGTCACGCCCCTATGTTTATGCAAGCCTTTACTTCTATTTTGGAGCTTTTAGAAAGATGTTTCTGCTAGTACTTGCTGGCTGTTCAAAGCTTCTATGGGGTGATGGAGCCCAGAAGTTTCTCATTCTGCCATTGTGATCAGAGTGGGACCATTGTAAGTGTTTTAAATATAAAAATGATATTGGATCACATGCAGCATTATTCAATTTGCATTTTTTAAACAAATCAAATTTGATACATATAAATAAAGTGTACAATTCATCCAAAGTATACAATCAATGGTATTTGGTATAATCACATAGCTGTACATTCATCACTTTAATCATTATTAGAGCATTTTCATTATTTCAATAATAATAATAAACGAAAAAAAAAAAAAAAAAAAAACAGGCAAAGGAGTCCCAATTAGATTGAGTGCTGATTCTTCATCAAAAACCATGGAGGCAAGAAGGCAGTGGCTTGTAACATTTAAAATGCTGAAAGAAAACAACTGCTAGCCATGATTTTAAATCCGGTGAGACTCTCTTTCAGAAATGAGAGCGAGATTAAGACATTGTCAGATAAAAAAAAGCTGAGGGAGTTTATCAGCACTAGACCTGCACTACTTTTGAACCTCAAAGGACTTTATCATGCAAGTAAAATGGCAACATACACAATGGGAGAAAATATTTGAAAACCACATATCTGATAAAAGTTCAATATCTAGAATATATAAAGAAATACTTTTACTTCAACAACAAAAAGACAAACAACCCAATTAAAAACGGGCAAAAAATTTGCACAGACATCTCTCCAGAGAAATTATACAAAGGTTGAGAAATCACATGAAAACATGCTCAACTTCATTAGCCATCAGGGAAATGCAAATCAAAACCATAATGAGATACTGTTTCATACCATTAGTATGGCTGCTATTAAATAAATGGAAAATAATAAGTATTGGAGAGGATGTGGAGAAATAGGAACACTCATTTATTGCTGGTGGTAATGTAAAATGATATAGCCACTATGGAATACAGTTTGGAGGTTCCTCAAAAAGCTAAATATAGAACTACCTTATGATCCAGCCATCCCACTACTAGGAATATTCCCAAAAGAATTGAAAGCAGGGACTTGAAATGATATTTACATACCAACACTTATGGTGGCATTATTCACAATTGGCAAGAGATGGAAGCAACACAATGGCCTGTCAATCGATGATTGGATAAATAAAATGTGATATATACCTACAATGGAATATTTTTCAGCCATAAAAAGGAATGAAATCCCGATTCATGTGATGACATGGGTGGATTCTGAAGACATCATGTTGAGTGAAATAAGCCAGACACAGAAGAATAAATATTGTATGATAACCCTGATATGAAATAATTAGAATAAGCAAACTCAGGGAGTCAGAATCCAGAATATTGGTTACCAGGGGACAGGATGGGAATAGGAAATAGGAAGTTAAGACTTAACTGTACAGTTTTGGGATGATGGAAAAGTTTTAGTAATGGATGGTGGTGATGGTAGCACAACATTTTAAATGTAATTCACAGTACTTAAATATATATCTGAATATGATTAAAAGGGGAAATATTAAATTATATATATGGTAACAGAATAAAAATTTAAACAGCAAATCTTTGGAACTACACTACGCGAACAGTGAACCCTAAGTTAAACCATGGAATTTAGTTAAAAGTACAACTATAAAAATATGCTATCATTAATTGAAACAAATATTCCACACTAATGCAAGTTGTCGTTGGTGGGGTGGTTAATGGGAATCCTGTATTTTATGCAGAATTGTTCTGTAAGTACAAATCCTCTATAATAAAGAAAAAGAAACATAATTGGCAGATTTATCAAAAAATGGAATCATACAATCTGTGTCATTCTACATCTGGCTCCTTACCTTATGTTTGTGAAATTCATCCATGTTATTGCACAAAGCTATAAATATTGTTAACTTTTGCTTCTCTATAATATCAAACTGTACACATTATTGAAAGTTTTATTGCTATCTATTCATGCAGTTTGTATTAGAATTTTTTCGTTTACTCAGATAATTTTTGTTGGCATTTAGGGAAAAACAATGATTTAATATGCCCTGCTAGAACATGCTAGGTCTGCTTTTATCAAACCTTTCAAGCCTTATCAGCTTATCACTGTCTCTGTGTACTTAAGTAGTACTGTCTTTCTTTCCATATTCCTCTCAAGATCTGTGGCTCTCCTCTCTCCACAGCATTCCTTCATAAAGTGGTCTGTGGGTCTGAAGTGTCTTCTTATTCCTTGCTATTTCCCTACTTCTACAATTCTCTCTGCTTTGTTTAGTTAACTTTTACTCATGCTTCAATGCTCAGCTCAAATGTTACCTCTTTGGGAACAAGTTTCCTGACATCTCTCTTTCCCTGGACCATGTGTAACTATCCTTTCATCAATATGATTATTGGTTTCAGGTAATGTTTTCCTCTCTAATCCCAGTGGCTGTCCCAGTAATGGAACCTGGAAGAAACTCAATTGGTATTTATATTTCAGTACTATTGTTTTACTCCTCAAGAAAAGCTTAATGACTCAATTATGGTAACATTTCATACACCTAGCCTGGAGCTGGAGAATCTTGAAGAAACCAAAAAAAAAAAGTCCCAGTTTAAGAAATTTATTCATGGGAGAAGATCTTAGGCCCCCTGTTAAAGTTGGTTTAGGCTATTTTATTTTTAAATGCAGAATTCTAATAAACTTACATATGTAATTTCCAAGTTCATAGCATTAGACACCAAAAATTTCAGTGGCATAATATGTCATTCATATGGTCACACTGATAGTACCAAAAGTAACAGCTTCCAAATGAAGAGACAATGAATCATAAAAACCCAGTGGTTTTGGTCTGCAAAATGCAGAACAAAACAGTTATGATACAGGAATGTTTAAAAAATGTTGGTGCTATAACAAAACAAACTCTGCTGTCTTCATCCCAAATGATGACATGTTTATCTGGCAGTTGTACTTTACATTTATGAGCTCATCTACAAATACCAGGAGCAATAAATTTCATCACTGGATAATGAAAGATCAGCATTCTCCACACTGGCAGCCAGAAACTGCAAGAGCAAGAATTCTCATTTCTGGTCTATGGACATCATAATATCACTAAATATCACTAAGAAAAGTGAAAACGATTGGTATATATTTATATTCATCACACATACATGTACACTGTATATCTAGCTAGCTTGCTAGCCAGCTATATTTTATACTATATTTTAATTTGCTTTATAAACAAATAAACCACTGTGCTTGATCATAACAGTTTGTGGCAGTTTGTAAACAAAGTATCAGGTATTCAAATAAGATTGTCTTCTTCAAATTAATCATGTTGAATAGTTACTTATTTCAGTGATATTGAAATTTTTCAAATAATGATTCCACTGTGCATTGTACACAAACATACACTGAGAGAGAGAGAGAGAGAGAGAGAGAGAGAGAGATGAGTTAGTAAAGGTGATTGATTTGGAGAACATTTGGGACACAAACTGATACAGGCTAAAGCTTCTTTTTTCTCCCTTCTTCCTCTTTATATGACTTATTAGCAACTTACTTTGGAGTTTACCTAATAGAGGAACTCCTGAAATATTTATCAAATCAGTAATATTGTGATGAATTTATAGCCTTTTCATGTGATGGCTAATATCTATCTTATCAAAATGTAGGGTTGTGATAAGGAATGTTCAGATAGTATGTGACAGTCATTATTTAAAAATTAACTTACTCCCTATAATCATACCTTGTAAATATATGCTAACTTTTAATTTATATACAAACAAACACATAATATACATATTTACCCTAGATAATCTTTGAAGGCTAGATAAAAAGTAAAACCCAAATATTGGGTACAGATTAGCATTCAATTCAGAATTGGGAGCAATAGACTTGCTACCATTTGTATTTCCTTAAATTTTATTGAAATAAGAATATTTATTATTTTCTATTAGACCCTTAGAAATATAATTCACAAATCTTCCAGAATAAATAATCTTTATGGTATTTTAAATAAGATGCTAGTCTATTATATGTGAATTAAAGTTTAGAATGCAGTCCTGAAAAAGATAGATAGAAATGACTTTTCTTATTTAAAAATCACTGTAGTTTTGAATTATTGAAGCCAGGAGGAAAAAAAGAAAGAAAAGCGTATGTGAAAGCAATAAGATAATTTTCTATTGCTTTACAACCCTGTAAATTTAAATCAAATAGTCTCGATCTTTGCACAATAATGTTCAATCCACAGTAATTTATATTTCTAGCACACACAATATAAAAAAAGAGAAATGTGGTGAGCATTTGAAAATCCTAAACTGTAGTATTAACCCTTTCACAATTGATGTTGCTCATAGCTCAGTTCCTCTCAATGTAGTCCTGGGGTTGTGGACTGGGTTAGACACAGACACAGACACAGGAAGGATAGAGCTGCCCGTTGGAGTAATTTCAGGGACACCAGAGAGCTCTTCTGGCCTTAAATACCTTAGTGTCTGTGATTTATACTATCCTCTAATTTAATGTCAAAATATTGATGCTTCCTATTAAAATACAAAAGGATATTTAAGAGGTGTATATAGCCATTATCACTTTATCAAGTATTGCAAGGAAATGACATTTAAAGTAACTACTCTTTCAGAAAGTAAAAATGAGCCCGTCAGATTAGAGAAGTCTCAAAAACCACTGGGAAGATAGAACACTGGAGCTGACCCTGGAGTAAATGTAGAATTAATAGAGGGGAAAAAAGTGTTTATGGGAGTGGCTAGGGAGGTGAGCAGACAAAAAAGGACCACATACTTGGAATTTATGTATATTTCTTCAGTTAGGCTTAGGAATATTTTATTTCCAGGATAAAAACTCATATTTGCCTGATTTTAATTTATCTGTTGGGCCTAACAAAATAAGTAATATAAATTTGTTTGCGATGCCTGCAATAAAGTAAGAGGTGAGGGAGTTTATATCATACATGCTAGAGACTGCAATTGTCCTTCTCCCACTCTGCTGCTGCTTGTGTACCCCTCTGGTCAGTCTTCATACAGCAGCCAGAGGGACTTTTCTGTCCCTTGTCTTGCATTGCCCTTAGAGAAACACTCCTGGCTGGCACCTTTTACTGCGTGATGTGGCTCCTTACCTGCCTCTCTGGTCTCATCCTGTCCCACTCTCCCCCTTGCCCATTCTCTAGCCAGTCTCACCTTTATACTGTTTCCCTAAATATACCCTGCTTGATCCTGGTGCTGGGGCTCCATCATCTGGAAAACTCTGCCACCTACTTCACATGGCTGACTTTTTTGTCACTCAGATATCTTAAATGACTTCTCTTTAGACTATATATCACTGTACCATATCATCTTTTTAAAATTTTCTGCATAGCACTTACCAATATCTGGTATCTTTCTTGGACATATATTTATTATTTCAGTATCTGTCACAGGAAGAGAGACCTTTTCTGTGTCCTTCAGTGCTGTGTTGCCAGCACCCAGAATTACATGTTGGGAACAGCTGTTGTGAGGAGAGCAAATTATTCTGCCCTATTTCTTAACAAATTATATAATGTTGAACATGTGGAAACTTTCCAACTGCAACATATTTCCCTATGCAATTTTTTCCTCCAGTTTTATTCTCATATAATTAACCATTGCCTAGAGCTCTGGTATGTGTGTATATGAATACATTTACAAATTAAAAAATTGTAACATCAGTTAAACTGGTAGTTCACCCATGAATAGCACAAAACAAAGATGCTCAATGGCTACTCTTCCTTTGTGAAACGGAAATATAGCCTGAGACTTGTATTCTAAAAGTAACTATTATAAAAAGAAACTTTTATTTTATTTTCAATATATAAATAAAGCCAATAATTATTAATTACTCAAACCTGAAAAAATTGTTGCAGAGGACATATGATAGCTTTCTTTTTGGGTTATGCATGAGGTAGAAAATTTATCAATTAAATTGAGATGATGTGAAAGGCAGAAAAACAACTTAATTTTCATATTATGACAGGATGTTCAAGGAATAAAAGTTTGCAAAGTTCAGTTTAGTAGTCAGAGGAAGAGAAAAGAATAAAATATGGTAGTAAGAAAACAATAGGATACCTCTTTAGTTTCTGCATTAGAAAACCATTTTTTTTAATAAATGCCCTTCTATCAGAGGATGATAGCCTAATCCAAATTTGACAGTAATAGCACATTATGAGAATTTCCCTACAAACTTGCAATGCTTTCTTCAGGAACTGGGGATGAAAGTTGTGGAGTACAAGTTCGGAGTGTGATAAATATTGAATACTGAATAGTTAAAAGGTTTGATCTATGAGTAAAGAAAATATTTGCTGATACACATTTTGACAATTAATTGTCCTCACCAATGGAAAACAAGTTCCAAATTGCAGTCGATGTGATTGTTTTCTGGAACAAATGGACAGCATAATTTACTGTATATAACCACTTGGCAACAGCTGGGAGACTTAATGGAGTCTGGTGGTGGAATAAGGAGAACATGACGGAGTGTATAAAGCTGGACACTCTCCAAGATGCTCATTAATCATGTGACTAATCTGAAAATGAATGCATCATGCAAATTAGAGGTGAAAGTGGCTTCCTGGTTTGGATAGATACCAGCATGTGAGATTACGTGCATTTTCAACACTTCATAAAGTGGGGTCCTGGGCTGTGTCAATGCCATGCTTTAATTGGAATAGGGTGGTGGGTGGAACATGTTTTAGAATTAAACATAAATTTCCATAAGATTGAGTCTGGTAAAAATGATATCTGGTGATGCAGAAAAACATTTCTGAAATTGTCTTTAGAAAGACCATGGAAATATCCAGGTTGTTCCAAGAAGAGGTGAGGATAGGTATGGGGATTGGGCAGAGATACTGTGAAAAGATTCCAGCTGCCTAACTTTTCTGAATTCCTCCAATGATCAACTTTCATTTCCTGACACTTCTCTTTTTCTACTCCATTGGTAATGAAAGGGGGAGCATTTTAAATTTTTAAGGAAGTCTCCTTCTTTCTAGCTCTGCAAAGATGATGTGAGAGAATACAAGAAAAACTTTTTTTCTAAGTGCAAATTCCCCTTGGGCCATTGTGTCATGAACGATCCCTCTATTCAGTCAATTAAATCAGTTTACTGAAAGGGTAGCTGACATTTTTTAGCATTTCTTTTCTTTAAAAAAAAAAAGACAATAAACAACAACAGAATGACATTAAAATCTTTTTTCAAAATGTTTATAACTGGGTTTTGTATATATTCAATCAAAATCTTACCCAGTGTAGATAAAGAGAACTGGGATATCTTAGACTATATTTACATAAACTTGAGATTCTTTACAGACATCCCTATTGATTTATTGGTGTCTAATTCATATTTTGGAATAAATATTAATTTTAAAATTTCACTGTTTAAAGATAATTTAGAGTAGTAGGTATTTGTCACATTTCCTATTGTCATTGTAATGCTTTTCATTGCCTTTATATGTTTTCAATTTAATATCTTATCCTTACAACAACTTCACAGAGCAGTCATAATCCCTGTATATTTTAACCAATTAGGAAATTCAGCTGCACACACTGTGGATTCTTCAAGTTTATGCAGCTAGAAACAACATTTTCTGAATTCTTTGTTTTGTATACTTATTAAGATTAAACTGATGCTATTTGTTAAACAACTAATTTGTCTTATTCATCAAGGTACTATTACACCTTGTTATAAAGTATTTATTTTTCTAGTACAGAAAGAGATTCATACAAACCTATCCATACATTGTTTCTCAGAGCCTGTGAAAATATAAGATAAACTCAGAGTTTTAACAAGATTTATTTCATAATGACAATAGTGACCTGGATAAATGGAATCACTAACTTTAGCTTGTCTTTTAATCTTTTTATCGCTCTGTGTGGCAGTCTGAATTATAAATCCCTAATTGTGTGTGAACCATTGAAAATAGGGTCTCTTGAAGATGGTATTGTAGTTAAAGTGTGGCCCAACTGAATGAGGGTGGGTCATAATCTTCATTACTGCAGTCCTTTATGAACAGAAGAAATTCAGAGATACTTAGGGAAAGCCAGGGGGAGGAGCCAGAAGGCAGAGGCCAGTGGAACCTTGGAGAGAAAGGAGAGGACATTGCCAGAGGGTACAAGGCAGAGATACTAGCCAAGGAATCCCAGGTATGGCTGGCAGCCAGCACCAAAATGTTACAGCCTTTGGGGCAAAACATCACCTTGCTGACACCTCAATGGACTTCTAGCCTCAAAACTGTGAGCTAGTAAATTTCCATTGTTTAAGCTAACCCATAGAATAGTATTCATCATAGCAGTCTGGCAAACTAAGGCAATGTGTATTTAAAATAATATAAAACAATGTCCAACTTAATAAATTTGGACATCCAAAGCTCTCCTTGTATCCTTTCCACTATGAGTAACCCCTTTTCTAGCTTCTATAAAATCACTTCTTAAATTTTCTTTAAAGCAAGTGTTCTTAACCTCTTTTGTTCCAGGGACCCATTTGCCAGTCAGGTGAAAACCATGGACCCCTTACTAAGTCCACACTATACTGTGTATTATTTAATAAATATATCACACCCACACCAACACGGCCCCACAAGAATAATATTTATTTGAATTTCAATCCAAGCTCACAGATCCCTTGTTAAGAACCCCTGCTTTAAAGTTTCATCGCCCAATTCACTGTAATTTAGCTTTGTCTTCCCTATCCCTCATTTTATATTTAATTTTCTTTAAATCTGTATATTTTTCCTTTATTACTTTGTTCCCTGGCAGTTTATTTGTTTAAAAAGCATAATTGGGGAGCAGATGTGGCTCAACTGGTTGAGTGCCTACTTCCCACATCGGAGGTCCCGGATTCAATCTCTGGCCCTTGTAACTAAAAAAAAAAAAAAATTCCTGGCTCCAGTACCTCAAACCCCCCCCCCAAAACATGATTTGATAAAAAAAATAACATTTATGTAAGCAAATGCACATATATGCATATTTATTTATATATCATTTTACAAAAAAAACAAAACATAATTTGTCTTGTAGTGTTATTCATAGTGTGCTTTAATGAATTAATCTGCAATCTGTAGTTCCTCCAAATTTGCAGTTGGATCTAGAAATTTAATCAGACTCAGGTTTGATATTTTGTGAGAAAACTGCTTCATATATGGTGTTGTGTTCTTTATCTAAAGACATTATCATGTCTTGTTGTTGCTCTCTTGTATTTTTTACAGTCACCTATGCTCAACGCTTACATCCCTAATTCATTAAATGTTGCAAAAATGGTAATATAGCAATTCTATCATTTTTATTTTAGTTAGTTTTTGGAATGCTTTTATAAAGTGGAATATTCTGTGAAATGGTATTTGGTTATCTAATGATTTAGTTGTATGGGAATGGCAAGATAAATGTTTGAGTCTTTTATGTACTAGTTTTCAAAATGAATTGATTCTCTATCATGCTCTACAGGTGACCAATTAGATTTTTTATATCATTGTGAACTTACAGACCTTGACACATATGATGGATTGTATTTCATTAATGCTATTATTCTTTGTGATATTCATATTTTCCCATTGTTTGCCAATGTCATTCTTTCAGATTAAATCCTGGGTCCTTGGAACACAACCCTAGTAGTCATTGATCGCTTTTTTCCTATCTGATATGACAAGGTGTTCTAGGCTCATCTTGCTTATTTCCAGCCACAAAAGTGGACACACTCATTTCTCCAAAAGTCCTCCTTTGTTTTAATGGTAAATGGCAAGTCAAGACCACAAATTGAGTGCTAGGAATAGTCATTGCTTCTGGGTTAATCATTGTTCCTAGGCCTTTTTAGTGGCCAAAGCTAGGAAATATGATTACTGAAAGTTAACAAATATTTTATTTCAAATGCTTTCCCAATTCTCTTCACATTTTTTACAGTTTTAGCATATCTTTATTGTCAGAGCATACAGCCATTATATACTCCCCTTCATTTAGTCTAATTTCTACATATAAATATAGAATTAATGCTTTCCAACAGTTTTATACCAGTGTCTGTCCATTGTTTAGGTCATTGAAGTTCCTTCTCCAGCATATTCCTAAGAAGTGATTTATCAAAATAAGTTTTTGCATGTTGATGATAGTTTGTCATTTGATTTTATTCTTTAAATTTAGTCTGTCTGGATATAAAATCCTTGGCCCACATTCTTTCCTTGAGTATCTTAAAATTATTACTCTGTTTTCTTCTGGCAATGAATATGATGATACTCTAATTTTCTTTCTATTATTTATTACTTCTGGTTTTTTTGCCTATATGCACCAAGATCTTTTTTCTTTTTTATGTAAAGTTCAATGATTAAATGAGGGTTTTGTTTAATGATGGTATTTTGGGGTTGATTTTCTCAGGTACAGAGTGTACCTTTTTAATATGTAATTTCAAATCTTTTTTGTTGTTTTTCAGGAAAATTTCCTTGAATTATAATTTTCAATATTATTTTTCTCCACTTACTTTTTTCTCCTTCTTTGAAGACTACTATTATTAACATGCTTGAACTTCTCTACCTATCTTGGATATTTGTCCTTCCCTTGAATATTATTTTTTCCTTTTTAAAAGTTTTATCCTTTTTATCTTCCACTAACGTTAAGGAATCACCCATTTTATTTGTTGACTCTTGTATTCTTTCTACTTTAGTATTTATTTCTGAAATAATTTGTTTCTTAGTAAGTTTTATTACCTTACTGCTGAGTTCTCCTAATTATGATCTATGCTATTTAATATCTTGTATCATTTTCTTAATGTATTTTAACTCATTAAAAATATTTGGTAATATTTTTCATCTGTTTGCTGGATTGTCTTTCTGGCATGCTTTTATTTTTCTATAGGGATGCTATTCTTCTCCTTATTCTTTTATTAATTTATAATAAAATGTATGGAAATTGGCTTTAACACCTTTTTCATGAAATTAGTTTTCCTGAACTTTTAGAAAGAAGCATAATTTAAGATAGTTTTTCTAATTCCAAAACTGTAAAACACTTTTATGTGTTTTTTAATTATTAAAATTATGGAGGTTTATTTTAGGAGAGCTTCTGTTTTTGTTTTCTTCTCTCACTTTTATACAAAGCTTATTTTTCCTTTCTTGCTATTAAGTCTGTCTTGCATAATTATTTTTTTCAAAAACTTTCTTCATAGTATAGAACTTTGTTATGGAAGATAGCTTTGGCTGGTGTGGTGGTTTGAAGCTGTATGCACCCCAGAAAAAACATGTTTTTAAATTTAACCCATTCCTGTTAGGACCTTTTTATGATGCTACTTCAGTCAAGTTGTGACCCACCTCATTCATGATGGGTTTTAATCCTATTACTGGAGTCCTTTATAAATAGAGTGAATACAGAAAGAGAAAAGAGAAAGCTACAGAAGCAAGAAGCTGAAATCAATGAAATCAACGAAACCCAGAAGAGAAGGAAGAGACCACGTGTTTTGCCAGGTGGCAAAGGAGCCAAGCATCTCGGGCCACTGGTTTAGGGAAGGAAGCATTGCCTTGATGATGATGTCACACTTACCGAGGATCTCTTGCCCTCACTCAACATTGAAGTGTGCAAATCTCTCACACTTTCAGTTACCATTTTCCAATCAGTTTTCTGATTGTTATATTGGACTCCTCAGATCCGTCAGATCTCTTGTTGCTTACCTCACTTTTTCTCCTGCACAGATGTTGAATCCAAGTAGGACTGTAGGTAGTCCTCTGTGATATCAGAATATGAGTGGATAGCCAGTCATTTGAGTGCCTTTTCATTTAGGTTTTGTCCTAGATGTCCTTTGTGTTGTTTATTTTTTATTTTTTTGGGGGGGTGAGGAGATTGAGAAAGATTCAAAATCTAAACCACCACCATCTACCCAGCATCCAATTGTACTTCTAGGGTAATACACTAACTGGTTTCACTTTATAGCAGCAATTGTCAATTTCATTAGTATGTATTAAAAATGTGCAGTGTGCTCTATAAGGGCCACAAAGTTGGGACATACATTAAAGCAATGGGGTGAAGCCCTCATAATAGAGCATAGATATGCATTTGTTATACTCTGTTTTCCTGCTGTCATTTCATTCAGACACATTAGCTCATGGTCTCAATACATGGTCCTTTTTCTTACTTAGCTGTCTTCTGCATGATAGTCTCCTTACTGAAGAAGGAATAGCCAATATTTGGTTGAAAAGCTCTACTTTTTATTTCTTTAAAGTCTTGGAAAGTGCACAAGGGAACTTAAAATATATTCCCCGAACTGTTAGAAGTGAATTGTGATGTGAGATTGGGTGCTGATAGAGACATTCCTGAGCACTGTGGGATAGGGAAGTTACTCTTGATTGTGTTACCAATTATATTTTATTTAGCTTTGAGTAGCAGAGACCCATAAAATAGGGTTTAATAAGGAAAGGGGAACTGTTCCCATATATCGAGAAATCAGGAGGTAGGGAATCCAGAAATTATGCACAATTATAGAGAAGCCATGTGGCCCAATATTCTCATGAATTCTGTCATGCCTTTCTCTGTCTATGGTTATCATCCTTATGGATAAAAGGTGGCTCCAGCAAATCCAGGAATTACATCTACATTTGAGACAGAGAAAAGGAAGAAAGGTGAATCACAAAGGACAAAACAAGGGAATACAAGAAATGCAAGACAATTCTTACTCTTTAAAAATGCTTTCCTGGAAGCCTCATCTAGGAAATTGCCTTAAATGAATCACATTATAATCTTTACCTAAAAGTGAGTATAAGAAGGTTGATGAGTATTATTATATTGCAACTGTATAAAAAATTGAGTTTCTCTTAGTAATTATGGTAGGCAGAATTCTATGATACCCACAATAAGTCATGTTCTTGTACAGTCCCCTGTACAGTCTCAGAGTGTGAGAGGAACCTGTAACTTGTTTCTAACCAGTAGAATATGGCGAAGATGGAGAGATTTTGTAGATGTAATGAAGAGCCCTCATCAGCTGACTTTAAGTTAATCAAAAGAAAGAGTATCTTGGATGGGCCTGCCTTATAATGCAAACTTTGGCAGTTTGATATAGTTATGAATTCTAAAAATAGATATTGGATTGTGCTTGTAAACTGGACTGTTCCTCTGGGCATGATTAAGTTATGATTAGGGCTTTGATTGGGCCACATCAGTAGGACATCGAGTCCCTTCCCACAAAGGGGATAAAACTACATGGTAGAGCAGAGGAGTTGGTTGGAGTTTTGAGTTGGAGTTCTGATGCTGAGTTTTAATGCTGGAGCCCAGGGAAGTATACACATAGAGGAGCTTGGTCACGAGGCAGGAGAGAAGGCCCCTGGAAAAGAGATGAGCTATTCGCCGGATAGTCTACAGCTGGCCTTGTGGAGAGACGCAAGCTTGATCCCGGAGACAGACAAGCCCCGGGAAGAGAGGAACCCAAGAAGCCTGAACTCTTGGCAGATGTTGACAGCCATCTTGCCTCAACATGTGGCAATGGATTTTGGTGAGGGAAGAAACTTATGCTTTATGGCCTGGTAACTGTAAGCTTCTACTCCAAATA
The DNA here is from genome assembly GCA_026826555.1 of Tolypeutes matacus. Lineage (NCBI taxonomy): Eukaryota > Metazoa > Chordata > Mammalia > Cingulata > Chlamyphoridae > Tolypeutes > Tolypeutes matacus. The sequence goes on from JAKSZT010054215.1 coordinate 36,381,564, forward strand.
AATACCCTTTATAAAAGCCAACAGATTTCTGGTATTTTGCTTCAGCACCCCTTTGGCTGACTAATACATGAACCCTTTAGAAAAGGGTGGGAGACTGAGGAAGTCAGAGAATCTCCTCCTGGCTTTGAAGAAGTAAGCTACTATGTTATAAACAGGCATGTGATAAGCTACAGAGGTGATTTCTTGTGCTGAGAATGACCCTTCACCAATAGTCAGCAAGAAAATGGGGATCTCTTTTCTACCACTGCAAGGAACTGAATTCTCCCAATACCTGAATAAGTTTGGAAGTAAATTCTGAACTATAGATGAGTATATAATCCTTCTGACACCTTCATTTCAGACTTACGAGTCTCTGAGCAGAGAATCCAACTGCAATGTATAGATTTCTAACCTACGGAAATTGAGTTAATGGGTGTTTATACAATAAGGATGTAATAGCTATTTGAGAGGCAAATTGCAATATCCACCACAAATGATAAGCAATACTGGCAAACGTTGCAGAGGAAGATGGGGTATTAGCAAAAATTCGCAAGGTTAAATTTCAAAGCACTTTCATAGTGTCTAACTTTAATACCATAACCAACTTGGAGGTAGGGAGGTTATATATTTCTATTAGCATTTTACATACAGTCAGTTCAGCTAAACACAATATGATTCTTAGAAATTATAGCACTATATAAAATCACACCCCATAAAAGAAACAAATGAACAACAAAAAATGAACTTAATGGAAAAAATGGGGATAGGACACAATACTCAAAAACTTCATCAGTGACACATTAAAAAAAGATGGGAATGGGGGAGTGGATGTGGCTCAAATGTTTGACCGTGCGCCTGCCATATGGAGGGACCTGGGTTCGATCTCTGGGACCTCCCGATAAAATAAAGAAAAATATAGAAGGCACACATGCAGCCAGGCCCCGCGCCCACGGGCGTGCCAGGCCCCGCCGAGCCACGCAGCAAGATGACGACGTAACAGGAGAGAGACACAGGGGAGAGCCAAAATGAGATGCGCTGAAAAAAACAGGAACTGAGATGGCGCAGGTGGCAGAACACCTCTGCCTCTCTCCCACATCGGAGGAGACAGGAGGAGAAGGATGAGAAGAGAGGGCAGGAAACAGAGAATTGCCTAGCAAATGGACACAAAACAGCAAACGGGGCAGGGTAGGGGGGAGGGTTAAAATAGATAAAGTAAATAAATAGATCTTTTTTTTTAAAAAAAGATACAAACGTAAAAAGAATGGAAGCATAGTTTTACATATGTTAAATGGTTAAGAAATACATAAATAAAACAATAAATATGACATTTTACTATGAAAAAGACCCAAAGGTGCTTGTGGAAGTAGACACTGGAAGAATTGCAACTTGCAATTTACTGTGAATTGAGGAAAGAAAGTTATCTGAAATCAGAAAGTTATTATACCAGATGTGGATTGTTGGGGCTTATAATACACAGTGAACTGTGATAGCCGGTAGATGTTTGAGGTGTGTGCGTGAGTGTGCATGTGTTTTCTATTTCTACTCAGCTCATTTCATCTGGTTGTAGTTTTCTGCTTTCACCTAGTGTTTCTCAAGGACAAAATCATCCAGAAGAGAACATGAGATTTGCCTTATTCTCAAATTGTTCCCTAATATATCAATCGTGTTGGAAGAAATTTACATTTATGAATTAATTTTTTTTGGTAGAAATCACTAAATAAGGAAACTGATTCTCGGTGACTGCAGTGATTTGTTTAAAGGCTAATAGGTAAGAAGTCTCAGAGCTTATGCAAAAGTAAATTCTTCTAGATTCTGGCACATTAGACTTTCCTCTGCTTGACTCTTCTCTTTGGTTTAGTTCATACACTGTCAGCCAGGCAGTGTGTCCAATGAGTAGAGACAGGCAAATGTGAACAAGACACAGTTCCTGCCCTACAAATCTTGTTGTCTAATAGGGACATAGTAGCCAACATAAATAATTACAATAAAAAGTATAATGTGAAAAGTACTGTAGTAAAGGACAATCAGTGAGTGAGAGTAGCAAAGAGCAATTATTACTTTGTTCTAGAGGATGATCTCATGGAAGAGGAGAAAGTACTTAGCCCAAATCCTGGATGATTTGTGTGAAGCAGTGGTGGTACAAGAGCATTCCAGAGGGAAGATCAGTATAGGAGCAAAGCCCAGAGTCAGCAAAATGGACTAATTGTACTCAGAAATCACAGGACACATTAGGAGCATTTGAAGACTCCTAGTAGACTTCAGTCTGCTTATTGGGAAGCCTCCTCTGTGACTCATGCTTATATGTATCTGTGTGTGTGTATGTATATATATATATATGTCTATGATTTTGATATTGCTTTTTCAAAGTGTTTACAGCATGCGTTGAGAAAAATGGAAATACCCTAATGTATTGCATGCCAACTATTGAGGATCACATGCTATTAAAAAATCTCTAACTACAGTCCCCAGTGAGCTAAACTTAATCTATGTAGAGCTGGATAAACTGATCTGGTGGGAATGTGCCTGTCTGTGATAGGCACATTGAATCAGGGCTAGGAAATAAGAATGGGGAGTCCTTTCATAATGGGATATTTTTATTATAGATACAGTTCTTCAGTGTTTCCCACTCTCAAATAGAGATTTATAAATAATAACAGCAAATGAAAGTTCTTTGCAGAGGGATAAGCAGAACAGATCACCAGAATGACCAAAACAATTATCTCTGCTGATCATTAAAGGACATCTGGACTGCTTTTGGCAGTTGAAGAGCCAACTGGGAAAAGAAAACAATACAGGTCTGTCGGGGATTAAATCAAATCCCCCACAAAATGCATGACCAGGTCCCAGTGCTTGTACTGTAGGTATAAACCCATATGTAAATATATATATATATATATATGGAGGAAAGCCCTTTGATTGGCTTCTGCCTCCTGAATTTCTGAAATATCAGTTTCAATGCATGTACAGATGCACATACATAACACACACACTCCAGAGAGAGGAGGTATAGTGGTTTGAAGCTGTATATATCCCAGAAAAACAGGTTCTTAAGTTTAATCATTTCCTGTGGGCTTTAAGTAGGATCTTTTGGTGAGGTTACTTGTGTTAAGGTGTGTCCCATGTCAATCAGGATTGCACTTAACCTTATTACTGGAATCCTTTATAAGAGAATGAAATTCAGAGAAAAGAGAGAGAAAGCCACAGGAACCAAGAAACTTCGTCAACAGAACCCAGAAGAGAAGGGAGAGACCACAAAATGATGCCTTGTAACTTGCCATGTGACAGGAGTCAAGAATTTCTGGCAGCCAGCCCTAGAATGCCACAGTCTTTGGGGAGAAAGCATTGCTTTCATGATGTCTTGATTTGGAATTTCTTTTAACCTCAAAACCATAACCTAATAAATTTCCATTGTTTAAGTCAACCCATTTCATGGTATTTCCTTGAGCATCGTAAGAAGCTAAAACAGGAGGCATTCTCAATTTTCTTAATTTTCCCAGACTTAAAATAATACTTTATAAATATGTTCAGTCCTGTTTTAACTGATGAATAGTCCTTTGCTAAATAAGATAAAATAGAAGTACAATTCGCGGATGTAACATAAGGAGAAAACAAAGAAAGTAATATTTAAAAGAAATGAAAACCTTCAGATCTGATAAAATCTCTAATGTCTCATGGACCAAGTAGTATTTCTCATTATTTCTCTTCTCAAATCTCTTTATAATTATCCGGCCATCTCTGTTTTTATAATTCCTCCTTAAGAAAATAGAGGGAATCTTTTTTCTCCCATCACCACAAGATCTGTTATCTTTTATTTATATTGAAAATGTCTTCTGTATATTCCTCCAGTGTCTTATTTTTTTTTTTTTCACTTTATGTTCCAAGACGTTTTAGGTTACAGAAAAGTCACATAGAAAATATAGGGGATTTCCATCACCCCCTTCTCCCTCCACTTCCTCCCCTACCAATAACATCCTACATGAATATAGTACATTTGTTACAATTAATGAACAAATATTGAAGCATTGCTACTAACTATGGCCAGTCGTTTGCATTATGGTTTACATTTTGCACTGTACACTTTTATAGGTTCTGACAAAATGTATAATGTCCTGTATCTCTCATTGTAAGATCATGCAGAACAATTCCAATGCCCCTCAAATGCCCTATGTCCCACCCATTCTTCCCTCCCCCTCCCCTCAGAACCTGTGGCAACCACTAAGTTTCAATTTTTGAAGAATAAAAGGTTCATAGTTACATGCATTAATACTGAAAGGCTTAAAATACTGATCTGTTTTCATTTATTAGGCACTGTTTATGTACTTGAGAGATTTTTGCCCTTCTATTTGAGAAAGTAGCAGGGTTCCCCAGGATGGGAGCTTAATATTTTCTTGTTTATTGTGTGTGTCTCCACCCACGGAGATAACACCCTATGACAAGATGAACAAATTCATATTCCATAGAAGCACCCCAGGTACACCCTTTCCCACGTATCTCCTCACCATCAACGCCCAGCACCAGTGACCCTCCCCTGTCACATTTGACAAAGAACATTCCCACCATTGTGGTTTCAGCCACAGCCCTACAAGTCCTCCAAGTTCACCTGTTCCTTCCTCCAGCCCTCTGACTGCTCATCTTCTGTATGAACCCTCTTTACTACATATCCTCGAATGATTATCCAGCTTGTGTTGGCCTGCACCCATTTTCTTTCAAGACAGCACATCCTCGATTTTCTCAGTTCCTTGCTGGAGTATTTTTTTCCTTTTTTATATTGAGCTAAAATATTTTCCTTTGAAGTTTTAACAAACATTTGGTTTGTTTCTCTTCCTGCCTCCCTTGAGGCCACACAGAAAATGTTTAATTCTTGTTCCACATGAAAGCACTTCAAATAGTCAAGATATTAAACATACATTGCACGACTCTTGTCCTCTCCAGGCTGAACATCCTTCATTCCCCAATCATGTCTTCTGTAGCAAGGGCTCAAATCTATTTATGCCTCTCTTCTCTGCCTGAGTACATTACAGTCTGGTAATAACCCGTCTGGAGTGGTATCTCAAGGCACTGAATGAAATATTATACCTATAGTATGACCAGAAGAGAGTATGCTGGATTTTTATCTCCCAGTCCCAATCCCCCACAGCCCAAGAAGTTTCCCCATGTGTGTGTGTATGTGTGTGTGTGTGAATATTTTGTTAACTCATATCAGGCTCCTTTTCAGTAGGAAAATCCATAGGTATTTTTTATCATAACTACTAATTTGAATTTGAATCTCTTTCTTCTGGTTCTTAAGCATTAAGGGTGGGAAACAGTGAAAAATAGTCACTCTTTAATGAATGATGCCCTCTGTCATACAGTTCATTGCTCAACTCTGCCAAGGACATTTTGGGTAACAATTATATAATTCAAACTATTCACTATATCTCTCAGTTTTTAATAACCTTCCCATAAGAACATGTTGTTTTAGGCTATTTTGCTAGGCTGCCAAAATACAATATACCAGAAATTGGTTGGCTTTTACAATGGGGATTTATTAGATTGCAAGCTTAGTTTTGAGGCTGAGGAAAATATCCAAAGTAGAGCATCTTCAGGCAATGCTCTTTTCCTGAAGTCCGGCTGCTGGTGATCCTGGACTCGTCTCTCACATGGCAAGGCACTGACAGAGTCTGCTGGTCTCTAGCTTCTCTTCCAGGTTTTGTTGATCTCAGCTTCTGACCTTCTCTGGCTTTCTCTCTGTTTCTTTCTCAGTATTAATCCTGTTTATAAAGGACTCCAGTAAGAGATTAAGACCCACCCTGGTCATGTCCTACTGAAGTAATCTAATCTAAAGACCTTTAACTGAGGTAGCCTAATCAAAAGATCTCACCTATAATAAGTTTACACCCACAGGAATGGATTAGCTTTAGAAACATAATTTCCAATTATGCATCCAGCATAATACCATCACACATGTATTCTGTAAATTCATTAAAATCAATAATAAAAGTAGAAAATATTTGGCCATGGGCAGAGTGCAGAACAAATTCCCTATACAATGACAGTAGTCCACTGTTTATCATTGTTGATGGAGGACTTCAAACATTTACTGATGATTTCATTCATCTTTCCTTTAAGTTTATATTTGTCCATTTTATTAACTGAGATTGCAAGTAAAACAACTGTCTGAAACCCATTTCCCTGCACAGTTATGGTTCAAAAAGCCATTTACTCATTTTTTTAGAAGGCTAGAATATCATTAATTTGAACCAGGAAGTTTATACTCAGTGTAGCTACAAAATCCCTTAAAATCTAATCACTTATTTTTTGGATATCATTCTCTCTTTACAAATATTAGTTCTATCTTTTGAGTTTCAATGCAATCCTCCTCATAAAAGAAGAAATAAGAAGTTAGGGAATTCTGATGTTTTTTTTTTCATTCATCAGCATATACAGTCATGATGAAGTCCTTTGATTCACAAAAGTATTAGATTTTAATGAAATCTCATTTATCTATTTTTTCTTTAGTTGCTCATGCTTTTAGTGTAAAATCTAAGACAACACTGCATAACACAAGGTCCTGACGATATTTCCCTTTGTTTACTTCTAGTAGTTTTATAGTTTTACTTTTTATATTTAGATCTTTCATCCATATTGAGTTAATTTTTGTATATGTTGTGAGGTAGAGGTCCACCTTCATTCTTTTGCATATAGGTAAACAGTTTTCCCAGAACCACTTGTTGAAGAGACTTTTCTTTCCCTATTGAGTGAACCTGGTATGCTTGTCAAAGATCAACTGATGATGTGAGGGTTTATTTCTGAACTCCCAATTCTTAGTCTGTATATTTATCCTTGTGCCAGTACCTTGCTGTTCTGATTATTATAGCTTTGTAATAATTTTTAAAATCAGGAAGTTTGAGAACAAATCCAACTTTGTTTATTTTCAAGATAGTTTTTGCTATTTTGAACTGCTTACCCATCCATATAAATTTAATGATTAGCTTTTCCATTTCTGCAAAGTCTGTTGGAATTTTCTTTGGAATTGCATCAAATCTGTATATTGCTTTGTGTAGAATTGACTCTTAACAACATTTAGGTTTAGAATCCATGAACATGAATTGTCCTTTCATTTATTTAGGTCTTCTTTAATTTCTTTTAGTAATGTTTTATAGTTTTTCATGTACAAGTGCTTTTCTTCCCTGGTTAAATTTATTCCTAGATATTAGATTCTTTTAGTTGCTATTGTAAATGGAAAATTTTCCTGATTTCCTCTTTAAATTGTTCATTATTAATGTATATAAAAACCACTTATTTTTCCATGTTGATCTTGTGCCCCACCACTTTGCTAAATTCAATTAATTAGCTATAGTAGATTTTTTTGTGGATGGTTCAGGATTCTCTGTGTATAGGATCATATCATCTGCATATAGGGAGAGTCTTAATTCCTCCTTTCCTATTTGGGTGCCTTTTATTTCTTTTTCTTGCCCAATTGCTCTGGCTAGAACTGCTAGTATAATGTGAATAACTGACATTACAGTGGGCATTTTGTTCCTGCTCTTAAGAGAAAAGCTTTTAGTTTTTTAGCATTGAGTATGATGTTAGCTGTGGATTATTCATGTATGCCCTTTATCATGTTAAGGGCGTTTCTTTCTATTCCTAGTTTTTTGAGTGGCTTTATCAGGAAGGGGTGTTGAAATTTGTCAAATACCTTTTCTGCATCAATTGAGATGATGATATGATGTTTTCCTTTATTCTAGTAATGTGTTGTATGACATTAATTCAGTTTCTTTTGTTGAACCATCTTTGTAAACCTGGGATAAATCCTACTTGATCATGAAGTGTCCTTTTTTAATGTACTGTTGAATTTGATTTGCTAGTATTTTGTTGAAGATTTCTGTACCTATATTGATGAGGGATATTGTTCTGTAATTCTCTTTTCTGTGATATCTTTATCTGTCTTTGGTATTAGGGTGACACTGGCCTCATAGAATGTATTGGGAAGTGTTCCCTTCTCTTTCATTTTTTGGAAGAGTTTGAGTTTGATGAAAGTGGTATATTGAAGTCTCAAACTTATTGTAGAATTGTCTATTACTCCTTTCAGTTTTGTCAATGTTTGCTTCATGTATTTTGGGGCACTGTGGTTAGGGGCATAAAAGCTTATGGTTATTTTTTCTTCTTGATGGATTGACTGTCTTGTAACTCTTGACAGCGTTTGTAACAGTTTTTTGTCCAATATTAGTATAGCTTTCCCAACTCTCTTTTGGTTACCATACTCATGGGATTTTTTCCTATCCTTTCATTTATCAACTTATGTGTGCCTTTGGGTCTAAAGTGAGTCTCTTGTAAACCACTTATAGTTGGATCATGCTTTTTTTTATCCATTCTCCCAATCTGTGTCTTAATTGTGGACTTCAATACATTTACAGTCAGTGTAATTAGTTAAAAGTCAAGGCCCACTTCCCCCATTTTTCCTTTGTTTCTTATATATCTTATATATTTTTTGGTCCCTCTTTTCTTTATTGTAGCCTTCTTTTTTTGTATAGTTGAGCTTTTGTGATATAACTGATCTATTCCTTTCTCATTTACATTTCTTTATATATTTAAATAATTTGCATTTACTTTGGAGTTTGAATTAGACAACCCAAGTCTATAACCTTCTCATCCAAAAGATACCAACTAAACTAAAATAGCATACACATACACAATCTCCACGCCTGTACCCATTTCCCTTCATTATGTTGTTTTTGTTACACGTTACCCTTTTAGATTTTTTGTGTTAATAACATGGAAATATGAATATTTTTATTCAGTTACATTCTAAGTCTTATAGGAAGTAAAGAATAGAGGAAACCTTACTATAGGGTTTTACATTTACCCATGTAATCACCTTTATTGGAGATCTTCACTTCCTCATACTGCTCCAAGCTACTATAACTTGTCCTTTCCTTCAATTTGAAGAAGCCCTTTAGAATTTCTTGTAGGGCAGCTTTCTTGGTGATGAACTCTCTCAGTTTTTTTTTTATTCATGAATGTCTTAAACTCATTTTTTGAAAGACACTTGCTAGCTATAAAATTTTTGGCTCATAGTTTATGTCTTTTGTAAAATTTGGGAAATGTTGGCTAATATTTCCTCAAATATTCTTTCTTCCCCTTTTCCCATCTCCTTATCCTAATTAGATAAATGTATCTTAGAGTCACTGAATATTTTCCAAGATTTGAGGGGAAGGCTTTGAATTAATAGAATTGTATTTCAGTATTTATAACCTTTTATTATTTTAAGAGGTTCTCCTTTTAGGTTATAAATATGTGCAGGTAGAAACAATGTGTGCTTCATTCACATTATGTCTCACAACATAGAGGTAAAAGTCCTCAAAATATTTTTGAATGAATAAATGAAATTCTTGATGACAAATATTGGATACAAGGTTAACCCCACTAATTGTGTCTGTTTTGCAAAAAAAGTGTGAAAAAAGTGAATTTTTAATCAGGTAATCACTCTAAGTTAGATTTTTCTTTGGCTTCTCAAAGGTTAATTTTTTCCAAAATAGAGACATAACATTGAACAAAAGAGGGGTGGTAGGAGAGGTGACAGGAAAAAGAGATCTATATCTGTGAATCCCTACAGATAGTACCGCAAACAAGCGGAAGGGACACATGCCTGTCACACAGCCTTCAGACTTGACAGACATCTTCGGCATTTAGTACCTCAGAAAGGAGAGAAAAATTGAGGAGAAAGCAATGTGTTGTAAAAAGCAGTTAGGCTTTGTCAGTACCTGTGTGTCCTTGGCTTCTGTTCTATGACCTAGGTCTGAAACTTGCAGTGGATACACAAACTGAGCAAGGTCTAATTTGTACCCTGACTGTGCCCATCAAGCAAGGAGGCTGCAACTGTATGTGGGAGGGGTGTTTGCCATGCTCTGTCATACTCCCAGAACAAATACACAAGGCACAAGCATCCTTTATGGCTCACATTTGAATAAAAGATTTGAGTGGCTACATCTGGATGGCAGAGCCTGGGTCACATGCCTGTAATGGTTACAGAGAAGGCTGGGAAAGTGAGTTACTGCTTCTGCCTCAATCATGGAGGTAGAGCTCAGAAGGTACTGGGTGGTCACAGACAGTTGTCCTCTATGCTGCCTTTTCCTTCCCTTTACAATGTGTGCTTTCAGGGAAGATTAAGCCCTCCGTTATTTATATCTGAGTATTAATTTAATCTTGGACCAGATTTGGGAGCTATGTATTCACTCAACTCATTTAAGAAACAGCACCTAATCTGCAACGTGAACCTGTCTCTTCATTTGTTTCATCTTTGAAAAGCAGCCAGTCTAGCAAACAAGAACAGTCTAGTCTAGCAAATACGAACAGCCTCTCAGACCGGTTCACTCTCCCAACCACTTCCTAATTGCTTGCTTTGTGTGCTTTGTAAAGTTTAATATCACTCTCTTTTTTTTTTTCAAATTTAAAACGGACATGTTGATATATACCTCACAGTGAGAATCAAATAAGGTATACCAGAAAAAGTTAAGTAGAGTACTAGACACAGTGTGAGAAGGTAACTGAATGTATTGAGCACTTAAGACAGGCCCATCAGAATGCTAGAAAATGCACATGGAAAGATGAATAATGCATGTTCCATGCTTCAAATAGTTAATATTCAGACAGTAATTAGAATAGAATGGTTAACATGCTTTAATAGAGCTCTGTACGAGAGGGTATGAAAGTACAAGAGGGGCATCATAGTTTCTGCCTGGGCAAGTCCAGGAGGGCTTCTTAGGAAACTATGGAGTATCCTGAAGGATAAGTAGGAGTTTGCGATATAATTAGGGAGGTTATTCACTTTTATTTTAAATTCATATTCAGCATCCACTAATCAAAAAAATCATCAACGACTGTGAGAGCATATTTCATACTTACATTTTGAGTCTACAGAAATACATTGCTTTACAACAATCTGTCCTCTCTGTCTAGACCTGCCCTGCCCAGCACAGTAGCCATGAGACACGGGGCTATTGTGCATTTGACAGGTGGCTAGCCCAAAATGAGATATGCTGTAAGTGTAAAATATTCAGTGGCTTTTCAAAACTTAGTGCCAGAAAGAGAATATACATCTCATTAATGTCTTTTTATGTTGCTTATACATTCAAATAACATTTTGTAAAATTGAGGTAAATAAAATATATTAAAATTAATTTGCCCATTTCCTTTTACTTTTTTTAATGTGGCAACTAAAACAATTAAAATTACATATATGGTTCACATTTGTAGCTCATTTATTTATGTGACACGGTGCTGCTCTTGGTCCTGGACCAATAGCAATGAGCATCACCTGGTAGCTTATTAGAACTGCACAATCTCAGGGCGCATCTCAGACTTACTGAATCACAGTATGCATTTTAACAAAAATCCCTCGGTAATTCATATGTACAGCAAAGTCTATGAAGTCCTGCTCTAGCTCATTGCCCTTAAAATATCCCTTTGTTCCTCCATCTGTAGAGGAAGTTTCATTTCTGCAGCCTCTTTTCCTAGATAAGCTGACAAAGTAAGGGTTGTCTGACTTTACAAAAGGCAAACCTAGAATTCTGGAAATCCTGCTCCTTTTGATGAAGTTTATTTTTAGTATAGACATGGAGTGCATTTGTTAAAACTCCACACACAGAAAACTTGTTAAATCAAAAGCCTCATTTTGGAGCAGACTTTTGTCATCAGTTTAGAGAAGGAGGCAGACTGAACAGGTCCTTTCTAGTCCTCAGGTGTCCAGAGGCCTCCTGCAATTTCTTTGTTCACCTGCCACTCTACCAGTCTCTACACCCTAAGCTGATAGCCGGCAAGCCTCTCTCCCCTTCCACCCCACCTTCTGTTTCCTTTTTTCATCCCTGCTGATCATTTCCTCAGGCCCTCCTTTTATTCTCACTCAAGACAGCTAATTTTGTGCAAAAGTGATCTCAGTGTAAGGTGTTTGTGGTTGATAATAGCTTAATATTTTACCTCTCCTGTAGTTTTATTGCATTTTAATAGGGGGTTCCTGGAAGTAAAGTGGCTTATCTTAACCAGAGGGTAAAAAGGAGAAGGGGTAAAATTTTGTGCATTATGCCAGGCCAATGAGAAAGATACTTTACAGAAAGGTCCTTTGACATCATTCTGCTTTCTGTTCTCATAGGCCAAATTCATCAGCATTGCCAGCAATATATTTAGTCAGTGTGAATGCTAAATAATTAGAAATTGTCCTTATCTGAGATAAAAATAGATATAGACTACAAGAAAAAGAGGAAAATCATTGAAAATATGCGAGTAAACTTGTGGGTTATTTCATGCAGATATTGTGTTATAATAAAGAATATGAACAATTGAGAACTGGGATTGGATATTTTCTCCTTTTCTTACAGTTGAGTCATTTATAATATTCCCCTTTTAAAACATTTTCTTAAAAATTAGATTATAATATACAAAGAAAAAGTGTACAAAACAATGAATTATCACAAATCAAACATCCAAGTATTCTCTATCCTGTTAAGAAAGTCATTCCCAATAAATATAGCTTAGTTGGAATGTTTCATTTTTAAAATTTTATGTCTTGCTCCTTTCATTTATGTTTCTAAGATTCAACTATGTTGTTTGTGCTGTTTTTTTTTTTTTTTTTTCAATTCCATAGAATTGTACTGCAGAAGAGCAGAAATCCTCCTGCACACATATTTCACGCCTCTGCTTATATCACATTCATTAGCATTTCATTGGCCAAAGCAAGTGGTATGGTCAAGCCTAGAACCAGAGGGTGGGGAAATTCACTCCACCCACCATCAGGCCATGACAAGGATGTAGATATATAAAAGTCATACAGAGGAAAACTGGGACCAATAATCCAGCATATCATATATATTATACATATAGCTTTAGTAGATAGCCCCATAGAGTTTTCTAAACTGGTGATCTATTTTGTCTTCCATCTGTAGTATATAAAAGTTCTCATAGCTCCGTAAGTTTGCCACTGTTTGCTGTTGCAGTCTCTTAATTTTGTCATTCTCTTGGTTGAGCACTTGCATCATACCATCTTTTGATGCAAAACTCCATTCTCTTACCCACTTTTCATTTGACAGGATTGTCTCTTTCTGATTGATTTGTAGGAATTCTTTACATATACTGGATATAAGCCCTTTGTTACTACATATAATTTCTCCTACACCAAGGCTTGCATTTTCATTTTCTTAATAGTGCCTTTGATGAATCAAATTCTTAGTTTTAATTTAGTCCAATTTTAATAAATATATTCCAATCTTTCAGTTTTTTACTTTGTAATTAGTATGTTGTTATTAGTGTTTAAAAAGTCTTAACATTCTACAAGCCATGGAGGTATTCTCCTACATTATCTCTTAGATGTGTTATTGTTCAGCTTTCATATTTAGATTTATAATATAATTAGAATTTATTTTTGTCTATATCAAGAGGTAGCAGTCAATTCTATTAATTTCCATATTTATAACCTATTGACAGCATTATTTATTGAAAATATTGTCTTTTTCTCCTTTCTCTGAAATATGAACCATTTTTAAAAAAATATGTTCATAGTGTAAAGGTTCTCTATTTTATTGATTAATTTTTCTACCCATGTGCTAATTCCACCTATCTTAACTAACATGTATTGACAGTAAGTCTTGCTATATGGTAGGGATTTTTCTTTTCCATGATTGTCTCAACCATTCTTGGCTGTGTTCTCTTCTATGTAAATTTAAAATCAGATGGTGAAATGGCCTCCCACCCCTCCCCAAACTCTTTGGTGTATATTATAGATTAATCAGGGAAAATTTGGCATCCTTAAATTATTAAATCTTCTAGTCCATAAACATTGACTACACTCCTACTTATTTAGGTCATCTTTAATTTTTGTCATAACATCTTTTTAAAATTTTTTTATTTTTGTTTTTAAAGAAGCTTTAGATTACATAAATGTTACATAAAAAATATAGTGGATTCCCATATGCCTCATCCCCTCCCCCTGCCACACTTTCCCATAGCAGCAACATCCTTCATTCCTTCATTTTGTGGTACATTTGTTAAGATTGATGAAAATATATTGAAGCATTGATATTAATATTAACTGTGGACTACAGTTTACATTATAGTTTAACCCTATCCTGCACAAATTTGTAGATTATGACAAAATATATAATGGCCTGTATCCATCATTGCAATGTCATGCAGGACAATTCCAATGTCCCTAAAATGCCCCCATATTACACCTAGTCTTCCCTCTCACTCCCCTCAGAAGTCTGGTGGCTACTACCTTTATTGCAATGATAAAAGTTCTTCTATTGCCAGAATAACAATGTCTGTAATAGAATAATAATAAGTTTAAAGTTCATTGTTCATTCCACAATCTTGAGGATTTGGGGATGGTAATACCCACTCTGTTTCTAACTGAGAGGGGGCCTAGGTCTTATGGGGCAGATGGATGGAGCTATCTTGCTTGCAGTTGCAGACACTCTCTGTTCCTTGGGATGGGTGTTGTCCAGCATCATCTCCATGTTAGTTGTCCTGGGTGAGTCCAATGAACTAGAGAGTAAGTGTTGCAACTCTGCTGAGATTCAGGACTCAACTGGCACATGAACAGACCAAAGATTTAAGTCTCTGGGACATATGTTTAGCAAGTATAGTGCTAATTATAGGTTCAAATAAAAGGGACAAAAGAACCATGTATAGGGAAACTATAAATGAGTCTAAATCTGTTACACGGGGGAATATAAATTCCAGAGTAAGGCCCACTGATAGGGTGCTGAATTCCTGAGCTTGTCTGTCCTGCTTATAGTGTCTGGATGTCTCTAGAGCCCTCAGGAGCCCCACTGTTTGAGGCACTGTTTACAGTGGCAGTCAATGAGATCCTGCTGAGACAGTCATAAGTGTAACCTCTGGAGTGACCTCCCAACTCACTTTGAAATCTTTTAGCCATAAAAACTCATTTGTACTTAATATTTCCCCGTTTGGTCAAGGTATTTTTCCAGATGCATTGCTAGTTAATGCTTAGTAATAATCCCTTGGTGCCAGGGAGTCTCATCCCCAGGATCATGTCCCATGCTGGGGAGGGAGTGGGGGCAGGGAAGGTAGTGCATTTATATGCTGAGTTTGGCTTAGAGAGAGGCCACATTTGAGCAACAAGGAGGCTTTCAGGAGATAACTCTTAGGCAATATATAATACTAGGCTGTTTCAATTTCACAAGAAAAGGTTTATAAGTACAATCATCAATATCAAGAGCCTGGTGTAATGATCTGTCTTCCTTTACTAGGCACTGCCTTTGTACTCAGGTGTTCTTGCCATCTCATAACATCTTATAGCTTCCTAAATAGAGAACTTGCAAAACTTTTGTAAGATTTATTCTTTGGGATTTGATATGTTTTGATGGTATGTTAAATAATACTTATTGAAATTTTTCATTGTATGTTTGTTGATCATATATAGAAATAAAATTGATGTTTTTGTTGACTTTGTTGCCAGAAACCTTGCTAAATTCATTAACTTAATCTACTAATTTATCAATAGCTTATTGGAATTAACTACTTGTCAAGATGATATTTTCCATGAATAATGACATTTTCTTCTTTCTGAAATTTTATTCATACCAGCCATTTTTCTTGCCTAACTAAGCAAGTTAGAACCACCAATACCATGGTGAATAAAATTGGTGATAGTGAGGTTTTTATAATCTTGTATCCATTCTCAGAGGACATGATTTTGGTATTTAGGTTTAGTATTTAGTGTTTAGTGTTTAGATCAAGGAAACTGCTTTCCGTACCTCATTTGATATGAGCATTTCTTTGAGATTTTTGGAGTTTTTTTTTTTAATTAATGCATTTTGATTTGTGGGAGTTTGTGTTTTACAAGAAATTAGTCCATTTCACCTACATTGCCAAACTTATGTGTGTGTACGTATTTGTAGTATTCTCGATTACCCTTTGATTTCTGCAGGGTCTGTAGCAAATACACTCTATCATGTCTTATACCGATCATTTGTCTTTATTTTTTCTTTGTCTGTCTTGCTAGAGTTTGCCAATTTTATTGATATTTTCAAAGAACCAGCTCTTTGTTCCATTGATTTTTCTCCACTGTTTTTCTTTCCACATCCATTGATATCTGATCTTATCTTTATTATTTCCTTTCTTCTGCTTGCTTTGAGTTTATTTTCTTCTTCTTTTGTAGGTTCTTAATGTGGGAACTTAGATTATTGATTTGCATCTTTTCCACTTTTCTCATGTATGCACCTAACATTATAATTTCTATTCTCAGCATTACTTTAGCTGTTTCCCACACATTTTGATATACTATATTTTCATTTTCATTCAGTTCAATATATTATTTGATTTCCCTTGACATTTCCCTTTTGACCTATGGATTATATTTATAAGTGTGTTGTTTGTTTCCAAGAATTTGGAGATTTTCCTATTTTTGTTCTGTTATTGATTTCTATTTTGAATCTATTGTGGTCAGACAACAAGCTATATATTTTCAATTCTTTAAATTTGTTGAGGAGGTTTGTTTTAAGATACAAGATATGGTCTATTATGGTATATATTCTGTGAACACTTAGAAAGAATGTATATTCTGATATTGTTGTCTCATAACATCTTATAGCTTTAAATCCTGTTGTTTGGTGGTGGTGTTGCATACTTTTATATCCTTGCTGATTTTCTCTCTAGTTTCTCTATCCATTGTTGAGAGAGAAGTTTTGAAGTCTCCAAACATAATTGTAGATTTGCCTATTTTTCATTTCAATTATATCAGATTTTACTTCACATATTTTGAAGCTCTGTTGTTCTGTGTGTATGCCTTTAAGATTGTTATGTCTTCCTGATAGATTGACACTTTTATGATTATATAATGTCTGTCTCTGTCTTTTGTAGATTTGCTGTTCAAGCTAATTTACCTGATATTAATATTGATACCCTGTTTTCCTTTGATTAATGTTTACCTGATACAGCTTCCCATAATTTATTTTCAACTTGCCTATATCATTATAATTGAAGTGAGTTTCTTGTAAACAGCATATGGCTTTCATGTTTTTAATCCACTCTACCACTTCCCATCCTTTAATTGGTATAGTTAGGCCATTTATATTTAATGTAGTTATTGATATGTTAGGGCTTTAATCTGAATTTTTTTTGTTTTCTGTTTGCTTTCTGTTTTTCATTTCTGTTTTCTTTTTCCTGCCTTCCCTGGGTTACTTAGATTATTATGATTATGATTATTATTTTGACTTCATCTGTTGCGTTATAAATGTTTCTCTGTGTAGCTTTTTTATTGGTTGTTCTGTTTATTCCATGATACATAGGTAACTCATCACAATCTACTAGTGTCACCAATTTACAAGTTACAGTGAAGTAGAAATTGTATCTGCCTTTTTGTCCCATTACTCTCCCTCATTTTTAATATAATTGTTCTAAATATGTCAATATACATTTAGAGACAGAGTTGGACTCAAATAAGTCCTCCCTGCACATGGTTCATCAGTTCCTTCTATTCAAACCTATATGTGATGCTGGAGTTTTTAGGTGTACTTCAAGAGACTGGAGCCTCTGGCCTACCTATGTGCCACGTGTGCATGGAATCTCGGTGAAGCTGCAACTCCTTCCCTACAGCTCAATGGGCTCATCCAAGTCACCTGGCGAGGGGACAACGATGGGTAACGGCCATCCCAGGGAATGGAGAGGGCCTGCAGCTGCAGGCAGGATAATCCCACCCACCATATTCATGGGATATAAGCCCTCTCTCACCTGGAGGTAGAGTGGACATCACCATCCCAGTCCCCTCAGGATTGGGGGAAAAACTATGGACTAGAGTGGACTTAATGGTATTCTGTGGTACGCATATGGTGATTCAAGCAATGGAAGAAATAATAACAGTGAGGTAGAGCCAGTGGCCACTGGACACTTTCGGGGCAGGGAGGGGAAGTGCAGTTGAAATACAGGGGCTTTTTAGGGACTTGGGGGTTGTCCTGAGTGCCTTTGTGCCGTTGTGGCGACGGATGTAGGCCATTTTAAATCAGCACATACCATTCAGAACTGTGTGGGGAGAGTGTGGTCTACGATGTGAACTGTGGTCTATGCTTGGTGGCAAGGCCCCAGGATGTGTATATCCATTGAGGGTGATGAGCCACACTGATGAAAGATGTTTGTGTGGGATGTTGTGGGAGGTGTGGGAGGTGGGGAACATGGGAATCCCTGTAATTTCTGTGTAATATTTAGGTAATCTAAGCACCTTTTGAAATATTTATATATTTCAAATATATATATATATATATATTTTTTATTATATATAAAATAAATAAATAAGAAATATATATATATATTTAGAACTATATTAGACAATAGTATAATTTTTACTTCAACAGTCAAACAAAAATTAGAAAACCCAAGAAGAGAAAGAAATCCTATTGTATTTATCTGTAATTTTGCTTACCAGGTTCTTTTGTCCTTCCTGAGGTTCCAGCTTTTTCTTTTGTCATTTTCTTTCTGTTTATAGAACTTCCTTTAGCCATTCTTCTAAGGTAGATCTACTAGCATCAAATTCTCTAAGTTTTCTTTCAGCTTGAAAGTGTCCTGATTTTCCTTCACTCTTGAATGATGTTTTCACTGGTTTAAGATTCCATGTTGACAGTTCTTACTTTCAGCACTAGAAAATTATTGTGCCACTTTCCTCCAGGTCTCATGGTTTCTGATGAGAAATCTATTATCATTTGAATTATTTTAACCCTATAAGTAAGGTACAATTTTTCTCTGGCTACTTTCAAGATACTTTTGGCTTTAGTTTTCAGAAATCTAATTATGATGTATTTGATATGGATTTCTTTGGATTTATATTGTTTTGGGTTTGTTCAACTTCATGAATCTTTAATTGTATCTCTTTTTCCAAATTTAGGTTGTTTTCAGCTATTATTCTAGTATGTTTTCAGACCCACCCTATTTCTCCTCTCCAGCCAGGACTCCAATGATATGAATATTAGATATTTTATTATTATCTCACAGGATCCTAAACTTCTGTTCATTTTTTTTCCAGTCAGTTTTCTCTATGCTTTTCAGATTGGTATATTTCTATTGTTCTATCTTCTAATTCACAGAATCTCCCCCCCCCCTCCCCCAGCCCGGTCTGCTGTTGAATAATCCATTGGTTACTGTACTTTAAATTTTTAAAATTTCTATTTGGATCCTCTTTGTCTCTGCTAAGATATTCTTTCTTTTCTGAGTCTTGCATGTTTTCATTCGTTCTACGTATGTTTGTAATTGGTTGTTAAAGTATTTTTATCATGACTGCTTTAAAATTTTTACCAGGTAATTCAAACTTCTTTGTCATCTTGGTTTTGGAATCTATTTTTTTTTTTCCATTTAATTTGAGATATCCCAGGTTCTTGGTATAATTAGTAATTTTAACTGAAATTTGGACATTTTGTTTTGCATTATGAGGTTCTAATCTTATTTAAACCTTTTTTTCTTTAGTAAGCTTTCTTTGACACTTCTCTGTCAGGGAAAGGAAACTGCAATCTTGAGTTTTCTAAATTATGTTTATCTGTTGAAGCAAAAATTATAATGCTATCTAAAACATTTATCAGTGTTGGTAGAAGAAGTATTTAGAAAAATTATAAACGAAGGAGAGTAAAAGATATAAAGACAGATAAGATTTCTATACTTCACTGAAACTTATAAAAGTTCTATAAAATTGTTTATAATGTACAGTTTTTAACTTTTACTGCCCAAAGCATATGGAAAAACATTTTCCATTTCTTTAATTGTATGTTAGCCTCCTCTGTTTTTTATTTGTCAGTTTCACAAGAGTATTACCAATTTTAGTAGTCTTTTCACAGAACATCTTTTTCCTTGGTGTATCCTCTTATTGTACATTTCCTTCTAGTTTATTATTTCTCCTCTAATAATAATTATTTTTCTCTACATTCTTTGGGTATTATTTGTTATTTTTCTAACTTATTAAGATGATGCTTAGCTCATTAATTTTCAGTCTTTCTTTGTTTCTAATAGATAAAATTAGTGTTGTACATTTCCCTCTAAGCATGGTTTTAATATCATCATGTTTTGAAATGTAGTATATATTTCATCACTCAAATGCAAATAATTTCTAGATTAAGTTATGATTTCTTTTTGACCCATAGATCATGGGAGTCTATATTGTGATTTTTTAAAAAATGGGATATCGCTATAAAAATATTTATATACTATTTATTTACTTTCTATATGTGTGATAAGAAACAAAATATATATATAAAATTGAAAGTAAACCAAACAGGAAAACCTATAAAATTCAATTTATAAAATCTCTGTGATGCAACATGTCATATTGTTTTGCTAAAACTAAATCATGGCTCTTAATATGAATATTGCCTAGACTCCTATCAGGCAGAGATATTAGAGTATAGCTTCCCAGTGCTACTCTGTACAATGCAATGATTCAGTGCTACTACCCTTGTATCTATTAACTTCCTGCAAGCTCTTCACATAGCATGCAACAATATCGTTCACCCTTCCTTTGATATGACCAGACTATATGCATTAGAATCTTCTAAACTTTTTTCATGATGTTTTGACAAGTTTTACTTCAGGCATTGCCTGCCATTAGTAGATTTTAAGGTAGTCATAGATATGATTAATATTATGTATGAATAATATCTTTGGGATTTAAGTGACAAAACACCTTCTCAAAGTGACCTAAGAGGGCAAAAAAAAAAACACGGTGTCTAGTATAACTTTACTAACTTCAGGTACAGCATAATACAGGAGATTAATTTGTTTCTTTAAGATTCTCTCTTCATCTTCTAGGCCCTTTTTTTCCAATCCTTGTCATAGCTGCGAGATGGTCTCCAAGCACTCCTGGGATTAAACCATTTAGGGGAAAAGGAGAAGGAGATTTGATATTCTCATGTTACTGTGGACCCTGACCAAAGTGACTTGGGATAGATGCTTGTTCCTGAACCCATGAACCATGTCCAGGGGGCGGGAATTGTGAGTAGCTTGATGGACGTCTTATGTTTCACCCTGACTCAGGCATAAAGTTAAACCGACCAGGATGACTCCTGTTGAGACTGGGGGAGAAGTTCACAGCAAAGTAAAATTAAATGGGAGTTATTACCAGGATGTGAATGAATGATTACTAAGCAGCAAAGACTAAATGACCACTACTGGTAACTTTTAAAAGACCAATCTCAAACTCAAAATGTAAACAGAAGTTTAAAACCTTCTTCGTAGAGAATAATTGACATCCACTTGAAAAATGTTAGCTTGATGTATAAATATTTACATGTATGCTTATTTTTATTTTTATTTTTTTTTAACTAACTGAACAGGTTAGAATTATGGATGATGTTATATAGGTTTGAGTTTTCTTATGTTAATCAATTAAGGGTAGAAAATATCACATAGACCAAGGCTAGTGTTAGGATAAATCAGATTTCTCCCATTAGTGTTTCTCATTTTTTCTCAGGGCTCTAGAGGTCCTTCAGAACCCTCTCAGAGAAGTCCATTGGGTGAAGGTGAAGAGTCAGTAGGATTCTGGGATGACCACAATTGTCATACCCATAAAAGCTCTTTTTGTTTTTCTGAAGAGATAATCCATATTTAAACTCATTCTATTGGATAAAATTTCTGGAAGACAACTATTGCATAGATCCTGACCTAGGATCAGGGGGCAGTTCTGAATGGGTATGGTTTAGTGAGTAGGGGAAGTCAGGTATAACAAAGAGATGTCATTGTTTCTTGCTAAAGTTGCTGGGGAGGGGAGAATATCTGCGGCTTCTCCTTTTTTCTCTTACCTCAAAATAACAGTTTAAGTGAGGCAGAGACAAAGGACTTGAGGCATTCAGTATCAGTGCTGTGACTTGCTCCTCTTGCCTCCCATATCTATATGGCAGAAGTGAGCCAAGGAATCAGGTTCCCATGGATTTCTCTATCTTCTCAGGCTTAGAGGAAAGGTGTAGAGGACCTAACATCAAATAAATACCCTGAGATGTTTTCTGTAGCTGAGGCCTTGGGGAAGAACATTGATTCTGACTCCTTGTTTAGGCCACAAGTCCAATTGTAGCCTTTTCAAAGGTCTCTCCATCTTCTGTCCCTGCTCTGGGCAGCCATTGTTTGGAATGGCCTCTCGAGTCATGGCCTTCTGCAGGTCCAAACCTCCATGTGGGAACCTGTGGTTCCAGTGGGGCCCCTAAAACTCACACTCCCTCATTGTGTCTGACTGTGTGGCAGTCTCCTATAGCACAGACCAGTGGTGTGTGTGTGTGTGTGTGTTTGTCTTTAAGGTTTAAGTAACCCTTTGAGAAAATTATTTTAAATAGAGTTTTAAAAATTAATATCTGAAATTTATACTTAAATATCTCAGTAAACAATATAGTATTGTAGCAAACATGAGTAATTAACAATTGTTATATCTAGGTGAAGGGCACATGGAAATTTATTGACCCTTTCTTGCAACATTTATGTAGTTTGGGACTGTTTTCAAAAAAGCGGGAGGTGGGCGTCAATACAATGTTAGGAGAGTAAAAAAAAAAAAGAAATCAACAGCTTTCATTCATTATAATCAGTTATTGTATGACCTTGAGCAAGTTAAGTTTTTCCCTATGCTTATATTCTTTAAAATGAAGATAGTAAAAGTAACCTACTCCATAAATTTCAAAATGAACTAGTGCATGTGAAACATTTAAAACAATGCCTAACTCTCAAATATATGCTATTAAAGATGGAAAAATTAAAATAGAACTGAAGGCCACTAAGGGTATGTAGAATGCATTGTTTGTTTATCCATGTTCTTAAGTTATTAAATCTCCTAAATTAAACATTTTCTTAAAAAATGATTGCAAAATTCTTTTATACAAAAAGTCAACATGGCTTTGCTACCAGAACAACTGGAAGTTAACAAAAGCTTAGGATTGCCCCACATTTATCCATGTTGCCAGACCACTGTGGGTTGAGTATTTCTGAGGATGGTAATTTCATCAGAAGACCTAGTTTGGTAGTGTAGATACTAACACTTCACTTTGGAGGACACTTTAGTCTTTCTCCATATCCCTTTATAACATCTCCCCTATTGAACTTTGCCATTTCTGTTGCAACCAATCGTCCTGGTGCATGGATTGTGTTACATTCTTATATACAACTCCCCTAAGTGGTCTCTCTGCTCCTACCACATTCTGGAGTACCAACAGATTTTGGATCCTTATGCACGCAATCCAAAATCTGCAGCATGGCATTTCTTTATCCCAGTTCTCCAGCTGCTTTTCTCTTAGATACCTAATTCTTTTGATTTTTCTTTTTAGTGAATATCACACTTTGAACATGTAAAAGTTGGAGGACAGAGGACAAATTTTATAAGTTTTTGTATCCCACAAAGAAAGTCAGGTCTGTGTACATAATTAAAAGAAAGAAGGGAAACAGCTGAAGTAAATACCATTGGATGGCATCTTCCCTTGGTATTATGTATAATTATGATATTCTTTCAACTCATTCCTCTTAAACTCTACTTCCCTCTTCTTCCTTATTCTGTCTATAATTTTTCCCTCCTTCCATATTTGTCATCTCTTCCAGGAAGTTGACATATGTAAAACTCTGTGCCCTTGTTTTCAAACCTTATCAAAATGTGTAAAATTCCTTTCCAATGGGACACTATCGCAAAACAATGGAATGCTGAATATTTACTTTTTAGAAATTTGGTAAGGATAAAAAATTATTGAATCATTGACTACAAAGCTAGCAAGAACAAGTATATCAAGAATTTTAAAAAATGGTACTCAAATGCACCTCCATTTTAATAAGTTCTTCCATATACACAAAGAAGAAACTAAAGTAAATTGAAGTCAGCAAAACATTCAAACTATACAGACTCCTTATTAAATTACTGATATCAATGTAGGGAGGAAAGCCGCAAGAAGGAAAAAGATAACTTATATCAGAGAACTTATGGGTCATCAAAACCTATAGTCTACCCTAACATACAGTAGTTTTCACAGTCTGCTGCATAATGATCCTAAAATTACTAGCAAGAAAGAACAGTGCTAGAATGAAGTTTATGGCTAAATTGACTCCATGTCATAATTATTACTCCATTTTAGCATTCTCAGAAGAACCCCAACTATATAATACAGGCAAAAAATTATATAGCCACATCTGAATGTTTCATTTCTTGATCCATTCTGAACTCTCATGTTGAGTGCTTGCTTGCTCTCTTTCAACCAGATAAAATTGGTTGAGGTAGAGATATTTCAGTTTTACCATCTTCTCAAACATATTTCTTTCTGCTGAGATGACAAGGTCCTTATTCCACTCCTCTGGCAGGGTAAGTTATTTCTATTTTTCCCTATGACCTTTTCTCTGTCCTGCTAGTACATCTTCTGGTAGAGAGGAAAGGAATTGGATACCAGGGTTGAGAGTCAAGTTGCTCAGGTTCTTTATTAACATTTCTGAGGTGAAAATATGAGAAATGGCAGTGTTTTTCTGGGAATTTTCTTCAGTAGACATTTGGGAAGACTCCTTGGTCAAGGTTGTGTTAAGCCTCTGCATTGGGTCCATGGAAGTTCAGTCAAAGCTCCAAAGTTCTCCTGGATCTTGAGTCAGACTGGAAAATTGATGCTCAGGGCCCTCAAATTGCTAAGGCAGTCTGGAAAGAAACTACAGCCCAGAGAGAGTCAGAAACATCTAAACTCCAACTAGCAGTGGTGAGTGAAAGAACTGGCTAGACTATTTTTTTGTTTTTTTTTAATTTTTGGATTAATTATTAATATCCGGGAGATTTATGCTAGTACAGTGTTTTGTAAAAATTTCTTCACTATAATAAAAATTATACATTTCAGATTTGGGGGTAAATTATATTAGGAATATTAGAACTATCTTAAGACTTCTTAAAAGTCACCCAGCAAAATTTCAACTTCCTAATTTTTTTTTCTGTGAAATATTGTTGTGGTTTTAAATTATTCCAATTTCATATTTGCAAATAAAATATTTTAAAATAACTTTAAATGCATATGTTTATTTTACTAAAGGAATTAAATGAATTGCTTTTGGAAATTATCCAGACCACAACACTTTATGCTTTTTAATTAATTGAGAATTTTATATTTTCAATGGTTACTGCAAAATATCCTCCCAAACCGTCTATGATTTACTTGTTTGGGAGAAAGCATTTGCACATGGGTAAATATAAATAGCAGAAGTGATTTAGTTTTTAATATAATTTCATAATTAATTTAAAGCAATACTAAAAAGAAATCCAAATAACATAATGAGTTCGAATTATACTTTCTTTTTTTAAAACACTATTATATATTCTACTTCTTTTCATCTTTATGGTACTCCTATGCATTTCCTAATATGTATTATAATGTCCATCTTACAAATAAGGTTAAATGGCTGCCCAGTAGTAACATATAATTAGAGACAGATTTGAGGCTTAAATCTAGGCCTTCTGCCATTTTTTCTTGTAAAATTCTGCTGGGAAGGGAGAGTGAAAAGACATATCCAAAAAGAAGCAGTTGTCTAAAATCAGACATTAGTGTTTCAAAATGAACTTTAAGGTGGTAGGTATCTCCAAGAATAGGGCTCCATTTTGCTTTTCTGTGCAAAGGAGATAGCAAGCAGCTACCACCATTTCTGCCTGATAAAGCTTTGTGTACATTTTTTGGCCTCTGGCTGGAGAAGATAAATGAGCTTACTTTGGGGTTGAGTCTATAGGCAGATGATTGAAATTCAAGGAGATGTTTATGTGCATTCAATAGAGTATTTCTGTCAGTGCATTTCTGTGTGGGAGGTTTCAAAGGGAGTAAATGGTGGAAATAGAAGAGAAGATTGTTTATTGGGAGGAAATGAAAGGGACTAGTTTCCCTGGAGGCCAGGCAGGTGACCTAGATTCCCAACAGTAAAATGTGTACTCTGATAGACACTTTTTAAAAGAGAGAAAGAAACCTTGGATAGAGGGCCTGGCTTTAGTTTCCAACCAATTCATATCATGTCTCTTTGAAGCAGTTTTCTGATCCCTAGAGAAGTTTATTTGATATATGTTTCATGTGCAGGGCTTATCTTGGGCTCAGATAATCACACAGAGCATTTCTCGTCTGCATTAATCAGCGTGCTCCTGGCCTCAGCAGGCTCTTCTTTGGACTTGTGAGTTTAAATAAACAAACATGAAATCTGTAAGACTCACATGTGATCCTTGGGTCACAAAACCCTTCTCAAAGAAAATGTGCATATTTCCCTATGAAATTGAAAAACAACTCCATACATCTTCAAAGAAATTTCAAATAATTCCACAAGATTTCTCTTTTGTGAGAAGAAGATTAGTGAAAGTGCAAAGAGCAGTGAAATAGAAAATAGAAAGATTGTGTGGTTGGCCAGGCACTGAATAGATTTAGCATAGGTGGCAGTTGTTAAATCCACATGAGAATGACCGCTCTGCAAGTGGTATTTCCCACAACTTCCACTTCTGATGCAGTCATAGGACTGAAGTTCCTTGCAGGTAGAGGATATGACTGTAAATTCTGGGACTTTTACATCCCATTGCATATCTGTGTTTATATGTGTATCTCTCACCAGGAGTGCATAGGCTCCTTATCTCTACTCAGACACCATGGTTTTGTGTGTGTGTCTGTGTGTCTGTGTGTGTCTGTTTGTCTTTATATCTCCAGCATATAGCAAAAATCTCACTCATGGTAGATATTCATTATTTATTTGAAAAAATGCTTCTCTGGTTGATCACTTTTGCTTTCTTAATCAAAGGATTCTGAAAATAATTCATTTGCTTATCTGTGGCTCAAAATCAACGGTATGAATAATTACTGAATTATGTTAAATTCAATGATGTTCTAAAGGCTTATAGAAATGGTTCACTTTGCTCTTTATTTAAAATATAAATGGTGGATAAAACCAAATATAGATTGTGGCTAGACTTTTGGAGTTTTTGAATTCCAGGTTAGGAAGTTCCACCTGTGTTTGGCAGGTGATGTGAACTCACTGTAGATATTTCAACAGGTTGTAATATGTAGGATGGAATTAGCATGCATGAAGATATTGATGGATTTAATGACAGAATACACCAAGATCTCTCTCCTGAGAGACGCAGATAACTTCATACTCACAGTCTTCACTTGGATGATTCACAGGAATGTCAAAATCAACATATACCATATTGAATTTAGGGTGATTCTCCTATGTTCCCTGTCCTAGCAAACATCAAAACCATCTCACCAGCTGCAAATTCCAGATCTGAGGGTTTCTTTAACATCTTTCTCTTCTCCAGACCCCCACATATAATCAATTATTAAGTGCTTTTAGTTCTCTAAACATCTTTTAAATCTGTCATCTCTTTTCTTTAAGCCTAGTGCCACTATCTTAGTTTAGCCCAGCATTACTTCTCACCTGGATTAATAAATACCTACTTAAACTTATTTCTGTGCCTCTAGTCTTCCACCCTACAAACGATTTTCCACAATTCAACTAGAGTAAGCTTTCCAAAATACACGTCTGATAATGGTAGCAAAATAGAGTCTACACTTCTTAAATATAATGACTGTACCTAATCTTTATTAAACATTTACTGTGCAACCAATGGGTGCCTTTCACGCATTAGATCATTGAATTTAACTAACAACTCCATGAATTAAATGCTAATACTGTGCCTACTTTTCATATCAGAAAACTGCATTTTGGAGAGATTGGTTTTACAAAAATCAGATAGCTGCTAGTGGTGGAGGCAGGGTTTAAATCCAGGCGGTCTGATTTCAGATGCCTCACTCAAAAGTGTGATTCCAGTTACGTCTTCATAAGCTAGTGCTGATTTATCTTTTAAATTTCATAAGTCAATATTCATTCTTCTTAATTCTAGGATATAGCCACACTGGAATGATCTAAATTCCTTTTTTGTTTCATACTTTCTTTAATATCTGAACTCCTGGCTTTCCGTTTTCCTCTCCCTTCACTTTTTCCCAACTCTGGTGCTACTTCTTCCAGGCAGCATTTCTTGACTTTCTAAGTATGCATTGGAAGTCCTGGTATGCTCCAATAACTTCTAGAACTTTTATTATCATGATGTCCATCAATTTGTCCTCTCTCTGCTTCATAACATAGTTATAGTCAGCATTTCTCCCATTAAATCTTTGTCAGTTTTGCATGGGTTGGAAACCTATCTGTCTCATCCATTATTTTATCTGAATACCAAGCAAAATGCCTGGCACAGAGTAGGAGTTCAATAAGTTTTAATTGATTGATTATCATAGTACACTGTAAATAAACAAAAATAGGAAAGAGATATTATGAAAGAAGGGATCCAAAACGTACTTTTCCTGCCTTTCCCACCTACCTGCTGGTGAATCCTATAAGTAACTACAGGACTACACATTACCTGAACTAATCAATTAGGATTAAAAGAGCAGAGTTAAATACTCCTTTTTGGCTGAAGGAAATGCTCAAAGGAGAAGAATGTATTCAAGGGAGTGGTGAACATTAAAGAAAAATGAAAATAGTACTGATGGACTGGAGAGTATACATGAAAGATGTGGCCTCAGAACCGGGACAAGATGGAAAGAGAAATTATTCAGAAGTTTTGCAAAGCTGATTATAGCACAGTCACAGATAATGAGACAAGAGGTAAGGGAACTCATGGCAGATGAGCATGATCTTAGTAAACATTAGACACATTCATTTGCTAGATATTCTGATTCAGAATTACAGGGTATGGCCAGGCAACTATAATAATAAAAAAAAATATCTATAGATGATGATTGACTTATGATGATCAGTCATTTAAAAACAACAACAAACACTGTTCTAGAACAATAAGGCTTAACTTTTAAAATCATGTAAGAAAAATCTTTCTTACAGTCTCGGCTTTCTATATGTCTCTTGGAATTATGTTTTTATCTTATCTAGATTATGCTTCTGGGAGGAGGTACAGCCTTTACTTGGAATGCCCCTCATTTTTTCTTCCATCTGGAAATCTCGCTGCTTAAACACTAATTTCTCTTTAAAGATATCTATCCCCACTAGATAGAATTTGTCACTTTCTTTTCTTCATGACTTAGCAATTTAGACATATTATTTCTTGAAAACATCATATTATATTTTGCTCTTTACGGGAATGCTGCCTCTCATTAGGATATGTTTCTTAATGCAAGAACTAAGTATTACTGCATTTGGAATCCCAGAACCTAGCACATGTTAAATACTCAAATTCATTTATCTCTTTTCCTCTTTTTCGTAGCACTGTAGAAGAGAACTAAAAGTGCTAATCAACTATAGAACCTCAGGACTTTATGACTTTCTAGTTTCTTCATGAGACAAAACAACAGCTGTAAATAAAACTGTGCTTCTCTGATTGAAGGCAAATAGGACAGTCTTGTTCTTCAAAAGCCTGAAGAATGTTGTTCTCTTTGAATGGGAATGCAAAATTTGCAAGTCATGCAATTTTCAATGTGGCTACTGAACTGTGTGTGCCTCACATAATAAAAGACTAATGAAAGCTAAATAGAAATTAGCTAATGAAAGCTAAATAGAAATACAAATATAAAAGACTCTTTGAGTCTTAGGCTATAAAATTCTATGTTACTAGCCACAGCTCTCTTGTTAAGGCGAACCAAATCCAATATTTCTATGGAGCTGTCTGACTTCCCCAAATCTCATTAGTTAAAAATGCAAACTCATAGGTTTCTTGTCATCCTAAAATATTCTGATTCTTCTCACCCTGCATTTTCTTCCTTGAAATAGTCCCCAAATTAAAGTCTTTTCAAATATTGTGAATAATGATAATTAGGGATGGCATCTGAATTTTACTCATCCTCAGTGTCTATCTTCACAATCTATGTTTCAGTGTTCTTTTTCCTTTTGTGTTTCTTTCTTCCCTTTCTCTCTTCTTTATGAACTGCTCTGAGCCAGGCCTTATGAACATCTCAATAAATGATTTCACTGTTGCTTCTTTCTCTCTTTAGGATCATTGATATTCATGAAACTTCAATATAGTAAATTATTTCTTGGTAAAGACTCCTCCAAATTTGGACTTGGACAGTTCTTCTTAATTCTTCTCTGTTAAAACAGAATTATGACAGTGGACCTGTAAAAAAAACTCAAGAGAATAGGCATTTTTCTGAATTTCTAATATTTTCTAATCTTGGTTGATATAAAACCTTATAATAGCCTCATTTAATATGTACACTTTATATTATTAATGTAGAGATGATGTACTTTTGAGATGCATGACATAAAAATAACAAACATTTGTTCCATGGGCTGTTCTCTAGGTAGCATAACTAGGGCACTTCAATTCTCTTAGTAACTCATTTAGAAATCCTTCTTTGTTTTGAAATTTAAAAGGTGATTATGTGTTTTTGATGGATATGTTTAAATGTATACTTTGTCTTATGTTTTTTAGAAGATGCTTATAAGACCCAGGTTAGGATCGACAATGAGCCAGCTTATTTGGACATCTTGGACACTGCTGGTCAGGTATGTGGTTTTCTTAGACCTTACCATCCTGTAAGACCAGTTCATGGTTTGGTTTCAAATATACTTACCATGGTGTAGAAGATGAGTTTGACTATTCAAACAGAAGAAGAACAAGTTTGCAGTAGTGTTCAACAATTGGATAAGGAAAGAGGAAGGCATAATTTGCAGAGAAATGTGACTCATTGCCAGACAGAATATTTCAACATTCCCTTAATTTTCTTAATATAACAATAAATGTGTAGGCATAATGCTGCGATATTCAAAAACGAGTGACATAGCTTACTATTCTTTCTCCAGTGTGCACAAAACTCAGTCCTAGACCCTAATCTGAACATAATTTTTGTTAGAGAACTTTAAAAAAAGAAGGTCTGCTTAGCAAATCTGTTTATGAAACCAAGGCTAGAGAGACAGGTCAATGGCATAGATGACATAATTCAGATTTAGCATGTTCTAATGGCCTGAAATGCTGAATCTCAAATTCATTTAACAGAGATAGTATTTAGTTTTTAAAAAGCAAGTCTACAATTTTACTTGGCTTGATAGCACTTACTGTGAGAAAAAGCTCTAAGGGTCTTTGTGTCCCTGCAATATGGTGGAGTACATAAACATTCTTATTGGAAACATCAAGAAAGTGTAAATGTAATATAGCAAGCATTTTTTAAATGTAAAGATGAGTTTATACAAATGTATTTAAAATCACTGGAGTGAGGAACAAAGATATATGAAAATATTGATAATATTAATAAAACTAATAATATAATGAGTCTGGTGCTAATAGACATACAATTACAGGAGATAAGGTGAATGAAGGAAGGCAGTTGGAGCTCAATCCAGAAAAAAGCTGGAATCTTAAAGATTTTACCCTCAGTGAAAGGGTGGATTGAAAAAAGAACAAAACTACCTATAAGCATATTGAGATGACAGAGATACACTCTGGGTAGAAAAAATAATAATTTCCTCTGAAAATGCATAAACACAGGCCTATTCTTCCTATGTGTGTAAGTTCACAGATATAGTTCATGGAGGTTTTTACATCTCCAAGTCAGGAAACTACCATAAAAAGTAATCCCAGGCCAGTGAGAGCTGGGGTGCCTGACATGGGTAAATGCAGAATTGTCCTGGATGGACATGCCCTCACCCATAGCTACAGGATTCCTACAGAGAAAATTGAAAGCAAGGTTGAAATCCCAAATTACAAAACCCACAAAGAAACAATTCAACATGAATAAGAGTCACCAAACACATGGTACAGTTGGGTTGAACTTCAACTGATAGACCAGTCTGATGGAAACTAATAATAAGTGAAGTTAAAGTACTTTAAAAACATAAGTGAATACATGTTAAAAATATAGTCATAAATGAACAGGCAGAATTTCAGTGTAATTTAATGAAAGTTCTTAAAACAAAAGACAAAGTCACTGAAATTATAAATAGACATGCTGAAAAGCAATTTTGTAAAATGGAAGATGAATCTGGAAAAGAAACCCAGAATGCAGCAAATAGTGACAAAGAAATAGAAAATATGAAAGAGGTTTGAGATTCAGCAAGAAAGTGTAACATATGTCTAATAGTAGTTATAAAAGAAGAAAATGGAAAAAAAAAGTGATATTTAAAGAGATATAAGTGAGAATTTTCTAGAACTCGTAAAACACATGACTTCTACATTTAGAAAACACAGTTACTCCAAGTAGAACAAATTAATGGATCTAAGCAGGTAAAATAAGATTACATTTTAAAGAAAAAAGTAATTAGATAACCATTAACTACAATAGCTCAAACCAAAAAACAACAAATAAGATCATCAAAATGTAGAGAGAACATAAGTACATCTTAGGATAATGGAAAAAGTTAAATGATCAATAAAGAATAGATAAAAACATTTTTAGATAAAGTCTAAAAAAGTTAACCATAAAAAAAAGGATTAACCATAACAGATGCACATTGAAAGATATGCTTTAGAAAGAAGGAAATTGAACCCAGATGTAAGGAATGAAAAGAAAGGGAAATGGTGAAAAAAGAAATTAGTGAACATGTGGAAACCTAAATAAATTATATAAAATAATGGTAATCATGATAATAATAAATAAACATGAATAATTTGTGTCATAAAAATAAAGCTGGAACTAAAAAGACAATTATAAGTAAAAAGATAGGAAGATGATCAGAGTTAAAAACTTCTAAAGTCCATGTTTTTTGGGGAACAAAGTAGAGACTTTTAGTTAACTTAATACTTTAAACATAACCATGTTAGAAATGTAAACTTATTTATTAAATGTCAGACATAAGCCATATAACTTACAAACTAGTAGAGGAAAACAGTGGAATAAATAAAAAGTTGTTGATACAGTGTAAAGCAGAAAAGAAGAAAGAAAGGAAACAAAGGAAAAATAAGTAAAGAGGAAGCATAATATGACATATAAATATATTGGGAATTGCAATGAATGGAAGTGGGTCTATCTGTATACCTCAAAATTGGAAGGTATTGCACTGCTATATTAAATAAAATAATAAAACTAACCTATATTTGGTTTAAAAGGGACATATTATGACATAAGGATGCAGAAAGATAGCAAAGTTAAAGAATGACAAAAAACAAAAAAAGCATACTGGGCAAAAAGGAATCAAAATAAAGCACATGTGCTGCATTGATATCAGACAGATTTTAATGCAAAAAGCAGTATTAATGTGTAAACCCATCACTTTGTAATGAAAAAGGAAAATGAAAACAACTTCTATTTTCTGATCTGACATGTAAAGAGCTTGAAAGCCATCATTCCCATCCTAACAATTATTAAAAAACTGAAAAATGGCAAAACAAAAACTTTTCTTAGATATATCAGGGAATTGAGGTCACAGGGCAAACTCCTGCCCCAAAATCTGTAGAGAGGGAGATAACAGAGAATCATAGCCCAACTGAAGTTTGTCTGCTGGAGCAAGTACTGTAGGAATATGAACAAATTGCTAGAGGCCCAGTGTGGACTAGTTTGGGAGTTTAAAAAAACACTGAGGGGAATTGATGTGGCTTGAGCAGTTGAGCACCTGCCTCCCACATGGGGTTTGGTTCCTGATGCCTCCTAAAGAAGACAAACAGACAACAAGCAGACATTGAGCAAAAACAATGAGCAGACAATAAGCAAAACCAAAACGAGTGGGGAGCACATATGGCTCAAGCAGCTGAGCACCTGCCTCCAACATGGAAGGTCCTAAGTTTGGTTCCAGGTGCCTCCTAAAGAGAGAAAAAAAAAATAACAAACAGACAAACAGACAACAGGCAGAGAATGAGTGAAAACAACAGACAGACAATGAGCGCAAACAATGAGCAAAAACAACGAGCAAACAGACAAGGGAGCCATGGCACAAAAAAACACTGGGGGACCGAACCTTAAGAGACCCCTGCTTTTGTGAATTTTACCTGCAGGAGCCCCACTAAGTTCTCCTAATGAAGACTGGTGAAAATTACCATCATGCTTCCAGCAAGGGGAGGGAAAAGCAATCATTTTTCCTTTGTTAAGGAAAAAACAGAAAGTTCTATTTTCCTTAACAAAAACCTGCCCTTAAAAGAAACTATTTTATCATAGCCTAACTGACATGGGGGAAGGGAAATACCCAACTCCAGCCCCCTCTGGTCTTATTGGCTCAGCTAAGGTATGCATGTAGAGTGGTGGTGGTGGGACAGAGCTGAGAAGCCCTTAGGAGTGTCACAACCCAGGGGCACAGGGCCACTGAAAGACTGAGATCTAATCACAGAATTACAGAATGCTTCCCTTCCCCCCTCCCACCACCACATCAATAGGACTCCTACAGAATAATAGCAGATTACAATAGAAAGAACTGCAAGGCTCAGATCTGATTTAACAAGTTGCTAGGGAAACCCAAAGACAACAGGGAGACAAAAATCAAAGACACCAGAGGAAATTTTAGCCTCTAACACCTGGTAAACAAAGCCTAACTCCAAGCCAGAAAAGCAGAAAACTTTAAACTAAAAGCCTATTTACTGCAGTCCCTGTTTATCAAGTACATTATGTCTGGCTTTCAACAAAAAATTACAAGACATACTCATAGGCATAAACAAAACAAAACAAACACACACAAACACACACGGTCTGAAGAGACAGAGCATGCATCAGAACCAGATTTAGATACAGCAGAGACATTGGAACCCAAACCAGGAACTTAAAATAACTGATCAATATGTTGAGGGCTCTAATGGAAAATGTGGGCGACATACAAGAACAGATGGGTAAGGTAAGCAGAGAGATGGAAATTCTTAGAAACAATGAAAAGGAAATGCCAGAAATCAAAAACACTGTAACAGAAATGAAGAATACTCATTATCGCCTCACCAGCAGACTTGGCCCAGCTGAGGAAAGAATCAGTGAGCTTGAAGATATTTCAATAAAATCTTCCAAAACTGAAATGCAAAGATAAAAGAGAATGTAATGACAAAATGAGCAAAGTGTTTAAAAATTCTAATGTGTAATATTCAAAACAAATGGAAAGGATTATAAACAGAAAATTATAAATCCAAAATTCTACATAGTGGAAAAATTAATGTCTATCTCAGTAACTGTTGTAGTAAATGGTAGTACAATATTTGAAAAAATTTAAATAGAATGCTGCAGTCAGTGAGTATAGACATTCTGTATATATATGCATATGTTGTTTATGCTGTTTATTGATTTCTAATCTAATTGCAAAGAATGTGGTCGGTAAGAGATTGAATATTTGATGTATATAGAATTTTGCTTTGTGGCTTAGAAGGTGATAAATTTTCATAAAATGTTTAAGCTATTGGCTATCTATTAGGAAAAAAGAGAAATTAGCAGAGATACAAAGCAGACTTCATGTACATAATTAGTAATTGATTTTTATAAAAGTTCTGTTTAAATGGAGAGTATTTTAATATTTGACAATCTAGCTCATGGGTATACAGGTCTTCAGTACATTGTTTTCCTTTATACTTAAACTTAAATTTTACTTAAACTTATAATTTTTAAAACACCTTTTATTTTTCCATCTATTTGATAAAACTATTTTTAAATGATTGCATTAACTGGAATATAGATAGTATACAAGCCCCTGCAAATAGGTGTTCTCTTCCTATATTAATGAGAATATCAAGATTATTTAAAATGTATATGTTAACAAACTCATTTGTGTCCAAAGCAGGGAAATTTGGAAAATAGATTTTGGGGGAAAAGAAGGTTGAAATCATTAGGAATACTTAGAATGTAAAAATTATTTCAAATATTGGAAACGCTGTCTTATCAAAAAGAAAGTGCATCTGTTTTTCAGGGGGATTGGAGGACTAATTGGAAGATTAAGTAGGTTAAATTTCAGCTCAGTCTAAGGCATTTGCAACAACTGAAATCCTTAAACTAAAAATGCTGCACTGGGAAATAGCAAACATGTATGACTGGAAGTACTCAAGTAGAATTATGTTTTGGTGGAAAGTGAAATCCTTCTTTTTTGATGATTCATTCAGTTTACAAGTATCTGTTGGTACTTACCAGGTTCTAGGCATCGTGCTAATATAATGGTGAATAGCTAGAATATTTCTTTTCTGCACTCACATAGGCTTGGCCTGTCAGTGCTTTTGCCAATGGGCTGTAGGCAGAAGAGACAACCTGCTAGTTCTGGGCCAAATCTACAGAGGCATTGAGAGTCCTTCTGCTCTTCCCCAGGAGAAGAGCATACCCCAGGAAGTTTCCCAAGAGAATAAGGTACATAGCAAGTTGACTGAAACCCAGCCCATAGGCTGGAACCAAAACCAGCCCTCCTACAGCTGGAAGCAGATTTGCTCCAGTACCACACACATATGTTAACTAGAAAAAAATGCTGGTTACTTTGAGCCCCTGAGTTTGAGGTGGTTTTTCATGCAGCATCATTATAGCGATAGGCATATTAATTGAGCAGTTAGTAGTTTAGTATGGCCAGAGATGGACAGTATTACCTGTTTGTGGATGAAATGGTAATGATGAGAGAGAAAGCTGCATACATTGACTGAATTGCCTTCTAACTCTTGAGTTTTTATGCTGTGGAAACAATGGGAAAGTTATAAATATACAATAAAAAAGATTAAGTAATTACATTTGAATGTTATTAAATATTTTGAAGCTAGTCTTAACTGCAGCCAAACATAGTCAGGAGTACATCAGGCTGAACAGATGGTGGCTCATTGACATCCAAACTATTATTAAACTCCACGTGCAGGAGTTGGTTTAACAGAATTTATGTGTGTGTAGGGGACAGGGGAAAACACCATTGAAATATTTTTAATATGTTTAATAATACCAACCTTGTTTTTCTTTTGGTACTACTGCTTTTAAACATGTGTTGAAATTTATTACACTTAAACCCAGAAAGTAGACAGAAAAAGTGTCATTATCATCACCATCTTGTATATGAGTGAAGTGTTATATGGAGAAGTGAAGTAACTGCCTCATTGAAGGCAGTGGTGGCACCTGGATCAAGTCCCAATGTGTTTCAATGTTTGTGCTCTACACATCGATTATTGGTGCCACTACAACTCCATGGAAGATGGGTTGGCCATCACTGAATCTCAGATTGGAAAGGACGTTTACTTCCAGTATTGGAATTCTCTTTTCCATGTTTCTACCAAATGCAATGTTAAGCCTGTTTGACCACTTCCATTGATCAAGAACTTAACTATTGGAAGCAGATAAGTGCAATCTTTGGAGAGCTTTAATTATTAGAATTTTTTTTTCTTGCAATGAGATGAAATTTTCCTCTCTATTGTTTTCACCTATTGGTTCCACATCTATCCATTGAAAAGAACTATGTTACTCAATTACAGATGACAAATTTAAGGCTCATAGATATTAACCTGATTTAGCTAAGACAATACAGCAAGTTACTGAGTTAGCTGTGACTAGAATCCATCCATTTTTCCACTTCAGCTCTTATTTCACTTCTCTTACGTAATCTCTCTTATATACCAAAGACTACCTGAGGCCAAGGAAATACAGAATAGAATAAAATTTAATTTCTGCCTTCTAAGTGCTTGAGGTTACAAGCATTGTAGGGGTGGAGAACACAAAATTTAAAATTGCAGCTAATTGTGCAATGTGACTGGTCAAAGTATACAAATTTTGTTAATGAGAAGCCTCTGATACCTAAAGTCTTATTTGTCCTGGCATAAATACAGCAACCATGTTACTTAAACTTAAAATATAAGAATATAGATGTTTTTCTAATTTATAAATGTATTTAAGGGAAACTCTAGCAAAATATATATAGCAACTTAAATTTAATTAGAAATGTGATGAATCATCCTCATCCTTATTAGAAATAATAAAAGTAATTCTCCTCCAAATAATCCAGGTTGTATTTTTTTAATATGAAAATTTATCCAGTTATTGGAACTTCTTAGACCTAGGCATTTTCCGGACACTTGGCTAATTGCTGCCTGGATTAAGGCATTCAGGAGCAATGAGAAAGGTCATTGTCAACTGGTATTTGGTTCAGCCACTGACCAACTAGACCAACCAGAGAAGTATATTAGCATCTCTGGACTCAATTTACTCATCTATGAAATGGAGTTGAATTTGATCCCTAAGGTCTCTTCCAGTATTAGAACTTGTGGTTCTCTGAATTATTACTAGCCTGATTTTTATAGACTTCTTCTCTGAAAGCTTTAATTGCTTTTCTTTTTTTTTTAAAGATTTTATTTATTTATTCATTTATCCCCCCCTTGCTGCTTGTGCTCGCTGGGTCAGCTAGCCACGCCGTGCGGGTGGGCCTGCCTTCACCAGGAGGCCCCGGGAACCAAACCCGGGGCCTCCCATATGGTAAACGGGAGCCCTACTGATTGAGCCACAGCCGCTTCCCTTTAATTGCTTTTTAGCTGCAAACTTTTTTTTTTTTTTTTTTTCCCCTTCAATGTTTGTGGTTGATCCTTAGTGTAAGTGTTTTAGGGCATGGCATGACCCCTTGTTCGGGAATCATCTCATTCCACAAATGATTATGGATATTTGAGGGTCAGAACTTGGGACAGAATTGTTCCCAACCTGAACATAAAGCTCTGATAAAGTCAAGAGAGATTGGAGGGATGGATGTTTAGCAAAGCTCCTCACTAATTATATTCTATTGCCAACATACATTTCCCAGTTGATCAGTCGGCTTTTGTTGCATTTTGATAGTTTTGAATATTGAATAGATACTGACTAATCTACTGAGTGTCAGTGCAAGGAAGATCATGTCAAAACTTAATGACATGATTAGTTGGGCATTAAGAATGCTCCCAGTCTTCAGTTTAGCAAGAACTGTCTTCAGGTATTTTTCATTAGGAACTCAGCGCTGAGGAAGTACAGAGCTTTCTGCTGTCCTTCAACTACTTCCTTCAGTGCCCTTCTTACTACTGCTCACATAACACCAGACTCCAGGATAGGTCTCTTATAACACTAAACTTAAAATAAGAGTTCCTTTCAGGTATTTCTCAGATTACACCATGAAAGTATCACCTAGTCCACCTAGAAATGACATGTTTTAAGAAATGGTTTTAATTCTATTCATATGACTTTCTTTGAAGGACTTTTCATATAGTCAGAAATATATGAGGTAAAAAGTAAAATAATGAGCAGACAACAAACAGATACAGTGAGCAGACAGATGAGGGAGCCATCTTGCGGGGGAGGGGGAAGAATGTCATTCATGACCTCATCATTCATATCTCAGCTTACTGGTTGCCGTTAATTCAAAGTATTTCCTTCAGTATTCCATTTTTGTGGTGGACAATGTCAGAGTTTTGTAACCTATAATTATAGCTGGGCCACTGTGCAAACAAAACTTTCACAATGAGTGGTCCTTAGCAGAAATTGTACAGTCAAATCCATACATGTTTGCATTTAATATCCATGTAAATGACTATACACATGAATAGTTATTTAGAAAGTGTTTCAGAGGTCCTTTATTTCAGTTCCCTCCATTTTCAGAAGAGGTAAGTGACTTGCCAAAGGACACATGGCTTCAAAATGCCAAAGCTGGAATGATGCCAGCACTATACCCATGGTGTGATGCACCACTTATTTTCCAGGACCTTTGAAGATTCTTAGGAATAAGAATAGTTTAGTCTATGTTGGATATAGCCTATCAAACATGGCTATATTACCTCTTCTGAAATCCATCTCTGAACAGTGAATTGTACCAGGCTATATATGAAAGTAACATTTGTTATCTGTGTATTATTTCCTTGATTATGTCAACAATCTTTTGATTAAAGGAGTTTTATTTGAAAACCAGTATAGGATACTTGCATGAACAATGGATTAAAAACTGATTTTTCCTATACAGTTACATTGCCTGTATATTGAACCATTAGGAAAGGATTTAGATGACACAAATGAAAGACAATATTGCATTCTATTTGACATCTAGGTGAATTAGCAAATTAGCAAAAACATAGGTTCAGCCCATATCACTTTCGATGACTTCTGTAGAGTTCTGTCATGAAGAAGGAAACCTGTTAAAAATAACTTTATTCAGTTAAGTTCTTATGACCTTAATTTTTCCTCTGTCTGATATAGTTGTGATAGGTGGCATTAGACAAAATATTTATTGTCTCTGAGATTCACTTTCTCCCATTTTTACATAAAGAGCTTGGATTGAATGTTATTTAAAACATTTTCTCTTCTAAAATTCTATCCTTCTCAAAGCTGGTTCATTCATTCAACAGTGAACTATTACGTATTGGACACTGATTATGCTCTCTGAACAGTGCTAGTAGCCATGACAGATTCAAGCTAATTTGAAAAATGTTTCTTGCCTTCAGGGAACTTGCAATTTAGTAATAGAGGCAAGATGCATCTGATTGGTTAAAATAAAATGTCGTTAATGCATCCTAAAGGTAACTCTGAACTAAGTGTTAAAGAATGAAAACTTGGGGAGCGGATGTAGCTCAGTTCAATCTCCAGCTCCTGTACCTAAAAATGAATGAATACTGGCTATCTTTATTCAGACAAAAGGAGAAGAATAAAATAGGAAGCCAGCTGCCAACAAGCTGCTAATTTCACTGAGGAGGTATATTTATCCACACAAACTTCATTGTCCTAGTTTGTGAAAAGAAAAACAGGTCGGTAATAATACCTATCATCACAGACAGTCTAGAAATGGGGTGTTTTGATAAGGAAACCAAAGGTAATGTAAACACTTTCTCTTAGATTTCTCTATTTTCTTCCTTCATCAACACAGCTATGTCATGATGCTAAAACTGTTCCTTTTGCTCTTTTATTGCAGGGAAATCAAGGAGTGAGGGTAACTGGGTATGTTTAGAGCAGTTTGCATATCTGGAAAGCTACCAAGAGTCTAGACTGGATTCAAAGGAAAGCAAATGGAAAAGTGGGTTCTTGAAACTAATTCCAGGCTTAAGGAAGAATCTTGATGTTTCTTTCTAGATCATTCTTCCACACTCTTCAACCCAGGTCACTAGATTGGGAATATACATAGCAAAGGGAACAAGATTTATTCATTTATTTATGAATTTGTCTGGAATGGTCCCTAGACTCTGAGCATGGTAAACAAGATGAAGTAGAAAAATCATTTGGGAAATACCAGTAGTCCTTAGATTACTTACTTCATAAGTAATATGTTAAAATTTTAAGTAGGTCACCTAATCTCCTTTATAAAATGAAAACATCCTTGAAATGAGTGACTATGTCTTCTTTTATTTCACTGTGTGTAGCAGGGATTCTTAACAAGGGGTCAGTGAGCTTGAATTGAAATTCAAATAAGCATTATTCTTGTGGGGACATGTTGATGCAGGTGTGATATATTTATTAAATAATACACAGTATAGTGTAGACTTAGTAAGGGGTCTGTGGTTTTCACCTGATTGGCAAAGGGGTCCGTGGAAAAAAAAGGTTAAGAACCCCTGGTCTGCGGTGTCTTGTTGGATATTTTGTGGGTGCTTCTTTTTTATGTAAATATTTCAATCAATTGGGAAAGAAAAGAGTATATTCCACTGTTTTTGGTCCAAGGCTCCTGGCAAGCTTATTTTCTCTAACCTATTCTTAGTCCTAAGAATCTTCAAAGGACTGGAAAATAAGCGTATTACATTTCATTTGAAATTCAGAGACAGATGGAGTTAGGAGAACCAAACTTCTCCATTAGAAATCAATTCTGCAAT
Source organism: Tolypeutes matacus (assembly GCA_026826555.1). NCBI lineage: Eukaryota > Metazoa > Chordata > Mammalia > Cingulata > Chlamyphoridae > Tolypeutes > Tolypeutes matacus. Next base: position 36,423,118 of record JAKSZT010054215.1, read on the forward strand.
TAGGCAGCAGAACTGCTAAAATGCTCTCAATTCTAAGGTACTTGGGTTATTCCTTGGACCAACTACTGGTAAATAGCATGCTGATTTCTACTTCAATGAGCAACTGGAGACAAACTGTGACCAAAAGAGTTGGAAAATATATTGCCCCAGAGTCATTAAGTGCCTTCAAAGTAACAAACTTCTTCTAATCAACGGAATTTGATGAGGAGCTACTTTTTATAGGATTATTCTGGAGAATGTTTCTTAAGCTTATTTGAATACTACCATTCTCTTAATTCTTTTTAATGCAAATGATAATGAACATCTCATTTAGAGACTGCTCAAGTAATTGGGGGTCTATGTTGGAATGACAGTTTGAAACTAAATGATGAGTCCACCCACTAGGCTAACAAGTGTCTTTGGTACAAAAGAAATCAAAAGACATGTTTTTCTTGCCAGGCTCCTAAGCCAAAATTTTGCACCCTGCTTTCTGCTTTGAAGCAAAACTGTTTGACTCCCAAAGGCTCTTCAGATAAACACACTTTCATACTCTAAGCATAAAATTTCTGTGAGTTGCTCTGGCAGTTATCTAGGACCTTCCAGCTTATTATCCAAATATGCTGTTCTCTCATCCTCTATCATTTCAAGTTTCATATGAAAGCTAAAATACCTTATCTAATGGAAATTCAAAATGCATTTTTCAGTAATGTTTTAATGGAGTCATAAAATGAGTTCCTCAAAGGCTAAAAACAGTTTTAAAACCATTTTAAATGGGCTTCTCCTACTGTAATACGGGAAATATCAATAGTCCTTAGATTACTTACTTCATAGCTAATATGTTAAATTTTAAATAGGCTTCCCCTACTGTAATATGGGAAACCCCCATTTATGATAAAATGCAAGGTGATGATACTTTTCTTTACAGATATCCAACTTTGGTTTCAAAGTCAAGTTGCTTTTCTGGGAAACCCAAAGTGCTTCCTGGTAGAATGATTGAATATTTTATTTAGGGCAGATTTCATGCACAATTATAGTAGAGCTCTGCCTTTATAACTACCAGTGCTTTCATTCCTGAATCTTTTTCTCCTTTATTCTCAACATGAAATTTCAGAAAAAAGGGTTGAGTTATGGTGCGTTAAAAAATAGGTTAAAAAAAAAAAAAAAAGGGCAATCCTCAGGTGAGATGGTAGTTTTTGGCTAAAAAGTTGGCTAAATCCAGCTAAGCATTATCTTCTCATTAAACTAGAGGAAGTCAATAGGACCAAGAAATTTACAATAACTATAGTTATAGTTTATCAGAATAGAGTGATGAGTTATACTCTTTATATAATAAAAGAAAAATACTAGTCAATATATTTGTTGGTAATAGCTCTCTGAATATAATCTTGATGAATATGTGCTATCCTACACCATCAGTAGAGGATCTGTTAAGAATATATGGTTGGGAACTATCTTAAGCTTATTAATATTAGAGAACTGGTGTCAACCTCCAGCTTGGAATCATGATTATTTATAAGTACTACTTCAAACATTGGCAATAACTCAAAGACTTTTCCCAAGATCTTCTGAATTTTACATGGTATCCTGGTTGTAAATATGCTCATGATGTTATGCAATATAGGCTTCTATGACAATTCTTAGATTTCCTTCTGAGATGATCTTCAGAGTGGTAAACCTTCATGAAGATTACATGTCCTTGAGAATCTATTACAGAAGAGTAATAGTCATTCTAATTAATATCCAGAAATAAGCTTCATGACTTATTGTTATTGCTATTATTTGCTTTTCAAATATCCTTTTTAAAGTCTGTCTCCTGTTTGATAATGTATATAGTGTCATTCACCTTCTCTAGGAACTTTATGCTAAATATACTTTAGTGAAGAGATGCAAGGTAATAACCTCACCAGCGGCTCCACATGCATGTTGGTCTCCCTAATCATCATTTCAGAAATTCCCCAAGTTTAATCATAAAAAAAAAAATGACTCAGTTATATTCCAAAAGCCTGGTAATGCCCTCACCAGGCTGTTGATTCCCTTTGGAACAGTTAAATCTCTAAACAATGGTTCATAGTGCAAATGAATTATGAACTTCTATTAATGCAACAGTTTCATCACATGAATTAATCTTAAATGGAGTGTAGTGACCTAAATCTGACAAATGACTGGTCCCCACAGCCTATTAGGAGAATGGTGACATTCTAGCCTACCCTTCAATTGTTTGCTTTAAGGCAGAATGAAAATCCCTTAACATGTAAATCTCAGTGAATAGATTATGTAAAAATTTTTAACAAACCACAAAGCTGTCATTTCATTTTTAAGGTCTGATTAGGATCTACAGTGAAAGCTGTAACTGTTTATATGAAGGATTTAAGAGTAATGGTGTAATGTTTGTCATACTTATATTATCTTTGAAATTAGAAAAAATGCTTTGCTTAAAACTGTTTGAAAAAATTTCTTATAAAAGTATTTTTATTTGTTGTCTTAAAATGGCTATCTTGTAAGTATTGACAGACTTTCTGCAATATTTAACTGTAGCAATCAAAAAAAGTTAAACAGTAAGTCCTGAGTTCTTTTCTAAACAATAAGAACAATTCAGTTAGTCAGTAAATTTTAATTGACTCCATGTTGTTTACACATGAGGCTGAACACAGGGAAATATATTGAGAAAAGCAGAGGTTGGACTTTGGCCTTTTACAACTTGGCCTAGGGCAGAAGACAGTGTAAAACAAAACAAAACAAAAACCTACAAGAACAATTGCAAATATACAAAGGGAACCTGTTCAAATGTGGAGGATTAAGGTTAGGGAAGGCTTTAAGCTGAGTCCTGAGGCAAATACAGGGGGAAAATGAAAACTATCACAGGTATAGGACATGGCATGTGGTGATATCTGTAGCAGGAAAGAGATTGAAAAATAGTAAGTTTGTTGAGAAATGCCCAATACAACTCATTCAGGGCTATCTGGAGGCCATGTGACAAGATGGGGCTAAAGAGGTCAGTCTGATCATACCAAGCCAGGTTGATCATTCTGAATTTTATTCCAGAAATAATGGGAAGCCATTGATGGAGAGTAATTAAATCCGGGTTGTACTTTTAAATGCTCACCCTGGAACAGTATAGAGAAAGAACTGTAAGGAGACAATAAAAGTGGAATCCCAGGCAATGAATCCCAGGCAATAATGGCAGTCTGACCAAGTGGATGGAGAGAAGTAGCAGACTTCAGAGTCATCTCAGAATTAGAAATAAGATTTGGGGAAATGTTCCAGAGTTACAGACTTGGCAATATTGTTATAGTCTAGCCATGGTCTGATATTTTAGTATTTTTCATGATCAAATTATATATTGCTATTTGGTAAGATAATTATGTTATAAAAACACTTTTCCCTGAATCTTCATGAAAAGCACTCAGTTTATTTATGCACCATTTAGTATGGCTAAAGTCATAAAGTCATAAAGTCATTTAGTCAGTTAGCTGTATTGTTATGCTAACTGACTCTTGGCTTGCTGACACTAAATTGCTAATCCGAATTGATATCATTCTTATCACAGCACCTGGACCCAGCTAAAAGGGCACTTCTATTTTCTGAATGTGGATGCAGAGGTAGACACCAGAAAACTAAATACCTTTGTCAAACATTTTCTATGTATTTAGTAGCACAAAAGATCCTGACCCTCAGCCTTATAGAGAATGAGGTAAGGGGATTGCTGAAAATGCTATTGTAAAATATTTAAAAACAGACATTTATGTCTACTAATTTTGTAAACCTGCAAAATTTTCAAATCGCTGCTCTTAGAATAAAATCTTTAAAAAAGCTCATTTTTATAGGCGAGTTTTTGCCTTATAAAGCATATTTACATTCCTGGTCTCATGGAGACTCTTACTAATCTTAGGAAGAAGGACCATATTATTGTATTATTTCACGGTTGGGGGTTCTTAGACTCTGGGACATAAAGTATCACAGTTGTTTTAGAATATATGTGTTTTTGTTCCCTATCCAATGCACGTTTATTCTTCTAGATTGCTTAAATATTTCTTAGGTAAGAAGTGGTAAGGGGTTATATGCTAGGCAGTGCACCTACAGAAATTTCAGGTGAGTCATGTCAGTGCTTCTCTGGGCAGACTTTGCCTACAGATTTAATGAGTTTTATTTTTGTTTTTGTTTTTTTGGTGTGTGTGTGTGAAGACAACAAGTATGTTGGGTTAATGAGTGCCCTAAACTAAGAATTCTGAACTATTGGAAGCCACTGTCTTGCCCTTTACACCCATATAGCTTCGACTTTCTCTAGTCTTTCTTATAGATTGAAAATATATATATTACATCCATCATGTTATATATACATATATGTAGGTATTTTACCTAATATATGTGTATAGTGTATATTAAATATATATATTATACATTGTATGTGATATATATGATATTTGCCTGGCCAAAAGTGAGAAAATACTTTATTTATAATTCCATCAGGCTTTCTTCTACTCAGGGTAAGCCGCTTGTTTCCTATTTCAGGCCAAGGCCATTTCTCGCAATCTGACCTCACATTTCCTGCGCTGGGTGAAAGATGGGCAGCCCTTGGTTGCCAGTGTGTGTAGCAGCACACCTCCCCTTTTTCTTGTTACCAGTTACAGTAGGGACTCTTACCCAGCCTCCATTTACCTCATCCACCAGGCTAATCAGGGACCTCTGCTCCCTCTCTAAACCATAGTGATTGATGCTCACAGCTCTCTAAATGCAGTCAGAAGCTACTCTCCATTATACCTGCACCTCAACTCCCCCCAGTGTGCTTGGCAAGAGTCAGTTATGTTTGCCTTTCAACCAATTTTAACCAGTAGTATTTAATTTTTTAATTATATAATTTAAGTAAATGGTATTAGCTGATAAAATATTGAGAACACAAACTGGGTGTTTTGAAATGGTATGTTAAAGATGAGTCTCACTTCCGCTGTTCCCCAAATTGTTTATAGAATAGAGATGAGCAATACAATTTAAAAATTGGAGTTTTTTAAAAAAGACGGATTCTGATCTCTTATGGCTTCACAAGAGGCTTAAATTCTGGTTCCATTAAAGATATCAAAGCATTAAAGCATAAAGGATGCATTATGGATGTTTTGTACAAAAATACAACTCCATTTGGCAGACTTATTTTTAAAAAGGGGGTTTTGGATCATCATCAAAGATTGGAAAATGAATATGCATGTGTATGCTTTAAGTGAATACAAAATGTTCAATGTATGTATAACTTTAAATTATTCCACTTCTTACCCAGTGTCAATTAACCAGCATTTTATGAGGGCAGATCTGGTCGTTTGTTGTCTCTCAAAGGCTCTGGCCATAAAATAGCCCAGATATCAAATATCCCTTGCCTGAATCATCAGTAAATAATTTTCCCCTCTAGATCTCTGCTGATTTTCCTGGGCTAAACTCTGGCTTCCCTGATTTACAACAGTCTCCACTTTACTTCCTGCTGAACAGACTTCTATCCAGCTTGCCTTGCTATCCTCTCTTAGCAGCCTCTGTGACACCAGGATTCCATTGCAATTGGTGACACATATCAAGATCAAACCTTTGAACTCTGCCTCACACTGCCTAATGAAAGTAGTAAGAAATCGAGTACAACTGAGCTTTTTGGGTATTTTTTTTCCTTTCCTAGGTATGAAGAGGGCAATTACCAAGATAGCACCAGGTGCAAGCAAACCCTCATCCAAGAGGCTGCTGCCTGCTGCCGGTTGATGGTGCATCCTTGGAATAATTAATACAGGCAATTTGATCACAGATGCATTTCTCTTGTTAATCATCAGGTCATTAGCCTTAATACGACCAATCTGTGATTAGATTCACTGTATCTCAAACCAATGAAACGGAGCAGGGAAGAAATCAAATTTCAAGTACAAGTTTCATTTATCTCTAGCCTTCATCTTATGCTACAAAGCTTAAATTGAATAGTTTGGAGGTTACAGATGTGGTATTCCCTGCTTAAGTGAATAAAGTTACAGCAGAATGACACCAAAGGGGGGCATGTTGAAGAATAAAAAGGACTTATTTAGTGATATGCCTTTATTCTTGGGACATCCAACCAGGGTTTGCTGGATTGCCCAGGATTCAACCAATTTCTTTTAATCATTAGTGGCTTCCAGCAGGGATGTAGATTCTGGGTAGAAATTAGCACTCTTATTTTGGTGGTAAAGGAGGCAGATCTGTCCCTGTATGTCAAGGATTGCTTTGAGCCCCAAAGTAAATCAGATACCCCAATGATTCCGTCTTTGCGTGAAGTTTGTGTCTCTTTGAAGTTGAGGATTCTTTGTACAGTGGTCCCAACCTCAGGTGCACATTACTATCACCATAGGTGATGAACCTTGAAAACATTAGGCTAATTGAAAAAGGACCACTTATTAAGTGATTCCACTTATATAAAATGCCTAGAATAAAATCCATACAGACAAAAAGCATATAGTGGTTTCTAGGGCCTGGAAGAGGGAGAATGGGGAGTGACTGCTGATGGTTTTGAGTAGCGAGTTTCTTTTTAAAGTAATGAATATGTTTTGGGTTTAGATGGTGGTGATGGTTGGTTAACTTTGTGAATATTCTTAAAAAAAAAACAACAAAACCTACTTTAATGGTACATTTTAAAATGGTGAATTTTATTGTATGTAAATTGTCTCAATAAAGAACAAAGAAAATTAAAATTTAAAAAGTACCTTGAGGTTCAGGCTGCACCCAGACCAATTACATCAGAATATCTGGGGAAGACCTGGGACATACAGCCAGAGCACAGAGGTCCTAGCTTTTGCTATAACATTGACTCGATATATCACGTGAGAATGCAACGAAATCATACAAGGTGAGGAGTGGAAGAATTTTGTGACCCTTATGTTCATGCCCTAATTTGGCAATACCCTCTTTAAAACTTAGCTGCAGAGAGTGTCAGGGCACCTTCAATACAAAAACAAAGGCCAGTTCAAAATCAAGCCGTTACTCTTCATGCACCATCATGGCCATCTGGCCCGTGCCTTCTCATCAACCTGGTATCATTTGTGTAATTTGCTTGTTTTCTTCTTCATCTGTAAGTCAAAAGTTTTATCTGAATCATTGGACTCTCTATCATCAACTCTTTTACCAGCAGTTTGGGTAACTCTTGACTGAAATGGCAATAGTACTACTAAACTATTCCTATCAGTAGATATAGCTGTGTTCTCTATTTTGAAATAGCTTAAACTATCATACTCAACCCTTTTTGGATAATTTGATAATTACTTATATGACTTCCTCAGAAATGTCGTCAAAATTTGACCTCATACAATCTATCTTAGGATCTTAATATGTACATGGAAAAATGGTGTGCCCTCTTGGCACCTTGGAGAGTCACAGATAATAGGTTGACCCTTGTAAAATACTTTGAAATGTCTAATAATGCAAGTATTATTAAACAAATACAAATGATTGCTTTCACACTTATTTTGACCTAAATCTGCTATACAGAGGAAATATTAATGCATTGAAAAATATATTGAAGAGGGTTGATTAAAGTGAACAGATTTATAATTTTGAAAGGATAAAGTTGAAGAAAAATATGAATTTAAATATTCTTTAAATTAATGAAGATAATAGAAATAGGGAAGGACAGGCTCCTTTTGATACCTCCTAGAGGCAAAGTTTAACCCCTAAAAGGGTTGATAGTACAGTTTTATGCTACAGGGACTAGACTAATAAAAAAATATATTTTTAAAACAAATGTATGATTATGTATTTCATGAATATATCTATTCACAGCACCATCTCTATATAAGCCATTTTTTTACATTTATTGATAACTCTTTTGGCTTTTGACTATTCCTGTCCATTCAACATACATTTTTAACCATTTCTGCATGATGCTGGGAGAAGGGCAGGAAAGCATAGAGACAATCCATTGCATATTATAATTTTTTGCACAACCTTTAGCAACATTTCAGTTGGCAGGATTGCAAGTAATTAAGACAATTCCTCACCATTGGTTTTGCCAACATTGGATCTGAGATGGCATGCTTTTTATATTTGTTCGTTTAAAATGAAAACTCGTTATCAGTATTGGAAAATATTTATGGATTAGATTTTCACAACATTCCATTTAAGCCAAGAAGTCCTTTTATATCAATTGTTCTATCCTCCCATGTGCCAAGTCTACTCTGGAAAGGCCTCTTTTTGTTACAACATGGAGAAAGCACTAACTTACTATAGGAACTGGAGATCAAGGCCCTAAAATTGCACTGGGAAAATCAGTTAAAAGACTATGTGTACCTTGGTAAGACTTAAAATATAAAACAAAGGAAAATGAAAGTCTATAATGTATTCAGCTTCAAGGTAGTAAGGGATGGCTCAAAAACTAAAGAGTCATCAAGTCTTTATAACATGAAATCTGTGAGGGATTCTGCATTGTGAATAAATAAGAATGTGATTCAGAAGAGAGATCATGCAAATTTTTATCATTTATCTAGCTTCTTTTGGAAGTTGATGCATTTTAGAAATTGTATATACTATATTTTTAAACATGTCATACCATTATTATTGTTTTTTATCCTCACTCTTCTCTATGATACTTTTTTCTTATGACCTTAGAAATTTGGGGAACATAAAACCTGTATTTTGGAAAGGAATCCTGGTCACCATATGTGTAACCCTTTCAAGTCTTAAATGAGTAGAATTCCCTTTAAAAAATAAGGAAAGCACAGTGTTTGTGCTCAGCCTAGACTATTATAATGCAAGGCTCTCTAGTATCATTCTTGTGAGTATGTCACTAACTTTTAGGTGACACTGAGATGGTTCATTCTTCCACAAAATACCTTTCCCTTATAGTCATTGATTCTTAGAATCCTTTTACCATAAGTCAATATTGTAGTAAAGATACCACTTTTGGGAGAGGGAGCCCAGTTATTTAAATTTATATTTTAATGATATACAGTGACTTCCAGATAAACATGGCAAATTCTCAACGTGTATCTATTTTCTCTTCCTTTCAAAACATATCAAAATGACACTCAATGATTAAATATGGTATATTCACAAGGACAAAGAGCAGAACAACAGATGAGAGAATGCAACACAGTTTTGAAAGAAACAAAGTGATAGATGAATGGGACTGATTTTGTCATTTGGAGGAAACTACAACCTAGGTATCTGCAGACATAAGTAACAATGAAACATAATGTGATTTATCCTGTAGATGCCTGGAAAGTGGAGGTGTGAAGTACTAGAGAAAAACAGGATATAAAATTATAAAGAAAAACCAGGGATGATAAACACAAAATGCAGGATAAACATTCACTTTGGGTAGAAGAAATTTGTTTTCAGGGAGAGATATATAGGAGACTTTAATAATCCAGTACTATTTTATTTTTTAAGCTGGGAGATGGCCTGTATTATTCCTTATACATTATAAATGTGATATATATTAATTTGTATATTTTTAAAACTATGAATATGATTTTTAAAATTAACTGCAAGGGGCTAAAGCTTGAGATTAAATATAGAGGAATTGCTGAATATTTATGCAGAAGTATAAAGCATTGGGAGGAACCGGATAGGTGACTGCTGATTTTTGGTGTAAGCCTTGTCCTGAAATTTAATTTTTTAAATCTTGTCTATGGATTATTAAAAAAAAAACAACTTACAATTTCTGAGATGATTCCTTCATCATGTATATCTAAGTAAGCAGCAGATATTTATTTTTCCCTTCTTCTTTTGTTATTTTATGTTTTCTTACTCTATTATTTATTCTTCCAAACTCTAGTAATGCTCTTTTCTAGGATGACTTAGAATGCAGATCAATTGAGGGTAGAGATTCTGTGAGATTTTTTTTTTTTATTTTCTAGTCAACCAAAAATGTAATCTTTAAACGGTCTCTCCACTGTGGAGACAGTTTTCAGGTTATGAAATCCCAAGCCAGCATGCATTTCTGCTCCCGCTGCAGATCCTTCATTCAGAGAGTTTTCTACTGTCCTCGAGTCAAATGGGATGGATTGCCACTGTGATGGATATTTTCTCCTCACCTAATCACACAAACCTTTTGGTGCAGGAGGATGTGTGGGTCATACAGTTCTTTTTTGGCTTGGAAGCCCTGGTCTCTGTTGCTGGGCATCTAATTAGAGCTCCTGGTTGTGATTATTGCTGCAGCAATCTCTATTTTAATTTCTCCCCAGCTGTGAGACTGGCTGAAGCACAGATGGGAAGTAGCGCTGTGGGAAATCAGAATTGAAAAGTGAGTTGAAAAACCAATGAAGCTTTAACAAGAGCAGAGTTGCTCAGAGAGCTCTACACGCCCAGGGTGGGCAGGATTCTCTGACTTTTTCATTTCCTTTCCTATACTTTTGGGTTAACCTTGTGTCTTAGGGTGTAAAGGGGGAGAAAAGTGGGTGGCTGGAGGGTAACTTGGGAAATGGGTCCTGCTAGCAAGACAGCAGTGCCCCCAACTGAAACCTTGTTTCCTGTGATTAAGGTGAACATGTAATTTATCATCAAAACTGGACACTTTTCAGACTGTAAAGATGTATTAATAAATAGGTATAAACCAGGACTCCTCAGGCCGACTGAGATATCCTTTGGTTTATATTCTGTTGGTATATTGCCTAGAATACATGCCAGTTTCTGAACTTGTATTCATTTCTTGGCTTCCATTCTTATCCTTCCATCTCAGATGCCCCATTCATTGACTGATCATTCAATTACAAGTCTCCTATTTGACATGACTCAAGGACCTGCCACACTGGTGCTTTACCCTGAACATCAAACACTCTCATGCTGCAGCAGACTTCACACTGTTACTAAAGAAGACCAACTATCGGAGATCTGACCCTGGGAGTAAACTGGTGACAACCAAATCTCCCACTCTGTTACTAAATAAACCTTGCTAATGCCTTTGAAATTTGAACCACGTCAGGTTATTTTATTGTTTAAGAAAATTATTCCCGACTCTTGTTTAGCATCTCTCATTATACTTTAAGGTGTCAAAAATGTCTCGAAATACTCTGCATAAGATTAAATGTGATTCACTTCAAGTTATAACATATTTTATGTGCCATATTTAGGACAATAGAAGGTATGATATATCACAGAGACAGAAATAAATCCATTGAAAACTGCATTCTACAAGGAGTTCTGTTATCTTTGTTTATTTGTATATAATCTAATTCATATAGATACAGATGTAGATAAAAATATCTATAAACAATACCTGGCCAAGTTATTTCATTCAGATCTTTAGGCATATATGATAAAAGCATACCCTCTAGGGTAAGAACTACATATATTTTATTATGCTGTCAACTTCAGCATATTTTATATATAGTTTCTATGAATATTGAACAGTGGTATTCCGTTTCAACTCGCAGTTCCTCCACAGTTCTCTGTCCTCATGCAATCTGGGCTGCACTTTATCCACATGATGCCCACCCTTTTTCCTGTGTCTAACCCTTTTGCCTGCCCCATGCTTTCTTTGCTGGAATAGCAGCCATGTTGCTGAAGCCTGGTCACTTTCTCTATCCAGAAAACCTTCATATTTATATCACTACCCTTTAAAGTTCCTTTTAAGTGCAGTCTTTATCAAGTGATTTCTAAGGAGGTTTGCTTCCTCTAATGTGCCCTGCAAAATCAGACCCATGAAATGGCACAGGAAGTAGCAAAGGTTAATACAGGAAATCTAAAACAAACCACTGGAGAAACCCAATTGCATTTTCTTAAATGTGTTCAGTCATGGGCAATGAAAGAGTCACTCATTGAATTGTAAAGAATCAGCCAGTCAGAACATTCACAGACAATTTGACCTGGACTCCACAATGAAATAATCCAGCTGTCAACCTTGTTTTTGAGACAAAGGAATTCACTTGACAATCATGTAAGCCTTCCCTCGAAACAGAACCACTAGCCATTCACCATTTATGGATCTCAATTCCCAACTGACTTGTCTTTTTTATTTTTATTTTTTTAAAAGATAGATTACATAAATGTTACACAAAAATATAGGGATTCCCATAGGCCCCACTCCCCACATCTCCCACACCCTCCCACATAAACATCCTTCATTAGTGTGGCACATTCACTGCAATTGATAAATGCATCCTGGGGCTTTGCCATTAATCATGGACCATAGTTCACATTGTAGACCACACTCTCTTCCACACAGTTCTGCATGTTATGTGATGATATAAAATGGCCTATATCTATCATTGCAGTGTCACTCAGGACAATTTTCAAGTCCTGAAAAAGCCACTGTATTACAACTGCTTTTCCCTCTCTCTGCCCCCAGAGCCTCAAGTGGCCACTGGCTGCACATAATTGTTGTAATTTCTTCCAGTGCTAGAATCACAATATGTCTATAGTAGAATACCAGTAAGTCCACTCTAGTCCATAGTTCTTTCCCCAATCCTGAGAATTCTGAGATGGTGATGTCCACTCCACCTCTAATTGAGAGGGGCCTGCTATCTCATGGGGAAGATGGATAGGACTATCTTGCTTGCAGTTGAAGATTCTCTCTGTTCCTTGGGATGTTCGTTGTCCATTATCTCCTCGTTAGTTATCCGGGGTAAGTCCAATGAGTTGTAGAGTAGGTGTTGCAGCTCCACGGAGGACCTTATGTTGAGTGAATCAAGCCAGGCATTGAAGGATGAACAGTATTTGCTAATACTCTTTTGTGCTTCTGTAGGGTCAGTTCACCCATATCCACATGTCTAAATTCTTCCTGGAGTCAAAGACTTAACACAAATCTAGCTCTTCCATGAATCATCCCCTCACATGCTTAGCTGGAAATCCTGTAGTATCTCCTCAGATTTATAGTCATACTTTTCATATTGAGGCGTGTGAGGAAGACAAGAGAAAGACCCCATCTCTTCTTTAACCTATATCCCTTCTTGATGCAAAAGAATGGCTGCAACCAAGAAGGAAAAGGGAAAAAAAATCTATCTTCCTTTGAGCTTCTAAACTAAGGTCAGGTAATTTAAATCTAATAAAGGTTTTCTGAACTAATATTGACCCTGCCCATTTTTTCTCCTTTATTATCATTGGATCATAACTGACTGATCCCACTTAAATATACATGTCTTCTGGACTTGCAGAACACTATCTAAAACCTTCTGTACCAGGAATGATATGTAGAGATATTAGATCAATATATTTTTATCTTTGGTAATTCCTTTTTCCTAGTTGTTTCACAATTTTCTTCCCAAGAACTAAGGTGGCAAGAGTCAGATTGTAGAGCTTCTTATACTGTTTAGAAAGGATATCTACTTCTATCCCTAAAATAATATCTCCATCAGCAAATAAGAAAAATATTTAGTCTTTAATCACTTGAAATCTTTCTTAATTTCAGGTATAGTATATATGATTAATTAAAGAATTATTCTGTAAACTAGTTTATTAACTGATATGGAACATTAAATTCACAGGCATTTAAAGGAGAGTAGACTCCTTCCTGAACACAAGGATTTTTTAAAAATTGTGTTTAATAGAGTTATAAGAGACTTACCAAAAAAAGAAGAATATATAAAAACATTAAATACATCTATGGGGGGGCAGATGTGGCTCAAATGGTTGGGCATCCGTCTCCCTTATGGAGGGACCTGGGTTCGATCCCCGGGACCTCCTGGTAAAAATTAAAAAAAAAAATAAATAAATACATCTGTGATTTTCAAAGAGTAGTTCCCAGACCAGCTGTGTCAATATCACCTGGAAATTTGTTACAAATTTAAATTCTGGGGTCTACCATTGTGTGTTTCAAGAAATGCTACAGGTATTAAGCATGCCAAAGATTCAGAACAATTGGTCTACATTAGGAGTTTGCTAGGGACTGGATGTTTTTTGTCACGATGCTATGTCTACTTGAAAGCTTATACCCCTTTATACAAAACCACCATATTCTTTTCTAGTATCTACATATCTCAGTTTATTTAATTTTATATTTGAAGAATCTATTTTTATTTTAAAGGATAGTGTGGGATTACACAAAATGTGCATCCAAAGTATTCATAGCACTTAACATTCACCTCTGTATGAGTGTTTAAAAAATAATGAAAAATTAAATAATGAAAAAAAGTAGCAAATTAGGATTTAGTTGCCTCTAACCAATTCTGACCCATTTCTCTAATATTCTTCCTTTCTGTTTTCTCATGTGGAAATTTCAAATGCTCTAATTAGCTAAATCCAGCAAATTAATGCATTGACTCTTTTTTTTTTTTATTATTTTTTTTTTTTACTTTTTGTTGATAAACTGATTGGTATGACTATAGGATTTGCTATGCATAAATCAAATACATACTCTACAAACACAGCCCTTAACAGATATGATAAAATGAATCAGTAAGGAAAACCTGAGAAGGAAATAAATTGTATGCATGTTAGAAAAAGAGTAAAAGATAGAGCTAGTGGTTAAAGAAAGATCATACCTAATAAAAAGTATTTATATTAGTTACCAAATCAAATGTAATCTTATCACTGCCTAATTGAAGTACGTGCGTGTTTATTCTGCCATGGAGAAAAACTCAACAACAAAACCCGTACTGTTTATGTATGTTTCCTGTGTCAAAAACCCCAAGGCAGTTCATACAGTATTAGTGACCAAATTCTCATTCAACCTGTGATGTTCTAACAGAATGAATCTTTGCCAACCTGTGTTTTGCCTCTTTAAAGAGGAGCTCTATGCCTAAATGAGTATTAAAGTGGTATCCCAACATTTTCTCTCCTATAGTGCAAGCAAAGAAGAAAAAACAAAACTAAGCAAAACACCAGGATTTGCTCACTGCCTATGCTTGTTTGTAGAGTGATTTCCTTATGCAGAAAAAGTATTATGGAATAGATCAAGGAGAAGTCTAGTTAACTTAACGTTAAATGGTGAGTGATATAAATGCACCTATCAAATATCTTATAAAATGCAAAGGCTAAAGTTTTCTGATGAAAGGAAATTGCGTTTGAGAAAAAATGCAGAAGGATATCTACCATTTTCAGTAAGGTAGTTAATGATTAGGGAACAATTTGAGAAATCCTATTCTGTAAACAATGAAGCAAAGCACAAAAGCGATTGCTTGAATCTCAGTTAGTATGCAATAATTAAAACAATCACTTTTAGCACTCCTTTAACCATCATAACTGCCATCTCGCCTCTCCAAGATGGCTTAATGGAGAGAAGTAATATAATCTCTCTCCTAGGATGTTTGAAAGGATCGCCTCCAATAAATGGTAAATTTTCTTGGAAATAAGTGTGATCCAATAAATGGACCCTACACACAGTCTTTGAGTATTAGATCTAAAAGGATTTTGGCATTTCAGATACTCAGGGTGAAGCCCCAAAGTGATGGCTTGTTGACAACTGGCCCTGGCAACATAATTTGTTTGGTTTAAAGAACTGAAAACAAAACAAACAAAAACTTTTTCAATCATTTCTCAATCTTAAAGTCAAGAGATACCTTGTGAAAAATTCATTCATCTGCATTCCCCCCACCTGGCCAGTTATCCCTTTTCCACACTGGGTGATCTTTGCCCTGAGGCAGGCATGGTCCAGGGACTGGGATTAGCTGAAAATAAAAGAGACTCAAATCCCTGACCTCAGGAATGCTGCATTGTACTTGGGTTGACAGACAATAAACAAAAATAAACAGCCAAACTCAAGAGCCTGCTAGATGGAATAAGACGGTAGAGAACTGCATCCCAGCAAAGTTTTAATGTTGTATTTTTGTTTTCGTTCACCTCAAGATGTTTCCTAATTTTGCTTCTGTTTTCCTCTTTATCTCATTTTGTTTAAGAATATATTGTTTAATTTCCATGTATTTGTGAATTTTCCATTTCTCCCTTTGTTACTAATTTCTAGCTACATTCTGCTGTGGTAAGAGAATACACATTGTATGACTTAAATATTTTTTAATTTATTGAGATTTGTGACACAACATATAGTCTATCTTGGAGAATGATCCATGCGCATTCGAGAAGAAAGTATGTTCTGTTTTCATTTGGTGCAGTGTTCTATATCTGTCTGTTAGGTCACGTTAGTTAGTGTATTGTAGAAGTCCTATACTTCTTATTGATCTTCTATCCATTTTTGTATTTCTAGATGTTCTATTCATTACTAAGAGTGGTGTGTTAAAATCTCTTACTATTAATGTAGAACCGTCAATTTCTCCCTTCAAATCTGTTGGTGGTTGCTTCATATATTTTGGGACTTTGCTATTAGGAGCATATATATTTATAATTGTTACATCTTCCTGTTGAATTGTTCCCTTTATCAGTATATAATGACTATCTTTGTCTCTGATAACTCTTTTTGACTTAAAGTCTATTTTATCCAATATTTGTATATTCATACTAACTCTCTTTTGGTTATTACTTCCATAGGTATATTTCTTTCCCATCCTTTCACTCTCAACTTACTTGTATCATTGATTTTAGTGTGAGTCTCTTGCAGACAGCTTTTAGTTGAGTGATCCTTTTTTATCCATTCCTCCAATCCCTGCCTTTTGACTGGAGAGTTTTTTCCATTTACGCTTAAAGTGACTATTGATAACTTAGGACTTTGTCTGCCGTTTTGTTATTTAGTCTTTGTAAGTCTTATACCTTTTTGTCCCTCACTTCCATTAATGCCCACTTTATATTGATTTGCTTTTTTTGTCTTGTACCATATTGAGTGCCTTCTCATTTCTATCTGGATGTATTTTTCATCTGTTTCCCTTGTGGTTACCTGGGGTTAAAATTTAACATCCTCAATATATAACAATCATATTTGTTTTTATCCCAACTTAATTTCAAAAGCATGCATACATACTTTTCTTATACCCCTCTGACTCTCCACCATTTTATTTTGTGCTTGTGACCACTTGTATCTTTGTACATTGTATATCCCCAAACATTGATTTATCATTCCTTTTAATACTTTTGCATTTTAGCACCTGTAGAAAGTAAGAAGTAGATTTACACACCAAGCAATACAATACAATACAATACAATACAATACAATACAATACAATACAATACAATACAATA
>JAKSZT010054215.1:36440095-36453886 GCA_026826555.1 Tolypeutes matacus
TACAATACAATACAATACAATACAATACAATACAATACAATACAATAATACTGGCATTTATAATTTCCCAAACGGTTACCTTTACCATAGGTCTTTCTTTATGCTGCTTTGAACCACTGTCTAGTGTCATTTCCTTTCTGTCTGAAGAACTTCCTTTAGCATTGCTTGTAGTGCAGGTTTAGTGGTGATGAACTCCCTCAGCTTTTGTTTATTTGACAATGTCTTGATCTCTCCCTCATTTTTTAAATAGTCTCACCGGATATTAAATTCTTGGCTGGCAGGTGTTTCATTTCAGCGCTATAAGTATTTTGACTCGCTGCATTCTTGCCTCTGTGGTTTCTGATGAGAAATCAGTGCTTATTCTATTGGGACTCCCTTGTACATAACAAGTTGCTTTTCTTTTGACGCTTTCAGAACTCTCCTTGTTCTTTGCATTTGATAGTGTAATAAAAAAATCACAGTGTATATTTTTCTTCATGTTTATCCTGTTTGGTGTTCTCTGAGCATCTCAGTTGTGCATATTCATGTCTTTTACTTAATTTGAAAATTTCTCTGTCATTATTTCTTTGACTATTCCTTCTGCCCCTTTCTCTCTTTCTTCTTCTGGGTCTCCCATAAGACATATATTGGTGTGCTTGATTGTGTCCCATAGCTGTCTTAGGCTATTTTCACTTTCAACATTTCTTTTTCCTTTCTGCTCCACAGCCTGACTCATTTCAAGTGCCTAGTCTTCAAGTTCACTGATTCTTCTGTTAGATCCAGTATGCTCTTGAAACCCTCCTGGACATTTTTTCATTTCAATTATTGTGGTCTTCAACTCCAGTAGTTTTGTTTGCTTCCTTTTTAAAATTTCTATCTCTTTACTTTGGCTCTCATATTATTCTTTCATTGCTTTCCTGATATTCTTCTGTTCTTTGTACATTCCTTCATTTCCTTGGAAACTTTTAAGATCATTTTTTTAAAGGCTTGGTTCGTTATGTCCACATTCTTGTATTTTTATCTACTTCTTTTGGATGGGCTATTTACTGTTTCTTTGTCTTTTACTCTTTTTTTTCACATTGTGCATTTTAATGTATTAAATTGTTAACCCTTAGATGTATTCCCTGAGTTGTTTGTTTCTTGGTTTTGTAATCAGCTATTGATAAAACAGATTTCTCTTTTTTTTTATTGAAGTATATCATTCATACATGAATATACATAAACAATAATTGTTTAGTAAATGCTGTGAACTTACAAAACTAACATGAATCTCATCATAGACGGTTCCCATACATCACCCCCCATCAACACCTTGCATTATTGTAAAATATTTATTACAAACTGTGAAAGAGAATTATCAAAATATTACTATTAACTATAGCCCATATATTACATTTAGTGTATTTTCCCCCAACCTACCCTATATTTAACACCTTGTCTTAGTATTATACACTTATTATAGCTCATGAGAGAACATTCCCATATTTGTTCTAACTATAGTCCATTGTCTATCACAGGATTCACTGTGTTATATAGTCCTGTGCTTTGTACAATCCATTCAAAGTGTACACTCAGTGGCTCTCATTTTCATCAAAAAGTTGGGCTGTCATCACCTCAGTAAATTTTAGAGCATTTTCTCCATTTACTGCAAAAGGAAAAATTCAATATCCTCTTAACCCCCTATTATTGTCCCTTAGAATTGATATATCTTCTTTGCTACTGTTGCAAAAATATTACAATATTACTGTTAAGTATCATCTATAAGTTATATTAGTTGTAATTTTCCCATGTATCACCATATTCTTAACCCTTTGTAAAAGAAGAACATTCTTATATTTATTCTATTAATCACATTCGTCATCTACCACCGAAATCACTGTTATACATTCCCTACATTATTCTCTAGCTCCCTTTCAATTGACATTTATGTCTACAGACTACCCCTCTCATTCACAATCACATTTATAAATCTGCAGTGTTGTTATACTCACTATAACGTGTTACCATCAACTCTATTCATTTCCACACTTCTGCAAAAAATCTTATTAAAAATTCTACATATATTAAGCATTGCCCATTCTCAATCCGCATTCTATTTCTTAGTAACCTCTAGAGTTTACCTCTGTGACTTTACTCATCATATTTAGTTCATTTTTGTGAGATCATAAAATATTTGTCCTTTTGTGTCTCACTTATTTCACTCAACATAATATCCTCCAGGTTTATCCATGTTGTCATATGCATCCTGATTTCATTTCTTCTTACAGTGGAATAGTATCCCATTGTATGTATATACCACATTTTATCCATTCATCAGTTGATGGACACTTGGGTTGGTTCCATATTTTAGCAATTGTGAATAATGCTGCTATGAATATTGGTATGCAAATGTCAGCTTGCATCCTTGCTTTCAGTTTTTCTGAATATATTCCTAGTAACAGGATTGCTGGATCATACAGCAGTTCTCTATATTCAATTTCTTGAGGTACTGCCAAACTGTCTTCCACAGAGGCTGCACCATTCCATATTCCCACCAACTGTGAAGGAGTGTTACTGTTTCTCCACATCCTCTCCAGGACTTGTAGTTTTCTGGTTTTTTGTTTGTTTGTTTGTTGTTGTTGTTTCTTTGTTTGTTTTTAAATGACCATTCTTTAAGGAGTGAAATGGTATCTGTTGATAAAACAGATATTTTCTTGAGTTTCAGCCCTCCTATCAAGAAAGTCTTCCCAAGGTGAAGGCAGTGTGCAGGAATTTCCCTGTCTTTTTGGACCTATGTCTTTTCCTGGCCTTTTGCTTTTGAGTTGTTTTGGAGTTCCCATTTACAGGAGTTTGTTTGTCCCTTCTGTTTCCCAGGAGACAGATCTCCCTCTCCAGGGTTTTTGAAGCCAACAAGCCTTCATCACAAACTTTCTGCTTCTATAGTTTTTAATATTCCTTTTGTTGTCTCACTCTGTTTTTCCTGGAGGGCAAATTCTGGGAGGAGAATCATCCTTGAGAGGGCTTTCTCAAGTCAGTGTTTTCCAGCCAAAACAGGGTTTTGTATGGAAACTAATGGCTGTTGCTCTAAGAGTCAGAAAACTTACCAGCTTATTGCTGTGGAAAGTGTACCAGAATTAGCTAAGGCATGGTTAAATTCAAATCTTCAGCCCACCACCCACAAACTGCATGCATTTGGTCAAAATACTGAATGTTCCTAAGCTTTACGTTCCTAGTATGTAAAGTGGAGTCCTTGATACTCACCTGTCAATATGGTTGTCTTAAAGAAATAAAGTTTATTAAATTAATAGACATTGTATGAAGTGTGCTTTTTCATTTACTTTTCAAATAGCTGTGGGGAAACTAGTAAGTGCCCAGCTGTTGGCTGGCACTGTTGTTACTCTCATTGATAAGATACAGCGCCTGACCTGTCAGCCCTTGGGTGGTGGAATATGTAAACAAAGATAATGAAATGCTTGGATGAGGAGAGGGTGCTCACATAAATAGGATATATAAATATCATATGTTTTGAGACTTTAGAAATCAAAGCATTTCTATTCTGAATAGAAGCCTGAGAAGATGTGATCTGCAACATTTAAATGGAAGCTTGAGGAATGAAAACAGAATTTAAGGTGAGGGCCACTGTATAAGCAAATGCATGGGGGCATTAAAATGTATCTCTCCTGGGCCATTGTTATTCAGTTTTGGTTACATTAACTTACACAAAGGCATTAAAACACCAGTGTTGACTTCTTCTCAGAATGTTAATCTATATGATTTATAACTATAAAGACCTTCATTCAGGTAGACAAACAATAGGGAAACGGTCAGATTAATGCAAATTGCTATGGACTTGCATGAAATCCTCTCAAGCAAATCCTTTTGGCTGTAGTCATTATTTTCAAACTATTGTACTTATGAAAATAAAAAGAAAACATGGAAATACTTTTATTTTGGTTTTATGATGTAGCAAGAGCTATCAAAGGTTATATTATTTTCCATTATCATGTTGGAAGGGAGCACTGTTTGTAACTAGACATGCTGTTCAGATTTTAGAAATGAATAGTAATGCTACTTCTCTAGAGTTTGTAAGTAACTATTTTATAAAGGCGTTTTTACTTTTAATAGTTAACAAACATTTGGAATCAATATGAAATAAAACAAAAATTTTGACCTGAAAAGAGTTATTTCCTTTTAGTAATAATACCATTTGAAGCATTAGTAAATTAGTAATAATACCATTTGTAAATTAGTAATAATACCATTTGAAGCATGTATAGGATAAGTAAAATTTCTTGCAGAAGAAATTATCCAAGGCTTTAGTCTCATTTGTAACTCTGTCAGCCTAACAATAGGTGATTAAAAGGGGCAAGTCCAAATTGCTAATTCCACATCCCATTTCTGAGCATTTATGACAAATAGAGCTATTATTTCTATCTTATACTAAGCAGAAGAAACAGACCTAATAGAACAAGCAATATTAATAATAGGTAAAGTGTAGTGGGCCATGTGTCCCAGGTACTCTTGGTTTGTTTACATGGGGAAGTCTTCTCAGTGCTTTAGAAGTATTAACTCACCTGGTCCTCACAAAGACCTTATGAGTTAGCTTCTGTTATTAACACCATTTCACAGTTAAGAGTGCCTGGAAGCTATAAAGAGGCAGAGGCAGAGGCAGAGGCAGAATTCACACCCTGGAGTTCAGCTACAGAGCCGCAGGCTCAGTCTTCCCTCTCTGGCTGCTTGTTTGTAATTCTATGACAGTCTTCAGACTTCCAAACCATCTGATTTCTTATGCCCTGAATGTCAATATTATAGATATTTTCTATTACGTTAGTTGTTTTACTTAATCTCTTCTCAATAAATTAGAAGTACACTATCATATGTGTTACTAATAATCTTTAATCCGTGTGTGTTAGCATTCTGTTGATTTTATAGCCTAAATATGAATAGAACATTTTCCATATTTGGGCCGTTATTCATTTACTAATACTAAAGTCTAACACTGCCATAGGCAGTTGGCTATTTGTGGAAACAAAATCATCTCTTAAAGTGTGTTTTAAAGTTGAGACTTGGTTATCCTTGTTTTCTCTTACTTCAGTTGCTTTGAAGTAGAGCATTTTTTACGAGAGGGGAAGAAATGAATTGCAAACTTTGAAAATGACCCTCAAGTGGTGTTAATCTCTACTGACATTTGACAACTGAGAAATACTTTATGATGTCATTTCCTCATCCAGGATAGAAATCTCACGAAATAGATTAGTTCAAACCTGTACAGTCTCAAGGCAGACCTGTCTGGGACTGGCATTTCTCCTGTTGGGTACTCTGTATGGGCTGCTTAAAAGCCCCTTGTCTTCATTTGCAACCATCTATTGAACCAAGTGAACATGGTTGCATTTTTGCCTTTTTCTTTCACATATTTCGTCTGTTAAATACTTGACCCATTGGAATATTTTGGACACTTATGTTTCAACACTCTTCCATTTAATCTACTCTAGCAGGTGCTGAAACTCCTTAAGACAACGATTTTCCACAGGCATTGGTATCTTCAGTCAGAAGCAGAAAACTTTGCCTCTCAAATAACCAGGGCCAGGTCCTTGCCTCATTTATCCCATTACCTCCCCAAACACATAGGCACTATTACAATTTCCTGAATTCTTTAACTGTTAGGCTAGGTTTGCTTTTATTTTGCCCCAGTGCATTTTATTCTCTGTTGTTTCAAGTTTGTGTTAACTCCCTGGACTATTCCACCCATGTCTTACTGTCTTTTCCAGACAATCTGATTTGACTAGATTGGATCCAACCCTGAGATACATAGAAGAGGGAGCTTTGTGGTTAGTTGACAGCTAAACCAGCTTTGCAAATGGATTTGACATTCCTGGAGCACATCTCCTACTTACATTTTTTGTTCTCTCTTACTCCATACTTGCCACCGTTTATCATCAGAGTGAGGTTCTTACTATCTCCTTCATCAGCTTTTCTAATATACCTCTGAGGTTCACATAGCATAAAGTATAATTTTAGAATTGCTCTGATAGGAGAGTATTCTCCACATGAATACTGCATGTCAAAGCAGATTCATTTTCATGGACTTTTGCAAACAATAATGGTGACCAAATTATTAAGTAATAAAAACTGAAATTAGGGTTTGTTTAGATCTATTGGTGAGTTCCATGAAGGATTTTAAAAAAAGAGATAGGAGGCAGGAGGCATATGGCTAATGTTTCTCAGTGCCAAATCCTTTTAGGACCAAGCCCAATACAAAGTATTTTTCATGCAATATCTCATTTAATCTCCATGTTAGTGATATTAGAGAGGCATTGTTCTCCCATATTCTAAATGAGGAAATAGATGCTCCAAGAAGTGAAGAAACTTGCCCGGGGGGCGGATGTGGCTCAGATGGTTGGGCGTCTGTCTGCCATATGGAGGGACCTGGGTTTGATCCCCGGGACCTCCCGGTAAAATAAATAATATATATAGAAGGTGCATGAGCTGCCAGGCTCAGGGAGCCATGAAGCAAGATGATGACGTAACAGGAGAGAGATGCAGGGGAGAGGCAAAACAAGGTGTTCCAAAAGCTCCAGAAACTTGGAACCGAGGTGGCACAGGTGGCAGAACACATCTCTCCTACCTCGGAGGTCTCCAGGATCGAATCCTGGTGAAGACTGGAGGAGGAGGATGAGAAGAGATGGCAGGAAACAGACACAGAGAATTGCCCAGCGAATGGACACAAAAGAGCAAATGGGGAAGGGGGTGTTTAAAATGGATAAAGTAAATAAATAAATCTTTAAAAAAGAAACTTGCCCAGGGGACCGAAGTCTTTTCTGTGGAGCTCTCAAGTCCATAGTCTCTTCACTGTATCACATGTACTCTGACCTTGAGGTGTAATTGGAGTGACAAGACTGTCATATGTAATATAGGAATATACACTTAATTGTTAAATTGGTGTTTCATTTATGACAGTTCATAAAATACGGAGATCATGGAATGGTGAAGGAGTCAGAAACAGTCCCTAGGAGGTGAGGAAAATTTATAATATCTCTGATTCTTCACTTCAGTAGTTTAAAATGTCTGAGAATGGCCCACACTTATCAGTTCCCTGAATAAATGAAACCTTACTTTGCCTTTCTCTGCTGTTCAAATACATTAATAGAACCTCCCTAGAAGTATTACTTCATGTGAATGGAAGTTCTGGTTCTAGTTTTGTTATGACACAAACTTGTTGAGAAATGGAAGCCTATATGTGTCATGGCAATTTCCAGTTAAATAAAAATATATATGATACCATGAATCAGAAAAAAAAATTCCTTTATTTAGTTAGTTATTCCACATAAATGTATAATCTGCCTCATCTTATATATCAGATACTATTGGGTGTAGACTATATAAAGATGAACACATTAGACAAGTTCCCTGCCCTTGTTGCCTTGGAACCAGCCAGGGTACCATAGATAATTACAATCACACCATGTAACAGGCTCTTTGATAGGTTAGTCCAGAGCATCATGGCATCTGACCTGCCCCAAGACATCAGTATATACTGAAATATGAGAGATAAGTGTCAATAGCTCTTTATTGAGTGCCTACTATGCACAAGACAGGGGCTAGAAGGGGCAGGTAGGGAAAAAGGGATATGAGCAGAAGGAACAGCATAATGGGAACTAGAAAGGCAAAGAGAAAGTCATGTCAAATTTCCTCACAAAAGAACCAAAACAAAGAAGTGAATCATTGACACCCTGGTGTTTCTGGTGAAACAGAAAGCTGACATTGGCTTCTAAAAGACCAAAATTTATTTGAAGTCTGATGTTTTCAACTTTCAAATATATGGAAATATATATTTACTCTAGAGTGCTCATTAAGGTGTATGAGAAAGGAACAGGCTTACAGATGTGAGAACTGCATAAAAGGAGGTTCTTCTCTAGGAGTGCTACGAGGGATTCCTTCAGCATGTTTCCCACCTGACCAGGTTCCTCATTCATTCATCCCTTGCCCTGACCAACTGAACTGTGAATTCAGAATTACTTCTGTGTGCTCTGTTCCTTCTCTTGAGACCCCAGGATCCCCAACTTGATCTTCCACATTCTTTGAGCTGGGGCTAGGGAGGAGGTGGGGGAAGGAGAGAAGGCAAAAGCCTAGCTGCTAGCCTGTGGGAAAAGGGTGTCACTTGTCTAAGCTCTTTCTTTATCTTTGTTTATTTTCTTTACCTTGATCACTGCCCTATGGGCCACTCTTCCTCTTTTTATTTTTTAGGGCAATGAGTTTGGAGATACCCAAGATTTCAGTAGGAAGTTATATCATCTCTAATCATCATTTTTCTCCTTTTTCCTTTAATCTTCCAGAATGTTCCAGGCACTTTTGGCATCAATTTTGTTTTCCAATGGTGTTATAAATATTAAAATAGAATAATTCTGAGCTTTCAGTTGCATTTTGTGGGACAAGGGAAAAAATGGTCCCTCATCTTGAAGTGGAAACTTCCAGTTTTAAAATGTTGCTGCAATGATATGCTTTCAGAAAATTATTGCTTGAGATTTTTAACTTATATGAGCATATATGCATATCTATGCTTTTTAATAGACTGCTGCAACTTACTAACAATTCACAAAAGCTGTTATCTCCCCTGTCAAATCCATTTTGAGGCATCTCACAAACAACAGTAACCATGACAGTAGCTAACCTTGATAGTTTTAAAACTCAGCTTTCCTTATTATCTTGTCTTTCTCCATTATCCCCATAAATTTCCTGGCTTGAATCTAATACTGTAAAAGCACTTTTTTCACAATATGTATAGTCAATTATGCAATTTTAAAATTATTATATTTTAAATAGCTAAGAGAAAATGATTCTAAATTTACCAAACCAGTATTTATAATATATTTATGTTATTGAGGAACTCATTGAAATGAAAAGTGGAACCAAACACAATTACATTTGTGCAATCAAATTACTTGATAGCGCACAGTTACTGCAGGAGTTAAAATAATTGAGAACAGTGCTTTTTTATATTTTCAAAAATAATTTAAATATATTGGTATATAAGGTTGCAAATTTATTTAAAGAAGAGAAAGAGATATTGATGGAATTAAGAACAGAAATTCTATTGATTTTGCTTGTGGGAGCATATGCTTTAAAAGTATAAATTTTCAACGTCCTTTTCCTCCAAGTTGGTCAAAAGATTGATCTAGATAGATGTACGTTCTATGTCCTCACAAGCCCCTTAGTGTTAGAAGCTTGCTTATTGTCTGTGCTTTACTCTCTATATATTCTCTATAGAGAAAGGATATCAATTTATTTATTTGAAATTATATTCATTCATTCAAACAATAGCCATTTAATGGTAGTTTTCCACATGTCCAAAATCTACTGGGAAATATGAGAGTTAAAAATAGTTTAAGCATAGTTGTTGACCCCAGAATGTTGTAAATCTACTTGGTGACACAAATCGAACTCACCTAAACAATAATAAGATACAGATATAATTAATTACTAATTTTAGAGGTTTATAAGTGATGAAAATACAACAACTATGTGATTATACCAAGTACCACTTATTGTACACTTTGGATAAACTGCATGCTTTATTAATATGTATCAATAAAATTGATTTGTTTAAAAGAAATAGGGTGGGTTGGGGGAAAAATACACCAAATGTAAGATATGGACTATAGTTAGTAGTAATATTTTGGCAATGCTCTTGCATAGTTTGTAACAAATGTATCACAACAATGTAAGGTGGTGGAGGGGTGATGTATGGATCCTGAATGATGTCATCCATGTTTATCTTGTAAGTTCACAACGTTTATTGTACATTTATTGTTCATGTATGAATGATATACCTCAATAAAAATATTTTAAAAAAAGAATATGTAAAAAAGAGAATCATCAGTAAAGACTGGGTTTGTTAGACATAGGTTCATTAAAAATAAAAGAATGTAACTATGAAGAATATGTGAGACTCAGATCATTAAATAGGGAGGAAGGCTTTCTATACAATGTAAAAAACATGGCTGTTTTTTAATTAGCTATGAGAAAATGATGTCATCCCTACTTTTCTGAGCCCTGCTTTCCTCATCTATAAAGTAAAGGGGTTGCATCCAATAACCACTGAAGTCACTGTTAGCTAGAAAGAGTTCAAGTACAAGGAATAATGTTAGTGAAGGCACAATGGTGACAGGAGACAACTTATATGATTAAGCCATGAGAGAAGTGACCCCATTAGAGCAGAGAGTGCATATTCAGGATTAATTGGAGATAAAGCTGGATATGTAGCAGGATATCAGATTGCACAGAGCCTTAAAATCAGGGAGATGAGTAAAGATTTGATGTGAAAGCAAAAGGGTAACCATGGCTCTCTGGAGGGAGAAGAGCTGCATAATGAATGTAGTGCTTAAATAAGATTAGTCTGACACGGGAATGCATGATGGATGGATTGGAATTGAGAGAGCCTGGGGTTAGAGTGGCCAACCAGAAGGTTCTAGCTAAACTGCAGGGTGGGGTCTCTGCAACACTTTATGATCAGGAGCCCTATAATCTCTTCCTGGCAAGACCTCTGATATTAAGGAGGACTTTGGACAAGCACTTAACTCCTCTGGGCATAGCTTTCCTGACTTTTATGATGAGCGAGTTCAATACAACTTCTCAATACAACCCTGAAATTTTAGGATTCTCTGGAAAAAATTTATCACAAATATTATAAAACATGATGATTTGGTTATTAGCTGGAGAGGAACCATAAGCAATTTATTTTTCCATTGAGCCTATAGAAATTTAAATACTCTGTGTGATGGTAAAGTATTTTAGTGCATTTCTTTGATAAGTATGTTTTCATTATATTTTCTTTTTTATTGTAGTATCCTATCATGCACTCTAAATCATTAGCAAATACAACTTCATCATGTGAATTTTCTTATTCATTGTAGTTTTGTGTTGGGATCATGCTTTCAGTATCACATTGTGGATGACTGCAATGCAGTGGATGAAATCCTTTCATAGTACAGTTCTGCTGGATTCTTCTAAGATGTATCCCTGTAGGTTTTATCAGCAGGAAAACAGCTTCCAATATAAGTGACCTCCAGGATAAACAAGCAACCAGCTGTGATTAGAAATATCTTTTAGTGGAATTGTACCACCAGAGGTAGTCATGAAGCTTTGAGTCTTTAACCAAGTACAAGTTAACCAGAAGGGGGAAAGCAAATAGACATCTGTGTGAAAGATATTTTATGCATCCAAAGCCAGTAAAAGTCATCTTTCTTCCCTCCTCAGAATTAGACAAAAGATGAAAGCTAGAGAATAAAATAAGTAACATTAAATTGCTTTTCACTTCAGGTGGATTTAGTGGGATATATATTTACATAAAAGTTAAACTAGATCTGGCCTTACATGTGCAGGAATAAATAAGTTGCTGAAGGCTTTATCCATTTAATTTAAAGACTTGATTGTCTTTCCCTTTTATCTACATTCTCTGGTCTCCAAACTTCACCCGCCTTAAAGTATAAACCATCTGGGGAATGGCAACATACTTAAAAACATGTACCTTAAGGTAAGTAATTAGCCAAATGATAATTTTATACTTGGCTTTTGGTCTGTGATCCAGACACTGTCCCTATTACTTTCGAGAAAATGATGCAAAATTATCTGTATCTCAGGTAGTTTATAGTCTAGTCATGATAATGAGACCAAAGCACATGTAATTATAATAGCAAGAACGAGTTATAGGTGCCAAAAGATGCAGAGTTAAGTACTGAACATGTTTGGCAAGAGGTCACAAAACATTTTTCATAAAATCTTCTTTAAAACAGATGAAGATATTATTAATGGGGCAAAGCTCCAGATCTCAAAAACTAACAAAAATACCAAGTTGGTACAAACATCCCTGTCCCCCAAAACTGATCCAGACTAGTTAACTTTGCGCCCTAATTTCTGCCCCCTTATTCCATCCAAAAGATTTGCTCTCCAAGTGTGCTTTTACCTCTCCTCTATTCAGATTTAATCTTTCACATAAACCATATTTCCAGTTAACTATAGACAATTCCATTTAGATGTCCAGTGTCAATCTAACTAGACAAGTGCAATTCTGTATAGGATAAAATAGTCCTTAAATTATTTATGTGAACAGTCAACTTATTTCTGTCATTACTACTGCTATTTTCCAAGCTCCAGAGCTACAAATACTGGAGCCACATTTAATTCTTCCTTTCCTTGGAGAGGTAGAGTGGTATGAGGTGCCTCTAATTTCCTACTTGGTAGCTTTAGAACTTTGGGCAAATCATTTGGGCTCTCTACGCTTTGATTTTCTCATATCTAATGTGGGAGATAATAAAATAGACTAGAAATAGAGCATGTGCAAAAGCCCAACCTATAACCTAGTTCTCTTGATTGCACCATCAATAGTATTTTCCCATTTCTCATCTCTTATGCCTAAACTATCATCAACTCTTTCTTCTTTGAAATATCTGCCATATTTTTTCTTCTCCCAAGGTCTCTCTCTATGACCTCTCATTCAATCATTTCCTTCTTGTTTCTCCCCTCATGGAGCCTTACTCTGGGATTGCTACAAAAGCTTTCAAGATTTCTCCCTGCCTTTGGCCTTTCTTCCCTTCATAGTCCTACTATTGTCAGAACAATCCTACTTAAACATGGCTATATGTTATTTCCCTGCTGAAAAGTCTCTTGAGTTCTTGGTTTCCTATCCCCTCAAATCTAAAACCTTGTTGTCAAGGCTTTCCATCATCTGACCTGACTCGGCAACAGGAGCCCGCCACCCCTTTACATGAGCCACACTCACACCTCTTTCTAAAATGTTGTTTCCCATCTGCAGTGTTTATCCCAAGTCCCACCCCATCCTCTTCCTTCTAATCACAACCCCACACCTCACCTACCCCATATATCCAACACAGCACAGTTCTAGGTACCTCCCTGGGGCCAGGACATTCTGGAAGTGACTTCACCTCCCAGAGGAAATGCCACTGCCCCTTCCTGTGGGAGATCTGGCCAGGAAGCCTATCTTTGGAGTTCTCCCCATGTGTGTCCTTGGCTGTTGTTTTATGGTTATAGGATTGTAACAAGGCTGGCTTCATAGGCCTCTAACTTGTGCAGTCGCACAGGGTCACAAGCTCAGAAGGGCCTTGTACTTGGCTTAATGCTCTATTGCTCTCTTGAAATTCTTAATGCTTTTTGAAGAAGAGGGCCTACATTTTCACTGTGCACTGAGTCCTGCCAATTATGTAGCTGGTTCTGCATTGTAACCTTAGTGTTCGTTTCAAGTTGTACTGAGAAAAGAGCTTTTCTGGGAGCCATCTGTAAGGGCCAGATTCCATGCACCCCACAATCCCCTGTGCTCAATGCCAACACATAATCAAGGGTATTCCTGTTTTTCTCAAGTGCTAAATTCAAAAGATTTTAACCATCATCCTTAATGTTAATCTACTGTTTCATTGTCTCCAGAATATTTTTTCCTTTAGCTTTTAATTCTTACAGTGGTATCATTGAGAAAGACTATGAAAATATTTGGCTGGACTTATATTTAAAACCACAATCAGAGACAGTCTTAGGAAATCTGCTACTGCAGATCCTGCAGAATTGTCAGAGATGGTATTGCCCTTATCTGAAAAGCATAAGAGAAATTATTTTCAGCCATAGTGCTCAGAGAAGATTTGAGTCACATAAGACATTAGTACATTGGTTTTTTTTTTTTTACTTTTTTTTTTTACTTTTTTTTTTTATTTTTATTATGGGTAAAAATAAAAATTCTCACAATACATACAAATATTTGCAATATGATATATAAATATATATGCATATATGTGTATTTGCTTACAAAAATGTTATTTATATATATATATA
>JAKSZT010054215.1:36458886-36662673 GCA_026826555.1 Tolypeutes matacus
GTTATTTCCTGTTTTCTACTTCCTTTAGGTTTAGTTTGTTGTTGTTTTTCCAATTCCTCCAAGTGTGCAGTTAGGTCTTCAATTTTAGCTCTTTCTTCTTTTTTAATATATGAATTTATGGCTATGAACTTCCCTCTCAGGACTGCTTTCGCTGCATCCCATAGGTTTTGATATGTTGTGTTGTTGTTTTCATTAGTTTCAAGGTAGTTACTGATTTCTTTTGAAATTTCCTCTTTGACCCACTGTTTGTCTAAGAGTGTGTTGTTTAACTTCCATATCCTTGTGCCTAACCTGTTTCTCTGGCCCTTATTGATTTCCAACTTCATTCCGTTGTGGTCAGAGAAATTACTTTGTATAATCTCAATCTTTCTGAATTCATTGAGTGTTGTTTTGGGGCCTAGCATGTGGTCTATTTTGGAGTATGTTCCATGTGCACTGGAGAAGAATGTAAATCCCGCTGTATTTGGGTGTAGTGTTCTGTATATGTCTATTAAGTCCAAATCTTCTAATGTATTGTTGAGTGCCTTCGTTTCTTTATTGATTCTCTGCCTAGATGTTCTGTCTAATGATGATAGTGGTGTGTTGAAGTCCCCTGCTATAATTGTAGAGGAATTTATTTCTCCTCTTAGTTTTTCCAGAGTGTGCCGCACGTATTTTGAGGCACCTCGATTAGGTGCGTAAGTGTTGATGATTGTTCTCTCTTCTTGAGAGATTACTCCTTTTACTAATATGTAGTGTCCATCTTTGTCTCTTACAATAGTTTTGCATTTAAAGTCTATTTTGTCTGATATTAGAATAGCTACTCCTGCTCTTTTTTGGCTATTGTTAGCTTGTAAAATGGTTTTCCAGCCATTCACTTTCAGCCTCCTTGAATCCCTGGGCCGAAGGTGGGTTTCTTGTAGACAGCATATAGATGGATCATATTTTCTTATCCATTCTGCCAATCTGTGTCTTTTGATTGGTGAATTTAATCCATTAACATTCAGTGTTATTACTCGTAACAAATTTCTTACTTCAGTCATTTTTTCTTTGGGTTAATGTATGTCATATGTTGTTTTGTTTCTCTTTTTGAGTTTTCAGTTGTTTTTAAACTCTCCTCCAACTCTCTCTCCTTTGTTTTTTCCTTTCAACTTGTAGAGATTCCTTTAGTATTTTTTGAAGTGCTGGTTTCTTCTTGACATACTCTCTTAATTGCTGTTTATCTGTGAATATTTTGAACTCTTCATCATTTTTGAATGCCAATTTTGCTGGATAGAGAATTCGTGGCTGGAAGTTTTTTTCTTTTAGTGTTTTGACTATGTCATACCACTGTCTTCTTGCCTCCATGGTTTCAGATGAGAAATCAGCACTTAATCTTATTGTGCTTCCCTTGTATGTGATGGTTCTCTTTTCTCTTGCTGCCTTGAGTATTTTCTCTTTGTCTTGAGCATTGGACAATTTGACAAGTATATTTCTTGGAGTTGGCCTTTTGGGATTTATACTATTTGGGGTGCGCTGTGCTTCCTGGATCTGCACATCCATCTATCTCAATAGAGTTGGGTAGTTTTCAGCCATAACTTCCTTCAACACTCCTTCTGTTCCCTTTCCCTTCTCTTCTCCTTCTGGGATGCCCATAATGCGTATGTTTGTGCGTCTTGCATTATCGGTTAATTCCCTGAGACCATACTGGATTTTTTCTATCTTTTTGTCTATCTTTTCTACAATCTCTTTGATTTCAACTGTATTGTCTTCCGTATCACTAATTCTTTCCTCTGCCTGTTCAATTCTGCTGCCATGTGAGTCCAGCGTCTTTTTCATTTCTTGACTTGTGTCTTTGTTCGCCATCATATCCATTACCTTTTTAGGCGTGTTAGCTATTTCTTCAGTATGTTTTCCCAGTGTCTTCTTTATATCCTTAATCTCTTCCTTCTGTTCTTTAAATTGGTCCATGATATTTGTTTGGATAGCTTTGATTAGTTGTTCGATGTACTGCATTGCTTCCTGGTTTTTATTTTGTGCAATGGATTGGTCCATGTTTTCCAGTTTCTCAGAGTCATTTGTATTTTTCTGTTGCCCTCTGGTCATCATATTATCTTGATGGGTTTGTTCAGTTGATTAGCTTTTCTCTGTGCTCTAGAATTTTATTTAGCTGTTGGTTCTGCGTGTGAGTTAAGATTTCTCTTTGGCAGTTTTTCTTCTTATTTTATTTCCTTGCTTCTTTCTATGTTCCCTTGAAGGCAAAAGGTTAGGCCAGAAGAATCAAAAGATGGAAGGAAGGCCGAAGGATAATATAAATATTGATAAAAGTTAGAAGAGGGGCAAAATGAGACTTAATGAGATGAATATTTAACTTGTGTAGGCAGTGTAGAGTACTAGGAAAAAATATGTATTTAACTTGTGTAGGCAGTGTAGAGTACTAGGAAAAAATATGGAGTTCCTACAATGGACTGGGAAAACAAATGGAGGAATATATATATATATATATAGTGATTTAGAAGGCTAGAATTATGAGGAGGGAGAGAAATAGTAGAGAAAGTTCTGAAAGGAAAAAGTTAATACTAATTAAAAAAAAAGAAAAAAGAAGAAAACAAAATAGATGGGATACAAATTGACACCTTTAAGTTGTGGGCCTATAAAAAAATGTTGTCTAAGAGCCACAACAGAAAACAGAAGGCAGAAACATGCAGGAAGGATAAGTGATAGTTTGTAATACAGAATCAATATATACAGCGAGTAGGAAATTACTGAATAAGAAGCCCAGCAAAGAAGCGACCAGCTGGCAGCACCTAGTAAAGAAAAAAATATATAGAAGGAAAAAGGAAGGGGGGAGGAAAACGGGAATAATAGCAATAGACCAGAAAGTAACAGAGAGAAACCAAAGATCCACACAGGCAAGCAGTCAAACAGAGCTAAGGGGGGTCAATGATTCCCCTAGGGTCCACGTGGATACTTCCTGCCTACTTGTGTTTATCAATGAATTTCCCCACAGGGTTCTATATGCAGGTCCTGAAGCAGCTTTTTGCTATTAAACTAAATTAAAAAGAATTTATTTTTCATTTGTTGAGGTGACCTCACTTTTTTTTTTAGCCAAATGTAGGACCCAAAATAATTCCTCCTCTAGACCAACCCCTTTACAGAAGGGACCCTAGCTGGGCCTGTGGAAATTAATCAAGCACGTCCCACTTTCCGGACTCCCCAGATTATCTGAAGCTCTGATGTTAGTCAGTGAGGAGTGCTAAAGATGGCGGATTCCGCCCCTTCTGACCCGAGCTCCAGCGTCAGCGGGCTGCTCAGTAAATCAGTTTGAGTGCAGATTCGCGTCTGCTCTCAGCCTAATGCTGCTTCAGGTCGGCTTATCTGCTCCCCAAAGCTATGGGGCGGTGCAGGCAGCCAGATCTATGTCTAAAAATATAAAATACCCTTCCCTGTCTTCCAACCGAACCCTCCCTTCTTTGGGAAGTGTCCCTTCCTCCTGGCTCCGCAGCGGCCCGGGTCTTATCCCTGGGTGGCTAGGGAAATCAGCTGCGTTTCCGGACCAAAATCCCTCCTCCGGTTCACTGGGTGCTGATTAGCTCGTTTGCTCTGTTCACACAAGGTCCAAGGGGCGCCAGGCAGCCAGATCCCCAGAAAGTAAAACTTTTTCGCCCTGCCCGCGGCTCCAAATGGCCGTTTTATTTATTTTTTCCCTAACCGCGGGGCTCAGCCGCCTGTGCCAACCTCCACCGGCAGCCTCAAAACTCACGAATCTCCACCGTTCGGTCCACGCCGCCGATCCGCGCAGATAGATGTCCCAAGCCTCTCACTCCACGCGTGCACAGCACAGACCCCCGGGCAGGACCCTGTCCACAATCCGCCTTGCTCTGGGAGCTTGCAGTGTGCGCCCTCCTACACTAACGCCATCTTGGCCCCTCGTTCATTGTTTTTATTCATCACAAAAGTGATACAATTACTTGTGGTTCTCTTGTAGCTTTGAGTAGAAGCTCAAATTTGCAGATCAAACTCTGTCTTCTCATTACATCCTGGTTTTGATGTTTCAGTTTCTCTTTGCTCTTTACCATATTTATTTATTCATCATTTTTGGTTAATGAAATGCATTCTTTTAAGCCACCTCAAATGTTGCATGCCTGTCATATACATAGTAAATGCTCAGTAAATATTTGATGAATGATCAAGGCAGAATACAGGCAGTATTCCATGGCATAATTTAGTCCTCAAAATATATGAGATTTGAAAATTGAAAGACAGATGTAACATAACCTTATTATAATAGTGGAGATGGTTATGTTCCCTGAAAACTGTAAAAATAATATAAAATATTTAATTATATTTTGCCTTTTAGATGCAATTTTGGCCATACGTTATCAGCATTTGCAAGATCCATTTCAAAAGAGCATACTTGGAAGCGGCTGTGGCTCAATCAGTGGGGCTCCCGTTTACCATGTGGGAGGCCCCCGGGTTCGGTCCCCGAGGCCTCCTGGTGAGGGCGGGCCCACCTGCACTGCGTGGTTGGCTGACCCGGAGAGCACAAGCAGCAGGGGGGGGATAAATGAATAAATAAATAAAATCTAAAAAAAAAAAAAAAAAAAAAAAAAAAAAAAAAGAGCATACTTAACCATTTAAGGCTTCAAATGAAGACTTTAAAGAAATCACTTCTACTGATTTCAATCTTTGTGCTTTGTATCATTTATAGAAAATTTACGAGACTTAGGCTTTCATCACTAATATATTCATGTTTTGTGTTTTTCATTCTTTGAAAGCAAACAAACCAAAGCAACAACAACTACTTTATTCCTCTGGCAGCTTCTGAAGACTGAATTTGATCATGAGCAGGCACCAGATGCTTGAGGGTCATGTAAAGCTGAATTTGGACCATGAATGGTTATTTTAGATGATACTGCATAACATTAGAAGTGGTGTTGCATGAATGTTGAGGAACTCTTGTATTAATAAAATTAAGGATAAAAAAACGCATCTCATTTCCTCCATCAAGCCTTCTTTGCCTTCTTCTTGCAGACTCTTCTTGCCTTCCTTTAACTCCCATGGTTCACTTAGAATTTAATTGTTCGCCATTTATTTTATCCTCCTTAGTTGTATTTTTACAACTAGGAAAAAGCCAGTCTATCTTTTGCTCCTTACATATCCCATCCCTTGGTATGGTGTTACGTGCAGAGCAGGCACTCAATGCTTGATTTTTTATATACTTTCTGTACTAGGAGGCTAAATCTGGTTTGGCACTGTGGCTATCATAGGGATTACAAGAAGGCATTTGGACCAGTATGGACAATGGTATATATTTGTTGTACTAGGGGGCAGTTAAAAAGCTGATCTGACTGTATTGTCGGTACACTTTTTAAAATAGTGAGGTGTTTATATCTTGTAGGACCACAAGATGCATGCAGTGGGGAGCTGTTCCATTCCCTGAATTTCCTATACCTGCTCAAAATACTTTACTCTGATAATCAAGAAACTGGAATAGGAACTTAATTTAAAAATTCCTCATTTTCAGAATTGAGAAAATTTCCACTCTATTTTAATACCAGAAAGCATATCAAAGGGAACTGATCAAACTGCATTGTTGCACTCAGAATAACTTTGAAGCTATTAGAAATGCTTATCCTCTGTAATATTTTATATGATGGATCTGTTTCATGGATATTTTGCTACTTGTGGATAGCAAATGGAATCTAGTAATATTCCTAAATAATTAACCAACAAGTTTCTTTTATAGCAGGGCTCAAATGAGGGAGATATTAACATTCAGGAAACACAGAACATAAAGAACAGGAATCTTTAATTCATGGGTGAATAAAGATGGAAGTGGCATGTTGAACATAACATTTTCCTTATAAAGTGATTACAGTATCATATATTATTAAGTGGATACATAGCTGCAAAGCTTCTTCTCAGTTCTTTGGGCCCCATCAGCCTCCAGAGCATCTTTAAATAAAACACATATATATGGTTATGGTATGGGAAGAGCTGTTATGGAGAGGATCAGCTAACAGGAAATATCCTCCCTGTTTGATGTGATAACAATTTTATCTGCTTTATTGTTGGAAAGATTCTATTTGGGAAAAACACAATTTTCTGATTAAACATATTTGAAAATACTGCCACATTTATATTTAATGCAGCTCAAAGAGGATTTCACGCATGTTCTCACAGTGAAATGTTCTATTCTGCCGGATCTGTACCAGAGATAATAATAGGCTTAATCTTTATTGTATTTTAAAAATTCATCAAAGCATTTTCACATCTGTTCTCTCATTTGATCCTTTCTACAGCCCTGTAAAGATGGGTTAAGTGTGTGTCCTAATCCATCTTTGACAAAAGAGGAAATTGAAGCACTGAGGGATTATGTGATTTGTCAGAGGACACACTCTAAGTCAGTAACGGGCCTGGAATGCAGGTACCATGCCTCCCAGATTCCATGCTCTCAGATCATGAGCACTGCTTTTGAACATAAACACAGAGTTCCATATTCCTACACACAGGTGCAAAGTGGAATCAACCAAGGAACTTTCTGAAAATATAAATGCTGGGACCTCAGACCTAGAAATTCTAATTAAGATCAGCTGTGAGGACTGGTATATCTATTTTTTAAATATGATGTATGTATGACTTTGAGTCTCCTTAAAAGCACTGTTGGGCATTCATTCATTCCTTCCTTCATTCACTCATCCAGTATTGTTTCCAGTCAATTTTCCCTTCATGTGCATTTCCTGTCTTCCTAACAGGCTGATAGACTTTTTCAAATTTACTGGCCTTTTCTTATGGCATAGCTATTGTTTAAGTAGCCAAATTTGCCAATATATTTCTCATGTCTTATGGAGAAAGGACCTTCTCCAGTACAAATTTTACAAAATTTAAATTTTAAAACAAGTTGAATTCTCTACTTTATTTCTTACAACAAAATAAAATCCACACATAGAAGAAAATACATGTAGAAGATTCCCAATACGACTCATGAATAAATGCCTATTAAAGAAAACAGGGTGCAATTTTTTAACCAAGAAAAAGTTTTAAAAATTTGTGGTAAGCAGCATTTGTAAATATGAGGGGCAAAAGACTCTTTAATATAATTTTGGAGAGACTGTCATTGGTAACAGTGGCTTTGGAGGTGGTGTTGGTACTATATCTCAAAGTTAAAAATGTTCTTTGTTCTAGCAATACTGCTTCTCAGGTATACATAAATCTGAACAATATGGATATTTAAGAACACGCATTGCAGCATGGTTTGTGAAAGGAATAAAAGGAGGCCATCTACATGCTCATTCATAGGCAGCTAAATAAATTATGGTACATGCATAAAATGAACTGATGCATACATGGAAGAGAGTGAGCGTTATTTATATTTGTTTATATGGAATGGTCTCAAAGTTGTATTAACTAAGTTTTTAGTTAAGGGTAAAATAAAAATTTCTAGAGGATAAAAAACTATTAACTGTGATTTCTTTTGGGAAGGACAACTGGGAATTTGAGGTGGAAAGAAAACTAAATTCATTTCATATACTTTTGTACCATTTGAATATTTTGCTATGTGTATTTGTTATATTTCAATAAAAATGAGAAAATTTCAAATAAACTAGATAATTTCAATGCTTAAAATACTAATTGGCAAATAGAATGAACTAGACATCTGCAGTAACTTCTGTCATCAACTACATGCAATTCTGACTGTAACTACCTGAGTTAAGAGCACAATCGTCCATAAGACTGCCTTCATGTCGGATATCAGCCACAAGTTTGGGGATTCCCAGGTCACCATCACTGTTGACCAAATGGCTGCAAATTTTGGGATTCCCGTCATCTCCGCAGGTTGGATAATTCACCAGAATAACCCATAGAACTCAGGAAAATACTAAACTTAAGATTATAGTTTTAACATAGCAAAAAAAGATACAGATCAAGACCAGCAAAAAGAAAAGGTTGCATAGGGCAAGGACTGGGAATATCCTCAAACATGAAGCTTCTGTGTCCTTTCCCTGTGGAGTCAGGATGAGTCACCTCCCTGGCACATCATTGTGTATTACCAATTCTAGAAAGTTTTCCCTGGTTTCTGTGTCCAGAGTTTTTATTAGCATTTTGTGATTTAAGCATGATTGATGGAATCAATGCCCATTTGGCTAAGTTATTCTCCAGTTCCCTCCCCTTTGCAGAGGTCAGGCTGGTATCACTTGGCCTAATGTCCCAACCTTCTAATCACATGGTTGGTCTTTCTGATGTAGCCATCCCCACCCTAAAACAACTGGTGTGGCCAGCCCCACACTGAGTCATCTCATTAGCATGAACTATCAAGTGTATTTTGGGTCCCACCATGAATAACAAAGACACTCTTTAGTTTCCACAGATTTAGAGGGTCTCTCTCTAAAATCTGGACAAAAGCCAAATTCCTTAATATACAACAACATTGTAAAATCTTTACCAGTTCAGTTTGCATTTTTGTTATGGTTTCGATCCTGTACAGTTGATATTTTCTTAGAGATCATATCTAGTTCTATATTTTCATATAATTATAAGTTTGGGAAACATCACCTAGCATATTTAGTCCATTCTTCTCCAATCTATATATCCTTATCAACTATGGGGTTCTGACTGAGGCATAAGGTTTTAAAAAATCAGATAATGTAAGAACTAAGAGTGATCTCAGACATTTCGTAATCCAATTTTACACTCTACTTTGGAGATGAAGAAACTGAAGCCCAGTAGGTTCCCCAACCCAGAAAACCCCTCACCACTCCATGGTGAAATCACATTTTGAGTTAAAGTAAGATTAATGCCAAGAGAATTGATACAGTGAGAGTCAGGGAATATGAATTATTTGAATCAATTCTGCATTATCTGGCTGTTCAACCTGGGACCAGTCTCCTTCCTCTCCAGTTCTTACAACTTTGAAATGGTTGGTCGAACCTGATGATACTTTGTTTGCCTTCATTCCATATTGACTGGAAATAATTTAAGAGATTCACCCACTAACTCAGGACCTTATTAACTTTATCACCATCTCCAGAGATGTAAGCATCCCAATTTTCTAAATTTCCTACATCTATGTAAATGCCTTCATCCTTCAAATGTCAAGTAATATTAAATCAAATTAACATTTGTTTGGATAATTACTCTGAGCTGGGCATTTTAGTAGTTCTTGTAAACTCTGTGTGTGGTGAATAAATCCCATCTTATCCTTAAAGTCTGGAAATGCAGTTCAACTCACCTAAACTTTTCTTTCTTTGATTACTTAAAACACAAATTTCCAAAGTCTCAATATATTCTTGTGTTACTTTTATTGTTTTATTTAGCTTGTTCCCTAGCCAAAGTCTAAATTTTATATTTCCCATTGCATGAATCTAATTATCCCTTGTGAGTTTAACAATATATTCCAGAAAAAGAACTAGTACAACCAAATATTTTAGCCTCAAGAAATTTTCCAGATTGCATTTCAGACCAAAACAATGAATTTTCAAATGCAAGGTAGTTGTAGTTTGAGTGGAATGTAACATGAGAGGCTGATACAGCAGTTTCTCCCAGATTGGGTTATTGGTACAGTCTGGAAGGTGATGCTGTCCTCCTCTGCAAGGAGAAAAGAAGATAGAGGAGTCAAGGGAAGGTGGAAATCAGCCAATGACTCAAAAGTCCAGATCCTTCTGCTTGTGTGCCTTATTGAGACAAATTTAAGAATACCCGAACATATAACTGGGTCTGGGATTATCTATGCTAATAAATTCTTCCATTCACAAAGATATTCAAGATTTAATTCTAGTTTGTTTTCATATTTTTAAATAGAAAATTAGTCAGGTCCTTCATGTTCCTTGGAGGCCCTATGGCAGATTGCCTAGGGAAACCAACTTTCATTTGCAAGGGGCAGCCAACTTCTTTAGCTCATACATAATTTTTTTCTCCTGTGGGTTCTAGAAAAAAGTGGTTGGAAGTGATAAAATATCTGAAATAAGTAGTTGAAAGAATCTCTAGCCTAGGTTCAAATAACATTACTCGTTTGAGTATATAAATTTGAGTCCTTTTCCTAAAATTAGGAAAAGTAGTTCTTGTAAAGTCTTTGTGTGGTGAAAAAATCCCATCTTATCCTTAAAGGTCATTAAATAGAAAAAGAATCAAAACTATATAACCTATATATAAGCCCCAAGAGTCCGTGAGTAAAAACTGTTATTTTACATATCTTCCTAAGATCTCTTTAATCAAATCTCCTATGATTAAATATCAATATTCTGAGCAGTTTAAAACATTCAGATTTCATAATGTACATTTAGACTCATCTTGTTTCTCTATATCCAACCGCCACAAACATGATTTTTGAAAGTTCCTACCCAAACCAGTTAGTGTTCCAATTTTTCTACCTCTGACATTTTATTTTGTTGATGTTATGTGTTGGCTTTATTGTGTTCAATTATATAACAATTTTGCTCTGTGTCTGCAGGCAGAATTCACAGCCATGAGGGAGCAGTACATGCGAGGTGGGGAGGGCTTCATCATCTGCTACTCCATCACTGACCGCCAGTCATTCCAGGAGGCTGCCAAGTTTAAAGAGCTCATTTTTCAGGTCCGCCACACCTATGAAATTCCCCTGGTGCTGGTGGGCAACAAAATTGACCTGGAACAGTTTCGCCAGGTGAGTGCCAATTTTGTCTGTTAGAATCTGTCTTTTCTTCCAAGGATACATAATACCAAGTACGGCTGCTATCCAAGGTTCACAATGAGAATTATGAGGGAGAACAGATGCACGTGGCTTTTCCTAAGGAATCTTTGGGTACCAGTGGTAGATTGCATTTCCAAAGTGGCTACCACATTGTATCCCATCCCATATGCTATTTTCAGTGTCCTTACCACTACCCCATCAGGAACTGTAGTCTATTTCCCCATTCCTCTCAAAAATGGGATGGCCTTGTGATTTGTTTTGACCAGTAGTGTGATAAAAGTGAAGCTGTGTAATTTCTGAGGTTGGGCATTAAGAATTTTGCAACTTCTCTCTTTCTACTTGAAATGCTCACTCGTGAGGTCTAGCCACCATGTTAAGAAGCCTAAGCGAACCATGTGGAGAGAACCATATAGACAAAGCAAGTGGATGGTCCCAGGCTCAAAGCTATCCCACCAAAACACCACATTTATGGGTAAAGGTGTTTTGGAAGTTCCAGCACCAGCTGCCTTCTGACAGTAACCTCATAAGGGAGTCTAGCTAATAAGACATGGAGCAAAAGAATCACCCAGCTGAGCCTTGTCTGGATTTCTAATCTGCAGAACCATGGGCAAATAAAATGGTTGTGTTTTAAGCCATCAAGTTTTGGCATAATTTGTCATTTAGCAATAGATCGCCCAAACAGGACATTTCCTCCTTCCTGAGCTACAGCAAGACACTACTCCTCAAGTTGAACAGGAAAAACTCTTATATGCCATCATCTGCTTCAAGCTGATCCTGCTGAATCATCAGGATCTTCAGGCAATCTCACAATTCCTCCAAAAAAATTTTTTTTTATATAAGGCAGAAACAATTTCTAGTTTGGACTGGGATCCACAACAAAAAATTCACATAGCTCATACTTATACTCATCTGGGAAGACAGTACTTCTTGGACAGGACCTGATGGGCTATGATGGCCTCCTCCCTGAAATCTCTCTGTGGCGATGATACTTAAGCTGTCCTTGGTGCACCTGAGGAGAGTAAAAGGGGGAACCTGGTTCAGGGACCAAATCTCACAATTCCATTGCCATGACTCACTTTGTACGAGGTTACATTACCAAGAAGGTACATACAAATTACATTTTTGTATATTAAGTTCTCTAAACCCAGTGGCTTAGTTATAATTTGAGATGTTTCTTCTTTATTTGCCTTGATCTTAAATTCAAACTAGCATTTAATAGTTTATATAGTTCCAGTTAATGATTATTTTTAGCCTGCTTAAAGTTGGCTGCTAATAGAACCTTTTGCTAAGGTAAGAATTGTCATTAAAGAAAACTATTCTTTCATATTTTAAGTGTTTTATATTGTTGGATTTTCATATATAATGTATTTTAAGTTTTCTTAAAGTGAATAGATCTCATATAAAGCCAATGTTTATAAAGTTGCACCTAAATTATTACATGGAAACACAATCCTGTGATTTAGTGCAATGCATGTTTTGTATATTTTACTTGAAAGCCTAAGCATCTTAAAGGTGTAGCTGTATTTTAAGAAGCTATAATATGTGTTTGCCTCTTTTATGTCTGTTCTGCTGCCTTGCTTTGTTGTTTCCCTTTTTCCCGAAACAGTGCTTAATGTGAAATGGTTGCATTTTCTATGGATTGAAAAGTTAAATTTGTCTCACTAGCTAAATACGAAACAATATTCAGAAGCTGAGCAGAAAGGAGAAAAGGAGGTATAGGCATAGTGGTTGACCCCTTCAGATACTCCGCTGAAGAGTGGAGATGTTGTACTGTTTTTAGGACTTCTGGGAAGTAGCATGAGGGAGGACTGTAAGAGAGAAATTTACCATCAGTGTTCTCAAGACCACCTTTATTGCACTTCTCAGAATTCCTGGAGACAAAAACTTCTGATTTTTAAATGATTCTGAGAAAGCTGGTGAATTTGAGAAAATTAGGAAGTCCAGCCTACTCTACAGGCAAATGTTAACCAGATTTTCAATAGAGCCTTTGCTCTCAGTGATTCTGACAGGAGCTGACATTTCCCTTCCCCCACCCTCCAGCCCTTCAAGCCACAGAGTCAGCTTTCTTAGACTCCGAGGAGGTCCTTAGCATCTCACAAAGGGTTGTTCAACAAGACCCCTATCCAAGCCTGATAATTAACTACTCCTTTCAGATTAGCAGGGAGGTAAATCACAAGCATCACAAATGTCACTGGAACAAATACCAAAAAGACATTAAGTTGAGTAATTTTGCAGATTTGACACTCTTCCTTTTAGATAAAACCAAGTAAATAAGATAGTCAAAGAAAGTGGGAAAAAACATGAAAACTCAAATTACAGCCTTTGTAAAAATACTCATATACTGAATCTCCAATAATGAAGTGATGATATGTAAATTTGGCTTCCGGCTGTGGTGTTTGTGAAGAAAATAATTATTTCTGTAATTGTCAAGTAGATTTTCCTTTTCAATATGTTTTCAATTCACACTTTATTTTAATCTTATAACTGCCCTATATAGTTGTAAGGCAAGCATTTACAGGATGAGGATATTTGAGAATTGAGTATGTTGATAGAAATTCACTTTACTTAATTATTGCAGTTAGTGACAAAATTAAGACCAAAGCCCAAATGGCATATTTTCCTCTTTTTTTGTTAAATCAGTATGTGAAATGTTCTTCATCAGAAAAAAAAAAAGATGCTGACATCTAGATCCTCCACAGCTAAAAGGAGTTTTGAGAGGATTCCATAAGTTAAACTCTCAAAGACCCTGAAGAAAACCATGTCGGTGCTTTTGTTTATCGAGAGGCAGAGAAGCAGAATTCTCAGTAGGCAGCTCTTCTTCTACCTTTGGCTACTGTGGAAGAAGCTGAGGAAAAAAAGTGAGACTAAACCTGTTTCTTCTATTTGGTAGAAAATGTACCTGTATTCTTAATGCATTTTGGCAAATTCCAAGTCTCTCTCTCTCTAAAAAAAAAAAAAAGGTTATCATTGTTATTTACTTATTTATGCTAAACCATTGAAGCATTCTGTATAAAAGCTAGTATTTTATCTGGGAACCATGTTCGTTTTGATGTTGATGTTGCTAATTCTGCACTTACTCTTTGCTTCCACTTTACACCATAAGCCCATGCCATTGTCTACTTTATGATACCTGTTTAGCTATGTGTTAACTGAGGTTTAAGTAGGTTCAGTAATCAAAGTCCCACCACTACTAAAAGTTGAGAGACAAAATCCA
Source organism: Tolypeutes matacus (assembly GCA_026826555.1). NCBI lineage: Eukaryota > Metazoa > Chordata > Mammalia > Cingulata > Chlamyphoridae > Tolypeutes > Tolypeutes matacus. Next base: position 36,472,728 of record JAKSZT010054215.1, read on the forward strand.
GTCTGTTCTGATTCTAAATTTTACTGTTTTATTCTGCTGGCCTGCCAACCATTGCTATTTTATCATAAATAATTTTTCATATCAGCTTCACAATCTTAGTAAGTTCCTCAGAGAACGGACTACAAGCAATTGCATTTTATTGGCAAGCAGGAGTAGGCAAGATCAGAACAAGAATGCCTTGGGTATGGAGTGGGGTCTCCATGCCAAGGACAAGCCAGTAATAGCCAGATGTTGGGAGGGGGAGGTACAAGGAAAAATAAGAGGGTAGAGACAAGTTTCGGAACTGCAGAAAGGAACTATTTTCTAATCAGCTAAATAATTTTGTCCAGTCTGCCTAAAGCCCTTTTTGATTCCTGGATATTAGGTCCCTGTGTTTCCATGTTCTTTATCCCTATTTATCATGACTTCTGCTGCCACACTAGGGAGAAAAAGGGGATAATTCCTGTTTAATATTTTTTTTAAAACCCTGACTAACTAAGCAAAGATGGTGCTATGAATGGAAGGATTTCCAGGGATTTGGGAGCTAGATATTAAAGTTTTATGTTAGTCACAGGCCACAGACTGTTTTATCCTGAAGATAGACCCATAACAAACCTCTCAGTGCTTAAGGTCTAATTGCAGCTTAGTAATCAGCCAGAGTGAGGCCTAGCAGCTCAGCTGTCCACAACCTGAGTAACTCTTTGAGTGCTGACTCGGGATCAACATAGACTATTTATTCTTTAGTGAACTTACTAATGGAAATAGTTTCAATTTTTTACTGAGAGGGGTATATGGAAAGTATGGAGATTAGGCATTGCCATATTAAGAAAAATAACATCTATTAAAAGTTTTATCAGGCACTTCCTTGTCTCTGCATATTGATGACAACTTTGGAGCATATTAAGGAAATGAGTAACCTAGACCTTGTCCTCAAGAACTTTCTCTTCTCCTCAGAAAAGCAGGATCTATGCATATGAAGTAGGTCAACAGCCATGTTAAATAGTAAAATTAAATTTTGAGCAATGTTGCACTGTCCATAAGTGCAGTAGTTGTTAGAAACGAGGAAAGATCAATTTGGACATGTATGAAAAAGGATGGGGCTGAATGGAGAAGCATCCTGAACAGGTGAATAGGTGGAAGGTAACAATTTGCTTAGGAAGGACTAGCAGGAGCAAATCTAGAGAGGATGAAATCCATCTGCAGGGCTGTGAGTGTGTACAAGTGATAGAAAGTGCTTGGTGGGCAATCAGATTGCCTAGAACACACATATAAATAATCCTTAATTATTTCATAGGCCACACCTGCCTTGAAGATATATTAAATCATAGACAAAAATATAAATATTGAATATGCTGCAATGCATTAATCAATTGCAAATGCTATCTCAGGAATTTGGCACCCTGTCAATGGGCCTTATCTTGGAATACATGGTCCCCAATGTAACAGAGCTAGTCATTTATAATTTCCCAATGCATGGCTCTTCTGCCCCTCTTATTTGAACTTATAATTAGCGCTATACTTGTTAAATATATGTTCCAGAGACTTAAATCTTCAGTCTGTTCATATGCCTGTTGAGCCCTGAATCTCACCAATGTTGTAACGCCTACTCTCCAGTTCATCAGTCTCATCCAGGACAACTAACAAAAGGATAATGATGGACAATGCCCATCCCAAAAAACAGTGTTCCACAACTGCAAACAAGACAGTTCCATCCATCTGCCCCATGGTATCTAAGCCTGTTCTCAATCAGAAGCAGAGTGGGCATCACCATTCTAAAATCCTCAATATTGAGGAATGACCAAACGTAAGAGGGGAATGCAACTATGGACGAAAGTAGACTATTATTCTAGCAATGGAAGATCTTGTAACATTGATATAAAGGCAGTGGTTACCAGAGGTCCTGAGGGGTTAGAGAGAGACAAATAGGGATATAACTGGGGATATTTTGGGGACGTTGGAACTGTCCCCTGCATGACATTGCAATGACGAATATAGGCCATTATACATTTTGTCAAAACCTATAGAAATGTGTGGTGCAAAGTGTAAACTATAATGTAAATTATAGACTGTGGTTAGTAGCAATGCTTCAACATGTGTTCGTTGTAAAAAATGTACCACACCAATGAAAGATGTTGTTAATGGGAAAGGGGTGGGGAGGGGAAGGGGGGAGTATATGTGAGTCTCTCTATTTTGTATGTATAATTTATGGAATGTATCATTTATGGAATTTATGTCTTGTGAAGAAGAGAACTACTGAACAATTTTAATGTGTGTGTGTTTGTGTGTGTGTGTTTGTGTGTGTGTGTGTGTGTGTGTGTATATATATATATATATATATATATATATAAAACAACTGTAGACAAAAAATTTTACCATGAATAAAGTTCCACACACACTCACATAGACACACAGACAGACATGATTTCAACTAGTGAAAAGAGATAGGAAGAAAAATAAAGCTGGGAAATAGGACAAGGTGTAGAGTGAATGAGAGTGAGTGCTCTCTTAGATGAGTAATTAGAGAAGGCCTCTGTAAAAAGATGCCATTGAGCAAGAGATCTGGAGTGAAGTGAGGATTTTAGGGAAAAACATTCCAAACAGAGTCAACGAGCTTTTGTAAAGTCTTCATTGTAGGTTTTAGCTAAGAGTGTTTGAAAGCCAGCGTGGCTGGTGAGGAGACAGGGTCAGATTGTATAGGACCTCAAAAATACTTTGGTGTGGAGTTTGGATTTTATTTTAAGTGTGAAGAACAGTTGTTTAAGATATTTGGGCAGAGTTGTGGCATGAGTGAATTTTCATTAAATCAGTCTAGTTATTGGGGTGGAACAAGAGTGGAAGCAGGAGGAGCAGATAGGAGACTCTTCAGGTAATCAGGATGAGAACTGGTGATATAGTGGGTAAAAGCTGACCATCCGTTGATTCCGTACTCATGTGGCACACTGGCAGGAAGACAGGTAAAAAAATTATAGGGACATTTGGTGACCTTTCAGGAAGGGACAAACTGCTATAGTCCTGAGCGGTACCTGAGGTCAACAGTTCATTATCACAGAAAACACTAGATGTACATAATGGACTTCTCAAGACATAGTAAAGAAATAAACTCACTATATGTGTTTTAAAGTGGCAAAGAATACGGTCATCAGAATCAGATGGTCCTGGGTTTGAATCTTTACTCACATAATTACTACGTGTCCTTGGACAGGTCTGTGACAGACACAAAATGATACCCAGATCCTTCTTCAAAGAAGTACTTGCTTTCCAGCTGCAGGGATAAGAAAATATAGTTGAAAGACAGCTTCCAGCACTCTAGTGCTTCAGGGTCAGCTTCAGCTGCAGACAACCACCTAGGCTGAGGTCACGCCCTTCCTGGGGAAAACTACTGTTATGGATTGAATTGGGTCCTCAAAAAGATATGGTCAAGTCTTAACCCCAGGACAAGTGAATGTGATCCTATTTGGAAATAAGATCTTTAAATATGTTATTTTTTAAGATGAGGCCAAATTGGGTTATGGTGGTCCCTAATCCAGTATGAACAGTGTCCTTATAAGGACAGGAAATTTGGAGACAGGCAGACAGAGAGAAAAGACAGCCGTGTGGTGGAGGCAGAGATTGAATTATACCACAAGCCAAGACTGCCATGGATGGCCAGCAGGCCACCACCAGAACCCTACAGACTTGAGAGGAAGCATGGCCCAGATAGCACCTTGATTTAACTTCTAGCTTCAAAATGGATAGGCTGAAGTTCAGGGATTTTGAAAAAAACACTTCCAAAATTATTTTCCTAATTTTCAACTGTTTATAAACATAGAGTAGCAATTCTGAGATTACTGAATTTTGAGTCAAAGGCATTTTGGAGAAATGGCTATTCTCTTCCATTAGTTCATCAACTAATTAAAGCTTAGTAGTCTGGAGATAAACAAGAAACACATAAAATAGATTATTGGCCATTCCAGAAAAATAACTTGGTTAGAAATATAAATTCTCAGCCTCAATCCTATTCTTATTAAATCAGAACTCTGGCAATAGAGCACAGCAATCTATTTTAACCATCTCCCTGGGTGATTCCTATGCAAACTAGAGTTAGAGAACCACTGGCCTAGAGTGTACATGAAGGGTCATGTTGTCCTTTGGGCACTAAAAGAGAGAGCCTAGAACCTATCAACATTTCAAGGTCTTAAAAGAAATATTTGAGACTTCGAAAGAAAAAGAAATGTGTGTGTGTGTGTTTAAAATACAAAAAGTAATTTTAAAAACAGAAAGTAATTAATCCTTTAAAAATAACATGTCAATAAAGCAACAGCTACTTTAATTTTTACAGACTATATTTATATACATATACTTAAGTATTTATGTATGTATCGGCATATGTGTGTTCAAAATGGGATATAGGTAGATTTAAGTTTGCGATGGTGTGAGTTGGAGCTTTCAAAAATAAGATTATGTAGGGCCTACAAAAATCTTCAAATGATCATGGTGACATGAAATATTTGTGTCAGAAGACACTCCTTTTGGTGATGAAAATATTACAGATTAAATCCAGTTTTAACAGGCAAATTCGTCATATAAAAATGAAATTTTACTGTATATATTATACATGTACAACTAAATGGTAGTTTCTTGTATCATTGGAACAGAAGTTGTGTCTGCTCAGGTTGAACTGACATTGAAACTGTTTGCTTCACTTATTCAAATCATGTTACACTGAATCGTTTGGACTGCATTTGTAAAATTGACAAGTCAGTGAAAAGTTGTGAAAGTAAGTTTGTTTCTTTTTAAGGAAAAGAGGAAAGAAAAGATTTATGGGGGGGTTCAGATTTATTGCTGGAAATTAAATCCAAGATTACAAAATTGCTCTGAATGGATCTTTGATAGTGTTTTGTTGTTTTTTATTGTTGTCATTGTTGTTTTTTTAGGAGGAACCAGGGATTGAACCTGGGACCTTGTACATGCAAGCAGGAGCTCAACCACTGAGCTATACGTGCTCCTCTTGGATAATTTTTAAAACCACTTTTGGAGTAGAATCAATGGAGAGAAAATATCCGATGGGTGAAGTTTTAAATTTTGTATTATCCTATCAAGTTTTCAGCACTCTTTTGCCTTTCCAAGGTATCTTAGCTTGACCAGACTGACATTTTTGAGAATTTTCCTCAACTCACAGTCCAGCTTTTGATTGTAGCCAAGAAATCTATGTATGTGAGTGTATATGTTGGTGTATCTTTTCTATCTTTTACTTTCAAATTGCCTTTGTTACTATGTTTGAAGTGAGGTTCTTGTAGCTGGCATATAGTTGGGTTGTGTTTTATTAATCTACTCTGCCAATCTCTGTCTTTTAATTGGTTTACTAGACCAGTTACATTTAAAGTAACTATTGATAGGTTAGGGCTTAAATCTGTCATTTTATCATTTCTTTCTGTTTGTTTCCTCTGTTTCTCATTCTTGTGCTGTTGTATTTTTTTCTTGCCTTCCTGTGGGTTACTAGAACAATTTTACAATTCCATTTTAACTTATAATGTTTTTGAGTATAGCTCTCTGTAGAATTTTCTTAGCAGTTGGTCTAAGCCCTACCATATTCAAATGTACCAATCAAGGCCTACTACTGTCAGTGTTTTACCACTTTGAGTGAAGTGTAAAAACTTTATTTCAATTTAAATCCTTTTACCAAATTTTAAGTATAATTATCTTAAGATTTCTTTTAAATATATAGAGCACCACATCAGATGGTATTATATCTTTTACTTCAACTTTGAAATATGATTAAAGAACCTCATAAAGAATAGCCCTGTTATGTTTACATTTTTACTTTTTATGCTGTTGTTCTTTACTTTCTGAAAGTCTAAGCCTCATTCTATTATCATTATATTTTTGTTTGGAGAACTTCTTTTAGTCATTCTTTAAGGTTAGGTCTGCTAGCCACAAACTTTCTTAGATTCCCTTCATCTAAAAATGCCTTTGTTCCCCTTCATTCCTGAAGGACTTTTTACCAGATACAGGATTTGGGATTGACAGCTCTTGTATTTCATCATTGAAAAAACTTGTGCCCCATCTTTCTGGCTTCGGTGGATTCAGAGGAGAAATTTGCTGTCAATCAAATCACTGTTTCTTTATAGGTAATGCCTCATTTCTCTCTAGCTATTTTAGACATGTGCTCTCTGTCTTTAGTGTTCAGAAGTTTAATTGCAATTTGCCTTAGTCTAGATTTATTTATGTTTATTGTATTTGGGTTTCACTCAGCTTAATGAATCTGTAGGTTTCCTTGGTTTACAAAATTTGGGAAGTTTTCAGTAATTATTTCTTTAAATTCTTTTTTCAGTTACACACCATTTCTCCTCTCATTCTGGAATTCCAATGATCCGAATGTTAGAACTTTTACTATTGCCCTACAGATCCCTGATTTTTTCTTGCATTCTGTTTTCTTTCTGTTGTTCATGTGGCATAAATTCTATTGATCTATCTTCATGTTCACTGATCATATCCTTTGCCTTCTCCATTCTAAGAGACCATCCAGCCAGGCTTTTTTTTTTTTCCTTATTATATAATTTTATAATTTCTATTTGGTTATTTTTCATAACTTCTATGTCTTTGCTGAGATTTTCAAATTCTTCATTTGTTTTAAGAGTATTTGTACTGATCATTATAGTCGTCTTAAAATCCTTACCTGGTAATTCCAACATCTTATTCATATAATATTGGTATTGGCTTCTCGACCTAGGTCGTCTTGTGCTGCCACTGAGTAAAGGGCAGGAGGGGGCAGAGCTGGGTAGATTCTGGCTCTGTGAACGGACTGGTCTGCCTGTTGTCAGTGTTCCAAAAACACTGACTGGTTTATTATAAACTGAAGTTCAGGTAGTGCTGACCTTTTTTAATCTCACTGCACAGAACAATCCTGAGGGAGAAACAGAGAGCTGGAGTTTGAAGGGATTTTAGCTATAGTTTAACCCGACCCTCTCATTTTATAAAGGACGATTTTAGAGCTAGAAAGAACAGAGTCACACAGATGGTCAGAAGCAAAACAGAGAACAAGCTGTATCAGGTATTCTGATGCTTACAACAATGTGTTCTCAACTAAGTCTTCTTCTTTATCAGGAATCACTTTTCTATGATTTTATCCAATAAACCTTTGTTTGACCAGGAAGGAATAACTGTGCAATTAGGAAGCTGAAATTTATATCACTCACTTAAGATGGTTGCACTCTGTCATGCCCTCCAGAAATTCTGAAGGAGACTTGATTAGAAACTCTTGGAAAATCCCCTCCTAATCAGCCTTATTTTTTCATAACATTTAAAAAATCCATAATTTTTCATATTGAAAACTAACATTCATGTAGAAAATTGTGCCCCCAAACAGGTACAGCTTAATGAATTACTAAAAATGAACACATTTGTGTACCAGCCCACAAGAATTAGAATTCCAGGTATGGAAATCTCTCTCAAGCCCCTTAAATATCATTAGCTCTTCTCTCCTCTTCCAAATAAACCACTATCCTGATTTCTAACACTATATTAGTTTTGTCTTTTATTTTGTACTTTAAATTTGATGAAATCTTACAAGTATTTTTATGTTTCTGGCTTCTTTGATTAATATTATATTTGTGAGATTCATCCATGTTTTTTCATGTTTATTCATTACTATTGCAATATAATAGTCATTATGGTATTATTATACCACAATTTATTTATCCATTCTATTGTTAATAGACACTTAAGTTGTTTCCAATCTTATGAATAATGCTGCTATGAATGGTCTTTCTCTTATTGTTAAAAGCACATATGCACTATTTTTATTGGGATTCTATTGCTGGGTCATAAGATTTGCAAATGTTCAGCTTCAATAGATTATGCCAAAATGTTTTCCAAAACAGTTGTTTAAATTTATCTCCTACCAGGAGTCTATGAGAGTTCCAATTGTTCCACACCCATGATATCTTGTCAGTCTTTTTAACTTTAAATATTCTGGTCAGTATGTGATACTATTTCTTTGTGGTTTTGCTTGGATTTCTCTGACTACTACTAAGGATTAGCAGCTTTCCAAATCTAGAGTGGCAATTTCCATATCCATTTTTTTGTGTGTGTGAAATGCTTGTTCAGGTCCTTGCCCAGTCTTCTATTAGTTTTTATTTTTCTTAATAATCTGTAGCAATTCTTTAATGTTCTGGATATGAACCCTTAGTTAGAAATATGTGTTGTAAATATTTTCCCCACTTTATGCCCTTTCATTCTCTTAATGTGCCTTTGATGAACAGAAATCATTAGTTTTAATGTAGCCCAATTTATCAATCTTTTTATGGTTAATACTTTTGAGAAACTATTTTTAAAGAAATCTTTCCTATCCAAGCTTGTGAAAATAGTCTCCTTTGCTTTCTTCTAGGTGATTTATTTTCTTTCATATTTATATTAACAATCCTACTGGAATTCCTTTAGGAATAGTCAAACATTTAATTTTTTTTTGTTTTTTTTTTTTTGTTTTTTTTTTTTGTTTAACACAAATGTCAGTTTGACCCAAGCACCATATTTGGAAGGCACATAGCTTTCTCCATTGCTTTTCAGTGTCACTCTTGTCAATTATACATACACACACATACCATGGTATTTTTATATTGTAATGGTTGTTTTATATATATATATCCAGGGACAGTTACAGTTTTATATTATGTTTTTAAGCAATAAATATGGTAAATACTATTTATTTAATTTTAATTTTTAAAATAATGTTTCTTCTAGATATCCATTGCTGCACAGTAAATAATCTCTAAACAAATCATTCTATTATTATCTGTCAGGATTCTGGGGTTTGCTGGACTTAGCTAAGCAGTTATTGCTAACTATCTCCCATGTAGTTGTGTTCACATGGTGACTGGTGCTGGAATTATCTCCACAGCTTCCTATTTCCATATCTAGTGGTTGATGCTGGCTATTGTGGGATCTGAACAGCAGTTTTTTGCAGAACATATGCCCTCTTTACATGACCTCAGCTTGCTCACAGCATGGTGCTTGAGTCTACCTGCTTACTCTCATGAGGACCAAGCAGAAGCTGTATCACCTTTTATGACCTAGACATGTAAGTCACATAGCATCACTTCCTCTATAGTTAAAGGTTTGTTCAGATCCCAGGAAAGGGAACATAAACCCCACCTCTCAATGGGAGGATTGTCAACATCAAATGGTAAGAAGAGCCTGCCAGATGGTAGAACTTTTTGCAGCCATCTTGGAAAATACAATCTTTCACATCCAGCAACCTCACTAAATTCAGTCATTAATTCTCCCAATTTATCTTTAACATTTTCTGTATACACAGTGGGTATCATCTATAAATTTTGACAGTTTTATTATTTCCTTTCCAATCTTTATAATAACTTTTATTTCTTTTTCTTGATTTATTGCCAGGAACTCAAGTAAATGATGAATAGAATTGTAAATCTAAATGTGAAAGGTAAATTGGACATTCTGTCTGATTCCTGATTTCAGAGCAAAAACTCTAAGCATTTCTCCATTATATGTGTTTTCAGTACTTTTTCCAGGTACTCTTTTATGCAATTAAGAAAGTTCCTTTTTATTCATTGTCTGGTAAGAGTTTTATTTTTTATTTTTTTATTTTTTATTTTATTTTTTAAAAGATTTTATTTATTTATTCATTTATCCCCCCCTTGCTGCTTGTGCTCGCTGGGTCAGCTAACCACGCCGTGTGGGCGGGCTTGCCTTCACCAGGAGGCCCCGGGAACCGAACCTGGGGCCTCCCATATGGTAAACAGGAGCCCTACTGATTGATCCACAGCTGCTTCCCTGGTAAAAGTTTTAATCATGAGATTATATTGAATTTTATTCATGATATTTCTATGTCTATTGAGAGGAGCATGATTTTTCTCCTTTTCTTTATTAAATTAATGAACTTCATTGATTTATTTTCAATTGTGAAATCTACCATGCACTCCTTGGACAAATCCAAATCTTGATGTATTATCCCTTTGATATTGCTGGATTCAGTTTGTTGCTATTTTGTTTAGGATTTTTGCATTTATATTAATGAGTGTGATTAACCTGCATACCTGTCTTGTTATAGTCTGCCTAGCTGTTGTTTTTAAGTTATGGTGGCCTCAGAAAAATGGGAACTGTTCTTTCATAATTATCTGAAATAAATTGTTTCTTAAATATTTGGAATAAATTTATTGGTGAATAATTGTTTTCCTTTTTAGAAATGAATTCAACATTTTTAAGAGTTATAGGACTATTCAGATATCCTATTTCTTCTTTTATTCATTGGGTAATTTTCTCTTTTTTTGAGGAATTTGTCTTCAAATTTAAAAATATATTGACATAAAATTGTTATAATTGCCTTTTCTGATATTTTCCATGCCTATAGAATCTGAAATTATGTCTACTTTTTCCTTCCTGATATTACTTATTTGTGCTTCTACCATATTTTCTTGAATAGTCTTGGCATGTACTTACAAATTGTATTGGTCTTCTCAAAGTATCAATTTCTGACTTTGTTATTGAATTACATTGATTTATTTTCAATTGTAAAATCTACCATTCATTTCTGAAATAAACCCTGGTTTTGATGTATTATTACTTAAATCTCACTATTTTTATGAATGAGATTTCCTGGAGTTTTCCTATTTCATTATTTTCTGCTTTTATTTTGATTATTTCTTATTTCTACTTTGTTGGAGTTTAACAGGCAGTTCTGTTTCAGAACACTTGAGATGCATGCTTAGCCCACTGGTTTTCATCAATTCTTTTTTCCTAATGTATGCATTTAAGGATATGATTGCCCACTAAGGAAGATTTTAGCTATATAGTTATATTCCACATTTCTCTATGTTGTATTTTCATCCTTCTTTAGTTAAACATATTTCCTAATTTTTATTATAATTTCTATTTTGACTCATGGGTTTCAGAGTATAGTTCTTAAGTTTGGTGATTTGGGAAATTGCTATTTATCATTGTTGTTGATTTTCTACCTAATATCCACTATTCTTAAAACATTCTGCATAATTTTAGTCCTTTGAAATTTATGAAGTGTTGATTTATAGCACTCCATTTAATCAGTTTTGGTAAATGTCCCATGTACATTTTTAAGGAATATATTCTTTTGGGTGCCATAGTCTATATACTTCTAGGTTGGCAGTTATATTCTTTCAACAATTTGAAGATAATATCCCATTATTTCTGGTGTTAATTGTTTGAGTTGAAAAATCAGATGTACATCTAATTGTTCTTTTGAAGGACACCTACACTATACCTCTATACCAAATTTCCCCAACCCTGATGCTTTTAGGATTTTTATCCTCTTTGTAATTTTCATACTTAATCTTATGTACCTATGTCTTTCTGTTTGCCTGTCTCTCTCTCACTGTGTGTGTGTTGGGGGTGGGGGGTTGTTTCTTGTTATTATCTGTAGTGCTTTTTGAATTATGGCTTCTTATTTTTAAATCAGATTTGAAAATTCTTAGTCATTATGTCCAAATATTACCTTTGTCTTATTCTTTCCCTTCCTTCTGGCATTCCAGTTAGATCTGTGGTAGTCCTTTTCATCTTATCCTGTACTTTTCTCCTGCTCTTTTCTGTGCTTTCTATGCTTTCTCCTTGTGCTTCAGAATACTATTCTGAGTATTTTCTTCTGACCTTTCTTTCTGCTATTTCTCTTTTCCCTAATCTGGTTACATTCATCTATTGCATTCCAAATTTCAATTTTTGTATTTTTTAGTTCCTGATATTATAGTTTAACTTTCATATTCTTTGCTGAAAATTTAGATTTTTATTTCCTTCAAAATATTAAGCATAGTAATTTTATAACTTCTGATTAATAACTTTTTTTCTGAATCCAGTTAGGATCTCTGTCTTCTTTACTCTTGTTTTTTCAGTCGCTATGTCTTATCACATTCGCTTCCAGCAAGAGGCTAAAAGACTTGAAATCTCATATTCACATAAACCAGTCAGGAACTTAGATGATTGAAATCTGGGTTACAGACCCTGTGAGAGCTTATCTAGTTTCCTTACTCTTAGTGTAAGAATGTTTTGGCCTCAACCCAAATCCTGTGGGGGAAGGAAATTTTCAGCCACCCCACTCCTTGGCAGGACATGAATTGTCATTTTTGCACTCAGTCCTGAGATTCTATCTGAAGATCTGTTTGGTTTCTCAGTGGGAAGGCACAGATCTCTGGCTCCCCTCTTTGGTTTCCTTTGCTGCTTTATCTGGCAATATAAGTCTTCACTTCCTTAGTAACAATCCAGTGCCTTCAGACTTTACCCCCTCATCTCTACTAGTTTATTTCAGTGGGAGACTGTTACCTAGTCTACAATTGCCAGAAATGGGAGCTCATCCTCAAATTTGACACTTTTTTTTTTCATATAATAAACTTTGTTTTTAGGGAAGCTTCAGATTACATATAAGTTACATTGAAAGTATAGGGGATTCCCATATACCCCACTCCCTCACCTCCCACATTTTCCCCATTAATATCATCTTACATTATTGTAGTGTATTTGTTACAATTGGTGAACAAATATTAAAGCATTGCTATTAGCCAAGGTCTATAGTTTACGTTATGGTTTCTACTTTGCACTGTACAGTTTTATAGAATTTGACATAATGTATAATGACCTGTATCCATCTATGTCATATCATGCAGGAGAATTCCAGTGCCATAAAAATGCCCTATATTCCACCTATTCTTCCCTCCCTCCCCCCTCAGAACCTCCGGTAACCATTATCTTTGTGTCAATGTTACAAGTTCTTCCATTTCTACAATAATAATGTCTACTCTGGTCCATGATTATATTCACCCCTTATGTTTGTTCAGCAGACTCTCTGCTAAAGTGCTTTAAGCTTGTAGGCCTTGTACATACAGATGGCTGTTCTAAATCGATCCTCAATTAATTTAAATGCCAATGAGTGTGACTGAATTTTAAGTATATTTTTAAAAAGATCTATGAGTTACTTGTGCCACACCTGGCTGCTGAAGGCCTATTATTCTTGATAAGAGCTAGGAATATATCCATCTGGTCCTATATGGTTGGTAGGGTAGGCAGTAGCCATTTAAATTGACTGTAGAGGGAAGCGGCTGTGGCTCAATCAGTAGGGCTCCCGTTTACCATATGGGAGGCCCCGGGTTCGTTTCCCGGGGCCTCCTGGTGAAGGCAGGCCCGCCCGCACGACTTGGTTGGCTGACCCAGCGAGCACAAGCAGCAGGGGGGGATAAATGAATAAATAAAAAAAAAAAAAAATCTTAAAAATATATATATAAATAAAAAAAATAAATTGACTGTAGAAATGGGGGAATGCCACATCAGTCACATACAGGTAAGGGAGTACTTATCTTAGATTCTTCCCAGCGCATGTCAAGCACCTTTGGTAGGTTTTTCCTTTGAGTCTTATGCTTTGTTTTTCTCTTAAATGTGCATCTAATAGAAATCATTATTCCCTGCACTCAATGCTTCTGATTGTCTGTGAGTAAATTCCAAGGCCATAGCCCATCTAAACATGGCCCTTGTCCACCTGGCAAGCCACATTCTTTTACCACTTCCCATCCTTTGACTTTTAAACTATCACCATACTAAACCACCAGTTCTATTTGCTGCAGATCCCACATTGGTATGCCCTTTTGTTGGAGCTCTCTACTTGTCATTGCTTCTGCTTTTGCACTTTTTACTCCATATTCATTTGTTTATATATGTATCTACACAACCAGTATGTACACTTAATGGAAGGAGGAAATAGATTACACAAAATCAGAAAAGAAGTATTTCCTGAAAGAAGGCATATTTTTGGAAATGAAAGGAGACATTTGCTTGTTATTTCTTTTTGTCATGAAACACAAATTGAAGGAGGTAGGAAAGAAACAGAAAGTTTGACATAATGACCCAATAGAACATTACCATGTTAAGGAAAGGCAATACGAAAATAAATGAGTGCCTCCTCTCTAAGCACCATCCCCTATGGATGATGATGGAAATGATGAAAGAAAAGACAGAGAACAGGCAGGAAGCTTGGTCTAGTGTAGATCTTGAGTGTAGTATAAGGAGAAGAGAAATAATTGGAAAAGCTGCTCTGCTTTCATTAGTAGTTCCCTTAATGGAGGAAACAAGTCATTTTCATAATAATCAGGCAAAATCTGGGGCAAGCGAGATGGGTTTTGAAATTCAGTGTTCTTCACACAGCAATTAATGATGTATGGCATCTGTATCCAATCTATCAGTAGTACAAGATGAGAATAATCTTAATTAAAATTATTTTAAGGAGGAGCAGGACAGAGGATGGAATGAGGTGGCTTTTCTCTAAGAGACCAAAAATTTCAGAAGCATCATTTGAGTGTCTTAAATATATTATGAAACTATTTATTTAAATTAATATGTATTCTTCTAATGCTTTTTTTTAAAAATTAGTAAGGCTCAAAGAATAAAGACCATTTTCTTTGTAATCAAGGAGAAATTTCTTATAAAGAAATTCACATAGTTATATGATTTTGCAGTTTTATAACTATTTTGCTGCATATTCACTATTATATTGTATATGGAGAAATGAGACATTATGAGAAGATGGATTTGGTTTTTATTTGTAGAATGAGAGAAAATAGTATCATGTGGTTCCTTCCTCATGGCAGATAGAGGAGAATAATGGGCACAGCATATAACTGCATATGTAATGGGAATTCAGGCTGGCCGGGATCCTCCCAGACAGACAACATGTCCTCCCCTTGCTTACTGAACTGGTAGTCAATATTGGAAACACAAAGTTTCATTCAAAGGGAGAAACAAGGCTTAAAATGAAAATAATCCTGGGAGCAAATGTATTTATTTAAATTTGCATCACTTTTACTTAATATAAGAAAAAATATTTCTTGTAAATATAAGTTCATCTTTTTTCCTCCTCAGCCTTTATCCCTAGTTCTGTGTACTGTAGCAAGTTTCCTACCTGTTCCCTGTTTTTCTCTCATTGTTTTGATCATCAGCCATAGATTCTGGCTCTTTTAGAACAGAGATAATCAATATCATAAATACATGTTTTATATCTTTATAAAGCTTGCATACGTAGAAATACATATTGTTGCCTTACCTGTTTATAAAGTTTAAATCAATTTAAATGCACTATCATATGGGACACACCCACATACATACCTATTCATATATACAGATATACATGTTGAAGAGCATGTATAAGAATTCCCTTAGTAGAAATGACTTGAAGTGGAATTGCTGAATATGGGCTTGCTCATTTTCATTTTTATGGGTATTGACAAATTGCTTTTCAAAATGATTATTTTTACCAGTTCATACATCCTCTGGCATATATAGAATTTATCTTTCTATGTCTTAGTTATTGATATTGTTAGATTTTAACATTTTGCCAGTCTGACTAGTGTTAAGTGCTAATTTTCTTTTGTTCTAATTTTCATCTTCCTGATTATCTGTGAGGCGGGGAACTTTTTTATGTGCCTCTGGTGTCCCTTTCTGTAAATTGTCTGTTCATACACATTGCCCACTTTTTTATTCAGTTACCTTCCCTTTGAATATGGATTAATAGGAATTTCTTATATATCCTGACTAATCTGTTTTTTTTTTTTTAATCTGTTGTATGTGTATATACCAGACTGTCACTTCTCCTTTTACTTTATTATCTCAGATTTCCTTTATGAGTTGCATTTTGTGATTTGCCTTAAAATTTCTTCCCTAGAAGGGCAGGACTGACATTGGTGGTATACATTGTACAGCATGCTTATTGTAGAAAAGTTGAAATATTCTTGTAGTGGTTGCTAATAATCACCTCCAAGACCTGAGTGCCCCATTGCTGCTCTACTCCTGCCCCAGCCTTCCACACCTTGCTCTTGGTCATGCCCCAGTATCCCTAAGGTCTGAAAACTAAAGATTAACACCTGGCATCCCAAAGACCTGTGGGACCTTCCTCCATTGCAGTGGCTGGCTTCTGTTCTGATAGGTTGGTACTCATGCATTCCCTGCTATTAAAGATTTTGAATATTGTGCTTGCTTAAAACCATAGGGATATTCTCCTATAATTTATTCAGAAGTAATTAGTTTTGATTTTTACATTTATGCCTATTATCCATCTGGAATTTCTTTTGTGTATCGTGCAAATTCGAGAGAGAATATTTTTTCCATTATGGAAATCTGACCAAATATCAGATTTTGACTTACAGTTACTGATTTATAGTAACATACAAAGCAAGTTTCTATACACATCTGGGTTCATTTCTAGGAACAGTAGAGATTCCCATTTATCTTCCTGGTATATTATTTTAGTTAATATATGGCTATAATACCTCCTAATATATTGTAGGGCAAGTCTCCTTTCTGAAATTTTATTATTTGCTTGCTTTTACCATCATGCTGTTTATTCTTGGACCTGTATTATTTCACATCCATTTTGGAATCAGTTTACCTAGTTTCATGAAAAATTCTGTTTTGATTGAAATTTATTTGATTGATTTGCTTATTTTTCATTTAAGATTCCTTGTGTCAATATTTATAAATGAGATTGGCTTATATTTGTCTTTGTCATTATTATCTCCTTGTCTAGTTTGGCATCAAGGTAAGTACTCATAAAATAAATCTGTTAATTTTCCTTCTTTATCTATGCTCTAAAATAGAATTATCTGTTCCATGAAGGCTCCTCCTATAAAACTTCCTTAGCTTGATTTATTTTCCCTTTTGTGGGAATAGGTTGTGGTGGTGATGGATTAGACAGAAGTTTTTCTCTTTATTCTAGAGGTAATTATTATAATTTACATTTCTGTAAATAAATATCATAACATCATCATGTACAGGGTTTTTACTATTTTTAGTTTCCAAACATGTATTTGTGTTTTGTTTATCTATTTTTATTTCTCAATCAGTTGTATTGTGGTTAGGCACCTTAGTCTGTATGAGATGAGTTCTTTGAAATGGAAAATTCCTTTGTAGTTTTAAATTCTCCTTGTTAGCCTGAAAATAAAATACCTTCTATATTTGTTGGACTCTAGAAATAGACCTCTACCTCTATTTCACCCACCTACTTATCTATTTATTTCTTTTCTTATCTATCGATCATCAGTCATTGATCACATGAAGTTTATATTGCTATTATAAGAGATTCTTAAAGAGACATATTAAAATTTTCACAGTAAGATAGAATACTTGTTATTTTTTCTTAACATTTAACAAGTTGGTGTCATATTCAAGGTGATTTTTCTTAAGTGCATGTGAGCATATGGTTCTAAGATCTTTAACTTTCTCTTTTTTCTACTATTTTTATATCCCTCTCTATCCTTTTTACTGCTTTGCAACTCATATTCTATTACTATATGTTCTTTCTTTTAGTTATATTTTCCAATCCTTTTTGTGTGTGTGTCATTTTGTTTAAATTGCCCTTCTTCTTACTAGCATATAAACTGATTTTTTCACTTGAAATCCAATTTTTAGACTCCTTAATAGAAAATGCTCAGGAATTTGTATAGATTGTAATTACAGACACATTGAGGTTTGTTTAGTATTTCCTTTAAAAAAAAAAAAAAACAGTTTCCCTTTTAATTCTTTTCTATTTTTAGTTAAAGATTCCTTTTTCTTTTTTGCCCCTCTTTTTGTTTGGAAGTTATGTTTACATTTCTTTTATGCTACTCTCAGGGTCTGCTCAGGCCTTGCTTTCTACCAGTCTTTCTTCCCTGCTATATTCCTAGGCAATGAGAGTATTACAGGTTGTTTCTTTTTAACCTACATCTTAAAACTCACATGCCATTCTGTAGGACATATGGACTATTCTATTCCTATCCTGGAAAGGGGTTACTTTGAAAAGAAAATCACGTATAGAATTTGGAAGCTGAGTAGTCTTCTCTGAAAAAAAGAATCCCATTTATATATCTTGGTCCAGTGTTTGTCATAGTGGCACATAACTTTCTTATATTATCTTCACCATCAAATATGCATTTGTGAGAAGATTGAAATTGTTTTATATTTTTGCACATCTCTGAAATGTCTAGTCTGATAGAACACAATTGGATTCTTATATCTGCTTCTTCATTTAGCATCTTGCAAATATGTTTTGGTTAAAGTATACAAAGTAAAAGCATTCTCAGAAAAGAGGATATTTTAATAGCTTTACCAGAAAATTGTGAGTGT
Source organism: Tolypeutes matacus (assembly GCA_026826555.1). Classification (NCBI taxonomy): domain Eukaryota; kingdom Metazoa; phylum Chordata; class Mammalia; order Cingulata; family Chlamyphoridae; genus Tolypeutes; species Tolypeutes matacus. Next base: position 36,490,812 of record JAKSZT010054215.1, read on the forward strand.
TATTCTTTGACACCACAGAAAAATTTGATAAGTGATATTTTCTTAAAAATTAGTCACATTGTGGAACCTAAAGCCACATAAATGAGATTTCTTATTCTGCTGCATTATAAACCATTGGTCTGTCTTGCACTATGAATACATCTTTAACCCATGCATTTGTTGTACCATGCTGCATTGATCTTTGGGAAAATATTGGTTTACTGAGTTTTGCAGTAACATCATTTCATTATATATCATCAAAACATTCAGTTACTTTTATTTAAACACCAATTTCATTTTAGATTTGGGAAATCACCGAGCTCATGATGGAGGACACATGTTTTCCAAAATTCTAATTTTTGCTTGAAAGCTTAAATTTTTTATTGGTCATAAATATTGCCAGTTGTTTTCTTTGAAATAAAAGGTTTATTTCTTTCATTGTGCAAATAATGTATGCCAGACACCCAAGTCTCAATAACCATGGTTTGACTGTCAATTATTCTTTCAAGCAAATATGGTTTATGGTATTCCATAAAAATGTGGGTGGTTCATCTTGCAGCTCAAACAGCTGAACAAGTGGTTTAATTCAAGTTAACCATTGTGCATTGACAACAGAGTTGTTTTATGCATACTTCTCATTTCATTATACAACATAATTAAAAAAAACATAATACTCAAGGGGCAAGTATTAATGCAATTAATAATTTTTACTGCTTCATCATGTTTATTCTTAAATTAACCTACCATTCTTTATATTGTGAGCATATGGAAGTAAAGAATACAAAAGGAATAGTAGAATTTGGTGCTACGGCCTTGATTGTGATAAAGCACCAGCAGTTTTAACTTATATTGCTTCAATACAAATCCCAGCACAGTGAAAGAGTCAAATACAATCTTAATATTATATGGAAATAGTTTTGGTCTCCTGAATCTTTTGGTCTTCTGAAAGAATCTTGGGGATGCCCAGGGTTCTGGGTTGCAGTTTAAAAACCATTGTTCACAATGGATCCACTCTACCTATTTTATGATTCCATGTCCCTTATCTTCTCTATGATATAACTTCATAGAATTTTCTGTTTCACCAACATCTTCAAATGATCTCTTTTCTCTCCAGCCCTTACCCCATATCCTACAAAGTTGAGTCTTTGCTATCCACATATACCCTTGGACAGAAAATATATCAAAATTGACCTAAAAATAGATCATTTTTAGTAGAACACTTATCTTTTTAGGGAAACCTTTTGCAGAACTTTTTTTTTTTTTTTTAAAGATTTTATTTATTTATTCATTTATCACCCCTTGCTGCTTATGCTCGCTGGGTCAGCTAACCACGCCGTGCGGGCGAGCTTGCCCTCACCAGGAGGCCCCAGGAACCAACCCCGGGGCCTCCCATATGGTAAACGGGAGCCCTACTGATTGAGCCACAGCCGCTTCCCTTTTGTAGAACTTTAAACCAAGGAGGTAATGGTATGGAATTTAGATATAACCCATACCATCAAAAGACATCCTTTCATTAAGAGATATTTGCAGGTAAACATTTTAGTGTCATTCATACTGAGAGCTGTAGCTTGAGAAAGCTATTCAGTATTAACTTGGCATATACTAAATTTAATCATTTTAATCTAGAGATTAGATTAATTCAACTATTGTCTATGCCTGCCTCTGTCATGGCATGGAACACTAACCCAACTTCCCATTTTGATTTTCGAGTCTAAGGTGGGTTTTGTTAAAAACTCCAGGGATGTCATTTGAATTCTAAACTCATTAAGTGACTATACAGTATCTGTCACATCTGAGGTATTATAATGATACCTTCCACCTCAGAGAAGCGGAAATTTCCCCCAAATTATATAGCCTTAAATTTTGTAGAATGTAAAGCACCTTATTAAAATAAAATTATCTTAAATTTCTTAATCACACATTTAATTTACATTAATTAAGAGAGATAATTCATGCTCTGTAAGTACTAATTGATTATTAAGTATTATTACTGGGACTTAGTTAATTGGTTTCTGGTTGTTCATTTTCATTAATTGTTTTGGAATTGCATGGTTTTATATTTATTAATCTAACTTGCTCAATGTAATAAATATTATATATGTAATACACTGTTGAAGTAGTATGTACATTTAAGAAGATTTATTTTTAAAAGTTAACTCTATGTTAAATGATGCCACATATTTTTATAACATAAAGAAAATAATCCATATGTGTTATGGATATTTAGTAAATATTTCTTGAATGCTGTCAATTAATTAAATGTAGAAATCATTTGGGAAAACACTCTTTCTCGATGTGTTTAAGTCTAAAACTATTTCTGGTCAGGTTTTCCTAGCTATTTTACCACCAACTCATAGAATAAGTAATGGGTGCAGGAAAAAAAATTAACTTGAAGTTCTTCCTTTAGAAGTGGAAAAGAGATGGTACAAAGATATGCTTTTGCTTTTAAATTGGAATATCCAAATTGCAGGGCCTGTTTATATCTTTAGGTGACAGAAGTGCATAGTATGTTCTTCAAGGAAATGAATTTCCCAAAACTGGACCCTTAATGCATCTTGGGTTCACGTTCACCATAAGTCAGAATAAAGGTGATCATAGCAGATGTTATGGGTAAAATTCAATATGAACCTAGTCTGGAAGTTTGGGGAAGCTTTTGATAAATAGGTATATAGGAAAGGTGTTTGAGTTAAAATGAATAAATGAGTAATGTGGGGCCATACATGGGACACCATGGACAACAAGACCTCGCTCAACATCACCTCAACTCTCTTGATCTATCCCTCCAGTCTGGACCTCTGTCTCATCCACAAATCCACGTAATTGAAGCAGCTTAATTTTGAAATACACCAAAGTTTCTCACATTTCAGTGGGCATAAGAATTATCCAGGAAGAGCATCAATTTTGAAGGTTCCTGTTCTTCCCCTGCTGAGGTTTGTATTCATTCTGTCTGGGATGAGATACCCAGAATTTTCATGTTAATCAGCACTCAAGAGATTCTAGACTCTAGAGAGTCTGTGGACCGCTATTTGAAAAACACTACCCAAGTCAACTTCCCCCTGGGACAAATGTTATCAGACTTACTGCTGTGACAGCTCTTAATTAGTACCCAGTTCTACTCATGGGCTTCTTGTCCTCTTCCCTATTATCTTATATCTTTGTTTAAGTCACTTGGTCCTTCTTATTCACCCTATGCTCAGTAACCTGCTTATCCTTTATCACTATCTTGGTATGCTGATGAGTGCTCAAGAGCCTTCATTACCACATGAACCAGTCTTCTTCTTGGTCAGATGTCAAATATCTTCTCCAATTTCTAAACCCCAAAACCTATGAATGTGGCCTTATTTTAAAATAGGATTTTGTAGATATAATTAAGCTAAGGATCTTGAGGTGGGAGCATCCTGGATTTAGGGTAGACCCTAAATGCATTGACTGGTGTCCTTTTAAGAAGAGGAGAGGGCACAGAGACATACAGGGTGAAGAAAGCTATGTGAAAACAGAGGCAGAGCTTGGAGTTGTGCTGCTGCAAGCCAAGGAAAGCCAAGAGCCACCAGCAGATGGAAGAGGTAAGGAAGAGTTTTCCCCTGCAATCTTTGATGAAGCTATGGACACCTTGATTTTGGACTTCTAGTCTCCAGAACTGTGAGAGAGAAAAATTTCTTCTGTTTTAAACCACCAAGTTTGTGGTAATTTGCTAGGGCAGCTCCAGGAAACTGATACAAACTTTAAAACGGAGGCCTAAATTTAATTTTTAAAAATAGTTGCATTCACAAGTGTGCAGAATTAACAACTCTTGGGTGACATTTTACTATACTTTGTTTCATTCAGTGATGGTGGTGTTTTTGACTTCCTGAGCTCAACCATAGATTCCTTTGAGGTGACTGTTGCCCTGTTCTTGTCCCTTCTTGTTCTCAGTATCAGCCCCATGTATGTTAACTCTACATCTCAATTTTCCTAGTACAATCTCAATTTATATCTGTTTTCCTGACATCTGGTGTACTTTAGTATGTTTTCTGAATTTTTCATTTTGTAACAAAGTACATTAGAGTTATATTTTGGAAAATAGATTTTGAGTAAAATCATTCTATATGTTTACCAATAAAATAAAACTGACATCCATCAGTAAATAAATATTCCAAAAAATATAATAAATTTAGATAAGAATTATCAATGGATTTAAAAACTATGGGGTTAAAGTTTGAGGAGGAACAGAATATTCAGATAGTTAATATCTTCCTACACATTACTCATTACAAAGGGAAAAAACTGTAACCTTATAGTAGATACTCCTAGAACACATCATCTTAACCAAATTATCAAAGTTAATACCATTAGTCATGGGGCAAAAAAATATCTGTGTCTCAATGTAATGCAATGAGAATGACACAACCCTTATTATGTTATCTACTTTCTTGCCCAAAGTACATAACATAAATCTAATCACAATAAAATATCAGAGGAGCCCAACTTGAGGGACTGTCTACAAAATAATTGGCCATACTTTTCACAATTTTTCTATGTGATGAAAACAATGAAAGATTGAGTAATAGCCAGATTAAAAGAAACTAAAGAAACATCGCAATCACATATAATGTGTGAAGTAGAGTTAGAGCCAAGGTCAGGAAGAAATGTTATAAAGGCTACTTTGGGACAAATGATGAAATTTGAATATCGACTGTATATTAAATAGAGAGAAAATGATAAAGCATATGTAACAAAATGCTAATATATTTGGAATTTGTTATACATTAAAATTTTCTGTAAGTTTGAAATTATTTCAAAATAGAAAATAAAAAAAATCAGAAAAAATTATATGATTATATAATATTGATATTATATTGTTTTCTGTTACCCTCAGAAGCTTCCCAGTTTGAAAAATATATTATATGCTTGTCATGCTTGCTTGACATATTTTTTGTGAGTTGAGTTCCTAGTCTTCAATACTTAGACTTAAAATCTTTTTAAAGACAACCATTTGATTTCCTGCAGTCCCTGATGCCCGTCGTCCTCTCAGTCTGGGGAACCTTCCAAAGTAATGACAACTTCCCAAACTCTGCCCCATTTCTCCTGGGGACCACTTCAATAGAAAATACTGATCATTTCACCCTCTCCCATCTCTGCTTCTATCTTTTGCCTGCAATCACCTACTGCTCTCACAAATGTTAACCACACAGACTTTGGTTTCCTCCTGGGACAATACAAGGACAACACAAGAACTGAAACACTTATGTATTTACATCAAACATCTTCAGGAATCTTACTCCATCCCTCAGGCCATTTGACTGGGTTCCTATTACTTACATCCAGGCACTTTCATACTTAACCTAATTTTTAAATGATGATAGACCAGAGTTTCTTATCCTTTTTTCATGATCAGCCCCCCCGCAAGACATTTTTCCTATAATTATAATTCCCATGTAATTTTGATATAACAGATATATACTATATATCTGTTTATATGCTATATATATACCTGTGCCTCTTTCATTTAAAAAAAGTGAGTTTTTTTTAACCTGTAAGAATGGACTTTTGGGTGATATTTCCCTCATTGAGAATGCATGTTTACTCTCCTGTCCTCCTATCTGTCAATTGGAAATTTATGAGGCATTCCCAGCTGGCTTGTTTATTTTCACAGGTCTTCCTAGTCCCTCTGTGTTCTAGGTCAAACCCCTATTTCCCTCCTCCAGACTAGCTTTTCCTTTCATCAGTCAGGTCCTAGTTCTGGCATTCTCCAGTTCCACCAGATAAGGATCGGTAACAACAAGTCTATCTCTGTCAGAACTGACTCTGTGAGTGAGTCTAGGTGGAGCCTGGGACTAGTGTGTGGGGAGGTGGGGGGAGGTGGTGAGAGGAAACAGGAGGAAAGTTATCAGGGGACCCATATAAAGAATGTAAAGAAAGAAATGATAAATGACACATTCTCCTACCGCTTTCTTTCAAAGACTTTTGTGAACTATCTGTTGAATCTTGTTCTGATCACATGGCTGGCAGACTGGTCTCAGAAAAGATGGAAAATCATGATCAGCTAAAGCAAACAATAAGCACACCCGACTACCACTGCATAGGACTGCACAGTTAAAAATGCCAAAGCCTGGTGACGAAAAGCTAGGTAAACTAAGTTCAAGTAAGGAAGCAAAGTCATAGAGTGAGATTCAGCGAGTTGAGGTGACTTTTCCTAGGTCACAGAGTCATTCGTGGCTAAGCCAGGATCGGAACTCGTATGTAATGATGTTCAGTCCACAGCTGTTCCAGTCTGTAGTGATGTGTTAATGCAATAAGGTAAGCAACACATGTATAGAAGTTCACCATAACCAACAAGGATTGGATTTGTTTTTAAAAGCCTGAGGCAACTGAATACTTCCTGATCTAATACATAGAAAGTTAACAGTAATGCAGGACTTTTCATTTTCTAAATGCCTTCTGATAAGATTATTTCTCCCTCTGAATATTCTAGAGAAATCTAAAAGGTTTCCCTGCAGGATACTTTATAAAAGTTTTAATATTTGTACAAAACAGAAGAATTCAATCACATTTTTTCATACATGTTTTCTTTTTTTTTTTTTATTCAACATATATAAAAAGCTATTATGCCTCATCCCTAAATAAGGGGCCAGGAAAAGTTTGCTAAGCAAAAGCAGATATTTGTGGTCATTATCTGCCAGGAACTTTAGCTTACTTGTTGAGGTTACTCACTAGGAAAGAGAACCCTACCTCATCGCATGACTATTTTCCACTAATTTTCTGTGAGGCAGCTTCCTACATCCCACGTGTTATCAAACTTAGTTCTTAAAAGAACTTTGTTAAGCAGACATCGACTCCATATTTCAGCTCTAATGGAAGTGAGACAAAGGAATTTTAGCAATATTTAAAATCTGACATTTGGTATTGAACATACAATGTTTCTTAATTGAAATAAAATCACATAACATAAAATTCACCATTTTAAAGTGTAAAATTCAGTGATTTTTTAGTATATTCCCCAATTCACAATGTTGCACAATCATCACCACTGTCTACTCCTGGAACATTTCCATCAGCCACCAGAAAAAAACAAGCTTCCACTACATCTGGCAACCACTAATATGGTTGTCTCTATGGATTTGCCCATTCTTGACATTTCATGAAAATGAAAATGTGTGGCCATTGTATCTAGCTTCTTTCACTTATCATAATGTTTTCAAGGTTCATCCATGTTATAGTATATATCAGTACTCCATTCCTCTTTATGGTTGAATAATATTCCATCGTATGAATATACCACATTTTGTTTATCCACTCATCAGATGTTGATGGACATTTTGGTTGTTTCCATTTATTGGCTATTATTAATAATACTGTTATGAATATCTTGTACAAGTTTTTATATGAACATATGTTTTCATTTCTCTTGGATATATACCTACATTAGAATTGTTGGCTCATATAGTAACTATATTTTTAACTTTTTGTGAAATGCCAGTTTTCCATCATTTTATATACCCACCAGCAAATTATGAGGGTTCTAATTTTTCCACATGCTCAGCAAAACTTGTAATTTTATATTATTATTATTATTACTGTACCCATCCTAATATGTGTGAAGTGGTATCTCATTGTGGTTTTGATTTGTATTTCCTTTAAGACAAATGATGTTGATCATGTTTTCATGTGATAATTTGCCATATGTTTACCTTCTTTAAGAATTGTCTATTCAAGGGTTTACTTTAATGTTGAATTCTGTGCCTAGATACCATTCTGCCTTCAAACAATTAAAATTTGGAGAGTGACAAAATGTAAAGTATATATTGAAAATTGTCTTTGGAAGAAATTCAACCAGGATTCCTATGATTGTAATGAGGAGTAAATGGAAAATGTTACATTTTCAAAAAATTCTGGTTCTATAGCAAGAATCTAGAATGCTTATTGTTCTCAATGAGAGATAAAAGCAGGAAAATTTATTTTAAGTGAAGCCTTTAATTGGTAACAAATGGTAACAATTACAAACAATGCAAAGATTATTATTGAAGATCTGAATATTATGATATAAAGCAGTGTAGTTTGGGCAGAAAAATCACTAAGAGAAATACCATAAAGAACGGGAATGGATGAGCAAATTTTGAGAGAAATTCTCCATTTGCATCCTATACCTGATTGCATGAGTTTAAAATGCCATAGCTTAATTCCTCATCGTAAAACTATCTGCAGATTTCCTCATTGAGGATAAGAGAGAAAACTCTCTTTTTCTCCCTCTACTTAATTTGCAGCTTCCTCTCTAAAACTAGCATATTCATAATCCAAGAGGAGAGACTGTGAATAAACACCTGCATTTTTTGTCATGCTAGCTACCTGGAGCAGCAATACCAAAGGAATTTGAACCCTAGGCTAAAACTGCCTCTCTAATCATATGTCAATTATGGTTAGTTCCTGAGCTTTTTTCAGACAAGCTGGCATATACAGCCTATTCAAAAGTCGATCTATATACAGAAAATTCTATCATGTTCCAAGAAGTGTGATCACCTGATCACCTTATAATACCAAAGTATAATTTATTTCATATAGCATCATATAATTTAGTTCTAAATTAATTGAAATTTTAATTGTAATTGTAAGTTGTCTTAATTCTGACTTATTAGGCCTTTTCAATTCACCTCCTTTTTAGAATTGATTTCATAGTCTACTATTTACCAATATATCAAAAATATTTATAATTTATTTTATTATCAAAATCCAGCCCATATACTGACAAATAGCTGTTTCATAGCTATTTTCTGAATGTATTTACTTTAAATGAAGTTCTGCCAAATACCTATATTGTTAGTTTTTAAAATATTCTTTCAGCAAGTAGTGAGCTTCTTTCATGACCATCACGTGCTACTTGCCCTGCCCCCTTAGATGAATTTGTCTTTACTGGAGTTTGAAATCTGCTCATGTTTTTTCAAGCAGTGTGCACTTTGCTGATGATTGGGTTCCCATTGGTTTTCTGTTGATTTCTGCTAGAATTTAGCCTCCAAGAAATTCAGTCTGTCACCTATGCCTTTTGATGGACAACCTTTTTGTTTTGTCAGCTATATTGCAAAGCACTCACTCCTTTGACTATGCCAGTTTCCTTCCCTCTCCCCATTTTCATGTGTCATTGACACCACAGGGTACATAGGGAGATGACAGCAGTGATGTATAGCTGCAAGGGCTCTGCAAGCTGTGCTGTTTCTGCTGAGTGCCTTCAGCATCCTGATAAAGACAAAGGGCTCTGTCAGGTTTGTTGTCCTGAACACAGCTCACAGTCTCTCAGTTGGTAAATTACTGTTACTAAAATTCAGTCTTTTAGATGCAATGATTTCTTGAAGGGATTAATCCTAATGCTCCTTCACATTTCTATGTCAATTGTTTAATCTGGTGAGCTGAACAACACTTTTATGAATATGTTTTTTGACTGAGTGGGACAAAAAAAAAATCAAGAGAAGTAAAAGGATGAGAAGTGTCCCAGCTCATGATAGAATGGATTCAGTGGATCATTTTATTCTTGATTCCCTCTTCCTTTCTTCACTTCCATCTTTTTTATAGATACTTAGGTAGTCTCTACTAGCAGGAACATATACAAATCTATTTCAAAGATGGGGTTTTCATTTCTAAGATACTTCATTTCCTAATATCACCAACTCCATCTCCTTAAGATCCTACAGCAGAAAATTAGCTTTTAAAGAAACTGATGTAAACCTTAAGTCTCAGAAAAACCATGGACTTTGTAATTTAGGTTCCACCAGTTATCCATGTGAAATAAAATTTCAAGAAAGCCCACCATTCTGTAGTAATTTTTGCCTCAAGGCCTGATGGAGATCAAAGTAGTCCACCGAGACAATCTGTGGTAGTTCCTCCGAGACTTCAACAAACCCAACTTAGACCACCTTGAGGATGGTTCTGCCAGAGGTCTGCTAACATAACCTTGTGAATTCAGTGTACAGACTTATTCCCAGGCAGAGTACAATGATTTAGACAGTCTTTATATGACAATAGGATTACAGGTAATTTCATTTAGCCATTTTCATCTCAAGGAAAAAGAGTTATTTTATTTCTCATAAGCGTTTAGTTGCTATTGCATATTTTATGTTCATAATTCTAAAGTCGCTTTATTTCACAAACAGCTTTGGTGTTTTCTGCAATACATTTTCAAATGTTGTGCTTTGTTTAGATTCGAAGCAACTCCAGATTTTGAGCCTTAAAGGATCAGGCAGCACCGTGGCAGATAAAATAGAATGTGGGGTAAAAGGCTTTAGGAATGCAGCTCTCAGCCTATTAAGCAGTATTACTTTCTCTGAAGCAGCATGATATTCCGAGAACAGAGATGTTTTGAGAGGAAAATAAGCTCAACGCTGTAAGAATCTGTATAATTCAATGGGCCTGAATAAATATAGTGTTAAAATATATTCATTCATGAGAATTTCTTAATCATAGTAAATCTAACCCTGGGCTAGATTTTACAGAAAGGTTTACACTTCAACCGAGAAAATGGGACCTACACATATGAAAGGGTTTTTAACAATACAAGGTAGAAAATACTAAATACTGAATTAGGGCTCCAGGTGAGAAGTACCACAGGTGCTCAGAATCCATGTAGATGGAAGAAGGCAGGAAGTAGCACTGATCTGGTCCTTTAACCCCATCTAGAGTTTTTATGATCTATGTAAATAAAATATAGTGACTTATTTTAATGAATTGAGTAACTTCTTTATAGATCATCATAATACTTGTTTTTAATGTGGAGATACAAATCTGTATGACAATTCAGCAAAAGCATATGAGTATTTGGGCAGTGATTTTAATTTTGTCTTCGTGTGATTATTTTAAAAATATTAGGATAGTATTTTTTTAGGGTAGAAACCAATGCAGTACTAGGAAAAGACAAGAAAGAAGGACTACCTGTTCTAGTTATGGTGTTTGTCATTCAGCTGTGCCCCATACTCTGGATTTAGCTAAACACAAGCTCTGCAGTTCCAGACCTTTCTTTTTTTAAGATATTGAATGGTGATCTATGTTGATTTGAGTGTGTCTCTTGGAGTTCTCAATCTTCCCCCTCACTCAAAAGGCTTATCAAAATGTCTATTTCCAGTGATATTTTAGTATCTCTCATAGAATTATACCCCAGGCTTCTGTCCTATTACTTAATCTAGCTCTGTACTAATAGAACCTTAATACAACACAGGTAAGATAATTTATCTGTATGGTGTTTATATATTTTCAGATTTGGCATCATAGCTAAGAAAATGGGTAATAAATTTGAGTAGGTCTAAAATTCCAGGCTATATTATACAGTATATTTTCCATTATACAGTAAATGCCTAAGGGCATATGTTCTGGACCTTATGGCTAGCTCTTAAAGATGTTCTTCCTTCCTTATTTCCTTCTCTCTTTCTTCTCTTTGTCTTTATCTTCCTACATCCCCTCTCTCCTTATCTCTCACTCTAGCTCTCTGTATCTCTTTCTTATGTTCCTTCCTTTCTTGGCATTTAAAGAATTGCAAAAACTAAGTTTCCTGCCAAATAAGTTTCAATCAATCTAGGAAACAGTATTAAAACATATCTGTTACAATGTAAAAACTAAATGAAAACATTCTTAAAAGAAAATTTCTGTTTGGAAGGTGTTAGTAGTAAGATGGTAATAATGAATAGTCCAAATAAACAGTAGCAATGTTTACTTCTCCTTAAAGCATACAGACACATAGAATTGGAAGATAATACAGGATAAACTATTCTAAAGTTCTCATATTGTAAATTGGAACCCCGTACAGTCAGATGATTTTCCTGTGGTCATCTCAGTTATAGACAGAAATGGTACCTATATCACCCAGCACTTTGCATTATAACATAATGCATAATGGCACAGTGCCTAAACTAAACATTTGAATATATTTAATGACAATTTAAAGAAATCACTCAAATGAGACTGATCAGATGCATGTCCTTTGCAGAAAACAAAACAAAGTCATAGCACAAGGGTGAATCTGGTAAAGTAGGTGGTGATTCTTACCCCTACTTGAAAGTTTTAAAAGTTGTAGAGTATAAATAGCAACACAACCTCCTATTCTTTTTTGCATTTCTCTGTCACTTTGTTGTTGACACACGTGCCTGCTTATGTTACATGAGACACAATATTCATGTTTATCTTCTGTAATTACATGTATAAATGTTTGATGACAGTATACATTTTTAAAAGGAAGCTTGTCAATAATGTGTCTATCATAAAGTGACTTTTCTCCTTAGCTTTATGACACATTTGCCAATCACCACCCCTTTGTAAATGCATCAGATCACTGATTTTCCTATTGGAGCATTGCAAAAGCAACACCATTCTTCAACTAACAACCCTGTTGGAATGAATATAATCAAGAACATAGGTCTTCTATCATACCAGGGATGTCACGAAGTTAAATATACATAACATTTCATATTCATTGTGACTCTGCTTATTTCCTTGCAGAAAAGCAATGCAGAGAGCCTCGTAGTTATCATGATATATAAATAATGTAATATACATAGGCAGGGTGAAGTTGGAAATTTTAGCATGTGGGGTAAAGGTAAGGAATCCTAGTTTTGTATCTGCTATTTAAATTCTCTTATATACTATAAGTATACTTTGGTGGATACCTCTGAGTAAATTGGGTCAGGAGAACGTCTTCATATATCAACACCTAAGAGGTCACCTGGATGTAAATGGCATATATCATTTATTTTTGAGACAGCAAATATTAAATTCTTTATCTAGCATATACAATTCACTGAAGTACTATCAACTATATTAAAATGCATTCAACTTTTTTATCTAGAATATAATTTTTCTCTTACTTCAGTTTCCAAATAAATTTTTTCCAAACACAATTCAATAAAAAATTTTGAATGCCTACTCTAGAGAAGCTTGTGCTACAAGGGAAACAAGAATGGTCCTTGCCCTCTATCATTTATAGTCTAATAGGGGAGATGAAACAGAAACACAACAAACTTTAGTTGAAGCAGAATGTGGTTGAATTAAAGGACACTCCCAGAGTTGTTCAGGTTCAGGGGAAGGAGGGATCCCAGCCATGTAGGGGGAGACAAGAAAGGCTTTTGGATGTTGGAAAGTACAGAAAAGTGTGGTAGATGGCTTTGTGTGGCACAAGGCATTGTGTGTCAGGGTTGCACATGCACAGGGTTGAAGAACTCATATATGGAGCCTATTCATGAGCAGCTTAAGGACTTGATTACTGAAGATGGAGACATGTAACTTATTGTTATGGACAATCTCTGATCTGTTACTCAAGAACAATCACAGTATCTAAAAGAAATGATTAAAATTGAAATGCAAAGTATAGCCCTCATTGGAAAATATTCTGATATTATCAATTAAAGAAAAAGGTATCAGGAGGTCTGGAATTTAAATCTTAAATTTTAGACAAAGCACACTTAGAAACAAGTGTGTCTTATAGTAGAATTCACCAACCATTCAACCACAACCAGTTATCTGATCTTAAAGCCCAAAATGCTCAATTAGTGAACTGCCAACACCATCCCTATTACCCCCTTGGGGCAAGCACAATTATTTCCAATTTTTTCCTGCTGCTCCTATCTGTGATTGTGAGGCTTTGGAGATGGAGGTAATAGAGATCACCTTTGAGGAGTTTTTTTTCTTTTCTTTCCTAACATTCTTATTAATGATAGCACTGAAACCAGAGTTCAAATTCATAAGTTCACTTATTGGCTCTGTTTCTTTTTGGCTGCATTTCATTGGAGAAATCCTTTAATTTCTCCAATCTTTACTGTCCCTTTTGTAAAATTAAAATCATGGTGTATGTCATATCCATTTTAAACAGCTAATATGGATATAGATATCAGAGAATTTGTGAGAAACTTTTAAAATTCCATGTCCAACAAATATAAAATGTCATTAACACTTATAGTGTTTTTGACTCAGTAAATATTATTATATAATCCACAAAGATTCTGAGAGGTGTGGAAAGCCAGCCTGCCTGCCTGCCTGCCTTCCTTCCTTCCTTCCTTCCTTCCTCCCTCCCTCCCTCCCTTCCTTCCTTCCTTCCTTCCTTCCTTCCTTCCTTCCTTCCTTCCTCCAAATATTTATTCAACAAGTATTTATTAATCACCTATTATGGTGAGGCTTCTCATCACTGAGAATTCAGAAATGAACAAAGACAAGGTCCCTGTGCTAATGGGCTTTACATATTAATGTCAGATAGTGAAGGAGAGAGCCAGAAAACAATTGAATATATTCAATGCTGTTAAGAAAATTAAAAAAAAAAAAAAAAAAAAAAAAGAGTAATGGAATAGGAAAAACGTGTTGTGATGTGGGAGCTATTTTAGGTAGATATGTTTTTTAAAGAAGTGTCATATGGGTGGTCATCTGAGAGATGAGAAACAATCAGCCATACAGAGACCTGGAAGGAGTGTGTGTTACACAAAGAGGGAATAAAGAGGAGTAAACCAGCTTCACAAGTCAAAAACCAGCAACAGGCCACTGGTAGGAGCCTAGAGTTGGAGGAAAGGAAGGTAGTGGGTAAAGTCAAAGAGGCAGTCAGGGGACAGGTTGAGTTGCATTTTGATGACCATAATAAAATATTTTTTCTAAGTGCAATGCTTATCCATGGAAGGATTTCTGGGCAGGGATATGATATAATGTGATTTGTGTTTTGAAAAGCTCACCCTACAGAGTCAGGGAAGTCTGTTTGGAGGCTGTTCAAAGGGAAAGGGAATGATGGCTGGGCTGAGGGTAGTAGCAAAAAATATAGTGAGATGTGGTCAGATTCAGCAAGTATTTAGGCAAGAAGAGCCTTGTAATGAGTGTATGTGAACAATGAAAACATAAGAGATCAGGGATGACTATTAGATAGCCTACTGGTATCATTGCTTGAGATGGTCAAGACCAGGAAAGTAGGGCTGTGCTAGGTGAGCAAGAAATCAAGGGTTCCATTTTGGGCATGTTCAGTTTGATAATATGCATATTGGACAGCCAGAGGTGATGTTAATGAACAGTCTGGTGCTCAGGGATGAAGTCAGGGCTGGAGGTACAAATATGAGAATTCCAACAAATGAAATATATGGTATCTCCTTACAAGAATGAAAGACAAGAAAACAAACATGAATTTTTTCCAGACCACATTGTAACAGCAAACTTCCCACACGTGTAAGATCAATTTAGAGTTGCAGTGATCAACATTTATGTATACACTGGTGTAGAAAGGAAACTAAAATGATTCAAATGATAGATCTTTCTAAGTTGTTGTTACTTAAGATACTAAGGCAAATTTCCTGTCTGGTTTGATAAACTCTGGACAAGGTATATAGATGTGGTGGAGCATAGAAAAGAGAAATGTCATTTTCTTGATTTTTTTAAATGAAAAAGACCCTCAGCTCTATTAAAAGTGTTAATGTACCAAGTTCTGCAAATTAAGGACAAAGTATATCCTAGAATCACAGAACCAGCTGTTCTTCATTATGAAAGAAATTCAGGGTCCATTACTTTGCTCATTATTAAAATCAAATATTACTATTTGAGATAAATGAGATCAATAAGCTTGGTAATTGTCTAAGAAAGGATTCCTCTGGGTGGTTATACCTCTCCCTTCTGCTTTTAAGCCAGAAGTGTGGAAAAGGAGTTCGCTTTCCTTTTGTCAGAATTCATGCTTGGACGCAAGTAAAGTGGATCACCATTTACATAAGGTAATGTGGGTATTTAGAAATATTGATCAGTTCCCAAATCTTTCCCCTTCATCAGCTGTCAAATTACTGGGAAAATAAAGGCTATCTGGGAATCTAGCTATAGGCACCCTAGAAGATATGAAAAGAAACAGAAAAATATTTGCCATCTCATAAGAGACCAGCATTACAAGGGAAAAACATTAAGCTCTTTATTAGTTTATTGCTTCCTAATCTCTTGCTTTCTAACTATCCATTTCCTCTGTATTAACTTGTAAGAGGAGAAATTGGTTTTTCTCAGTGACCTGCCTGGCTCCTGATGGAATCTTAGGAAGTCATTTTGTTGTTCTGACATATCTCTTTCACTGCCATGGGTTATAAAGGCCCAGAGCAGATGGGGCTATTTTCCCTTATTCTAAATGATAAAGCCTTTCCTGAAAAGAAAAATTCTGTAAAATCCTGGATTCTTAGACCTAAGGAGGGAGGCTCCTGTTTCTCAACATGGAGAACCGCAACTGCCAGTTCCTTAGCATAAAGGCCGTAGGAGGTCTAGAACTCAGAGAAGCTGATAAAATCAATAGGCTTTTAAAAACAAAACATCCTAGAAAACACCCAGGAATCTACAGAATTAAGTATTGTTATTTATGAGATGTGTTGATAACAGTTTCTTGGGAGATTTGTTATATGACACATGTTTGTGAATCACCTCTTGCTAAAAGTACTTAGTAAGTCAGAGATTCTGAAATTTTAGCATATTTTAGTCTCTGTTGTTGCATCTGAACAGGTTTTTCATATTAAAGGTAAAGCTTCAAATAGTCCCTACATCTCTGTTGTTATGGCCATCCCAACTGTAGAAATTGACTTTATCTTAACCCCAAGGGGAAAAACAAAACAAAACATAAAATCCTCTGGAATCACAGTTACTGATTAGTTTAGAGCAACCTTAATAGCAGTAACATTAATAAAGGAAATTATCATCGATTAATAAACAGCAATAAAAGCATTGCCCTGGATAAATATAAATATGTAAATATAAATATTAATATAAACGCACATACACACTGTTAAGACTTATAACCAAGGCTTTATCTTCTATTATTAAGTCCATTTTTCAAATGAGGAAATAGGGTCAGTGATAATTCATTTTCTTTCCAGTCTTACAGATAATATTGGGGTGCTTGATTCTAATAAAGTTCAGTATGACTCGTAAGTCCAGGCTTTTTCCACTTTGCATTTCTTTCTCACCAGACTCTAGAAATTTCTCCCATGATCAAGTTTGCTTTCTGGGACTATAGTTTCTTCCCTAGGCTTGGCTCAGTTGTGCTTTAGCAGCTTACTGTTCTCCCCCAAAACCTCCTTCTCTCTGACTGTACTTTATACTTCAGAGTATGCCCAGGCAAGAGATCTTGCCTATGAATGTCCATAAATGACCCTTCAGGGGAGAAGCAGGAAGAATAGTGAATGTCCATTAGGATAGGATGTGCCCCTCTCAGGCAGCTTGTGGGGATAATTTTTTGAGAGTGCCATCAGGTCAAGCAGATGGTTTCACTATCGGATGCACAAATAAGTGGGGGCCCTTAAGATAGAAAGGGTCTGAAGTAAAGGAAGAGCTTTCCAACACAGTGTAGACAGACAAGGGCTGGAGTTTGGAATCCTGGATACAGCATTTCAGTTGCTGTACATTTTAAAATATGCAGTTCCATTTAGGCCAGATGATGAAATGTGCACACACCTGATCACAGTTCCATGACTGCACTCCCGTTGCTGATACCCACCGTGTTCCACGACATCATGTGCCATTGGGAGCCTTCCTGACTTTAGCCATCTGTTTCTCTGGACCTCTGGAGATCATGCTTGGTCAAGTTCTTGCATCATCTACTAAGCATGAACTCTGAAACTTACTAGTTCTCACTATGTATCAAACTATACAAGAGATTACCATGAAATCATACATTCACATCGTTGACGATCTTGTTGAGATTATTTTTTCTCAAATGGAAGGTATTTTTTTCTCTCCAAGGGGGCACTGTTTTCTCTCTTAATTATTTAACGGTGGGATATTTATTGATTAAATATTTATATTTTTATTTATTTAATCTCCTTAGTAACTCTGCTGACAGCCATTAAACTTTAAACTGGTGCTTTTATTTAACCAAATATCTGTTTTGATATTAATAGGATTACATCCTTTTCTGCAAAAAAAAAAAAAAAAACACATTTTAAAAATAATTAAATTGAACGTAACAATATTCATAAAGAAGTTTATAAAGGAATTTTTTCCTAAAAATCTTTTATCTACATCATGATTTTATAATGTATCAGCCTTGCCAATCTCTATCTTTTCTTTCCAGAAATAATCTTGAATGATCTAGGACTTGAACTCTGTAATCCTTCTGGAATGAATGTGGTACTGAGGTATTGAGAAAAAATCTTAGACTTCTCTTGTGTGCTTTTCTAAATAAATGGCTTCTAATCCAAAAAAATTAGGGGTGGGGGGACAGCCAGGCATCCCTATATTAACTCATAATTAGAAAACGGCCAGTCTTACTACCAATCATTGTTTGTAGTTTAATTTTCACATTATTGCTCTCTATCATTTACTACATTGGTTCATTGCATTTGTTTTATTAATGCTCTGCATTAAAAATTATGTTAGCATTCATTATGTGCTACAAAGTAATCTGCCAGTTTACTCATATACCAAATAGATATCATTACATCAAGAAAAGATAATAACACTTCAATGACCAGTTACCTTCTCTCTTTTAAGATTCACAACAATTTACATAACTTCCCAAATATTCTGGCAGTCCTTGTTGACCATGAAAGGCCATAAAAAAGCAGGCATTTCACTTTATCTATTCCATAGTAGGAGCAAATAGGTTAGATATGAGTTCATAAAGTCTAGACATCTCAATTTATTAATGGTCTATCTTTTCCTGTTTTGCTTTGTACCCTTTCATCAATTTCATTATTAGAATCTATTTGTACTCTACTAGTTGTTATTAAACTCATTGTTTTTTTATTCTGCTCACAATACATTTACTAAAATTTGTTCAAAATACACATCCCTCTGTTGTCTGATGTAGGCTTCATGATGCTTTGGATGGGAAGCAAATACTGCAACTGACAGAAATGGAAATATATTTTCAAATTTATACTTTTAAAATTTATACTTTAATAAGCAGCCTATCATGGAAAATCATAGGCAGTGGTAAATCCAAGATTACACTTTGCCTTTATTTCTCAGTTCAATTTAAAGTAAAACTTAGGAGTTCATTTTGAAGGGAAAAATAAAACAGAATTAATGTGATCACACATCCTAGTTACTGAATAAACACTGCCTAAGAAGTTGTTTTTTGGACTCAGATCCTTAGGTGGTCATGGCAGAGAACTAATGTAATCGGTTTACTTCCAGGTCTGGTTTCTTGCAAATCTTTAGAATTTGTAAAGAATGGGAGAGTCATACCATAAGCCCGAGTATTAATTATTATGCCATAATTTATGAAACTATACATGTCAACATGTGTCATATCATTCAAAAAAGTTTTACATTAATTTTAAGTGTCTTTGTTGGTTTTCAATAACTATATGGAAAGTTATGCAAAATGAAAATTAATGTGATGTTATTGCCATCCCACCAGCCCTCTTCTGTAATAGTAAAAATTCATGGAAATATATTTGCAATATTTCCAAAATCTCTCCGCATTGTGGCCTCCAATTTGATTGTTCTCTGGGTTGGCTACAAGATGCTGTCCTCATATTGTTTCCATTAGTGATTTGTGTTTTTATTAGGAGTATAATCAAGTGCAACTTACCATCTCTAAAATTAATATTACTTAGGAAACCAGCCTATAACATTGAGTTATTTGTCTATGTCTGTTGGCTTTACATTTCTATTTCAATGCTCTCGTGTTTTCTTGCTGCCAGCTATTCCTCTGATGCTCAATGTTATCCTGATTTAAGAATAAGTAGCAGCAGAGGCCATTTCCTATCACAGCTGACTTTAGAGTCTGTCTAAATGTCTGATCTAGGGGCTCTGACATGGGCTAGTGAGAGTAGTTTCAGTGGGGAGCTGTGATAGAAGCCTCTGGAAATTAAAGAGTGAGTGAGAGCTGAGAAGGTAGAAATTTTAACTGCAGCTAACCTTTAAAGAAGTTTTATTGTACAGTGGAGGAAGATTGCTGTGAGGTGGGGTCCAGAGAGGTCCTTTTATGATATGCACTGATTGTATTATAACGAACAGGCCTCTTCTCTTAAGCTTTAAAATTTTCTAACTTTCCTCAACCAAAATTTTACCTTTTCTGAATGCTGTTTCCTTAGGCCTGCCAGGTGGCATTTTGATCTTCTGACAAATTAGTCTTTGCTGTATGGATAATAGCAGGTTGCTGGAGTACTGGTCCAGGTAGCATAATAATACACCACAGAACTCTCTAGGAGAATGAAATGAGTGCCTCTAATAATGGGTGTGGGGTCGGGGAATGAATATTTGAGAACAAAGGAGGCATCCAACACTTTGGGAATGACATGGCCTATGAAATCTACATAACAACCACAACCATGGTAAGGAGAAAATGTGATAGAAAACAATCAACCACGATGAAAGTTGTTTCTGAAGGTCCTTTTATTTAATTCAGGGCTACGTGTGGAGATTTCCGAAGGGAACTTTTCTCAGTTGACAAATATTGCCTTGGGTTTCTCATAGTTATGACCTTAACTGTAGACATTAGGGAAGAGAGAGGGTGATTGCCTTCAGAGGTTTGCACCATCTGTGCTGAAAGGATTCAGCTGACAATCCATGGGGACAGACAGCCTCAGAAGATACATAAAGTTCAAAGGCTGTAAGCTCCCAAGAGAGATTGCCTAGATGAGGGGCTACCAATATCTTCTGAGAAATGCCTTTGAGATTCATGGCTGTGCTCTGTCTTTAAACTGACAGGAGTTTTAAGAATATTTTTCTGAGTTGTCTTAAGATATTGTAACTTTTAACTTTGCGATATGTATTTTTTGGGCTTATTTGGATTATCATGTAGAACTTTATTTTCTTGAAAAATTTTTTAAGCTTGTTTAATGCTGCATGACTCTCAGGCTTCTATGAGATAATGCGCAGATGGTGAGAGGACACTGCTTTGCTACTTATAAGCTGCCTCATTTTAGGGGAGCCAATTAATGCTTTGGGCTCCTGATCAGAAAATGATGCTAGTTGGATTCATGATCTTTAAGGCCCCCTTTGTAATGAGTAATAGTTGGATTAAAGGGAAAAATCAACCATTTGAACAGAGAGGATCTCTGGGGAGCCAAATATCGGGGTATTTGGCAACACCCAAGATTTGAATCAAACTTCTCCCTTTTTATATGCCTAGAATCATAAAATCCTACTTCACAGGATTATTTACATATTCACAATTCAATCATTTCTGAAAAAATTATTGGGGCTTCCCACTGGGGTAAAAGATTTGCTCTTCCTCTTATATATTGGACAAAATTGAAGGAAATCTGAGAAACTCCAAGCTTTCATTCTTAGTAACCAATTTGCAAAAGTGCTATTTGGAATCTGTCTCCTGCTGAGGCTCTAATGTCCAATTTCTTCAACAGAGGATTTACACATGAAGTATGATAATGTTTGGCAAGGAAATTAACATAGTTATAGATGGAACAAATATAGCGTACCTGAAATTAACTACAGAGCAATTACAGTGACATTGTGAACTGTGCAATAGCCCATTAAGCAATATTAGATCACTAGCTTCTTCTGTGCCTGGCTTTATTGTCAGGAAAAAAAAAAAAACTAACTTGGCCTCAGCGGAGTTTTGTGCAGGAGTCAGGTTTTTACATGTGCTAGCATACCCAGTCTGCCTGGGGTTCTGAAGTTCTTTCAGAAATACTCCCCCCTCACCCCCACATACCCGTTTAAACCCCAAGGTATTTCTTTAGTTTTATTTCAGAACTTATCTTACTTTGTAACTTATATAAGTATTAGTCTTTAGATTCTCAGTGAGAAAATTTTCTTTACTTCTTAGTTAATGATTTTATTAATATACTTAAATATATAATTTCATATCCATATATATGAATATGAAATCTGTAAAATAAAAAGTCATGGACTATGGTGTCAAGGAAGAAGATACCACAGTATAAAATTCCCTGCCATCACACTGCTTTCAAATAGGACTTTATCCAGATCCTTTGTATCTTTATTCAATTTGAAAATGCTCTAGATAAAATAAACTTACAACTTTCCTCTATGTCTAATTCCAATTAAAATTTTCTTTTCCAGGAAAATCTCTCTACACATTAAAATATAAATATATACTCTTGAGGTTACAGTTGTTTTTTGATCATTCCTTTTCTGTGGTAGTCAGTACTCATGTACATACACACCCACAGATGCAATTAAAATGTAGATCCATGGAGGACTCTGTACTATTCATCACTGTGTCCTTAGCACCTAAAGCAGTTCCTGTTATACAAGAGATGCTCAATAAATATGTTGATATTAGGTTAGGAAGTCTGTATGGAAGGCCAGGGCAGGTGCTGGCAGTAGCACCCTGTTTGCAAACACATGGTCATACAGTGATCCCTGTGGTTATCAACTCTCCTGTTCACTGTCAAACATTATTTAAGTGTGGGGAAAGGCATATCATAAATCTAAAACTGCACTTAATTCTGCATGGCTTACTAGAATTACAAGCCAGAATTCTCACAGGCCGTAAGAGAAGTTCTGTGACAGGAGTTAATTATCCAAGCAGAGCTCTATGCTCAGCATTAGATTGTGGGCCTCCTCTGGAGCACACTATTCTCATGCAACCACCCCATTTGCCTGAAGCAGAAATCAAAGCTTGGTGTGTCACTGACTGATCTAAGTCAAGCCAGTTAACAAGTGCCAGTGACTGGAACTAGTGATCGTCATACCAAATTCAGGCCTCTTTTATGCTGACATGAAAAATTCGTCCCTTTTTGCTGAATTTCTAGTAAGTTCCACCAGTCAACCAGTACATTTAGTATAAAGCATCAGCATGAATTAACTGGTCATTTAACTGGACTGATGGTTCCTTCCAGGTCCAAACACTTGAAGCAAATGGCTACAGTCCCAGCTAAAAGTAAATGATCATCACTGAATTTAACAAACACTGCTACAGGCATAACATTTTTGAATAGATAACATGGAGGAATGGAAAACTGTCACATAAGAAGTAATATACCACAATCTAAGATCCAGGCACCTCACATTCTGGCCTGCAAGATTTGCAGACAGATGTCAAGGATGGAGAGAATGGATCAGCATTGCCTTTTATTTGATATCTTCAGTGCCTCAGTAGCTGGATAATTTCCCATCTTTGACTACTGGCCCATTAAGCTTGTCTTTTACTGCCCACCCATAAACTAGAATGACAGAAAATAAATAGTTAAAAACTAATCAGATGGAAGACAAGGGCCCAATGTGACCTCATTTGTCTGAAATAGGAAGGCATAAATGGCAACTAGAGGCTAATTTGGAAAAAGCATGCAATGCTTGTTTTCTGTAGCAAGGAAGAAATAAGATCTTTATAGCCCTGTGAAAGAAACATTTAGATTTAAATAAACAATGAGCTCTGGAATGATCCAACCTTGTGCCTGCAGTGCAATTAAAACAGGAAGAGCGAGGCTTCCATTATAAAACATCCAGATTATGTGATTTGGAGCTTCATTTGAGGCAGAAAAACAGACTGGAGACTCAGTGTGGAGTTGGACAATAATATACTGAGAATCTTGGCTGACTGGTTGTTTTAGATTTGCCTTGCTGCATGATAGGTTCAGTTGATCGCTGCACTGCTGATTGTAAAATATGACAGCATATAGTAAATGGACTGCTCTCTATCCAGTATAATAGTGGTCATGACATAATTATCTGAGTTAGAAATAAGCCCTCCCATTTGATCCACATGTTCTGACACAGACAGAAACATATCTGAGCAAAATCTGGAAGTAGACTCTTATCTTTCACTCCATTCTACCTCTCCCTTGCCTCTAAATGGATCCTTTTGGTTACTCATTGCCTGGTCATACACAACAGGTGTCCATAATTGGAGCCAGCTTTGCACATTCCACCTTATATCTCATTGCTTTCCAACATTCATTAATAAATATTCAATAAATATTCCTTATCCATTTCCTAGGTATGATCATTGGACATGAATGCAGTACAATTCTATTCCTTGGCAAGCTCTTCATCTAATGGACAATGATGTGTGTAACGTTGAAAGTGCTCAGAGGCAGTTACAAACAGGGAGCACAGGAGAGGGGCATGGCATCGAACCAGCCTGAGTAACTGTGGATGCTTGTTAGAGGAGATAATATTTAAATTGAGATCTTAAGGAAGAGCTGACATTAGTTAGATGAAAAAAAGAGGTAAATAGAACTGAGTATGAAGAGAAGAAACAGAGCATGGACAATTTGGAGAGTTTCAAATCACTTCAGTGTACATTGTATGCATATGGAGGAGTCAAAAAGGATGGTGAAAAACCTAGAGAATGGCCAGGCAGCCAGATCATGGAGAGCCTTAGATTTTTACCCAAGAATGTGTATTTTACCCTGAAGATAAAGAGGTATGGCTGGAAGATTTAAATTAGGGAGTTACTTATTTTTTAGTTATATATTAGAAGAGATCATTCTGGAGACAGAATAAAGGGTCATTTAAAGAAGCAAAACCAGAAACAATCAGTTAAGTCTAATACAATAAGAAAAGAAATGCAGAATTGGTGATAACTGAACAAGACAGTGGCAATGGGAAAGCAGAGAGGTGGAGGGAGACAGGAAAGAGATGGATTCAAAGCTATTAAGATATTCAATAAGAAATTTATTGAACAATTAGATGTGATAACAAGTGAAAACAAGGTGTTTTAAGCAAACAAACCCAGGGTTTGTTTGTTACTTTGTTGTGTTTTGCTTTTATAATCAGTGTGGTGTTGTGCCATTCACAATGAGGTGTGAATTATCAGGAATAGCAGGCTTGTTGTGGGTAAGGAATAAAAGAAGAATTCTACATAGGACTCACATACTTTCCCTTATGGTCACTGTTTTAGAATAAAGGGGTGTAATCTGAGTTGGAGATTCCAGTTTCAAAGTCATCATTGTATAGGTAGCATTCAAAGTAGGATGAAGCTACAGAGAAGGAGAAAAAAAAAAAACACACTAGAGATAGGAAACTCTGTGGGAACATAATTATGTTAGGGAGAAGTGGAGGGAGAAATACCTAATAAAGAAAGCGAGAAAAATAACCACAAAAGGAGAAGCACAAAGAGGAACAACGAAGCAAATGCCAATGTCAAAATGAAAGTTTCAAAAATGGCAGAGTGATTCCTGCTACAGGTGGTAGATTGAATACATGCACATATTTTCAACCCCCTCTAAATCCCACTAAACCAATAGTAAGGAGATATTTCTAGAGGGGAAAATCTACAAGGATAAAGAAAAACAAAAGACAGTAAGAGCGTAATGCTGCCACTTAATGTATTTCCCAGTACATTGGCTGTTCCTTATTAGAGAAAACACATAGTGAAATAAATATGGATCTCTAAGTAAATGAACAGGAAAGATGAATTTCTCAAACTTATTTGGGTAAATGTTTTGCAATGTTATATACTAACTTTACAAGATTCAGTAATAATTTTATTCAAGGTTTTTTTTCCCTCCACTTGTGACTACTTTTCTCACAAGGATAGAGACTAAGGAGAGCAAAGAGGCATGAAATTGAAAACAAAGTTAATTTAAGATCTCATTCCTTTTCTGTCTCATTCTAGACAGTCCCTTTTCCTCTACTCCCCTAAAAGGTGATAAGTCATGCGAAGATACTTTCTTAAGAAGTTAGAGTATTTTCTTCAAAAAACTGTTTCTAATAGAGTTCAATGAATGCTTGATTTCAAAATGTGTTATGAGCATTTGGATTTGTGGTGGAAAGCATCTGAACAGGGAGTGAGAAATCTAACTTAAATAATTTTGGGTATTCTTCTTAGAGCTATATTAGTCACCTCACTTCTCTGAGACCTAATTTCTAAAGTACAAGTTGGAGTATTGAACTAGTAAAGGGTCTATGAGGACCTTCCCAACTTAATTTTTAAAAAAAATCTAATATAGTTCAGCGACTAACTGAAGTGACTTTTTTTGGTATTTGTGACTTGACCTTCAGACATCTGTTGATGCTTTAGGAGGTACCATAGGATAAGGGAACCTTTTGTCAAAGTGTCTCCTTCCCAAGTTTCATGCTGATAAAGACAGCATCTGAAATTAATCCTTTGGTATAAAGCATTTTTCCTCTCCCTTCAGTGCTCTTGTCAAATACAAATAGCAGAGTCATGCAGTATACTGCATCTTTAGAATTCTGTTATAATCAAGTTGATTAGATCACTCTATTCATCATAAGACGACAGAAAAAAGAAGAGGATAAGAATATTTGGGATGGAGATGCAGAAAGCATTGGAGGCATCAGTGATTGGATCTATTCTTGTCCACTTTTTCCTGAAGCTCCCTGTAATTATAACACAACGTATTCTGGTTTTCAATTGTGTTCTTTTTTGCAAACTTCCAAAACGTGTTTTTAAACAATTCTACAGCTACATGAAGTCAACATGTTGAATAAGGAAGGCAGAAATGGTATCAACAAAGGATTTGCCCATTTTCCACTAAGCATTTCTGTGTTTCTATATATTAAAATGATTGTTATTCACAGAGAAGTAACCCAAACATCAACAACAGCACAACACCTCTTACTAATACTTTGTAATGTGTAACATACTATTCTCTTACTTATGTACTAAATGCTAGAACATTGTTTATATTACTTATTTATTTTTAACAAAGACAGCAACTAAGGACTATGGAAGAATAAATGAACATACACAAGTATGAGAGCCGTAATGTGAAACAAAACCAAGACTATATTCATTGCCCTTTGCCTCAAGGGACAAGAATGACATGGACAAGCTAAAGCTACAGAGAAAAGAAAGGAAAATATGGGAAGAACGAGAAATACTAAAAGGAAATGAAAAGAGGCTGCAGACACCATTCTAGGGATAGCTGAGACATAGAAAAGCAACATTCAGAAGTAATGATATGGTTTAGGCCACCGCTGTCCATGGTGCTAGTTGGTGTGCTGGGCTGACTTCTGATCCTAGAGTTTTCTGCCTGCTTGGATCTGAACTGAGTTTACTCCTCAGTCACAGGCATCATACCACTTCATATTAGGTGTGATTCTCAGGGCACCAGGGAGCCAGGGTGAGCCCTCTCTGCACTCCTCACTACCATTCCTCTTACACATTTCACTTCCTTTACCCAGACTATGGACTGGTGTACAAAATTACATCATCAGAACTCCAGCTGCACATTTTGGTGCCTAAGAGAAATCATTTCCTTCAGTGAAGAAAAACCTTCCAAGCTCTTCTCAGGATTCATAACACTGAGCCCAGAACCCTGTGGAGACAGGGGAAGAAGGCCTGAGTACATTGCTCGCGGGGAACAGTCGAATTGTCTCATGGTGGCAAGGCTGGGGACACGGAAGAGAGGCTCTTGGTCCTGAATATCCATGAATAAAACTAAAGCATTTAGCCAAAATTACTTTTTCAGTTAAAATCTAAAATCTTCAAATCTAAGAGTTTCAACAAGGAAAAGAGAACAAGGTTTCTTCTATTGTGAAGATTCCCATTTCAGTCACATACAAATATTAGTTGTGTTTATTCAAAACAGTTTGACTAAAACATGGATCCTCAACAAATCTGCAAGTATAAGTATGACAAAAAAGAAAACTTCTTTTACATAGACCTCAATTAAATTACAATATTAAGTAGGCTGCAGCAGGAGTCCATTAAAGATTTAGTTACCTTCTGTGGTGAACATTAAGAAGCTATTACTCAAATTCTATTTAAACTGTTAAAAGGAATTAAAATGTATAAGAAAGGCCATTACATATAATGAGCTAATTTTCTAAGAAAAGCTTAGCAGCTGATAGATTGTTTAAGCCTCTCCAAGGTTTCAGTTTCATCCTCAATAATTCAGAGACGAGAGATAGGTTATGTTGATCCATAATTTGCTCCTGCCCATCTCTCAGTGGAAAGGTGCTGTAATGGAGAATCAGGCCTTCTTTCCCATTCTGTATCTGAAGTTGTGCTCTCCAAGTTAAACTCAGCAGTTATTAGCAAGTAAGTGGCAATGTGTTCTCCCAGGGCCCACAGATCACTCACCGTCGAGGTTTCTCATTCCCAGTTCAGTACTCTTTGCACCCTGTCATACAGCCACTTTCTGCTTCAAAACATTGCCAAGGACAGGGAAGTTAATTTTCTTTTTTTAGCTTAGAAAAATTTGCCCTCCCACTCCTTCCTGAAATAAATTATTTTTAAGGGTGGAGGGTTCCTTCTTTTTAATTTTATTTCTGAGGAAGACTTGCTTTGAAAAGTTTACAACATCTGCTTTCATCATCTTTCCCCTTAATGTGCTTACACCATTTTTATTTAACCAAAAGATTGTCAAGTAGCAGTTAGGTGGAGAACAACAGAAAGTGATTTACTAGAACTGTGTAAAATAAAACTGTAAAATAAAAAAGGGGAATATTATTTAGAATGAAAGTGTCCTTTAATTTGCCTTCTGTTTTCACTCATAAGAATTCCTCTACTCTAATAATTACTAAATAATAAGTTATTGAGTACCATCTATTATGTGATCAGCATTGCTTTACATACAGGGGAGAATCTAATATGAATTTTGCTATGGCCTTTAAGTGTAACTGTTTCAACTATAGGAATACTTCTGCCCTTAGGAAGCTTTAAGTTTCATTCAGGAGATAAAACATAAAAAAGAAAGAGAAAATGTTTACATTTCAATAATAAAAAATATAAACTGTATATAATGGATATCTTACTGTACCAGCAATGCTCTGATCTCTTTTTAATTTGAGAAGTATTAGATTAAGAGAGAAATCATGCAAAAAAATGCAGAGTTCCCATATAGCCACTCTTATACACAGTTTTCCCTGTTATCACCACTTTGCATTAGCATGGTGCCCTTGTTACAATTGATGAGGCAATATTATTATAATTATACTTTGAACTATAGTCCATCCATAGTTTGCATTTAGAGTTCCCTGTGTTGTACAGTCCTATGATTGTTTTAAATTTTTTTTCTTGTAACATATATTCAATCTAATATTTCCCTTTTTTGACCTCATTTAAATATGTAATAGTGGTGTTAATTACATTCACAAGGTTGTGCTACCATCACCACCATCGATCACCAAAACTTTTCTATTACCCCAAACAGAAATTGTGTACCAATTAAGCATTAAATCCCCATTCCCTACCCCACTGTGGGCCCTGATAAACTGCATTCTAATTTCAGACTCTATGAATTTGCTTGTTCCAGTTATTTCATATATTTGAAATCATACAATATTTTTCCTTTTTTGTATGGCTTATTTCACTCAACATGAACTCGTCAAGGTTCATCCATATTGTTGCATGTATCAGAACTTCATTCCTTTTATGGATGAATAATATTTCATTATATTTATATATACCATTTTGTTTATCCATTCATTGGTTGATGGATACTTGGTCTCCTTCCAGCCATTGGCAATTGTGAATAATGCCACTATGAATATTGGTGTGCAAATATCTGTCTGAGTCCCTGCTTTGAATTCTTTTGGGTATATACTTAGGAGTGGGATTTCCAGGTCATATGATACTTAAATACTTAACTTTCTGAGGAACCAACAAGCTTTTTCCATAGAGACTGAACCATTTTACTTTGCTACCAACGGTGAACAAGTGTTCCTATTTTCCATATCCTCTCCAACACTTGTTATTCTCAGTTTTGTCATAGCCATTCTAGTGGGTGTGAAATGATATCTTGTGGTTTTGATTTGCATTTCCCTAATGGCTAATGATGTTGAGCATCTTTTCATGTCCTTATTGGCCATTTGTATATTTTCTTTCAAGAAATATTTATTCAAGTCTTTTGCCCATTTTTCAATTGGGTTGTCTTTTTGTTATTGAGTTTTAGGATTTCTTTATACATTCTGGATATTAAACCCTTATCAGATATGTGGTTTCCAAATATTTTCTACTTTTTAGTAGTTATCTTTTTACTTTCATGGTGAAGTCATTTTATGCACTTAAGTTTTTTAAAAGAGGTTTTATTGAGATATATTCACATACCATACAATCTATCTAAAGTGCAATGACTTTTAGTATAATCACAACCTTATGTGAAATATGAATATGGGTAATATTGCATATGTAAGATGATTTTTCTTTGAAACTGAACAAATGTATGTTAATATTACAAGATGTTAATAGACAAAAAAACACATTGTGCTAAGTGAAAGAAACCAGACACAAAGTACTACATGTTGTATGATTCCATTTATATAAAATGTAAATATAAATCAATTCATAAAGATGAAATTATATTATTGGTTATGTAGGGCTGGGATAGAGGGATTAATAGTTAACACTTAAGGGGTGTGGAGTTTCTTTGTTGAGTAATGAAATTGTTCTAAAATTTTTTTGTGGTGATGACTGTACAACATTGTGATTATGCACATAAGTTATTACTTTTGATTACTATAGATTTTAATAAGTTTTAAAATTGGAAAGTGTGAGTCCTCCACCTTTGTTCTTTTTCAAGATGTTTTTAGCTATTCGGTGTCACTTCCCCTTCCTCATGGATTTGAGAGTTGGCTTTTCCATATCCTAAAGAAGGCTGTTGGATATATTAAGAGAGCATACAACTCAACAATAAAAAGACAAACTATCTGATTAAAAAATGGGCAAAAGACTTGAAAATACAATTGTCCAAAGAAATGCAAATGGTGATGAAACCCATGAAAAAGTGTTCAATGTCACTAATGATTAGGGAAATGCAAATCAACACTACAATGAGATATCATTTCACCCCTATTAGACTGGCTACTGTTATAAAGTTGGAAGACTGTAAATGTTGGAGAGGATGTGAAGAGATAGGAACACTTATTCACTGTTGGTGGGAATGTAGAATGGTACAGCCACTGTGGAGGACTGTTTGGCAGTTCCTCAGGAGATTGGATATAGACTTGCCATGGGACCTGGCAATACCATTGCTAGGTATATACCCAGAAGAACTGAGAGCAAGTGACACAAATCTGCACACCAATATTCATAGCAGCATTATTCACAATAGCCAAAAGTTGGAAGTAACCCAGGTGTCCATCACCTGATGAATGGATAAATAAATTGTGGTGTATACACATGATGGAATATTATGCAGCAGTAAGAAGAAATGAAGTCATGAAACATATGACAACTTGGAAGAACCAGGAGGACTTTATATTGAGTGAAGCAACCCAGACACAAAAGGACAAATACTGTATGATTGCCCTATTATGAACTAAATATAGTATGTGAAATATAAATATATTATGTGAAATATGAATATGGGTACAATTGCATATATAAGACCTTTTTTCTTTGAAGCTGAACAAATGTAGGTTAATACTACAAAATGTTAATATCAGACAAAAAAAAAAAATTATACTAAGTGAAGGAGACCAGATGTAGAGTACTACTACATATTGTATGATTCCATTTACATAAAATATAAATATAAATCAATTTATAAAGATGAAATTAGATTAGTTTTTATGCAGAGCTGGGGGAGGAATACTAATGGGTGTGTAGACTTTCTTTTTGGAATATTGAAATTGCTTTAAAAATTTTGAGGTCATGAATGTACAACGTTGTGATTATATTAAAAGCCATTGATTAGGCTCCTGGTGCTGCTTGTGTGCTCGTACGGTGTGGACCTGGTACCTCTTTTGTGAAGCGGCAGCTGAGGAGACTCCGGCTCTCGCCATGGCCGATGAGAAACCCAAGGAAGGAGTCAAGACTGAGAACAACGATCATATTAATTTGAAGGTGGTGGGGCAGGATGGTTCTGTGGTGCAGTTTAAGATTAAGAGGCATACACCACTTAGTAAACTAATGAAAGCCTATTGTGAACGACAGGGTTTGTCAATGAGGCAGATCAGATTCCGATTTGACGGGCAACCAATCAATGAAACAGACACACCTGCACAGTTGGAAATGGAGGATGAAGATACAATTGATGTGTTCCAGCAGCAGACAGGTGGAGTCTATTGAAAAGGAAGCCTGCTACTTTACTCCAGAACTCTGTTCCTACAGACCAAGAAAACATTCTCAATTAGAAAAACCGCAATTTGGTTCCACCGCATCCTGACTACTACAGTATAGTTTTCTCTATTCTTTCATTTTACCCTTCCCTGTTCCTTTATTGTACATAAAGTAACTGGTGTATGTGCACAAGCATATTGCTTTTTTTTAAAAACTAAATGGCCAATGGTATGTTTTGATCGACATCAAATGGAGATGGGATGGGGAAAAATACTGGTTCTGTGAAAATACCCTCTTTCTCCATTAGTGGCATGCTCATTCAGCTCTTATCTTTATATTCCAATAAGTTATTTTGCTCTCACTGTTTAACAAAAACCAACAACATAAAAAATCCTTGCATATCTTGTTTGATTGGAGAATTTTAATGTTTTTCATTTATCATTGTAAAACCAAGGACAATTTTATAACTTTTTTGTACGTAGCTGTTACATGTAGAGCAATCTGTCTTTAAGTAGGGATAAATTACTCTAAAAGAAATGAATCCTAGATAGTTTTCCCTTCAAGTCAAGCGTCTTGTTGTTTAAATAAACTTCTTGTTTAAAATGAAAAAAAAAACACTGATTATACGCTTTGGATAGATCACATGGTATGTGAATATATCTCAATAAAACTGCTTAATAAACAAATAAATTAATTGTTCAAGAATAGCCAGAAATAGCAGCTATGTACAGCAGGGGAAACAGAGATTTAGAAGTGAGGAATTATCTTGTTTTTGTTGTTATTATTATTGAAATAACGAAAATGCTCTAATAATGACTAAAGTGATGAATGCACAACTATGCGATTTTACCAAATACCATTGATTGGACACTTTGGATGAATTGTATGCTTTATTAATGTGTGTCAATAAAGTTGATTTGTTTAAAAAAAGCATGTATGGAAAAAAATTTGCTTGTGTTCATTTTATAGATTGGTAAATCACATAGTACAAATTGGTAAACTCTGTCTTCTCCCTCAACTTTGAAAATTACTGATTTTCACTTACCATATGAAAAGGATACGCAAAGTAAGTTGGGGGTTCTCAATGCTGGCTGCGCATTGGAATCATCTGGGAGTTTTAGAAACTGCTAATGCTTGAGCCCCACCCCAAGAAATGCTGGTTCAGTTGACCTGGGGCTACAGAGGTTTAACAGTTCTCAGGTGATTATGTGCAGCTATTGTGAGAACCATGGGGCAGGGGTAGCACCTTTTTTTTTTTTTTTAATTACCCGCACTATTTAAGATATTTCATAGGACAATGGTTCTCAGTCTGTGGTCTCCAGGCCAATATTATCAGCTGAGAAGTTGTTAGAAATACAGATTTTAGAACAACCCAAGATATACTGAATCAGAAATCTGGAATTAGACACCAGCAAACTGCTTTAGCAAGACTCAGGTGATTCTAATGCACAATCACTTAAGAATCACTGCCATAGGACAGAGGAATTTTACAGAATCCCCACAAGCCTGTTCTCATGAATCAGGTTTAATTAATGTTCTCATGTTAGCAGAACTGACGGTGCTAAAAATAGAAAAAGCAAATCAGTGGGAGATTATAAAGATTTAAGGTAAAGAACCGTCCCAAAGAACAGTCTTATAAGGAGCATTAAACTGTTTCAAGTTGAATAAATGTGGTTCGATTTTGACAAAATAAAGTAGAGATTTTTGTACTTACTCAAAATTTGAACGTGTTAAACTTAAGGCAGGGGATTAAATGAGTAAGAGCCCTTTGGGGGGACCTAGAAATAATTACAATCAAGCAAAATAAGGCAAAATAAGTTTAATGTGAGTGGCAGAAACATGACTATAGTAAGGACTTGTTAAATTTTGTCAAGATATTGAAGCACAGAAGAGGAAAAACCCTTGAACAGCTACATCACTTTACTATTCAACTGAGCTGATTAATACTGTGGGTGAATATAGCATCAAAAATGATTGGCGATTACCTTCTAAAGAGTGCCACAATATTGCTTTCATCCATTACCTGAAGTGTGATCCCAGGAGAAAAGGATGTTTTCATAAATTTTGAAATAATTGTCATTTTCCATGGCACTAAGGCCTGATTCCCAGACACTGAGACCTAGATCACGGAGAAGAGGAAGCATGCCATTGTGAATGTGCATAATGGGGGTGCAACTGCCTGTTTTGGGGATAGGACAGACTGGAGAGCATCAAACCTTCAAGTTACACAAAAAATCCTTAAACCTGATTTCTCAGCACTTTATTTCTTTTCTTTTATTTTTATTTTTATTTTAAAGAAGCTTTAGATTACATAAATATTACATAAAAAATATAGGGAATTCCCATATACTCCACCCTCTACCCTTCCCACACTTTCCCACATCAACAACATCTTTCATTCATGTAGTACATTTGTTACAATTGATGAAAACATATTGAAGTATTGTACTAGCCAAGGACTATAGTTTACATTATAGTTTACACTTTACTCCACACAATTTTATAGGTATTGACAAAATGTCTAATGGCCTATATCCATCATTGCAATGCCATGCAGGGTGATTCCAATGTCCCCAAAAAGCCCCCATGTTGCACCTATTCTCTCTCCACCCCCTCAGAACCTCTGGTGGCCACTGCCTTTATATCAATGATACAAGTTCTTCCATTTCTAGAATAATTTCTACATTAGTCCATAGTTGCTTTCCACCCTTATGTTTGTTTGTTTCTCAATCTTGAGGATTTGGGGGTGGTGATATCCATTCTGTCTCCGATTGAGAGAGGGCTTAGATCCCATAGGGCAGAGGGATGGAACTGTATTGCTTGCAGTTGTAGACACACTCTACTTCCTGGGATGGGCATTGTTCATCATCATTCTTTGCTTAATTGTCTTGGGCAAGTATGATGAACTGGAGAGTAGATGTTGGCTGCAACTCTGCTGAGATTCAGGGCTCAATGAGCATATGAACAGACCAAAGAGTTAAGTCTCTGGGACATATATTTAACAAGTATAGTGCTAATTATAGGTTCAAATAAAAGGGACAGAAGAGCCATATGTAGGGAAATTATGAATGAGTCTAACTCTGTTACATTGGGGAGCATATATTCCAAAGTAAGGCCCATTTACAGGGTGCCAAATTACTGAGATTGTCTGCCCTACCCACAGTGTCTAGATGTCTCTAGAGCCTTTGGGAGCCCCACTATTTGAGGCACTGTTTACCCTGGCAGTCAGTGAGATCCTGCTGAGACATGCATTTTTAAAGAACATACTGCAAGATTCAGTATTTGATGATTTTGCTGTTATTTTGTAAAAGGATCTAAGATGATATTCTTGAATGGATCATTGAGTGATAACTAGGATGTATCACAAATTTGTGGAGGTTCTCATGTTAAATTTCATAATAGGTTTATAAATTTCCATCTGCCTTCTTATCTAAGATCCTATGATATACCATGTCTTTGCTACAGGGAAATGTTCTGTCAAATAATTAAATTCAATTTTGATATGCTGGGAATCACAGTAGTAGATGGACTTGCTTCTGAGACACACAGGGACTTCAGCAGCAGGTTCAAGGTGAAGAAGAAGAGACGGAGACCTGACAGACCAGGACCAGGGAGGCAAAGAGATGGTCCCTGAGGAAGGTGGCCAACTATGCATAATTATTCCCTAAGGTTTACCTCAGATTAGGACCAGTATTGGTTTGCTGGGGTCTAATCTGGTGGGTCATCCAGAAGAATCTTTAGGTGTAGACAGCAATACTCATGGCTCAGGTGGTCTGTTCAGCTAGGAAGTATGCTCTAACCAGCCCTGGTTAGAGAATTAGAGACCAAATTCTTGGGAGTGAGAGCTGACAAGAGTGATTCCAGAAGTCTGGACTGCAGTCTATCAGAGTGAAGTTCACAGGAGTACTCAGAGCTCGCATAAGAGCAGTTGATGGTCTGGCATGTAAGTGAAACAGGTGTTTTGGTCATCGCAGGTGGCAAAAATTTCCAAAGGTAAGCAAAAATTGTGGGCACATAGGTCATCTGGTGAGCTGGGACTGGGGCAATTTCTACCTGCAGATGTATGTAGGGAACCTTAACAAATAAACTATCTTTGTAAAGCTTAATGGAAAACTGGGAGATGTTGAGTCTGTAGATTGAATTTACTGGAGTCTCTAGCAAGGCAGGAATATGGAAAGCAGTGTAAACTCAGCCTCAGTGAAAGAAATCACAGTTGCTAGCTCTTTACAATGCATAGATAACATAGTAGATTAAGTGGCATGTTGGAGCTAGCACAGAATTTCCTCCTAAAGCGACCAAGAATTTCAGTATGAGTGAATCTCTTTGAAGAGTGCTGAACCCATTGAAGAAAGGTCTTTTTTTCTTGTCTCATAGTTTGTTTTTATAATTTGAGAAGTTGTGAGTTTACAAAACAA
This sequence comes from Tolypeutes matacus, assembly GCA_026826555.1. NCBI lineage: Eukaryota > Metazoa > Chordata > Mammalia > Cingulata > Chlamyphoridae > Tolypeutes > Tolypeutes matacus. Next base: position 36,526,989 of record JAKSZT010054215.1, read on the forward strand.
TCATGCATATCATACGGTATCCCCATACATTGACCCACCACCAACACCTTACATTGTTGTGATATATTTGTTACACCTGATGAAAGTACATTGTCATAATATTACTGTGCATAGCTTATATTTGGTGTATTTTCCCCACAAACCATCCTATTCTTTTTTTCTTATGGGGGAAATCTAATCATTTTAATGACAAAAATGCATGTGAACACACTTTTAAACTCAAGTTTAACTCCTTATCAAAGAGTCTTTACATCAACATCATCATGAAAATTTGTAGTCAAGTTGCAAATAGTAACCAAACCATCCTATTCTTAACACCATGTACTAGTGTTGTATATTTGTTATAGTTTATTAGAAAATGCTCTCGTATTTGTACTGTTAACCACAGTCCATCATTCACCATGGGGTTCACTGTGTTATACAGTTCCCAGCCTTGTACAGTCCATCCAAAGTGTACCCTCAGTGGCTCTCAGATTCATCTAAGAGCTATGCTGTCATCAGCTCAGTTCATTTCAGAACCTTTTCATTACTCCAAAAGGAAAATTCTCATACCTCCTTATACCTCCCATTATTGATGCTTAGCAATGATATAATAATTTTTTGCCATTGCTGTAAAACTGTTACAAAATTACTGTTAACTGTAGTCTATATGTTACCTCAGTTGTATTTTTCCATGTGTCTCCATATTCTTAACACCTTGCATTAAAGGAACATTCTTGTGTTTGTACTATTAACCACAGTCATCATCCACCACTGAAACCACTATGTTATACAGTCCCTAGATTATCCTTTCGTTTTCTTTCTATTGACATTAACAATCCACCTTATTAAATATTCTGCATACATTCAGCATCAGCTACCCCTTCTCAACACACATTCTTTCTCCTAGTAACCTAAACTATAGAGTTTAACTCCATGAGTTTACTCATCATATTTAGTTCGTGATAGTGAGACCATCCAATATTTGTCCTTTGGTCTCTCGTTTATTTCACTCAACATAATGTCCTCAAATTTCATCCATGTTGCCATATGCATCCCAACTTCATTTCTTTTTACAGCTTAATATTAACCCATTGTATGTATATACCACAGTTTCTTTATCCATTCATTGGTTGGTGGACACTTGTGTTGTTTCCATCTTTTAGCAATTGTGAATAATGCCACTATGAACATCAGTGTGCAAATATCTGTTCCTATCCTTGCTTTCAGTTATTCTGAATAAATTTGATAATTGGCTTTTCCATTTCTGCAAAAAAAGGCTTTTGGGATTTTTATTGGTATTGTGTTGAATATGAAATCAGTGTTGGTAGAATTGACATCTTAACAATATTTAGACTTCCAGTCTAAGAACATACAATGTCCTTCCATTTATTTAGGTCTTCTTTGGTTTCTTTTAGCAATATTTTATAGTTTTCTGAATACAGGTCCTTTATATCCTTGGTCAAGTTTATTCCTAAATATTTGATTCTTTTAGTTGCTTTTGTAAATGGAATTTTTTTTCTGATTTCCTCCTTATATTGCTCATCAGGTTTAGAAATATACTAATATTTCGTATTAATCTTGTACCCCACCACTTTGCTGAACTCATCTGTTAGTTCTAGTAGCTTTGTTGTGAATTTTTCAGGATTTTCTAGGTATAGGATCATATCAGTCAATAAAAAAAGTTTTACTTCTTCCTTTCCTATTTGGGTGCCTTTTATTTCTTTTTCTTGCATAATCACTCTAGCTAGAACTTCTGTCACAATATTGATTAACAGAGGTAACAGTGGGCATCCTTGTCCTGTTCCCAGTCTCAGCAGGAAACCTTTCAGTCTTTCACCACTGAGTACAATGTGAGCTATGGGTTTTTTATAAATACACTTTACCATCTTGAGAAAGTTTCCTTTCATTCCTATGTTAAGGGTTGTATTATTCAACGTTCTCTAGGGAAACAGAGCTGACTGGAGATACCTATAAATAGAATGAGATTTTATAAAATTCTCTCATGTGACCATGGGGATGCACAAGCCCATATTTCACAGGCAGGCTGCAAACTAGGGGCTCCATTGAAGGACTTTGATGAGTTCCCAGAAGACATCAGCTGTCTGAAGTAGAGCTGGAAATTCTCTCTCTGAATGCTGAAATCACTTCCCCTTTTAAAGCCTTCAATTGATTGGATAAGACATCACTCAGTGCTGACGGAAATCTCCTTGGTCTATTGTAGATGTAATCAACCATCTATGAAATCAACTCACTGATGATTAAAGTCCATGGAATGTCCTTGTATTACAGTTAGCCCAGTGCTTACTTGAGCAAACAACTGGGCACCATTACCTGACCAAGTTGACACATTAGCCTAACCATCACATGGTTATATTAAGAAAGGATGCTGAAAAACAGCTAACAATATGGTGGCAGAGTAAGGTGCTCCTAGAGTCAGCTCGTGCTACAGGATAGTTAGTAATCACCCAGAGCTATCTAAAGCACCCGTTTGGGGGCTCCAGGAAACAAGAATAGCATCCTGCAATATTCTTGAAAGAATGGAAGGAGGAGACTGCCCATTTTCAGAGACAATTCATGAGTAGAGCACTCCACACCACTGAGGCTGGTGCCCATCCTCCACTGGTGGCATGAGCTGTCTCAGGAACTATTCCATGGCTGGAATTGGAAGCTCCATTTCCCAAAAGCAGAGAAGGAAGAGACGATTGGGGACCAACTTCAGCAACTGATTGGTAAATTCTGCTGGCTAAAGTATAATCCTAAGAACAGCTAAAGCTTGAGCCTATCTATATTAGTCAGCCAAAGGGGTGCTGATGCAAAACACCAGAAATCTGTTGGCTTTTATAAAAGGTATTTATTTGGGGTAGAAACTTACAGTTACCAGGCCATAAACATAAGTTAGTTCCCTCACCAAAGTCTGTTGCCATGTGTTAGAGCAAGATGGCTGCCAACATTCAGTCTTCCTCTCCCTCTTAAGGCCTCATGGGCTTTGTCTCTCTCCCAGGGGCTTGATTCTTTCTGGGCTCATCTGCTTGCTCTTTCCACAAAGCCAGCTGTGAGCTATCAGGGAATGGCTCGTCTTTTTTCCCCAGGGCCTTCTCTACTTCCTCATGAACAAGCTCCTCTGTGTGCTTACTTCCCAGGGCTTCAACTCAAAAACTCCACATCAGAACTCCAACTCTGTCCTTTGCCATGTCTTTTTTCTGTGAGTCTTCACCCACCAAGGGGCGGGGACTCAACAGCCTATGATGTGGCCCAATCAAAGCATTAATCATTATTTATCAAGTAAACCTCTGAATCCAGTATAATCTAATATGCCCAGAGAAAAAGAACAGTTCACAAACATAATCCAATATCTATTTTTAAAATTCATAAATAATGCCAAACTCCTACACTGTCAAAGTCAGAAAGAGACCAATAGCCACCATTTTGACTCTGCACCCAGTATAAGGTGAAGCTGGGCTGATTGAAATTCACAGTAACTGTAGGCACTGGCTTCTTTCCATCCAGATTGGACTGCAGCCTTAGCCTGCCAGGTAGGAAGCTGGTGGGACCTGCACCAGCCTCTTTGGGTAACTTCAGGTACATTTGACTGGCACAGACTGAATAATCAGAAATCTAATTGGGCAACTGTGGTCATTTTGAACCCACACAGCATAGATTGCTGCTGCCCATACCTGCAACTTCAACCCCACCCCAGTCATGGGAGGAAGGATGTGCCTTCATCATTCTCTCCAGGCAACTATAGTCTAGGACTGCACGACTTGGATTATTAAACATGGCTGTGGCTCTGTCCCTACACTTGGCAAAGGAGAAAGATGGGAGAAGCTTCACTGGTCCCTGGGGCAACATGGGCAACTTGACCCTCCACAGCTTACAGTACCAGCTACATCCTTAGCTCCTTCTGCACAACCAGCAAGGGAGAAAGGGCAAGAAAGCCCTAAACTAAAGAGAGAAACTGCACCCAGAATAAATACATTTAGTAAACCAGATGCCAAGACACCAACAAAAAATTACAATCCAAACTAAGAAGCAGGAAGATATGGCCCAGTTAAATCAACAAGATAAGCCTCCAAGTGACGTAAAGAAGTTGAGACAACTAACCATAGATGTTCAAACAAGTCTTCTTAATAAACTCAATGAGATGGCTAAAGAGATTAAGGATATTAAGAAGACATTGGATGAGCACAAAGGAGAATTTGAAAGCATACATAGAAAAATAGCAGATCTTACAGGAATGAAAGACTCAATAAATGAAATTTAAAATACACTGGAGTAATATAACAGCAGATTTGAGGATGCAGAACAAAGGATTGGTGAACTTGAAGACATGGCCTCCAAAAGCAAACATACAAAAGAACAGATGAAGAAAAGAATGGAAAAACATGAACAAGGTCTCAGGGAACTAAACAACAAAAGACATGCAAACATATGGGTCATGGGTTTCCAGTAGGAGAAGAAAAGGAAAAAGAGGCATATTTGAAGAAGATACTGCAAGAGAATAACTTCCAGCCAAGAATCTTATATCTGGGAAGACAGTCTTTCAAAAATGAGGGTGAGTTTAGAATAGTCAAAGATAATCAGAATCTGAGAGACTTTATAACAAAGAGACGGACCTTGCAGAAATACTAAAGGGTGTGCTACTGTCTGAAAAGAAAAGACAGGAGAGAGAGGCTTGGAAGAGAGTCTAGAAATAAAGATTTTACCTGTAAAAGTAACTAAAAATCTCAAAAAAGTGATGAAAATAAAATATGACAGATAAACCCAAAGGTCAAAATGGGTGATTAAGAACTGCCTTTAAACAAATAACAATGAATATTAATGGACTAAACTCCCCAAAAGACACAGACTTGTGAAATGGATAAGAAAATATGAGCCATCTATATGCTGTCTGTAAGAGACTCACCTTAGACCCAAGGATACCAATAGATTGAAAGTGAAAGGCTGGAAAAAGATATTCCACACAATTGAAGTAATCAAAAAAGAAAGCCAGAGTAGCTATACTTACATCGGATGAAATAGACTTTAAAAGGCACTGGTAATGCACAATCTGAGGAGGAAGTCAGGGGAAAAATTCCATTTACAATAGCAACTAAAAGAATCAAATATTTAGGAATAAACTTAACCAAGGATGTAAAGCACTTGTATTCAGAAAACTGCAATGCATTGTTAAAAGAAATCAAAAAAGAACTAAATAATTGGAAGAACATTCCATGATCATGGATTAGAAGATTCAATATCATTAAGATGTCAATTCTACCCATATTAATATACAGATTCAATGCAATCCCGATAAAAATTCCACAGCATTTTTTAAATAAATGGAAAACACAATTATCAAATGTATTTGGAATGGTAAGGGGTCTCAAATAGCCAGAAAAATCTTAAAAAGGAAAAGCAAAATTGGAGGACTCTCACTTCCAGAATTTAAATCGTATTTACCTAGGTACAGTGGTAAAAAACAGCATGGTGCTGGCATAAAGACAGACACATAGACCAATGGAACCGAATTGATGTTTTAGAAACAGACCCTCACCTCTATGGTCAAGTGATTTTTGACAAGCCTGTCAAACCCACCCAGCCTGGGCAGAACAGTCCATTCAACAAATGGTGCTGGGAGAACTGGATATCCATAGACATAAGAAAGAAAGAGGACTCCTATCTCACACCTTATACAAAAATTAACTCAAAATGGATCGAAGACCTAAATGTAAAAGCAAGAACCATAAAGCTTCTATAATAAAATTGAGGAAAACATCTTCAAGATCTGCTGGTAGGTGGTGGATTCTTAAAGGAGATAAAAGGAGGCCTGACATGGACTACTGATTCATAAGTATGTAAAAGTGTGGAGATGTAGAGTTGATAGTAACACATTTTTTTGAGTAACAGCTGGTTTATAAATGAGAATATGCCTGGAAAGGGTAGTCTAGGGATGTAAATGTCAATTGAAAGATAGCTAGAGAATAATCTAAGGACTGAATAACACAGTAAACCCAGAGGTGGATGAGAATTGTGGTTGATGGTACAGATGTAAGAGTGTCCTTTGTTAGCTAGGGCAGATGTATGTCACTTTTGCACATTGGTGGGAATGTGGGGAAGTATGGGAAAAATACAACTGGAGTGACCTATGGACTGTGGTTAACAGCAATACTGTAATATTCATGCATCTATGCCAAAGATGTACTGTGTTGATAATGGGGGGTATGGAAAAATTGTGCCAAATGTACTCTATAGCTCATAGGTAGTGGTAATAGTCTGATGATATTACCTCACAATCTGTAACAAATGTTCCACCACGATGTGATGTGTTGATGGAGGGTTGTTGTATGGAAATTCTGCACATGAGCATGATTATTTTGTAAGTTCACAACTTCTGTAATAAAAATATATTTTAAAAAAACAATAATAGGGTGTGTTGGGGGGGGAATACACCAAATATAAGATATGGATTGTAGTTAGTAGCAAGATTTTGAGATTTTCTTTCATAACTTGTAACAAATGTTTCACAGCAATGCAAGTTGTTGGTGGTGAATTGATGTTTGGGACCTCTGTATGATGTTATGCATGTAAGTTCACAAATTTTACTATACACTTATTGTGTATATATGTTTATGTATGAATGATATGAAAAAATAATAGGGTGGGTTGGGAAAAAATACTCCAAATGTAAGATACTTTGGTTGGTGGTAATATTTTGAGGATGCTTTTTCATCATTTGTTAAAAATGTTTCACAACAATGTGAGGTATTGGTGGTGGGATGAGGTGTGGGAGCCCTATGTGGTGTTGTGCATGTTTGTTTTGTAGGTTCACAACTTTTACTATATACTTATTGTTTCTGTATTTTTATGTATGAGTGATATACTGCAATAAATTTTTAAATGAAAAAAAGGAAAGGATGCTATATTTTGTCAAAAGCCTTTTCTGCATCAATCAAGATGATCATGTGATTTTTCTTCTTCAAATTTTTTGTGTGGTTTATTACACTAATTGATTTTTTTGTGTGTTGAACCACCCTTGCATATCTGGGATAAAATCCATTTGATCATGGCATATAATTCTTTTAATGTGCTTATGGATTCTGTTCGAAAGTATTTTGTTGAGAATTTTTGCATCTGTATTCATTAGAGAAATTGGTCTATAGTTTTCTTTTACTGAAGTATCTTTATCTGGCTTTGGTATTAGTGTGATGCTGGCTTCATTGAATAAGTTTGGTAGTGTTCTAAGCCTGTTCAATTTTTTGCAAGAACTTGAGCAACATTGGTATTAGATCATCTTTGAATGATTTGTAGAATTTACCTGTGAAACCATCAGGTCCTGGGCTTTTGATTTTGGGGAGATTTTTGATGAAAGTTTCAATCTCTTTACTTGTGAGTGGTTTGTTCAGGTCTTCTATTTCTTCTAGGTCAGTGAAGGTCGTTCATGTGTTTCTAGGAATTTGTCCATTTCTGTTGTCTAGTTTGTTGGAGTATTTGTTCATAGTATCCTCTTATTAACTCCCTTATTTCTGCAGGGTCAGTGGTAATGTCCCCCCTCTCAATTCTGATTTTATTTACTTGCATCTTCTCCCTTTTGTTCATTGTCTAGCTAAGGGTTTGTTGATTTTGTTGATCTTCTCAAAGAACCAACTTCTGTTTTGATTCTATTTTTTTTTGTTTGTTTGTTTTCAATGTCATTTATTTCTGCTCTGATCTTTATTATTCATTTCCTTTGACTTGGTTTAGGATTAGTTTGCTCTTCTTTTTCTATTTCTTCCAGGTGTGCAGTTAGGTCTTCAATTTTAGCTTTCTTTTTTAATGTAAGCATTGAGGGCTATAAATTTCCCTTTTAGCATTGCCTTTGCTGTGTCCATAGGTTTTGATAAGTTGTTTTCTCATTTTTGTGCTTTTGGAGATATTTACAGATTTCTCTTGCAATTTGGTTTTATATTATCATAACTTACTATTGTCTGTCTTTTTCCCTTTAAGTTATCTTTACTAATAATCTTCATTTCTATATTCTTCACTTACACTAGTCTTTTCTTTCAGGCTGCAGCACTCCATTTTTGAAAATGGCTGCAGAATGTCTTATTCTTAATGTCAGTTCATGTTACAAAAACCTCTGTGTAATTAATCCCTTTCAAATGGCTACTAAGGACCTGTATTTCAGGAATAAATCTAAATGAATTAGAGAGAAGTAAATAATTGATATCTATGATATGGGGGGTTGAAGACAAACTAAATAAATCAGATACTAGTTCCATAGAAAAGGAATTAACAGTGTTGAAATTTAAGGACTTGATTTGGGGAACTAGCAACTCTACTCACAAATCAAATACCAACACTGCTTAAGGAAATTTTTTAAAAAACTATGAATGTGGCACTGTTAAAAAGAATCAATCAGCCTTTTCAATAATTTTCTGATCCAGGGCACAGTAAATAAGACAATTTTTATCAATCACTCATGCCTACCCACTTGTTGCAAGGCCTGTCTCCCTTTTACTTGAAAAACCTAAACCATCACAGAAGTAGAATCTGATATCAACAACTGAGGTGCCTACAATATTAATGAGAGTTTCAATTTGCTTTTCAATTTCATTTTTTTCTACATAATGTCCGTAAATAATTGAAAGAAGTGTTATAAATTACAAATCCCCATGAAAGCCCTGTGTAAAAAAGTTATTTAATTACTAAATCTTTTCTACTGTTGTTATCATTTAATAGAGCAATTGGCACTTCCATAGCCAGCTCTACAATCTGGTATACTCTGAAAAGAAGCCAGGGCTATGGTATTCTCATAGGAAATAGCCAGAGGCCTATATCCTGCCTCAGAATGAGTGAAACACAGGAAGGCTACTAGCAGTCATTTTGGGTGGTGTGCAGAACCCTTGAAGTCAGAGGATTCTGTGTCTACTGGTTGGTGAAGCAAGCTTGGGGCAAATATTTCGAGGAAAATGGCATCAGTGTAGGTAGGAAGGACTCAATGCTCTTACAAAAAACGATGGAGGGGGACAGATGTGACTCAAATGGTTGGGTGTCCGTCTCCCATATGCAGGGACCCGGGGTTCGATCCCCGGGACCTCCCAGTAAAAAACAAACAAACAAACAAACAAACAAACAAAAAACAGAAAAACAATGGAAAAATGGCAAAAAGCTGTTTAGCCATTTGAAAGGGATAACATAGAGTTTTTTGTAACATGAACTGACATTAAGAATAAGACATTCTGCAGCCATTTTCAAACTTTATATATTGGGAAAGTAGCTCTCACAGTGGAAACAGGACTGTGGAAGTAGGGATGGTTCCAAGGAGTATTCCTAGGAGTTAATGTAAGGATAGAATTGAAGAATACATTTCCTGGAATTTCCAAGGAAGCATGTTTGGCTTCCACATTTAACTTGGAAGATATTTGCTTTACTGCCTTGAAACAGACCTAGCAACAGTTTTTGTGACTGCCATCCAGAGAAATTTTCTCCAGCTGAACCACAGAAATCAGTAGAAGCATAGAGGGAGAATTTTCTTCCCTGTACTAAAATGTCAAGAGGAGAATAAAGGATGGTTCATATTGCCTTATTTAATGGGAGAATAATGGTAGAAGTAAACTATGGCAATTTGGATTGAGTCCTATATTAGTTTCCTAGGGCTGCTGTAAAAAAAAAAATCAAGATCCTGGTGGTTTTAAGCAACACAAATTTATTCTTACAGTTCTGCAGCCTAGAAGTCTGAAATAAAGTTGTCAGCAGGTCCGTATTCTCTTTGAAGGTTCTAGGAAAGAATCCTTCCTTGCCTCTTCCTAGCCTCTGGTAGTCCCAGGCATTCCTTGGCTTGTGGCAGCATAACTCCAATCTCTGCCTACATCTTCCCTGGCTATCTTCTCCCTATCTGCCTCAATCTTCACATGATGTTCTCCTCTCATTTTCTTATTCTATTTTTATAATGACACCGGTCATATGGATTAAAGGTTCACCCTCCTCCAATATGATCACATTTTAACTAAATACATCTGCAACAACCCTATTTTCAAATAAGGTCACACTTTGAAGTATTGGAGGGTAGGACTTCAACGTGTCTTTTTGGGATGATACAATTCAATCCATAACAGTTCCCTTGATTATGGCAAGCTTCACTGGGGGATAATTTGAATACTTCCCCCATGACCTATGCTTATGGCCAAACCTGGATTGATACTTCACACTCTAGCTTATTGATTCCATAGAGGCCTGATAGATGCCCCAAGAACCACATAGAGTTTCTTTTAATGGTGCTGAAACTTCCTTTTCTCCAAAAACTACAATGAAGGATATTTATTTTGGTGTTTACAGATTGGGTTTCCTACTCCACAGTCTGATTCGGTATATGCCAAATGAAGTACACTTCTCTGAAAATTTGCACCTGTCTTGAAGAGTTTATTTCATTGGCCTATCAACACAGTAAATTCTGTGAGTCCTGCCTAGAGGATAATCACAAACTCTAAATGTTAGTTTAAAATGGCTTGAATTGAGGCTTTTACTTAATTCACTGGATCAAAGTACTTCATCTTTTTTTTTTTTTTAATCTGGCACTAAAAAGAGATAGAAAACAGAGAAAAACAAGAAACATGTGAATCCCAAATTTGATTTCTTTGTGGAGACTTAATGTCTATAAGTATTAATAGATTATTTAGTATGTATTTTATACAGACCAGCATTATGCCCAACCTAATAATAGGTGTTACTGAAAGTACAACTAGTTTCATAATTTTTATGAGGAAGTTTAGATATACCCATAATAGAGAGTTAAATTACAAGGAAAAGTGATACCTGCTGAGGAGGGTGAGTCAGTGGTGTTGATAGAAAAATCTTTGGGCTCAGGCAGTTTGGATGTTGGGCTGTAGACTGTAGTGCACAGTGTATAGAACACCATAAAGGAAATGGATAAATGGAGAAACCTCTGAGAATTAGGTCATTCTGCTGTGCAGAATAGTTATTTTTCAATTTGGTTCATCTCCTCTCTTCTAGGCTCTACCTAAGGGCTTGCCCACTGGCATAAAGCATGCATGAAAAACAGTTTATGTGTTTGCTTGCTTGTTTCTTAGACTGGCAGAATTTCTTTTCTTTCCTTTTCTTTTTTGTTTTTACTTTTCTGGCTAGGTTGTTCCTTTCATAGGAAAGATATTCAGGGCATTCTCAGTTACCATCCTCTCCCAAGCTGTAAATCAAAGGAGACCACAGAATGATTTTTAGTTAAATTCCAATGCCATAAAGAAACACTCCCAGAATGGCAGAGTAAGGAGCTACAAAAATATATTCCTCCATAAAAACAAGGAGATCACTGGCAAAAATTGTCAAATCAACTTTTTTACAAACTCTGAAAATAAACAATTACTTGAAAAATCCAAGAAACATTAAAAAATATATATGACTTTTAGTAAGAATAGCAAGCTTTGTGGCATTTTTATTTACTCCATCCCATCCCTTTCTTCCCAGCTGTGTGGTAGCTTGAAAACTGGAAGTCTCAGAAACATGATATTTGTGGAAACCAGTAGCTTAGCAGCCAACAAAGGGGATTAAAGAGATTTAGAGCTCCCAACAAAAATTAATACCCAAAGAATTGTCACTATTGGATGTGCCTGAGAGCACCCTGGAACAACCGCATTTACAGAGTTGTCTTTATTTAAAAAAGAAATAGAAAATCTAAATAGCACTGTAAGAAGTAAAGAAATTGAATTAATTTTAAAAGTTACCATGAGAAAATCCCAGATGCAGATAATTCCACCAGTAAATTCTACCAATTGTTTAAAGAATGCCACTCCTTTACAATCTCTTTCGAATAATAGAAGAGGGGAGAACACCTCTCAAATCAGTTTTGAAGCCAGTATTACCTTGATACAAGTGCCAAAGTCATCACAAGAAAACCGCAAACTAATATCCTTTATGAATATAGAAACAAAAATCCTACTAACAAAGTGAATCCAGCAACATCTAAAAAGAATTATGCACTATGACCAAATGGAATTTGTCCCAAGAAGGCAAGGTTGGTTCAACATTTAAAATCAGTCAATATAATACTGCATATTAATAGAACACAGGAGAAAAAACACATAATCATCTCAATAGAAGAGAAAAGCATTTGAAAAAATCCAATACTCTTTCATGAGAAAACACTTAATGAACTAGTAATAGAAATGAACTTCCCCTGCCCTATTCAGGGCATCTGTGAAATACCCACAGCTAACAACATAATTAATGGTGAAAGACTGATTGCTTTCCCCATAAATTGGGAACAAGACGAGGATGTCTGCTCTCACTATTTTATTCAACATTGTATTGGAGTCTCTAGCCAGTGCGATAGGCAAGAAAAAGAAAGGAAATGCAGCCAGATTAGAAATGAAGAAGTGTCTTTATTTGCAGATGGATACTCTTTGTATTTAGAAAACTCTAAAAATATTAGAACTAATAAACAAGTTTACCAATGTAGCAGCATACATTACCAGTATGCAAAAATCCATTGCATTTTTAAAACCTAGCAATGAGCAATCCAAAAATGCAATTAAGAAAACAATTCCATTTTTAAAAGCATCCAAAGGAATAATATACTTTGAAATAAATTTGACAAAAGAAGTATAAGTTGTTACCACAAACTACAAACTATTGGTAATAGAAATGAAAGAAGATTTAAATAAATTGAGAAATGTCCATGCTCATGGATTGGATGACATACTATTGTTAAAATAGCAGTATTCCCCAGATTGATGTAAAGATTCAAGGCAATCCTTATCAAAATCTCAGCTGTCTTTTTGGCAGAAATTTAAAAGCTGACCCTAAAATTCCTATGGATTTTCAAGGGACCCAGAATAACCCAGGAAATTTTTAAAAAAGAACAAAGCTGGAGGACTCAACACTTCCTGGCTACACAACCAAGATAGTATAGTACTGGGATAAGCACTGACATATAGACCAATGGAATAGAATTGAGAACCTATAAATGAACCCTTATATTTATGGTAAATTGATTTTTGTCAAAGGCTTGAAGACAGTTTAGTGGAAAATGAATAGTCTTTTTTTCCCCATCAAATGGTGCTGAAAAGCCAGATACACACTTGGAAAAGAATTAACTTGGGCTTTTATGGCACACCATATACAAAAATTAACTAAAAATGGATAATATAATTAAACATGTGAGGTAAAAAGATTATAGAAGAAAACTTAAGAGTAAATCTTTATCGTCTGGATTAGGTATTGGTTTCTTAATCTGACACCAAAAGAACAAGTGACAAAAGGAAAAGAAAAATAGATAAATTGTACTTAATCATGTTATAAACCGTCGTGCTTCAAGAACATCATCAAGAAAGTGTAAAAGCAACCCACAAAATGGGCAAAAGTATTTGCAAATCTCTTTTCTTCTAAGGGATTTGTATCAAGAATATATAAAGAACACTTAAAATTCAAAAATATAAAAACAACCCAACTTAAAATAATCGTAGAGGATATGAATAGACATTTTGCTAAAGATAGAAAAATGGCCAAAACATACAAGAAGAAATGCTTAACATCATTTGCTATTAGGGAATTGCAAATTAAAACCATAATGAGATGCTACTTCATGCCGACTATGGCAAACATAAAAGAAGACAGAGTCAAATGAGTGTTTACGAAGATGTCGAGAAATTGGAAATGTCATACACTGCCGAGGGCTAGTAAAATGGTACAATTACTTTGAAGAATATTTTGACCATCCCCCAAATGCTAAACAAAGAGACATATGGCCCAGCAATTCTGCTCCTAAATGTATACCCAAAAAAGAAATGAAAATATATGTCCACACAAAAAACTTGTACATGAATGTTCATAGCAGCATTAATCACAATATCTGAAAGGTAGAAAGACTCTAAATGCCCATCCGCTGATAAACTGATAAACAAAATGTGATATATTATACAATGGAATATTTTTAGGCAATATAAATGATGAAATATTGATACATGCTACAGCATGAGTGAACCTGGAAAACATTATGCTAAGTGAAAGAAACTAGTCACAAAAGACCACATAGTCTATGGTTCCATTTTCACGAAACTTCCAGATTCGGCAAATCCATAGAAACAGAAAGTAGGTTAATGGTTACCTAAGGGCTTGGGGGAAGAGAGAATACGGAATTGGGAATAATTGTTCCAGTGGGTACAGAATTTCTTTTAGGGTGGTAAAAATATTCTAAAACTAGAAAATCTTGATGATTGTACAACTCTCTGAATATACTCTGAAAAATCACTTAGTTGTATACTTTAAAAGAATGATATTATCATATTTAAATTATTTCTCAATAAAGCTGTGATACAGAAAAATATTTCCAATGAAGCAATATTCCTTGCAGAGGATTCCCTAGTGCCATATAAGCTTCAGCATCTACTTGTCTTCCATGGATTCTCCTCTCCTCTTCTTACACCCAATCTTACCTTTATATTCCCTCTTCTTATGAAGCATCTTGAATGAGTATCAGCTCCCATTGCTATTGGGGCCACTATGAGAAAGTCTGTCAAAAAGCCTTTAATGAAAATTATTAAATTTCTCACCTTTCGAGCTATAACTCTTTCCCAGTACAAGGATGTCGAGCATCACCCAATAAGATGCAGTTCCATCCGTATATCTATCTTTTGTCAACAGCTTAACCCTAATCAAAGCATCCCATCCCAGTTACAAATATAAGGACCCAATGCAGGTCAATGGATTTAAAAATATCCTGGGCATGGCCATTGTGTTGCACAGTTCTGATTTTGTGCAGGGTAATGATGCCTTCCAGGTCTGGCAATGATGTGGGCAGAATGATTGTTAACCACACCAGCATGCCTGAGCTCTTTCATTCAGAACATTTGGTCTATAAACATGTATCCTTTTTCTAGTACTTTATTTCTACTATTGTATTGTTTTGAGTGAATTCAACTATATCCTCATGTGCTAAGGATAGAATTTCCAACCTGTTAGACTAGATCAGACAGAAAAATAACACCAGAGAATGAGAAATGTTATCTTACAACAAATAATTCAATGCTGTTGTCCACAGTTTTGTGATGTGATATAAAAATGAACTGTGTAGAACCACATATATAAAAAATTTAGAGCAAGAATTTAAGAACTTGAAAGGATGTTTGAGATGCTTTAGTATAGAGTTATTCAACTGCAGCCCTGTGGACATTTTGGCTTGGGTCATTCTTTGTTGTGAGATGCTGTTCTGTGCTGGATAAGATGTTTGGCAGTATCCTTAGTCTCTCCCTGCTAGACAGTAATTGCATCCCCCACCCCCGGTTGATACAACAGAAAATGTCTCCAGATATTGCCACAGTTCCCCTGAAGGAGGAGGCAAAAATTCCCCTCCTCCCAATTGTGAACCACTTTTTTAGTTCAATCCTTTCTTGTTCAGAAGGGAAATTGAAGCTTAGTGAATTTTAATTAATTGCTCTTGGTGACATATAATGCAAAGTAGAACCAGGTTAACACACTGTTTTATGACTTCTTATCTAATATTTCTCTTCCACCCCACTTTCAATAAAGACAAAAGATATAATTGATATTAATATATAATAGTAATATATATATACTTCTCAATTTTGCTAATTTTATGATTCAGTTAGAATAGTTACTTATATGTATGCCAAAATTTATCATATGTTTGCATATTAACCTCTTTTGTTATTAACTTTGAAACAAGCTGAAAAAGTATATGCTATAGATTCAATCTGTTCTTCTGGGTTAAACTTTATAACTATTATCTACAATGTTGACTAAAATTTTGTGAACTTTTTAAAATGGGAGAGAGGTAAGATTTATAAAAGATATATTGCTAAGTAATCTAAGGAAACCATGAGATTAAAGCTGAATAGTGACTTTTAGAAGGTGTAATTCTGTAGCATTTCCCTCTTTCTACTTATACATTGAGTCAAGTGAATAGATGAATTTATTCCATTTTCTATTCTCATTACAGGTTTTGTCAGGAAAAGTGAGTTATCACAGAATTTTATTGTGTGATATATTTGGTGAATTATAGCAGTGAGCAGAAGATGGTTAACCTCTCATATAATTGTATATCTTGAGTGACTATTCTGCCCTTTCTAAGCACTTCTAGAATAAAAATTTACCTCTTAATCTCTATATGAATTTCAAGATGGTAATATTTAAATGAAACTGTAGAAAAGTTAAATGTACTTTCCTGATGAATAAAAGTTGCTATCCAATAATTGAACCTCAAACAAAAGCAAGGTCCCACCAGCCTTTGTTATCTCAAGAATGCAAAAATGTATTTAAAAATCTCATAAACTCACATTTAATATAGAGGCATCATAGCTTTGCAAATAGTTTGCTGTATTTAAGAAAAAAAATTTATAATATGTAATGCTGCTGACTGATTTCCTACCTGGCCTAGAAAATTGTTGACTACTGATTCTGTTAAAAGACCACCATAAAAACCTGCTAGTTATAAAGTAATCTAAGTTTTTCATACCTTCTGCAGTAGAGGAGAACATGAGCTTCATAACTCTTAATAATGTCTCAGAACAAGGAGGTCAGAGGAAGCAGTTCATAGGATTTGGGGACCTTATAAGGAGAGTGAAAGATTGGGATTATTCAATTTATGACTTGCTAGCTTCGGATTAATAGCTATACCAAGGTGAGTCCTGATAAGCAAGCTTTAGCCTTCATATGAAGCTATGTTAGTTGTGTCACAGTCTTATCTTCCAGGAGCATGTATTTCCTACAAGTAATTTAGTTATTTTGTTTGTTTTCAGTATTGACCATATGCCTGGTCCCATTATTTCTTAGTAATGCAGGGAAAGAAAATTATGTTGGTTTCAGTTCCAAAAGCCATTCTGAAATCAGCAAATTACTATTAAGGCCCTAAAGGAAACGTTGGGACTAACATGAACAACAAAGCATACTGGAAAAGGCAGGAGTCTCAAAACAGCCCACAGTGGAAGGCCTTACCCCCTGTGTTTATTGGGAAGTTGGGGCAGAATTTTGCCTCTCATTAGCCTTTATTTGTGATGAAGCAATATCTCTTGCTTGCCAGCTACTTATCATTTGCTTATTATATTAAAGATCTTTGGCAAGGAGTTATAGGGATGCTCTTTGAACCATACATAGTCCCTTATCAGTCACGTAAAAGTTGTGTCGTCTTGCTATCTGACATATTGGTTGGACAATTGGAGTTGTGATAACTAAGAAAGCAATAAAGGTGTATGTCAAGTAACCATTTTTTGCTATGTTCTGACTGATAGAATTTTTTGATCATTGTTATATCAATAGTGAAAGTGTAGCTAACTTTAAGTATAAATTAACTTTAAGTATAAATTTGAAATAAAAAACCTTTACAGAATTCTCAAAATAAAGTCTTTAAAGAGAATTAAACTGAACTAACTTAATTTTAGAGAGACTTGTGAATTATAGAAAGCTGTAAAGGAGAATGTGATATAACTGTAGAGGACATGTGATCACTAAAAAAGGGCAAAATCTATGAAAAGGTGAGAATTTGGATATGGAATTCCATTGCCATTTAGTTTTGTCTCTACTCACTCTTCTTAACAACATCTCTGAGTGACAAATGAATGTTGGAAGTGAGGAGGGCGTCCCCGAGCGGCACCACCATGGGGTAAGCTTCACATGACTTCAGTTAATCTGAATCCCGTATTTAGTCATATCGGTTCTAAGGGGACAACTTAGCACTTTTTCATGTCTCTAAATTCACCAGGACTTTTAACTGTGGCCTCTATAGTCTAAATTCATTATTACTTTTCTTATTACCATCAATCTCTATCAAAATTGACCTTTCCTAAGTTTTAGAACCAATCTCATGGATTTAAAAGCAACAGCTAGGAAACCTGATTAACAGTTCATCTAAATATATCAAACTAAAAATGAGAAAGAGTTGTATGATAATCTGCTCTCATTTTACTGACTTAAGGAACACTTTGTATTTTAACAGATGCCTTCAGGAATTAATGACTTAGTTTAAAGAAGTCAATTTTTGGTGGAGAATTGAAGGTGATAGCAGCCTGTGAACAGCACTGTAATGTCTTTGTGTTGTACTCTAACAGGATATTAGGTGCACAGTCCTAGTGAATGGAAGCAGGCTGAGATCATGGGATGCCTTTGTAGGCATATATGGAATCCTACATATCCTGCAGCCTATCTCCCCTCTGCAGCCATGTCCATAAAGCATACGTTACTCATAGGAGTTAGATTTCTATGCTATGAGCCTTTTTAGTTCTTCAAGTATGTGGAGGTTAAAAAAAAAAATCATTGAAAAGAGCCGCCTTTTATTTATTCCATCTAAATGACTGGTTTCAGAAGTAAGACATGATAAGGACTATGGACCCCAACTCTGCAGAATCCACATGTGTTGTTTGTTTTTCAAAACACTGAACCTCTCAATCTCCTCTTCTATAAACCCAGGATTATAAAACTACCTTCAGGGGAAATTAGGATTCTCAAATTGACTTCTGTTTTTTTGTTAAACAGAGTCTATATCAGAAAGTAAATTTTAAACTCTAAACAGACCACACATATAAAATATAAAGTGGTCTGCGAAGTTAGGAAAGAGAATAACCAGTTCAAAATGGTTGGGGAAGTCTACATAAGAGTATTTTCATTTGGCTAGATTTCTTGAATCATCCGAATAAAAAAGCAGACTCAATTTATCAAGATTAAGAAAAATTTTATTTGGTTATTGGTACTGCCACTCAGTTTAATAATTCATTTATTTTTGTCCTCACTCATTAACACTCTTTTTTGTATACTACTGTAGGAGGCAATGTAGAAGATTTAAAAGAATATAACACCTGTTACCTGGCTTCTAGAAATTCTGGGATAGGTGAGAAAATAAGGTATACACATGACAGGAAAAACAGTAGAGGAAGTGCCTACTGTGTTGTTGAAACAGTAGTTTCAAAAGTGGTTGAGATCACTGGGATGTCAGGTGCCAGAAGCAGGTGATGAACAGGGAGTGGTGGGGAAGGAAGCATCCTGGACAAAGTGATATTCGCAGCCAGAACAGAAAGGGGCCCTGAAACTTTCTGTCCAGAAAAGAACTTTAATTGACCTCTGATGGAGGCCAAAGGAAAGTCAAAAGGTAAATATTGAGTCTTTTACACATTGCTCCCATGAAAATATTTCCTTTCCATTTGTACATATCCTACACCTTCAACTTTCTCTAAACATTAGATTTCTGACTGGCAAATGAAAGTGTAGCTGTATTTCATCTATTCTCATTAATCTGTCCCAAGCCTTTGAAACCACTCCATTTTCTAGGAATATTTTTGACATTGACTCCGCTTGGCATGTAAAATGAATTCATGTGTAAAGACTATTAACACATTCATCATCAAATGCTGTGTGCCACCAGATTTATGTCCAGACCAACCTTACTCTTTACAATACAATCCATTAACTGTGCATAAACATGTTCAAGCAATTTAGATAATGTGGGTAATGGTGAAACTGAGTGATAGCCATGCCCTAGGGTAAAATGATTCAAAACTGGAAGCACTTTGAATTTCCTGGCCAGATGTTAACTGAGTGTTTTTAATAGCAAATTAAACATAAAGACGTAAAAGGGGGAGCATTCCAAAGAATTATCATTGCCAGATATTTTTCTTTCCTAAATATCCCTGTATGACCCCAAATGGATTCATTACCATTCTATTCATCTCATTGTTTTTATTCACATACACACATATACATGAGTGTTTTTGCTTAAAAGAAAAGTATGCTTCCTGGAATATATGAGGAATGGAAGGACATATTACTTTGGTCCTTAGTTTTAGAATACTTAGCATAAGAATTATGTACTATTACGGTTTAAAGGAAACAGAGTTTATCTAATGCAGTCCCAATTATATAGATGAGAAAAATTAGGTCCAGGAGGGTTAAACGACTTGCCCCAGGTCAGACAGTTCATTATGGGCTGAGCTGAGAGCCTAGCACACTTCCTGCTTCCCTAGAATTCTCCAATAAGTAAACTTGCCATGATCAGCTGTATGATTCAGAGGGGTCAACAATTCATGGTTTTGTTTTTTTTTTCATGTTTTCCTTGTTATTGAAACTACAATCTTTAACTCAAAGATAATTTGGTACTTCAGCAGTAGTAATGTAAATATTGATGGTAATAAATAACTTTATTGAGTGGTAACTACATGCCACACACTATGCTGAGTACTTTATATCATCTCAGTCAATCCTTTCAGATAATCTGAGAGAAATTACCATTTTGAGTTTCCTTTTACCTGTTGGGCAAATGAGGCTCAGAATGCTGAGTTATAACTTGGCTAAGGTCTTAAAGCTTAATAGCAGTGCTGGGATTTGAACCCAGGTAGTCTGAGTCAAATATGTTTATATGCATTGGCAAACACAGACACTAGCTCAAGAGTTATTCTTTCTGGTTTCTTCTGATCTAATTTCAAAATTGTGAGAGGAGAGCCCAGATATAGTTACTTAAATGTTTATAGATCTTAGACAAATCAGTCGATTATTTTGTGTTCCTTAAAATTAGACAATTCCAAGCAGTTAAAAAGTTGCTTCAATTATCAAGTTGTTTCAATGAATAACTCCTAAAATGAATGCTCTACTATCCATTTCAGAAATATACTTTGAAAATATTTATCACTTTTTAATTTAACACACCTTTACAAAGTTCTTTCTTTAAATGAGATTTTAGTCTAACAGATGAAAGGACTGTGCAGCCAGACTACCTGTTTAAATCCCAGTTACATTGTGTTGCCCGCCCCTTGCAAAAAATATATGTTCACATAATAGAAGCTGTAAATATGACCCAATTTGATAAAGGTGCCTTTGCAACTATAATTAAGGACCTCAAGATGAGATCATCTTGAATTATCCAAAAGAGCCATAAATCCAATAATGGTGTCCTTAAAGAGATACAGAGGAGAGGCACATGGAATGAAGAGAAGAAAGCCATGTGACGACAGAGGCAGGGATTAGAGATATGCAGCCACAAGCTAAGGAAGACCTGGAGCTGGAAGAACATTGAAAGGATTCTTCCCTACAGCCCTGACAACAGGGCCCTGATAACACCTTGATTTTGGACTTCTAGAATCCAGAGCCACCAGAGAATAAATTTCTATTATTTTTAGCCACCAGGTTTGTGGTAATTTGTTATGGCAGTCCAAGGAAACGAATAAAATGGGTCATTGTTGGTGTCCATGACTTGAGCTAGCTCCTTTGCATATCGGTGCATTTATTTTTTCATGGTAAAATTGTGATGATAATAATTTTTACCTCATAATGCAGTTGTTAGGAATAAGCACATCCACAAGAATACAGAGCTAATAACTATATTATTGCCCCATGCTAGATGTCAGGTTCTAATTGTGACTACTTAAGTCTGTGAATACAGGGAGATATTGATACTCTGAGATCTATACTTATTTAACTTACATTGGAGAAAACCACTCAGGTCTTACACTCTTGGACATTTTATTTTATCCTATTTCTTTTATTTATTTATTTATTTTTAAAGATTTATTTATTTACTTTATCCATTTTAAACCCCCCCTTCCCCATTTGCTGTTTTTGTGTCCATTCACTGGGCAATTCTCTGTGTCTGTTTCCTGCCATCTCTTCTCATCCTCCTCCTCCAGTCTTCACCAGGATTTGATCCTGGAGACCTCCGATGTAGGAGAGAGGTATTCTGCCGCCTGCGCCACCTCAGCTCCTGGCTTCTGGAGCTTTCGGAGCATCTCATCTTGTCTCTCCCCTGTTACGTCATCATCCTGCTGCATGGCTCTCGGGGCCCGACGGCTCAGCAGCACACAGAGACTGGCAGCCCATGCGCCTTCGGGAGGTCCCAGGGATCGAACCCAGGTCCCTCCATATGGCAGACAGACGCCCAACCATTTGAGCCACATCCGCCCCCATATCCTAGTTCTTTTAAAACCATGGGATGTGTTGCAGGTTGGGTTCTGTAAGAAGCAGACTCTGAGATGAAGGTTAGCACACAGGAGATTTATTAAGGACTGCTCTTGGAATCAATACCTGTAAAGGGGAGAAGAGAGAAGTAGAGGGAGAATTTGAACTTCAGTGTAGGTCCAAGGACTATCTTGGCTAACCCCACTTGGGGGAGGGTTCTTGAAGGGGAACTGCTTTCCAGAATTGTCTTGAGTTGAGTCAAGATGGTCAGTCCCTTATAGTTCCAATATTTCCACATTGATCTCTCATTGGATGGGGACTGTCCTGGAAAGGAGCAAAACCTTGGACTAAGCAGCACTCTTCAACAGAGGCAAAGCCTAAAGGTTTTATAAACCTTTACAAAACCTAAAAGTTTTATAGCTGAAGACTATCTTCCCATAACATTCCTGTCTGCTGAGCCTATCACACAAGAGTTTTCTCCTGCTGATGGCAGAAAAGGACATCAGAAAGATTCAAAGTATTGTTGTTTTAAAGATTGAAGGGCCTTTGTGAGAAAACACATGGGAAGCCTCCTGGGGCGGGGTGGCTCTCAGCTGGCAACCTACAGAACATTGAGCTAATAAATGTGTATTATTTTAAGCTGCTAAATTTGTGGTAATTGTTATCTAGCAATAGCAAACCAATGCAGGTTGTATCTAATGATCATTATATAGAGGAGGAACCAGTGGATCTTTGTAGAAGATTTTGAAAGGGTATTAGCCTAGGGTACTTCTAATGATCAAAGAGGCCATGATCATCACCTCCTTAGTTCTTGTTCATTCCCATTGTAGTCTTGCCTCTTCTCCCAATTTCATATTGAATTTACCCTAGTCAAGCTTACTGATAACTTGTTTGTTATCAAATTTGATGGACTAGTTTCATTTAGAATCATATTTGACCTCTTTGTAACATTTGAAAGGGTTAACCCACTACCTAATCTCTGTAGTCTCTTCTCCCTTTACATGACCTTTAATTTTTACTGCTCCAGAGTTGAATTTTTAACTCTATTTGTTTTACTCTACACGTGATTCCTAAGCAATCTCTTCAGTTTTCAGTGTTCCAATTGTCTGAAATACTCTGGTGACACTAAATCTATATTACCATTTAGATTTTTTTTTTACTGAATTACAATCTCATATACCCATCTTCTCAAGCTGGATATCCCAAAAGTCTCTTAAATTCAAGGCATTCAAACTTGAACTCATCATGTTCCTGCAAACTTTCTTATGTTTCTGTGCCAGCAAATGGCAGCAATATCCACTAAGATGTCTTTTCCAAAAACCTTACTATTATACTTGATTACTTCCATCCTCCTATACAATTAATTAATCAACCATTCTCACATATTTATTGAATTCCTCTTATATGTCTGGGATTAATTGCCAGTTATATTCTCTCTTTAAAATGTCTTAAATAATTCTAATCTTTCTGTCCCTGCCACTGATAACATATTCCCTTTTCCAGGAATGTTTATATTCTTTTTCTTCACCAAAGGAATTCCTAAGTGTCATCAGTTCCTCTGGGAATTTATGTGTCCTGAGATTTCTCCTGAGCCGAGAGACCTTGTTTCATCATTGTCACTACAGTCATTGATTCAAAACTCATTAATTTTCTGATATCCAAGTCTCAGCTGCTTATCTGCAATTTCCATAGAAACAGGTCACATTAACTTTCTAAACTTGGAAACCCTTGTGCTTGGTTGCTTTATTCCAGTGTCACTGAAGCCAATAAAATGATAAATGAAGAGAGATGGGGAGAGTTGTGCTTTGAATCTGGAGCATAGGATATATGTGTGTGTGTGTATATATATATATAATCTCCTTCTTCAGCTATTTTCCTTTGTGTCTGTATACCTAACCTCTAGATAGGATGTCATGTTCTGGAAGGGATCTTGGCATGAGCATCAAAGAATCTCATAAAAATATATTTGCTAATCTCCATGTTATTATCCTGAGATTAATATTTTATTGCTCTGCTTTGATATCTTTTTAGTAGGAAAATTGCAGAAATTCTTGGGAGAGACATGTAAGCATTTGGTAGCTTTGAAAAATCTGAGATGGTGTATTTTAAAGTTCTTGGGTTCTAGGATTGTAATCATTGAGTTGGAAGTCTTCATGGATTACTTTTTAGTTCAATATGCTGCCCTTCTCCAATCCCTCACAGAAAACAAGTAAGGTGTCTTGCTTTGGAATTCCCATAGCCCTGTGCTTTCTGTAGCATTCATCACACTCTATGTGAGTTACCTGTTTACCTGACAGCATTGACCACTATTCTCTAGCTATTGAATGACAGGGCTTTAACATTTTCCCCCATTATATCCCTGATGTTTAGAATAATACCTAGTGCCCAGTAGGTTTAGGTAAATATGTTGAATTTAATTGATTCCAACAAAGGCATGATAATAGAAATATCACTGACTTAAAAATCAATGGGAAGTTGATAAAGTCACTAAACTTCTTTGGGCCTTAGTTTTCTAATGCTTTAACAGATTTTAATTCCAAGTATCAAATGCACTGGTCCATGGAAAGGAAAAGTCAGCAAAGGTGGATTCAGGAGCTCAAATGAAGTCATCAGAACTTGATCTTCTTCATTTCTTAACTATACTTTCTTTGGGATAAGTCCATTTGCACATAGTTAATTCTCATGGTTCCATGATAGTTATTAACAGTACCTCACAAACCTAGATCAGCAGAAAAGAGATCTTCCCTTCCCTAATAACTTGAACAAAAGTCTTGAACATTACTCTTACTGGCCTGAATGGAGTCATATGCCTGTCACTATTTTGAGGGATGATAAAATTCACTGCTTGACTTAGGCCTTGGTCAAGTGTTCACTCCTGAATTGGAAGGTGGAGGTAGCCTCACTCAAACCATATAAATTGATGGGGTAATTGTCACTTGGAAAATGACTCAGAGAAGGGAGAAAGGATGTTGAGTGTTCAAAAAACAACTTCACACATGTCCACTTCAGTAATGAATGTCATAAATATTAACACTTATTACCCCAAATATACTACATGAAATTAACATTTGGAGATAAATCATGCTCTTCTATTGTATGTCCTTTGAAACATTTATGCTAAGCTAGAAGGAATATGGATCCTACCCAGTACTTTAATTCATATGTTTCAGTGTCACTTATTTGACATGCATCAATTATTGGTTTATAGTTTTAAAAATAGTTTCACATTTTTATAATATATTCAACCCTTCTAGCTTCAAAACCAATATTGGTCATTCATAATACACTAACTACATGTCCATTGGCTACTGATTAAGTTGTTAAATGATTTGGTGCAAAGTTAGTTTGGCTACGGTTGAAGCTATCAAGACTGAGAACTTTCTTCCTCAAGTGGTAATACATTTCTTCTTGAAATGAGTGATTGAAAATTTACCTCAGCTTGAGGTGGGAATATGAAGTAGATGCGTTTCCTCTAAGTTTCCTCTTAAAGTTGAGCTTGATAAGCATTTGAGGAACATTTTTATAAGACTTCTTGTCACCCCACCATCTTCAATATACACATATACATAAGTTGATTCTCATATACAAAGTTATATTCAATAAAATGATGTTTTGGAGGAAAGCAAATATTTTTCATCAGTAATTTGCATTTTCAATTTCAGCCTCTTTCTGGGTAGGTAATTTATACACTTTTGTTAGAAGATGACAGCCGTTGATAATAATGGACCTAGGCAATTTTATTCCTAGACAGTTTGATAACATCCCAGTACACTTTCCACCAGATGGAAAATAAGTTAAGCTGTGGGTGATATATTTTAATGTATCAATGAATGCAAATAAAAATAACAAATGGCAATCAGACCTACATCACAGCAGAAGATGAACCTGGCAGAAATCTTGAAGGAATGCTTTACCCTGGGAGAAAACATCATTAATAGGCAAATTAGTTGCGTATCAGCTCCCAGCCAATAAGTGCTTTTTATCTACCTCAGTTGGCTAGCGGTTGTCTGGAACAATGGGGTAAACCACATAAATGAATTTTAGTCAGATAAATGTGAAGTTCTAACTATATGTTTAAGAGAATAGATTATATGAATATGAAATGACGACATACAAGATTGGGTAACAATGAGACTTAAGAAAAAATTTTGAGGGTTGAGTGAGAACAGAGACTCAATGTGACCTGATGGTGTGAATCAGCTGCTTCAAAGCTGGAGCAATTTTGGATTGAATTAATAAAAATAGGTGATTGCTCCCCAGTATAGTCTGTTGTTCAAGCTAATTTGGACTAATTATGTAAATGCATAATTCACCAGGTTTCCATTAGGATTTGAGGGAATTACAACCATGGAAGCTGTGGCAGTTTGTTATTATTTATGAATTCCAAAAAGAGATATAGATTATGTTTGTAAACTGGTCTGTTCCTCTAGTTGTGATACCCTTTGATTGATTTAAATTCAAAAGCTTTATGTTTACTTGATTAAATCAAGATCAGGACTTTGATTAAACCATGTCATTAGGGCCCCCTTGGTGGGCTATATAAACGGACACTCAATCAAGAACACAGAAGAAGATATAGGGGAATAGAGAGAGCTCCATAGATGCCAGAGGAGAGCATTTTGTAGGCTTTGATCCTGCAGCCCCAGGAAGAGGGATGAGCCCGTCACGTGATAGTTTGCAGCTGAAGAGAATAGAGCAGCTGAGCCCTATGCCAGCCTACAGCTGAGATACACAGAAGAAGTTGGGCCCACAGAGCCTTCAGAGAAAAGAGGAAGGTTGAACCCTTGCAGACATCACCCACCATCTTGCTTCAACACGTGGCAACAGATTTGGGTGAGGAAGTATCCATATCGAACAGAGAGTCCCCTGATCCCAGTCTCTCTTCTCTTCTTGTCTTATTCTTTCTTTCTCATCCGCGGCACCGTTTTCACGGACGCAGGTCCTGACCGGCACCTGACCGGCAACATATGGCGGACTCTTTAGGGCCCTGTAACTATAAGCTTTTACCCCAAATAAATACCCTTTATAAAAGCCAACAGATTTCTGGTACTTTGCATCAGCACCGCTTTGGCTGACTAATACAGAAGCATATGCATATTTTAGAATATTAAAAGAGAAAATTAAAATTTGCAAAGGATAAAGGAAAATAAATATGACACAATCCAAATTATTATTCTCTATTGGCCTAATATGGTTATTGAACAATTGCATATGGAAATAATAGAAGGGCAGAACTTGAAGAAAGCATAGGCTGTGTAAACTGAGACCCAAAGTTTAGACATCTTAAATTTGACTTTAATTTCTGGTTGTCAGGGCATAAATAAAGAATAAAAATTATGGGTTACTTGTTTTTATTATGAGATAAAAGAAGAAAATAAGGTGCAAGAAATATTTCTTCTAGAAATGAATTTTCAACTAAATTCAACATACTGATATTTGTAGAAAGGAACATTAGAAAACAGTGAGATTTTATCATTCCATAATTTAAAAACTGCACATTTTCCTACAGGAGCTTTAAGACTTCATTTAGTCTAAGGCTTTTTGAAGGAAGAGCTGCTATAATGCAGTTTAAGGTGAGCAAGAGCTGTGTGAGAGAGGAAAATATGTGTGAGCTTTTCTGCTCTACCAATCATAGTTATGTTTGTTTGAATTTTTTAATTGGACTTTCAGCAGAGAATTTATTGAAACTGGCTATTGATAACATTCACTCATTCTCATTTCCTTTCTCTCCTAATCCAGCACATCTGCTGTATTCCCTCTGCCTTGGATCCAGAGGTGCCAATTTCTGCCTACTCACTACTAGTTCATAGATTAGGATCCAAGTCTTGTAAAACAGGGGTTGTGCACAGATTTCATTGTGGAAATTTTCTTTTAACTTTGGAAAGTATTCTAGTGGTAAAGGACATGGCTTTGCCATTGGACAGGCATAATGTTGAATCCTTCCTCTTAGCACTCAAGCATACTGCTAAAGTCTCTGGGCCGTAGTTTCCCAATTTGGGAATGATAATACCTACTTCAAAATATTGTGAGGCTTAAAAGCAAGAGTATGTCAAACTCTTACAGCTGCTCTTGGCACATAGTAAGAACAGTTGCCAGAATTAGAACATAAACTACAGGAAATCCACTTAAATTTGAATTTCAGATAAACAACAAATAATTTGTTAATATAAGTGTGTCACAAATATTGGATGGCATCCTGTATTTTATTTGGAAGCCCTAATATTAAGCACTTGCTATGGTAGCTACTCTGTAACTAATTTCAAGTGATAATGACTTGATGGGTTAACCTCCCATTGCCACTTGCATTTTATAAGAAGACCAGTGAAGTTATGATACTTTTCTGAATTGAAATCAGCCTCTTATGATGCACTTACTTCCACACTATGGAATTTTCTTGAGGGAAATTTTTAACTCAACCAAGTCCTCAAATCACTCTATATGCTATAACCATCAGCTCATAAAGTCAACTTAGTCAATAAATAATCTCTTTCAGGTTGTGAGAATAGTTTAGATTAGTGAGAAAAGACTTGGCTCCCAAGCAGGTTCCCATACCTTTTGCTTTAGTAAAGTCCAGTATTCTCACTGTATGTTTTCTTGCCTCACTCTTTCTAGACAGTCTAATGCTTATTGATTCTACATCCTTTATCACTTTCCATTGATTGGAGGCTGTCTATAGTTATGCATTAGTGGTATTGATCTCAAAGGAATGGCCCTCTAATGGGGGTCAGCTAAAGTCAGACACAGAGCTTGGCCCTTTCTTGGTTTTTGTTAATTTGGCTTATTGGGATTTTGCTCTTATTTTCGAGTGTACAATGGATGGTTTGGGGATGAGGGAAGATTTTTAATATGTTTTCTAGCTGGGCTGGTTGCTATATGATAACATTTCTCTTGTCCTTCTGAGCTGGATGTGTTGATATGTATTGCCAGGACCCATCTGCCTTGAGCATGTTGGTGTTGGAAGTTGCTGTGCTGGGGTGAGGTGTGAACCAACTCTGACAAGCTCCTTTCCTCGAGTGAGAGGTAGTTGCAAGTGCCAGTTTCTATAACATATGTACCTTTGCTGATGCTTCTTCTTTTTGGTTGTAAGTAACAGCTGAAGTAAACTGTCTAGCTCTTAGTCAGAACTCATGGATTATCAAATATCTAACCCAAACTACAGGTTTTGGTGTTCAAATTCTTATGCCTTCAATCAAGAAAATATTATAAGTTTAAAAAGCCAACATGGGCTAGAACAGGAGTTCTTAACCTCTTTTGTTCCATGGACCCCTTTGCCAGTCAGGTGAAAACCATGGACCCCTTACTAAAGCCACACTACACTGTGTATTATTTAATCAATATATCACACCTGCACCAACACGTCTCCAGAAGAATAATGTTTTTTTGAATTTCAATTCATGTTCACAGACCCCTTTTTAAGAACCCCTAGGCTAGACTAAAACAAATCAATATGAAGAAAATGGGCTTTGGAGCGATACAGACCTGTTTTCATTCTTTTGCACAAACAAAAGTATTAGTAGCTACTTAAGCAAAGACAAGTTATTTGACCTCTCTGATTTTCAGTTTCTCGTCTATAAATGTGGGCATAATATCTTTTCGCTGACAGGGAGGATTATAGAAAACACTTAGCCTGGAGTCTGGTCATCAATATGCAGGCATCATCAGCATCCTCGTCATCACAACAACATTATCACTGTTTAGAAGATGAAGAAGAACTTCTAGAGCCACTTTAAAGTTTCAGTAGAGCTCCAGCCCATCATGTTTTCAACCAAAAATGCTATTGAACAATAAGCTTTGGGGGAAGTATTTTGAAAATGACTGAAAAAGTTGAAAAGTACTATTCCCAAGAACTCACGCTTTTTTGTAGAGCAAAACTTGGCAGAATTTCTTGGAGTCATAGAGAAAATGACTTTACATGTTCCCAGTCTTTGGAAAGCTTTTAATCTGCTTGGAGAAAGGAAAACATAAATAAAATATATAAAACAATTAGAAATAGCACAATGGAATATATAATCAAGAATCCAAGGATCAGGTTGTGTGGTACCATATAGGAACTTCATTACCTCAGTGAAGAGATTAATCTTTCTGAGCTGGGTGAGTTTTTATTTTTCCATGATATTTGTATTCCCTTTCCTCCATATTTTCCCCAAAAAAGTTCCTCAAGTGTTTTTCTTCCTGGAAAATACTTGATAAAATGTTTCATTTATTTTTCTACTTAAAGTTTCAGTGTTACTTACCTTGGCCTAATTTCCTTGAGGCCATGTAGACACAAACCTAGCATATGCTGCTTCTGAAATCCTGGTTTAATTTCAGTTTAAAGTATGTTTTTAAAATGTACATGTTAAATGATTAAAAACAAAACAACAACAAATCCTGGGCAGAATGGCTTACCAGCTCAAATTAAGACTACAGAAAGACCATGATTTTCTTTGTTCAGCTCCCAGTATTTTTTTTGTTTGCCCTCCTTTCATGTTGTTGTGCTCACCTAACCTGTGTTCCCCTAATTTGGAGAACCTTGTTGGCTAAATTCTTATGCAAATGACCGAAAAGACTTTAGTAACAGATCTGCTCAAAGTAGTCTCCTCACCTGCTGCCAGCCTGTGAACTGTGCATTGTTGGTATAATATACTAATTACAAAGATAAATATAGAACATTGGAATAAGTGTTTAGAAATTTTTATAGCAATTTAACATTGCCATGATATTCAAGGGCATAATCAGTGGAATCATCTCATTGAAGACAATTTAGATCAGTTTGGGCATGGTTGAATTCATGTGGTAAATTGCATATGACTTGAGCTACATACTTGACATGCATAGTAGGACTGTGCATCCATCTGTGACAGATTAGAAAAGAAACAAAAACTAAAACTAAAAAAGGTCCTTCCCTGAGGATAGTTTGGAAAACACAACATTAGCAAACTTAGTAGGGCAGTCTGAATTTCCTCTCCTAGTCTCTATGTGTAATACACACCGCAACAGGATCCTTATCGGGAACAGCATGCTTGAGATTCTTGATACTGGGGAAGGGTTTGGCTAAATCCTTAGGCAAGCCACACAGCAGCTCAGAAACATTAGGGTACTCAAGTCGTAGCTCTCTTCTTTTTGAGTAGTGGTCAGAGGATCGTAGATCATCTCAGAATATTTTGTAGTCTCAAAGTAAAATGGACATTGCTAGTGTATAGCTATCCCCTCAACAGGAGCTAAAAAGGCTGGTGGCATTTTTCTTCTCTATTACTATTCACATCATTTCTATGGGCTTAATTACCTTGTCTTTAATTAAATTAATTTGACATGGGAAGAAGTTCACTTATGATCCCCAGAAGAAGTCTTCCTTCCATACCTTGAGGCAAAGCTCTGAAGAAAGTGAAGTTTACTTACTTTGCATCCTTACCTCCTTTTTTTCTGCTGTCTTCTTCCCCTCTGTTCTTCATTACTCAGAAGAAGCATGAAGTACTTCATTACTTCATGTTACTTCTGCTCTCTGTGGCTCTTTCACGGGCTTCTAAGCCAGAGGCACAGCAGATGACTCCAGCTATACCCACCTCTACTCATCCCACTCTGTGTAATTTCCTTTAACCTAACTCAAACACTGATGAGTCTAAGTGCTCAAATAGTGACTCTATAGATCAGTGCTTCCAGGGAGGCCTTAGACCAGCCATGATCTGAAAATCAAGGAAGTATGTCCTTTTGGGGATAATTAAAGGAAGGCCAAGGACAAGAGGAAGGTTTTCTTGTTTTGGTTTGGTTTGGTTAAAGTTTGGGTAGCATATGCCTTTGTGGATTACTTCCCAATTTCCTCTCTCCCACAGCTCTGGCGTGAGAATGGGCAACACTTAAAGAATCGGGACATTTCACTTAGAAAGGGAACTTAAAGAATAGTAAAGTCTCCCTCTGGCATTTTACAAACTAGGAAATATGAAGTCCTAAGAAGTGATATGACTTAGAAGCTTTCATTTCAAACAAATGCACTGTTGTTAATAATAAGGGAGAAAGCTTCATTTTTGGATCAATACAAATGTATTAATTTTATTTAAATATTTCCATTTTGAGCAAACCACAAATATTCAGGCCAGGATTTAAGAGAATAGGAAACTATGAAATGAAGATAGGCAATATGTTACTCACTAATTTATAACTCTTTAATAATCTTCAGTCATTCTGAAAGAATCTGATTCTCACAGGACTAAAGTTGGTTCCTATAATTGCATGTATTAATTCCTTCACATTGAAGACCTTGTTTTCTAAAGTTATCATTTTAAGGCACAATTCTAATTTTGTGTGTGTTTCTCTGCTCATATTTATATGTGTCCTGCTGTCATGTCTATTGAATTGGGGGTAGAAGTCTGAGTTATTGAAATCTGCATAGAAACTTTGAATAACAAATACAACTGGCAGTTTTTATTTTTATTTTTTTTCTTTTTTTTTTCTTTTTTTTTCTTTTGGGTAAAAATCAAAATTCTCACAATACATACAAACATTTGCAAAATGATATATAAATATATATGCATATATGTGTATTTGCTTACAAAAATGTTGTTTATATATATATATATATATATATACATATATTTTAAGAGGTGCTTAGATTACCCAAAATATTACACGGAACCCACACAACTGGCAGTTTTTAAAAGAGAATACCAAATGAGTTGAGTGGGATAATGTTAACTTGGGAGAAATGTCATTACAACTGTGTTGAATATGGCCAAAGTTCAACATGGATTTCCAGAATCATTTCAATCTAATTAGAAATATTTTAAAAATGGGAAATTTTAACTGGAACCTTTACAGATTAAAATTGTATATGGATCTCATGTAGAATCATTTGTCTTCTTATGTTGAATGTTAGAGTGAGGACAATTTGAGGACTCCCGTTTGACCAGCTCATTCAGCAAAATTAAATGAATTTTGTTTTGTGCTCAGATAGTTTAGCAATCATGTCTGTTATGGTACTAATTTATGTCAAGCATGTCAGAAGCATTCTGAAAGATACAATGAATTCACTGTGGCATCAATTGTTTTTAGCTTAATTTGCAGGTACATATTTATTGCCTTTTTTTGTATCATTTTCTTCATTTTTGTTGTTGTTGTCTTTTTTCTGCAGGCACATATTTAAGTGGACAAAATATTGAACATATCTATTGGAGTATGACCTTTTTTAAAAAAAAATAGTATAGTACTCCACTGTATATTAAAACTTCTTTCATTTTTAAAATCTTTCTGTTTCTGGAAGTCAAGTTCTTTTCTCTTATTATTTACTAGATATTTGTTAATATATGGAGATCCTGTTTTGAATGGGAAGAAATTTTGAAAGGTACCCAAAACCAGTGTAGAAGAAAGAGACAGAGAGAGAGAAAGAGAGAGAGAATGAGCTAAAAAAAAAAAAAAAAATCTCCTCCACATTGCATATAATCGCAAATATCCAGTAATAGGATTAATACAGACAGACCAAGCCCAGTTAAAGAACTATTTCAGAAATAAGAGGGACTACTGGGTTTGAAATGTCTAGTTCAATCAACCCATTTATAGGTGAGAAAACTACTTTAAAGGGAGTATTATGTCTTATATTTCCTTTTTGTTTTGTTTTATATTTTAGCAGTGCTTACCACAATGCTGAGCACAGAGTTGGTGCTTAATAAACATTTGTTGAATTATGCTGACTGAATTGAATCACTCAATTAAGAATACACTGAATAGGTGACAACTCTAGTTTAAATTTGCAATTGAGACAACTTGGGGTTTTGACTCAGGAAAATCAATTTGAGCCTGTCTGTAACTTTTAAGCTGCATGATTTGAGGTACAAAGTATTTTACATATTTGAGTTGCATGAGATAGTATATGTGAATGCATGTGTATGGAAAAATGCTGTGCAAAGTAAAAAAAAAAGTAGCTCTATATCTGATAGAGTATATCCTCTATTTAAAAGAAAAGATTTGCATTCAAAGACCTTTGCACAGTATTATGAGAAGGAACTGTTCTTTAACTCCACCCCAGAGACTTTAGAAAGGAACCCAGTGTAAGTTATAGGCTAGTATTATCAGATATTCTTTAATCATGCTTTTGCCAACTACTTTAAGAGAGATTAGATAGGATTATGTGGGAGCAACATTTGGCTAGAGGACCTGATATTTATTGAGTGCATTTGAGCTGTTTTCTTACAGTGGAAAGGGCTTGGAAACCCACTTTTGAGCAAAATAACCTAAACAAGAGAATACTTCACTTTATCACTTTGTGAGTGAGACAGAGAAGGGACTAGTTTATATGTGTGTGTTTCATTGCCACTTTACATCTGGCATTTGCATTATCTGTAAATAAATTCAAATCTAAATTCACTCTGCTTGATCACATGTTTATTCCAACACTCACTTTTTGCTGCAGCTTCAGTCTCATGATTAGTTGTAGTAATTGGCCTTATTCTTACCTGAGCCAAATACTAAATGATTAAGAGCCAGGTCTAGTGGCACACACTGGACCACAAGCTCCGACGTCACCAACTTCCTGCTTGCTCCCTCATCCCTCACCCATTTTCAGCATTTTCTGTAAAACTGTTCCTCTGGTGGTAGCCTGCTCTGAAGCTTTGCCCTCTGAATCTACATCTGACCTTGGAAGAGAAAGTCAGGTATAAAACATGGAGACATGACATTCTGTGGCTTGGGCTTGTCAGGAGTGTGTGTAGGATCAGGTACGTACCAAGTCTGATCATTCAAGTCAATGGTCTAGAAACCAGGTGATCAAGGCAGGGTCACAACTGTTGGAAGAAAGGGTGATACAGAGAAGAGTATGAGTGGTGGTTAATCACTCAGCTGATTCCCCCAAATGTGATATGTATTTGAACCTGGAGAGTATGTGGCGGAATAGCAGTCAAGTCTCTGGGGACATCCCTTTTTGAATTTAGTTGTGTATTTTATATATCTGTGTTCCAGACCTGCAGGAATTGGGTCAAATATAAACCTCGTTATCATTCGCAGAACTAGCCTATTAAAGTGTTTCTTTCTGCCTCCAGCCCTCTTTCCTTTCCCATGTCTATCAATTTTTCTGCACTTTGGGGCTCTCCTTCAGGCCTTCAACAATTCCGCCTACCACACCCTCACCCCTATCTTCCTGTCACTTAGAGGAAAGGATCTGATAAACCAGCCCCACCCAATGCCAACATGGCCCAGTTACCAGGAGATTTAAATTAAAAACAAAAACTTAATGAAGACAATTCATAACCCAAAAGGAAGAATCTGAGGGGGAAAAAAACAGAAAAACAAAAGAGCTAGTTTTATTGGAATGGGTTCTTCCTACTGTCCTTGAAATCACTCTTCCTCTGAAGCATTTGTGTATTTAGTTATAAAACTAGCTTTATGAGAAAATGAGTGCTTTACCACTGATATGATCCTAAGCCCAGATGTTTAATTCATTTTATTTGAGAAACCATCTCTGTCTCTCATAGTATGCTCAAAGAAAAGAATAAACTATCACATATACTCATTTACATAATCTGTTCAGTTTTAAATGACAGTTAGTCCCAGGCTAGAATATATCACTCAGCAGGCAAAAGTAATTTTAAGATCATTAGACTTATACATCATGGTCAGGAGGTCAGCACACTTGAATTTCATTATACAATAAGGAAAAGCACTTTCAGTTCCCACATCTTTGTTCTGTGCCCTTTTTTTGAGTAGTAAATTAGAAAATACCATGGGAGGAAGAATTTATTTCTACCAATCAATTTCAGGAAGAAAGGAAAATTGGTGACCCAGTGATTCTGTTTTTAGTGGAGACCTTGATCATCCTTAATTCATTTAGTGGTCCTGGAAGGGGAAAACTCTAGCAGATTACCATTAAAACACACTTATTGTAAACCCATCTGTGATTGAAGCAGTGTTGGCTGTCTATCTTGCCTCAAATAGCACCTGTTGTTTCCACACATATAGGGCACTCAGGCAAGAGGAGCATGTGGGAGGACCCCTGAGCTCTGATCTCATCGGGCAGCCCTGTTTCCAACCGCAGATGATAAGCTAATTTCCATCGTTATTTAATTTCAGATCTGTACAGTCTCTGGGTCCGGAGTTTAATCTTCTGCCACCATTGCAGCAAGCCTGGTGAACAGGCAGCACATAATTTCCCCTGACCCATTCATGGAGACTCCTCCGCCCTGGAAAATTTCTCAGAATTGGGTGAAGCCTTCAGTGAAGGAGTTCTCACTGGCATCCATTTATGTCAATCATATGAAACCAGTCTGCACTGATCATCTTATAGTGGAGAACAGTTTAAACTGCCATTTCAGATAAGCGTCATGAGTAGAAAACAACTCATCAGTTAACATGAAACTGGGCTGTTTTCTTAGCCTTGACAGATTGATGCTTTTATAACCCAGAAACTGTACCCACCCACAGCTCTATGACCCAACTGATGTTCTCATCTTTTCACATGGGGCTTATCAGCCTGCTCCTTAAGGAACTGAGAGCTGACTAGATACAGCTGACAAGTTATTGTCCCAAAATTCTGTCTATAAGGATCACATGATGGAAGGGAGGGTATTTCTGAAGGACAGCTAGACATCTCCAAAAATTGTGTGTGCTTCTAGTGATTTTTTTATCCATCCTTTTCTGGATCCATGTCTCTCATCTTCTCATTGCTTGATTTGTATCATTTTAATATGCCTTTCCTTGACCCTTTTTAAATTGATATTTTTACTGTTTAACTCCTGCTGTTGTACTTAGCACATCTAATTTTATGTTTGTTTTCATTTCGATTTTATCATAGATTTATTTTCTGGTCTTTTTAATTCCTAAATTATAACATTGTATATATTTTTTCTTTCTTCTTTTGCACCTCCTGAATATTGTCATCTCAATTGCTTTTTTTTTTAGATTTTTTAAATTTATTTATTCATCTGTCCCCCCCTTGCTGCTTGCGCTCGCCGGATCAGCCAACCACGCCGTGCAGGCGGGCCCGCCCCCACCAGGAGGCCCCGGGAACCGAACCCGGGGCCCCCCATACGGCAAACGGGAGCCCCACTGACTGAGCCACAGCCGCTTCCCTCAATTGCTTTTTAATCCACCTCTTCTCACATCACCCACTATGTATATTTGTTTCTTGTCATCTTATAGTTTTCCTTAAGTTTTCTTGAGTTAGATTGTTTCTTATGCTGACTTTTAGTAAGCATAGCCAGAAAGGTGCTGCTGTCCATTTGAGAGAATCCAGTCCAACAACAGATAGGCAAGGGCCTTATCCTTACTCTTAAATAGCTACCACCTGCTCCTCAGTACCCAAAGCCAGACTGAGCTTTTCTGATCTCCTTCAAAAATCCCCCTGCCATTTAAGACCCAAGCTGGAGACACAGCCCTCCACAGAGGGCTAATTATCCCTGTGCATAATTTGACTTTTTGTCAAATTACCACTTCCTGGAATCTCACACTGTCCAGACTTTTTATGGCGTTTTATGAGGAGACGTGTTTACAGTATTAATATTCCTTTTACATTTGCAATCTTAATTTTTAAAACCATGTTTTTCATATAATAAACTTTATTTTTAAAGAGGTTTTAGATTTTAGAAAAGTTACATCAAAGTATAAGGTATTCCCATATATCCTATCCCTCTCCCACACTGTCCCCTACTAATAACCTCTTACAGTAGTGTGGTACATTTGTTACAATTAGTGAATAAATATTGAAGCATTGCTACTAACCAAGGTCTCTAGTTTACATTGTGGTTTACACTTAATTCCAATGCCCTACAAATACCTCATGTTCCACCTATTATTCCCTCTTCTCCTCAGAACTACTAGAAACCACTATCTTTATATCAATGTTACATGTTCTTCTGTTACTACAATATTAACATGTTTACTTTGTCCATGGTTGCATTCCCTCTTATGTCTGTTCATTCCTCAACCTGGAGGATTTGGGGATGGTGATGCCCGCTTTACCTCAGATTGAGAGGGGGCTTAGATTTTATAGGCCAGATAGAAGGAACTGTTTTACTTGCAGGTGTAGATACTCTCTGTTTTGGGGGATGGGAGTTGTCCATCATCATCATTTTGTTCACTGTCCTGGGCCAGTCTGATGAACTGAAGAGTAGGTGTTGGCTGCACTCTGCTGAGATTCAGAGCTCAACTGGCATATGAACAGACCGAAGATTTAAGTCTCTGAGACATATATTTAATGAGTATAATGCTAATTATAGGCACTAATAAAAGAGGTAGAAGAATCATGTGTAGGTAAATTATAAATGAGTCTAACTCTGTTACATTGGGGAAATATGTTGTCATATATTCCAAGGTGAGGCCCACCGACAGGGTCCTGATTTCAACAAGTTTTGTGCCTTGCCTATAGTGTCCAGAGCCCTCAGGAATACTGCTATTTGAGGCTTTGTTTACCATGGCAAATAGCAAGATCTGCCTGAGATATGCATAAGATATAACCTCTGAAATGACCTCCAAACTCATTTTGAAATCTCTTAGCCATAAAAACTCATAGGTATTTAATGTTTCCCCTTTTTGGTAAAAGTCTTTTTCCGAATGGTTTCTCTGGTTGGTGCTTGATATTAATCCCTCGGTGCCAGAGAGACTCATCCCCAGGAATAATGTCCCATGCTGGAGGGAAGGTAGTGAGTTTATTTGCTGAGTATGGCTAGGGAGAGGCTATGTTTGAGTAACAAGGAGATTTTCAGGAGGTAATTCTTAGACAATAGCTATTACTAGGCTAAGTTTCAATTTTACAAGAATAAAGTTCATAAGTACATGCATCAACATTGAGGACTTAGCAATATGCTATGCTGTTTTCTCTTCTTTTTTTTTAAACAATTTATTGAAGTATATCATTTATACATGAACATACATAAACAATAAGTGTTCAGTAAACATTGTGAACTTACAAAACAAACATGCATGACATCATACCAGGCTTCTACACATCACCCCACCACAAATACTTTGCATTGTTGTGAAACATTTGTTAAGAAATTATGAAAGAACATTGTCAAAGTTTTACTGCTAACTACAGTCCAAATCTTACTCCCCTATACATTTTTTTAAGGATTTATTTATTTATTTACTTTTACCCCCCCTCCCATTTTTGCTGTTTTTGTGTCTATTTGCTGGGCAACTCTGGGTGTCTTGTCTGCCCTCTCTTCTCATCCTTCTCCTCCTGTCTTCACTGGGATTTGATCCTCGGAACCTCCGATGTGGGAGCGAGGCATCCTACCGCTTGCACTACCTTAGTTCCTGGTTTTTCAGCATGTCTCGTCTTGGCTATCCCTTGTATCACTCTCCTATTATGTCATCATCTTGCTGCATGGCTCGCAGGGCCTGGCGGTTCATCCACGCATGGGGCCTGACAGTCTGTTTTCTTTTATTAGGCACTGCCTATGTACTCTATGTACTCGAGAGATTATTGACCCTTTATTTGAGAACAAAGCGGGACTCCCCAGGATGGGAGTTAAATATTTAGTTGTATGTTGTGTGGGTTTCCACCCACTGAGATAACACCCTATGACAAGATGAACACATTCATAATCCATAGAAGCATGCCCCACATGCACCCTTCCCCACATACCCCCCAACCACCGACATCCTGAGCCAGTGACCCTCCCCTGCCATATTTGCCAAAAGAACATTCCCTCAATTGTATTTTCAACTGCGGACTTCACATCCCCAGAGTTCACCTGTTCCTTCCTCCAGCCCTCCCCCAAGTTCCATGGATAGTCCAACCTCACTTACCCTCACACTTCACCACCTTCAACCCCACTCACATCCCTGCCCCACCATCACCTGCATCCTCTGCCAAGCCACCCTATCCAACTTAAAAACCATTCTCTCCCAACACATATTGGTCATCTTATTTTAGATGAACTATACAGATTCAGGCATTAAACACAAAGATAACAATGCAGGAGGTCTTCCTTAAATAGGTGCCTTCATTGCTATCTACCACTCCCTCAGCCCTTGTATTGTTCAGCCAAAAAAGTGCTGATGCAAAGTACCAGAAATCTGTTGGCTTTTATAAAGGGTATTTATTTGGGGTAAACGCTTACAGTTACAAGGCCTTAAAGAGACCAACTCAAGGCTGCTTTCTCACAACAACAGCTGCCACGTGCTGAAGCAAGATGGCAGGCAATCTCTGCCTGGTCTCTCCTTCCTTCTTCCTCTTAAGGCCCCATGGGTCCAGCTTCTTCCAATCTCAGCTGTAAGCTGACATAGGGCTTGTCTCTCAGGGCTTCCTATATCAGACTGGCATATGGTTCATTTATTTCCAAGCTTACTCAGCTGCTCAGCTGCAAACTATCAGGAGAATGGCTCAGCTCTCTCTGGGGTCCCAGGATCAAACAAGACAGCTCTTTCCTCTTCCCTGTGTCTTCTTGAGTGAGTGTCCATTTATATCAGCCCACAAAGGGGGTGGGGACTCAATCCTGAGTCACACCCTACTGACATGGTCAAATCAAAGCCTCATTCCTAACAGGTAATTTAATCAAGACATGTCGGCTGAATCTAATGCATTCAAAGGGGTATCACACGCAGATTAGTTTACAAACAGTCTTTTTGGGGGATTCATAAAAATAATCTCAGATTGCCACAGCCATGAATCACTTTGCTGAAGAATGAAATAGAATTGGACCTCCAGAAAAGGGAACATCTAAAGCAGGGGTTCTTAACCAGGGGTCCACAGACCCCAAAGATTTCAGGGGGTCCATGTGAGATTGAATTGAAAATTCAAAAACACATTATTCTTGTGGGGACATGTTGGTGCGATACATTTATTAAATAATACACAGTATAGTGTGGACTTTGTAAGGAGTCCATGGTTTTCACCTGATGGCAAAGGGGTCCATGGAACAAAAAAGCTTAAGAACCCCTGATCTAAGGAAAGCAGTCAGGCTTCTGGTACCAACATGTTTCCCATATACTTACTTCCAAATTTCCAGAAGGTTCCTACCACCATCTAGGCAAGATCCCAAGAAGTTTCTCTTAATATGACTGCCAGTAGACCAAGATGAGAGGGTCACTCAGAATAGGGAGGCACTGTGCACCTGCTGGAATTACCACTTGTTTTTTCAGGACTTATTTTAGATTTTCTGTGCCCACTCAGAGTATAAGAGCCTAAGGAGAAGGGATACTAATTTCACTTCTCCAAGATGGGTTTAGTTCTTAGGAAACAGGAAAATGGCTGAGGCTGGGCTTTTTCATTCTTCTGCTTCCAAAGGGAGAACAGGATACTATGAATCATCAGACTCAGGCAATTTCAGAACATTTCTTTCCTTGAAATTGATGTCGAGTTCCCTTTCAGTATACTGTCAAGGGTCAGTTTTCATTCCATGCAGGACCTTGGTCTATTATTGTCTAACCTGACTGATTGATTCTCTTACATTATCTCTAAACTTAATTGCTTTAATAGCCAACTGGCCTTGTTAATTTATGCCAAAATGAATGGCTACATGTCAACTATTCTAAAACCAAAATAATCATTTTAAATAGAAGCCTCCTTTCATATAACTGGATGGTAGCTGAGAAATTCTACTGGTGGATTTAAAAATGTAGTCACCTAAGCAGGTCTTTTGCAAGCAGATTATCTTTGAGGATACTCCAAGAAATGTATAAAATGAAATATTCTACAGGTACCAGACTGTGAGGTTTATTTTAATAAAGTGTTTGGAAATAACTGCACTAACATTTCCTAAGCTATTTTTGAGATTGATGAATACACATGTACAATGTGCTAAATATCAACAGTCCACTCTTTAAAGTAGTTGAAAAACTTATGTCAACAGAGGGTCTGAGAGTTCCTTATCAATATGTATCGCGACCAATACTAGGTATTGTCAATCTCCCCCCCTCACCCAATCTGAAGGCAATGAAATGGCATCTCATCTTCGTTTTATTTTTTGTTTATTGATGAAATTGAGTATCTTAATATATTTATTGACCATTCAGTTGTAGTCTGTTGTTCATTGCCTAGTCATAACTTATATCTAATTTCTATTGTCCCATATTTTTCCTTCTTGATTTGTGTGGGAGTTCTTGATATGTTTCCCAAAAATGGATTCTTTTTTTGTTTTATGTGCTGCAAATGTGTCCACCTAGTTTTTCAGTTATCTTTTAATTTTAACTTTGTTTTTGGAGTCCTTTGTTATAAGAAATTATTGATTTTTATATAAATTTGTCATTTTGTGTATGATTTTTGCCTTCTGGGTCTGATTTAAGAGGTCCTTTACTACCCTGAGGTCATAAAGTCAGTCTCCTGTGCTCTCTACTAATTATTTCCAAGTTTTATTTCTTGCGTCTTTATCCATTTGGTATTTATTTTGTATATGATTGAATGAAAGCATCTCTTGGTATTTTAAACGTGTTTCATATTGAAAGCCTGTTGTCCCACCACGGTTTGTGAAAACATCCTTCTTTTTCCTAACAATTTCTAATATTTCCTCCAAAATATGATGCCATCCATATGCTTGTCAGTATCTAAACCCTCTATTCTGTTCATCTTGGCACAAACCCCATACTCTTCTGACTACTATAGAGTTATACTAAACTTTAAAATGACTAGAACAACTCTTCTCTTCTTGTTTTTGTTTGTTTGTTTGTTTGTTGTTGTTTTTGCCTATTCTAAGAATTGAATGCTTGGACCTTTCCATATGAATTTGGAGGAAAAAATGACAATTATTTTAAGTAACCCAATCACAATCATAACCACAATTTATCTTCTTTTATGATGATGTTCTCAGTAATACTTGATAATTTTCTCTTTTGAAGTCTTATGGATTATTGTTAGACTTATTCCTTAGTATTTTTATTTTGCGAAAATGGATTTTAATTTTTCATATTTTAATTTTTCTAATTTTTAGCATCTAGAAATGCTACTTTTTGAAAATGTATCTTCATTGCAGCAAAATTGCTCAACTCTCTTATTCTAGTATTTTTTCAGTATAGTCTATGTAGAAAATCATGTTGTCTCTAGAATGCATTTATATTTTAACCTTTAACCATTTATTTTTTTCAATTTAATGAAACTGGCTAGAATTTTCTGTACAATGTTATATTGTTGGGGTGATAATGAGTGTTTTTGACACTTTCTTAATTTCATGGGAATAATTCTAAAGTGTCTATATTAAACATAATGTTTGCTCCTAGTATCTTTATCAGGTTGCTAAGCTGGATTGTTTGTTTGTTTTGGTGATGGGAAACATGAATGTGAACTTTTATGAAATGTTTTTCCTGCATTTCTTGGGATAATTAATATTTGTCCTTTCAATCTGCTCATGCACTCAGTTGCAATCATGGATATCATAATGTTGGGATAAAATTAACAGTCCTGATGTTCAAAATATGACTCTGTTACTTGTTATATGCGTGGCTTTGGGAAAGTTCTTAACATCTCTATGCTTCAGCTTTCTCTTCCATAAAATGGGGCTAGTAGGGTACCTAACTCATTGGGTATGCTTTCATATGTATATATGTGTATATATGTATGTATGCATGTATGTATGTATAGGTGTGTGTGTGTGTGTGTGTGTGTGTGGCTGACCACTTCGTCCTGTTTGCACTTACTGTTAAAAGGCTAAAGCCTGTATTTTGCTAAAAGCTGCTGGGAGCAATATACCAGAAATGGGTTGGCTTTTATAACAGGAATGTATTAGGTTAAAAGTTTACAGTTTTGAGGCTGTGAAAATGTCCAAATTAAGGCATCATCAATGATGCTGTGTCATCGAAATGCAGCGGTGGGTGATCAGGCACATGGCAGAGCATAATGGCAGCCGGCTCATCTCTCCCCTCTCCTCTGGGCCTGTGGCTTTTCTCTCTCCAGGGTTCGTCAACTCCCGAGGCCTCTCTCCCTCTCTGCCACTTTTTTCTATGTCTGCTGCTTTTAGTCCTCCATTTATAAAGGACTCCAGGAAGAAGATTAAAACCCACTCTATGTTCCACAATCTAATCAAAGGTCTTTAACTGATGTGATCTAATCAAAACATCCCTTCTACAATGGGTTAACAGGCACAGGAATAGGTTCGCTTTAAAAACAGCATTTTCTGGGGTCCATAAAAGACTCAAACCAGCACAGAGCTAAATTCGTAATCCATTCTAGCATATGTTTAAGACACTATGGCATGGATTTTGCTTCATGTTATTTTCTTGCTCTTATTTTTGCTTTGTCCAGTTTTTCCCATTGTTTATTTTAATGCTTATTTTGTCTTGATGACTTAGGTGTATATTTATGGGACTCTCTTGACCAAGTTAAAAAAAAAAAAAGAAACTTAGAAATGATCATTATTTTTCATTAAATTGAATAACATAAATTTTAACTAAATCATCAAGTTATTTGACTAATCTGATTGATGAATTCAGTCAAAAGTATAGAACTAGTTCTGTGTGCAAAATGTCAAATTCCTGCAATTAATGGAATTGATGAGAACAGTCTATTCAAATATTTTTCTTTTTAGCCTAGAAATGAAAGTTAATTCAACTGCATGAATGTGGCCCTCTGAACATGACCTTCTGTTAGGCACAGAAATGATTTGTGAAATTTTACA
Source organism: Tolypeutes matacus (assembly GCA_026826555.1). Lineage (NCBI taxonomy): Eukaryota > Metazoa > Chordata > Mammalia > Cingulata > Chlamyphoridae > Tolypeutes > Tolypeutes matacus. The sequence continues at coordinate 36,571,337 of JAKSZT010054215.1, forward strand.
AATAAAACGGATATTATGTGCTTGGCATCTTTCTTATTTCTCAAAAATCTTCTTAGTTATTTCTCCCATTAATGAAAAAAGGGAAAAAAACATGATTTAAACTAGCTTTAGCTTTAGGAGAATAATAAATGATATGAATATCATTATTAAAATCCCACTGCTTCAAATGGATTTTTAGATTAATATATCTGCAGAGATATAAAATTATCTGATTTATAACTATGCATTATTAGAGCTGAAATGTCAGTTATTATCTCCTCAGCTTAATACTTAGATTACCATATAATTATATGCATCTTTGAGAAAAAAGGTTGAAAAGTAGCATGGAAATGAATCTTGTGTCTGTTATTACAATTGGAAATGCAGTGTCAAGAATAGCTGTGGATATTGCACAACTTCATGTTGACTTAATTCCAAACAAGAAGGGACAATGGTAATGAAAGTGGCACACATCTTCATAAGTTACTCCTTGTCTGTGACTATTCTTTGTATCACTGATTGACTTACTGTACTATGACATTCCACCCATGCTTTTGCTTTTAAATTGTGAATGTATGAAATTAAACCAAGATAATTTATCAACTCAACTTTCACATCTTTGCTGTATAGCATTCAAAATTAACACAATGCTGCATGCTGAAGGAGAGATTTGAAGGTTCAAATCTTTCTCACAAAGCCCTAAATTCATGAATCTATAAGTCATTAGTAATAGTAAAATTAATCTTTTCTCATGATTTATTTACTGACATTTATTGGTTAACTATTTTGCATAAAGAAGGAAATGAATGGCGGTTAAAGTGTTATTCTTCAAAGATGATGACTGATAGGGGATTATACTTTACATATATAGAGTCTTGGAAGATAACAGTAAGGTTGAACACATTCTTGTTCAACAAACTTCCCAGTACTAAAATGAGGAAAGGGTAAGTTAATGGGAATGGCACAGGCTTCAATCCCAGCTCTCCCTCTTACTTACTTTGTGAATTCAACTTCAATTTCCTTACCCATTAAATACAGATATCTGCTGCATACGTTTACTGTGAACATTAAATAGACGACAAATGGAATTAATGCTGCTATAGTATCTATGCATAACAGACACTCAAAAAATTATAGCCACTGTGTTTACTATTATTATTTTTTATTCTATTCCACATTCTTATTTTATTATTATGAAACTTAATTATAAAGAAGGCAAGTTGCCAGCCTCAGGCACAAGCATATTAGGAAGATAGAAGCCTGATCTCTTGACTCTCCCACAATGCCATTTCCATCAAATTACGCTTTTTAATATTGCCAATTATTTAATTGTCAAATATTTGTTGCCAAGGTTTTTATTAAAGTTCTTGCACAAAGTAGGCATTTGATAAATGCCCATGGAACTCGGATGTATAGAAATAAGTTCATTTTCCTTTCGTTGGTTTTCAGCCAAGTTGTATAATGTTTAAGGCTGAATATTACCCAGGAATTATTAATAGTTACTTGCTATGCCCATCTTCATAGGTTTGAAGCAAAAGTGTGAGACATTTTTTGGTAATATCATTATAGTTGAATTTGGCTGGGTTCTGAGGTTTTATTTTGTAAAAAATAGCACAACTGAGGGAGTATTTATGGAGCTTTTTCCTACTAAAGTTGGAAGTGTTTATTTTTTGCACTTAACCTGTCACAAAGCAGGCTTTGGGATTGTCTGATTTAAGACTATCAATACATCTGGCCCATCAGGACCCCCACAGGATCTAGATGCCACATCACTGCCTGCCTGATGCTCATTTCTCTGCCACTACCTCTGGGGAGACTCAAGAGATGGACTTGGCAGAACAGCCTTCCCTGGCACAGTCTCAGTACTGGGTATCAGTTAGATTCTTTCTCCTGTCTCAACCGTACAAGGGTAAATGCCTGGCCTGCTGTCTTTTATTGTAGTTGTTATTCTCTTTGGATGTTGGCCAATGTTTTGTATTTCGAATTTCATGTGGAAGCTTTGTAAGCTATGAATTCCCAATTCTTGTTTTCAAATCACTGAAAATGTCCCCACGTTTGGTTAGCACTTGATGCACTTTAACATAGACTCAAAGACTGATGTCGTTGTTTCCTTAATTTTGTAGAATAAGAATGATTTAGCAAACCTCTTTGGCAGAGAGAACCTAGACACAGGGTTTTAGGAATTTTCTGAATTTCAGGGTTCTTACAGTCAGAGCTGGAGGTATGGTCCAGGTCTCCTGCCACTTTCCACCAGTGCTTCAGACTTGGTCAGAATGCTGTGCTTGCTTTATTAATGATGCATTCCAGAGTATTGGAACCAAGCATTGCAGATGAAATGGACTGTAGAATAAGGTCTAAGGAGACTTGGGCCATCTGCTTTTTCAACTGCTACCTACATCTGTCTTCAACAACATGCACACAGTTTTCTTCATTCTGAGTGAAATTTGCAAACAACTTTAGGACCCAAATTTTGCATCTAGAATTTTGTGCATGATTAGCCATTGATCCAATTATAATTGGTGCCATTTATAGATCATCCCCCAAGGTGTGGAGGCTTTAAAAAGTATAGGAAGTAGTTCTTAGTTCTTATTCTCTAGAAGGGAAGAAAGCAGCTTAAAACACAAATATAATCATAAAATAAAACTATTCTACTAACAAGGTATTTTGCTGCTGTATCACAATGCCTTACATTCAGTTGGGTATAAGTGCTTAGTAAGTATTTGTTTAATTAATGCATGAATCTTTCCTGGCAAGCTGAAGTTTTCTGGAAGGACAAGCAGTCAAGTGGTATCAAATGTATTTGAAAATTGGCTCTAAAGTAGGGTTTTCAACCTTGGCACCACTGACATTTTGGGCTGGATAATTGTTTATGGTGAGGGATGTTCTGTGCACTGTTTGTACATTGTAGGATGCTTAGCAGCATCCCTAACCTAAATCCCTAGATGTCAGTAGCACCCTACTCCCCACCCCCAAATCTCTAGGTTTGACAGCAAAAAAACTGTCTCCCTTTATAGGACAAAATCACCCCTGGTTGAGAACCACTGCTTTTAAATAATTACAGTCTTATTCCCTACCTTTTCACAGCATAAATTGTATACTGTATTGAAACTAATCTACTTACAGTCCTGAATCCACCTTGTTGTTATTCTCTTTGGATGTTCTACCTCATTTCCCTGAATATTCTTCATTCCCCAGTTCCAAATTCTATCAGTTACATGAAGCTTTTCCTATCAGTCAAGGTCCTACCAGGAAACAGAGGCCACACACAAATTAGGATAAAAGGATAGTATACAAAGGTGGGCAGGCTGTGGACTAGGAATAGTGCAATACCCCAGAGTTGTTACTATCCCTAGACCTTTAAGGACAAAGGGATGGTGTAACTATCAGAACCTGGGAAGAGTCTTATGGAGACTGCCACCTTAACAGACTCCGTGCCTTCCGGTGGAAGAACCTAGCCAAACAAAAGTGACCCAGTAAGGAGGGAGACAAAGGAATAAATAGCTTGATCACACTCTTTTTCATTTCAATCTCTTACATGGCTATCCATTGGCTGAACCCATCAGGAATGCAGGGTAAGAAAGCCTGTTGATCTTGCCTTCTAACTCAAACTGTTGGGGCAGAGAACAGAGAGGAGAAAGAGCATATATCTTTGCTCTGGGGATAATCGAGCTCACATTTTGTTGCTATTTTAGTAAACAAAACAGAATTGCCCTGAACATTTTTAGCATCTATAATTTGTATTATTTCCATGAAATTAACTTGTATAACAGATAATAGCTCTTCCTTAATTGTCTTAATTTGTGTGTATGTATAGTTTTTTTTTTTTTAAACGTAAGGTATTGGCATACAATTCCCTTGTATTTATGTCTTTGCATTGCAATTAGAGTAAATTGAAAAGTCCTTAAAAGGGACCATGTTTTACATATAATATATGCTCTTGGTCATAGTTGCTGAATAGAGAAGATTTTCAAAACCACTTATTTATTATAGTTTGTTACTGTTTAAATTTATTTTTATTTTTTGATGGAGGAAGTAGTACGATGACCTCTTGCTTAATCTCTTCTAAGCTTGGACCACCTTCCTAAAATTGGTCTCATATTCTCTCTCTACCAGCCCTATAAATGCTAGTATTCTCTTTTTGTGTGTGATACCGTTTTTAAAATTTTGTTTTTATTTACAAACACTCTATTCCCACTGCCTTATTTGCCAAGTGGTTGCTGATGCAAAGTACCAGAAATGGGTTGGCTTTTACAATGGGAAATTTATTTGGGGCAAAAGCTTACTGTTCCTAGGCTGTGAAATGTCCAAAACAAGAGATGCTTTCTCACCAAAGTCAGGTACTATTGCTCCTGGCATGCTGCCACGTGGTGAAGCAAAATGCCAGGTCATCTCTGCCAAAGTCTCTGTTTTCCCCTCCAGAATCTACCATCTCCCAGAGCTCAGCTGTGGGCAACCAGACATAGGTATTGTCTCCTTCTGTGCCTTCTCTCTCAGTTTCTCAGGGCTTCTCTGCCTTCCTGCAGCTGTAGGTGAATCTGGAATCCTCTCTCGTGTGGCAGGATAAAAAATGTTGGCTACCTTTCTCTCTGTGTCTTCAATTATATCAGACCCAGCAAGAGGGTAGAGACTCAACCTGAGTCATGCCTGACTGATGTAGACCAATCAAAAGGGTCTCACACCCACAGGAATCGATTAGTTCAAAAACATAATATTTTTCTGGGATTCAAAAAATTCAAATTATCACACCCACCAAGCAAAAACTCCCACTTATCCCTTTTCTCTATCTCCTATTAACTTCAAATCTACTTTCTGTCTCTGTGAATTTTCTATTTTTAGATATCTCATATATAACTGACATCATACAATATTGTCCTTATGTACTTTGCTTATTTTACTCAGCATGTTTTCAAGTTTCACCCATGTGGCAGGATGTCTCAGAACTTCATTCTTTCTTATGGCTGAATATGCCATTGTGTGTATATACTACATTTTGTTTACCATTCATTTGTTATCAGACACTTGGGTTGTTTCAACCTCTTGGTTATTGTGAATAATGCTGCTATGAACATTGGTGTAAAAGTATGAATTTGATCCCATGATTTCACTTTCTTTGAATCTATACCTAAGAGTGGAATTGCTAGGTCATATGCTAATTCTATATTTAGAAGAACTGCTATATTTTGAAGAACTGCTATATTGCTTTTCACAGTAGCTGTACCAGTTTACATTCCCATCAATATTGAGTTGCAGTTACAGTTTCTTCACATCCTCACCAACACTTATTACTTTCCATTTTTATTTATTATTTTAATTTAATTTAATTTAATTTTTATAGAAGCTTTAGATTACATAATTGATACATTGAAAATATAGGGGGATTCTTATATATCCCACACCCTCCCCCTCCTACACTTTTGCCTGTTAACATCTTTCATTAGTATGGTACATTTGTTACCATTGACGAAAACATATTCAAGCATTGCTTCTAACCATGGTCAATATTTTACATTATAGTTTACACTTTGCACATTGTTAAAGGTTTTGACAAAATGTATAATGGTCTGTATTCATCATTGCAATGTCATTCAGAACAATTTCAGTGTTCCAAAAATGCCCCGTGTTATATCTATACTTCCCTCTCCCACCCCTCAGAAACTCTGGTGACCACTGCTTTTTTATTAATGTTACAAGTTTTTGCATTGCTAGAATAATAAGTCTACTTTAGTCCATAGTTGCTTTCCCCCCTTAAGTTTGTTCATTCCTCAATCTTGAGGATTTGGGGATGGTGATGCCCACTCTGCTTCTGATTGAGAGGGGCCTTAGATCACATGGGGCAGATGGATGGAACGGTCTAAGACTGCTTGCAGTTGTAGATACTCTCGGTTTTTTGGGATGGGCATTGTCCATCATCATCCTTTTGTTAGTTGTCCATCCTTTTAGTATCTTTGTGCCAATTGGTATGGAAATAAAACAGCTCAACTTTTATGAACTGGTCGAATGTCGGCCCTGGGAGTATGTGAGAGGTGCATGGGTAAAATATCAATATTGAGTCACCAGGTCCCTGAATATACTGTGTTTAATAAAAATTAAATGGTTGTGATGGCCTGTAACCTACTAAGTAATGTCCATCCTCCATTAGTATCCCTCTCTAATTCATTCTCCATATTGCCACTTTTGATCTTTTACAACAGAAATGATATCATGGCAGTCTGTTGCATAAACCTTTCAAAAGTTCTTCAACTTCTTGGCATGCATATAAAGTTCTGTTTGACTTTGTTGACACAGTCACATCTGTGCAGTCTAGTTTTCCCCAACTTTGACTTTTACAGTTTGTTGATATTGCATGGCCCTTTTTCATTCAAGCACAGGCTTTTCCATCCTATTTGTTTATGTTGTTTTTGCTTCCTGGGACACCTCACACTTCCCACATGGAAAACTCCTAGTTGTCATTCAAGAAGCTAAAATGCCATCTAATCTTAACCAGGCTTCTCTGACTTCTGCAGCCATCACTTTTGGATGAGTTTCTAGCCCCACCCCATGCATTCTCTTGATAATAACCCTCAGAAGGTACCACTTGTATTAAAATGGTTTGTTTCTGCCTCCCACATTAGACACTCATTTTCTATTCAAGGTCAGAGTCCTGATAATGTTAATCTTTAAATCTCTAGTTCCAAGTCAGCTTGGAACAAATAAATGAATATTTGTTCATCAAAGCTGAAGGAAAGGTGAATGCCAGTGGTGAAATGACAATGTAGTTGAATATTCATGTTGGAACCATATAAAAAACATTCATTTTCCCTAAACTGTTGAGGAAATTTGGGTAAAAAAAACTAGCAACCTAAATAGTCACTTGAGATTTGTTGGGGGGGAGGGGTTCATTTGTATATTTTTATTTTAATTGCTTTTTGTTTTTTGTTATTTTATCCTGAATTCTCTGCAAACTGAATGCATTTAACAAGTAGATGAATTGAGCATTGAATTTAGGCATGCCACTTGCACATGTTAGTAAAGTCCTTGTTTCCCTATATAGTGTAAAACAGGTACACCATTCTTTCAAGGCCTGCAAATAACATACCAAAGGGAATAAACTGATATTTGTAAAGTACAGTGAATTACACATATAGAAATACTTTGTTTTCATATAAAAAACATGTAATAAAAGCCCTCTGTGTTGGAGAACACAACAACAAAAAAAGTACAGTCAGGCTTGATTTAGAAGAAGAAAAACAACAAAATCATACCTAAAATAGTAAGGATTCAACAAGATGTTCCTGGGAAATAAACAGTTTGTGAATTGCATTATTTCCTGTGTTTGACATATTGCTTACATGGTTTTCCAAATCTCTGGTGATTTTAATGAAATGGAACTAAGGGGCTTCAGCATTAAGTGTTGTAATACAAATGTAAGCATTGTATCATTTACATTGTTTTTGCATAATCCTATTACTTGGTGAATACAAATTTGGTAACTCCAATTATTTGGATGCTGCCAGCTCCTCTGACTTCAGCTGTATCGTTGCTTCACATAAGATAGAAAGAGAAACATTTGTTTTGGATAAGAGTATCTCAATTTTGCACACAGTCTGGGTTTCTTATCACCTCTCACTTCATTTGTATTTCATTTTCCTAAACAAAGGATTTTTCTGATCTAAGCATTGGTAAAGCATTGATATAGCTCTGTGTTATTGTATAACTTATGAATAATGTGTTCATCACATCTAACACTTGAAACAAAAATGAGAAATGGGAGCTTAATATAAAGGCTCAATATTTATGAGACTTTTGGTGACTGTTCTATTCTTCCTGACTTGAATGCCTCTCCATTCCAATCCTTCATACACAGAGCCACCCTAATTGTTGACCGAATGCATTGTCTTTATTATGCCACTGTTCTGCCTAGCACATTACTCCCAATGTTGTTGTATTTAGGTCCAAATGCACCATCATCTTTCCCATCCTATCTAGCTGTATCAATCATGTGTTCTCAGAACCCACTTTTCCTTGCCATTAGTGAAGTGTCTGTAGAGTTCTTATTCTGTGCCTTGTGACATGCTGGTTCTCAATTATGTGAGCATGATCTATTCCTGCTTGCAACAACTTTTCCAAATCCAATGCAACCTTCAAGGTCAAAATTTAGATCCTATTACTTCCTCAATGACTTCCCTGATGAATCTGTTATTTAAAGAATTCATTCTTTTCTAAATATCTGTGTATATAAAAAGCACCATACAGTCTACCTTTTAAGAGTTAATTGCTTCACATGTGAATCCTGTCCTCCAATTTCTCAGGGGAAAAGGATCACATTATATGTTTCCCGTAGTACTAATTGTAAAATGTAGCACAAAAATAGACTTATAAAGTTTTCTTATGGCTGCAGCTTGCCTGATTTTGCCTATTCTGGGCAACAGTATCTTGACTGATTATTAGGTAATGTGCAGCCAATTCATTCTAGTTGAAAAGTTAATAACTTACATTTATATAGTATTTTATGTTTTCTCAAACAAGTTTCATATACAATATCTCATTTTATCTTAGCAATTGAGGATATTAAACATATGTTTCATTAATAATGATTACTTGTTTTTAACAAAAACTAACCTCAAAAATAGCAAAATAACATGACTAATATAATATTATGATGATATATACTCTAAATTGTAATTAAATAAAATGTATTTAAATAAGTCATTTATATATAATATTCAATATGAAATGTTTCACATGAAGTAATATAAATATTTCTCTACTAATTGTGATCATTTTTTATAAATGACAACTTATTGGAAGCTTGCTTTATGTCATGCACCCTACTAGGTACTTTATAAATTGTATCTCTTATATTCACAACCATACTGAAAGATAGGCCTTATTATTACTATTTTTATGTATGAAGAAATTAAGGCTCAAAGAAGTTATATGGCTTGTCTCAGGCCACACAATTTTGACTTGACTGATCAAACTTTCAAGCCCAGATTTTGATGCGTCCAAAGTCCTCCCTCTTTCCCCTGGATTAAGCAACAGATCATAATCCCTATTTAAAGATAAATGACACTTATCAAAGATCCAACACAGATAGACTTGGAAATCCAAACCAGTTTTATATTGCAATTGCCTTCAAAAGCTATGCTAATCTGTTATTTTAAACTTCTTTGGTGCATGTCATAATTAAGACATCTAATAAATATTAACCTTTTGGTGGAAGTAATTTCAAACCGACATGAACATTTTCCAATTAAGTTCAGAGACATTGTTGGATAATAATTTTGTAACAAATTATCGCATATCAAGCCAGTCACAAAATGGGTTTTCTTTTCCATTATGCCACAAAAAACTCCACAAATCTAATCCGTTGTCTTTCATTCTGTGCAGTCATTTAGCTCAATGAAAAGTTTTAAAAGAAAATCACCTTTGAGAAAACAGTGAATCAAATGATGAATTCAGCCTCAACTAAATGGGGCATAGTTGGCCTATCAAAGTGAGTTCAAACCTACTAAAGAAGCCAATGCAATTTGAGCACATTTTCTCTCCCTCAAACTCCCCTACATGCTACCCGTGTGAGTCCAACAATGTCATTCTCCAAGGCAATCAGGGGTTGTGTTCAAGCTGATTATGGCCAGCTGACCTCAGTTTGACCAAGTTTGGATAACAAGTTCAGTCTAGCTCTTTTTTTCTTTTCTACAGAGCCAGATTGTAGTCTGAGAAACTCAGAAATACTTTACCTAAACTCAGATCTTTGCAATTTAAAGTGTAATCCTCGAATAAGCTGAGCAGCATTACCTGGATGCTTGTTGAAAATTCAGACTCTTGGACCTTTTCCCAGAACTTCTGAACCAGAATCTGAATTTTCGCAAGATCCCCAGGTAATTTTGATACTCATTAAAGTATGGGAGACACTGGTCTTACTGATGCTTTTAACTATCTAATGTGCAGTGGACAGTAGAACCAAGGCAAAGAGTTTCCCCTCTCTCCTTTCCTTAGCGCAGAGTCTGAAAATGCTGCATTGCCATTAAATATTTTTTTCAGTCCAGGATTTTCTGTTGGTTTATTGTTGCTTTTCACTGATTGTATAATACAATTGACTCATATATAGCCTTCTATAAAATCATTGTGTGAGTATTACTATCCGTAAGTTAGCTTAGATATAGTAATCATAGGGCCATTCCCTACTGTTCACATTATACAGTTCTATGGGATTATAGTTGAGCTGAAAAAGCTCTCAGGAACAAAATTATTCAAGCTTTTATTTGCATTTAAGAACCTGAGGTCTAAAGAATTGAACCAACTTGTTCAGAGTATCATAGTTAGTTATTGTCAGAGCCCAGACTAGATTATATGTCTCTTGACTCTAAACTTTGTACTTCCTCACTGTTCAATTTTACTTTTCTATGTGATCTTCAATAACAGAATATTTTTTGAACATCATAGTAATAACCAGTCACCCTAGAGTGACTATTTGGTGGCTGCTCCCACCAAATAGGGGATATATGATTGCCCTTGACCCAGTGGTATGTTGGAGCTGGGTCTCACCTGCTCATGGAAGTCAGTTGTGTGCATATATCTTTTTCCAACTCCATGTGTGGTGACATTACAATGGTAGTTTGAAATCAGCCATGGTAGAGATATTTATATCATGGAAATTGGAAAACTGCAAATCAGGCACTTTTTTTTTGCCCCATTTGGAGAGCTGGTTATTAAATATTCACCAGCATGCCACTGTCCTGAATGTACTGCTCTTTACAAAGGAGGTTTCAGCTGATTTAAGGATCAAAGTTGAAGCTGTCCTTGAGACGGGATTGTGGACTGGATCCTGGAAGTCACTCAGCTGACTTCTGTCATTCAGCAGTGATGTTTAATGTGTGTGATCCATTTGGCCTTTAAGTTTTCTCCCTGCTATCATAAAGATTTATTTAACTAATCAATTTCCTTTCCTGACATCCAGATTTTTATTAAAAACTACAAAAATAATATATGCACAAAGTGGAAGATACAGAAGAACACAAAGAACAAATTATAAATATTAACTGTACAGTGATAACTATTGTTGGTATTTTCCCTAAATATACCTAGTCTTTTTCTGTGCATATATATATATATATATTAATATTCATATATCATGAAGATTTTTGAGGTAATTAAAGTATCATGTGAGATATAGAAAGCATTCTGTCCCCATTTACTGCACATAATGGATTCTGAGTGATTTGTATTTCCTCTATTGCCACTGATACTCTGGGGACCTTCTGGGAAACGTACTTTCTCCCTGTTTTAGTTTGCTAAAGGCTGCCAATGCAAAATACCAGAAATGGGTTGGCTTTTATAATGGAAGTTTATTAGGTTAAAAGCTTACAGTTCTGACATGAAAATGTCCAAATTAAGGCATCTTCAGAGATGTTGTCTCACCAAAGAGCGGCTGCTGGAGATCCTGGACTCCTGCCAAGTAGCAAGGCACGATGGTGGCTGGTCTCTGCTGAAATCTCTCTGCCTTCTCCTCAAGGCTCACTTTCTCCCCAAGCTTGGCTGTGGGCCATCAGTCACATCATTTGTCTCTCTCTTCTCCTCCTGGTATTGATACTTCAGCTTCAGCTGCTCTGCTGATTTCAGCCTCCCACCTCTCTCTCAGTCTCTCAAGGTTTCTCTGTCTTTCTGTGGCTGCACACAATCATGGAGTCCTTTCTCACATGACAAGGTAAAAATGGCTGCTCTTCTTCTCTCCTTTCGTCTGTTTGTATAGAACGCCAATAAAAGATCAAGATCCACTCTGAGTCCCATAATCTAATCAAAGCCCCTTAGCCAAAGTGGCTTAACCAAAGGTGATCTAATCAAAAGGTCCCTTAACTGAATCTAATCAAAAGGCCCCAACCACCATGGGCTCAAAGGCACAGGACTGGGTTCATTTTAAGAGCAGAATTTTCTGGGGTGCACAAAAGACTTAAACCAGGACACTCCCCTTTATAAGAAACGCATCACCTTCATATGAATGTACTTTCTGCATTCATACAGGAATAGGGTTGCTCTACTGAAGGTCATCAAATACTTACTTACATTTCATTCTCCTCCATTCTTTGAACATGTCAATTTTCTTAATTCTTTATATACATTGTTATACCATTGTATGCTGGTATATTGATGATTTCTAAGCAATCACCATTATTTGCATTGATATGTTGAGTTCCATTTTATAGTACGTTAAGACCACAGTAAGACTATTATTCAAACTTCTCATTAGTAGACTTGCTAGCTGATGAGATACCATTCTAAGAAGGTCCACATGGATAAGACATTATGGCCTCATGTTCTGTGTGAGAGAAACTACCATCAACTTTTCCTTTTCTCTCCTTTGGTTTTAAAAAGATAGGAGCTATTCATGGTTGTATGGTTTTTGCCATTGTGATGATTTCCTATCAAGTTATATTAAAACTAGAGCCACCTGCCCCCCACGACTGCTGTCTCTTTCTTGTCCTTTAAGTTTGATGTCTCTAGGAGGGAAGAAGAAATCATTACAGCAAAGTTATTTATCTTGGATCCAAAAAGCACTGTCATGATGCTGGTGATTGCAAACCCTGACTGGCACTACTTTTTGTCACACTTTATGGCTTGTCAAGTCCTAGATTTTGCATATTGTTGCTTGTTTGTTTTGTTTTAAAAGGTCTCACCCTTAAGCTGAAAAGAAGACCATATAAATAGTGTGGATTTTAGGGGCTACTTAAAGCAGCTCCTGGAATATCTCCATTGCCAGCACGATCCTACTACAGAAGCAGAGGGAAAAACAAAAGAAATATATTTAGGGGGCAGTTGTAATCTAAATAGAGCTATGTAGCTGGACCCTCTAAAGCCTGCTCCTTTGTCAATGTATCAAAAAAGCAAAACTAAACTAAAATATGTTCACATATCCAACATGGCTTGAAGATTAATATACTTCTTTATTGTGTGTTTCTGTAAAGAAAAGGGAAGGAGATTTATCAATTTAAGAACTTGATTAAGAGGAGCAAACAAACAAAAATCAACTACAATTGCACAGAAATCAAGATATTTATATTCAACTCTTTTTCAAAATTTCAACTTGGACTTGGATGTATAGTAGCCATCTCAAACCTAAAATATCCAAAGCTGAGCTTCTGCTTTAACCACTCCCCACCCAAAACCTATCCCACAGTCTTCCCTAGCTCAATTGATGGCAACTCCATCCTACCATGTGCTGAAGCAAAAACTCATGTAGTAATCTTTGGGTCCTCTTTCACATCCCACATCCAGTCCTTCAGCAAATTCCATTGCCCTGCTCTCAAAATATACCCCAAATCCAGAGATTTCTTAGGACCCACACAGCTTCCATTATCTCTCATGAAAATCATTGCAATAGCCTCCTAGATGGTTTTTCTTGTTTCTAATTTGCCGCCCCCAACACTCCCCACCCCTCGCCACCACCACCACCACCCACCCCGCCGCCGGTCTATTCGCAATGAGCAGCAAGAATGATCTTAAAATAAAAGCCACAGACAATTTCATTCCTCCTTCAAAAGCCTAAAATGGTTTCCCATACCATTCAGAGTAAAATCCAAAATGTTTCTCATAGACCGCAAGTCCCATCATGATCTGCTTGTCCTCCTCAGTACCTCTTTGCCTTCAAATCCAGCTAATTTCCACCTTGTTGGCTCTGCTTCAGCCTTACTGACCTCCTCAGTCTTTGTTGAAACAAACTAGTCACTCTCCAGCCTCCAGACCTTTATTCTAGTTATTTTCTATCTGCATGCTCCTTCCCCAGATTGTGTGTGTTTTATTCCCTCCCTTCCTTTGGATCTTTGCCCAAATGTCACCTTCTCAGTGACCTCTTCCCCAACCACCCTACTTAAAAATCGATTTTCTCCTCCCACTAGTCTGTGCCTCATCCTTACTTGTTCTTTGTCTTTTCAAAATAGTTCTTATTGTGATCTACCGTACTAAATATCATACTTATTTCCTGTTGTTTGTCTCCTCTGACTCTACCCTAGAATATAAGCTCTCTTAGGGTAAGGATTCTGTTTGTGTTGTCTGCTGCAATTGCCTCAGTGCCTAGGACAATCCCTGACATATAAAGGTCCTTGATAAATATTTTTTAAGGTCTAAATCTCTCTCTTCCCAAGATTTCCCTCTAATAGGAGTTGGTAAAACTAGTCTCTCATAATTTTTCTTTCTAACTCTTCTCCCTCCCATCCAGTTTCCTGGTGCCATGCTTCTTTCTTCATTGCTTTTTTCCCATTTCTTGCTCCAACCTTAACATGCCATCTTCCCAGAGTACACCCATCTGCAAAGGATACTTCATCTCTTACTTGGATTTTTTTATGTTTTTGTGGGGTTTTTTTGAGAAGTAACTTTCTTCAGAAAGTTAGTAAATAAATTTCTCTTTTACTGAATGGTTTTTATCGAACTTGAATAACAGAATGTTTTGAATGGAGAATATCTGTGGACACTCAATATTGACTTGAATGGCTGTTTTTAATGTTACTGAAATATATACAAATATAATGCTAGGTATTAGTTTTCATTGTCCTACTTTTTATATAATTATTAAACATAAAGTAATATAAAACTATAATACCAAGAAAATTTAAATTAACAGGCAATGGACAGTGGTGCTTTGGTAAAATACCACTGCTAAATTTAGAAAAATATGCTCACAAGATGTGACTCCATTATTTTTCTTTATATTTTAAGGATAATGGTTTATTATTTTAAGTATTTTGATGATTAGTTCCTTAATTCTGACTTGTTAAAAATAAACTCAATTTAATCTGTGCTTACAATTTTGATAAGGCAATAATTGACTAGGCACTCCAAAATAAAATACTGAGCATGTAAAAATTACCTTTAATAAACACTTTCCAATTACCCTTAGTGCTCTAATAATTGTTAGTGAATTATGTGAAGTTTGTATGTACAAAGACAAGAGTTGCTTATTATGTCATTTTTTATCTTTCCTTGTAGTGTTTGCAATTGAATTATTTCTCTTTTATGTAGACTGAGATTGTAACATAAACCTAAATTCAGGATCTAATATTCCTTGAGGTGGTCATGCAAATAAAGAAAATATCACTTAAAACACTTATATCCATTGGAAGCACAAAATATGTTCATAGACTGAAAAGTTTATGGACTTCTATGGACTTCTCTTTTTTTGAAAAATATTACTTGTTATATTGCAAAATTACAGCTATTGGAAAGTGTTTTTTTTTTTTAATGAATTCATCTCTGGTAGGAATAAATCTAAGTCACAAACTCTGAAATAAATCTGTTAGATTTGCAATCAGTGTGAAAAGCCAAAGGAGATTTACAGCAATCTTTTTTCCTTCACTTCTTGATTTCTTTCCTTCACCCTCCTCTACAAACATACATTAGAGACCTTTCTATTTGCCAGATTCTGTGCTGCACACCAGAGATATAATATAAGGAAAATATGTATCCTGTTTATGAGAAGGTCATGTTCTAAGGAGTAGAACAGTCACAATCAATTACTTTGCTGTGATATAATTTAATAGAAGTATAGTAGAGAAATGAATACTTTCTTATAGATGCCGCAAGCCAATTATGCTTTTCAGGATAATCTTAGTTTATGCTGCACTGAAAACTTTCCCCTAATTTCAATAACTTAAAACAATGAAACTTTATTTCTTATTTTTACTCTTGTCAACCTTGGATTTGCCTGAATTTAAAGGGAGTGGACTGATTCATGGTGTGGTTGAGAGCATGGCATGAACTAAGGAAAAGCTAGAGGAAATTGTAAAATCTCTTGGAGAGATAACAGTTAGAAAAGTTTATGTGACGCATAGTATTCAAGTTTAGAGATCAGGCAATGCTAGGAAGCAGAAATCAGAAAGCTAATTTGGAGTTAAACTGTTCAAGGCCATATAATGAAAGTAGTTTCGATTTCCTGTCTTAAGGTTCAGGAACTACGTATTGGAAGCAGTAAGAAAGCATTAAAAGTTTCCAGTAGTGGAGCTGCTCTGAAATTTATCACTCATTCTCCTCCTAAAGAAATCCCAAGTATTTTTTCAAGAATAAAGAGATTTAACATCATGGGTAAGGTTTTTTTAAAATGGAAGCAGTCACTGATAGTGAGGTCAATGAGATTCCTTGCTTGAGATGAATTGACTGGTCATTACAAAGAATAGACTCTCTACTTCCAGGTAGTTGAATGTGGATGACCCAATAGTTTTCTTTCATCTTGGATTTTTATGGTACTGATTACATTAATTAGGAGAAGATACTGTATAATGAAACCTGTCAGGAAAAAAAGTTAATAGGTTACTTTAATAAGTTTTTTCTGTGATTTGTGTTGCTGATATGAACAGTAATTATCCAGCTAAGTAATGAGCCACTAATGAGCATGTCTTTCTTAGGTTGCTTTGCAAGTACACTAGAGGTGTACTGTAAAGGCAAGCAATGATTTCTTTTCTGTTGGTAGTTTTGACATGGGTGTTTATAAAAACCTACCATAGTGCAAGGCATTATCTATTTGTTTGGCTCCAAAACATACCTCATTAACATTACCCTATATTTCTTTGTCTTCTTATTTGTACAGCTATTCTTATATTTCACATGGATCCATGAAAAAAATTTTTGCAGGGCTGGTAGTGATCAGTTCTACAAAGTATCCTTCTATCGATGAGATGGGAAAGTTTGAATATCAATCCCAATGGATGAGATTGACAGATTTCTTTCAGAACTCTGTCTTATGATGAGTAAAAAATACAATGTAGCTTTTGAATCCATTTGATAATTTTCTAATATCACAATTCAAAATAAAGCCTTCTTAGATAAAAGTGCACATGATAAATGATTGGGCAGCTTTGTATGGGATGTAGAAGACCTCAATTTAAGTCTATCTCAACCAAACTATGGAACTATGGTTAAGTCTTTTTAATCTTGCCCCTATTTTTTTCATCTGTGTAAAGACCAAGATTTTCTCTAAATTCCTTTAAAGCTCTAAAATATTGTGGCTCAAATGAGATGATTTCCAAATCATAATATAATCAGAATTTTTCTTGAATTTAATGTTTCTACTATCTCTTGGTCACTAAAAATATAATGCTTAAGTATATATGACCTTTAATTTTTGTTTTGCCTACCCTATCTTAACAGTGATGTAAAATTCTTGAAAACAAGGTCAAATATAAAAAATAATACAGATTTCCTCCTAATGTTAAACAAATTCTAAAGAAATTTTCCTTTTTATTGTGATGGTATTGCTCTACAATAAAATTTGAGAAATCAGGATCTTTACTGTAATGCCTAAAGGCCAGCATTTCTGTTAGGTATCAATAGTATTTCAAATTTAATGACTAGCACTGGTAGAAGACTAGTCTGAATAGAACAGAAGAGTTACACTCTGGTTATTGTTATATTGAAAAATATTGTTTGTTGAGCCCAGTATTAGGTGGATTTTTACACACAGTGGACATTTACAGGAGCAAAGTACATTTCTTCCCATTCTTTTCAGTGTACATCCTACTGACCTAAGATGACCTCATTTTCAGTTCAATCAAACTTTTGTTCGATAGCCCCTTTTCCTCTTACTCACCAAGTAAAAAGATAATGAATTCTTATGGGAAGTTTTTTTCTTTTTCCTTTTTGGCCAACTTGTCACTCAATTCACATGATGTGGACTTAAATTTATTTAAATGTAAATGTTTTTATCGTGGCATCTATACTAAGATGTAGTGCTATCCTTTCCCACGGCTCTTCGCTTTAGGGATAAAATGGAAAGAAGAAATTTCCACAGAAAATTATGACTTCCCTTTATGTGTGTTCCTTATATATGTACAAAATCTCTCTTTCCATGAAGTGCACCATTTTCTACATCCCTTGATGTGGAACGAGTGCTAAATAGCCAGCATCTGTGACGAAAACTCCATGTTAATATTTTAGTTCTTCACAGCAGTAACTCAGTCTTTTCAGTTAGCTCATATAGTTCTGAAGTGAGAAAAGAGATGCTAAATGCTTTTGCTTTTGCTTCATTGGGCAAAACAACTTGAGAGGTGCCGTGCTAGGCCTTTTAGGAACTCGTTAATTCTTTGTTCGTATGTATCCTGGCATACTGAGAGTCCTGACAAGCTGACCAACCAACAGCTCATTAGAGTCTGTTGGGCTTTTCTTACCATATCATCCACATATGCCAAGAGAACCAGCCTTGAAATCTTTTCTTCATTTCTCTATGTGGCAGCATAATCACAAACCCTTAACATCTTTAGCATTGACTGTTACTTATACCAATAGTTGCTGAAGCACCCAAGAAAACGCACATCTAATTAATTTTATTACAGATGAGATATGTACTCACTTTGTATTAAAAAAATCTTGTCTCTAGCCTTTCTGATTCTAAGGGACAGCAGTTTCCATAAACAGCAAAAACACACGGACTAGAAATGTTTTCTTTTTAGTTCTTTATTATTTTGATTCAGGATCTAAGATGGCGTTTTCAGATACCACAGTTTAAAATAGCAGTGCTCTCAAAGACAAACACGTTTTTCCCAAGGCTGCTTAAAGTGTGAAATGCATCACCCATTCTCCTAGAAACCAAGGATTGTAATGGCTGTGTCTTGTCAAGAAGCTCATAATATGTTTGTATTGTTGCTGCTGTTTGGTTGGTTTTATATTAAGATGACCAATTTATAAATTTAAAGATTTAGGGGCACATAGTTGAAAAGGCCAATACCATGGTGATGGTGAAATCAACATAGAAAAGTAAGTAGATATGAACATTTACAACAAATATAAGAATTTTTTAAAAGCCACATCTCCCACAGTGAACACGTCATAGGAATCATTCTTCAAAATTGCCATGACAAAAAGTTATTTCCTTCAAAGAAAACTAATTATTTCCACTGAGCGAGCCTAGAAAATCCTATTTACAATTAACTGCCCTGCATTTCATCAGTATTGTTTAATATGGTCTCCTCAATTCTGCCATTAGGAGTATTGAAAAATTTATAGCTATTGTATTTACAAATGCAGAAGTCATTTAGGCTATTTTTTCTGCAAAGTATTAATTTAGATTAGTTGCACTCAAAGCGTGGTCCACAGACCTCAGAGGGAATTTTCAGAGACCCTTGTAGGGGGCCGATGGGGTCAAAACTATTTCCATAATATTACTATGTTGTTATTAGCCTCTTTTTTACTATTTTGACATTTACACTGATGATTTAAAAGCAAAGATAGGTAAATCTGCTGACCCCTTAGCACAAATCAAAACGGTGGCACTAAATTTTACAGGGAGTCACTGTGTTCTTGTGTTTTTCACCGCCGTACAGTCCTGATTTAAAAACAAAACAACAAAAAAACTAGTTTCAGTTTAGAATGTCCTTGATGAATCAGTAAAATTATTAATTTTATTAAATCTCCACACTTGAGTATACATCTCTTTACTCTTTAGTTGACAAAATGGGAAGTCCACATAAAGCACTTCTGTAGCACATAGAAGCTCAATAGTAGTCTTGAGTACAATCACTTGTGAGTTAGAATTGCAAGTGAAGCTAGTGGCTTTTTTCATGGAATGCTAATTTTACTTGAAAGCATGGCTGACAAACTATGATTATTCAGACTTCGGTAGTTGGCAGACATTTTCTCAGATATGTGAAGTAAGCCTGTCACTTCAAGGGCAACAACCTACAGTCTTTGTAGCCAATGATAAAACCCTGAGTAAGGAGCAATTAGAAACTTGTATCCCCATCCTGTGCTTGCAGCTGCCAATACATACAGGCTTTTCTTAGGAGTTTGGTGATGATGTTAGTAAATGTGCTTCTTTTGATATTACATAATCAAACATATTAACATTTGAAAGATCAACATAGTTCAATGAACCAATATTTTCCAAATGATCGAGGCATGGTATTACAAAATCAGGTGTGGGCAAAAGAGCCACTCAAAAGGCAAGATAGAATAATGGATTTATGTGTAAGAGTGTATGAAAAGTTTATTCATATGATTTTGAATTCTACACTGCAACTAACTTTTAGTCTAGTATTGGTCAAACAGCAAAGAAGAATATCCACAGTTACCCGAAAAGGTCATTAAAATGCGGTTCCCTTTTTCAATTTTCATATCCTTCAACTGAACAATATACTACAACATATTAAATGAAGAAGCAAATATCACAATCAGCTTTCTTCTATTTCCCAGACATTAATAAGATTTTCAAAAATGTAAAACAATACTATTCTTCTCACTAATTTGTTTTAAAATTTTAATAATTTTTTTTAAATTTCAATAAAAAGTCAATTATGTATACATATGATAGCTTTATCATTGTTATTTTAAATGTATTAATAAATATAATAAAAAGTCTTAGTTTTTATTTCTGATATGGTAAATATCAATATATATAACCAACATAAACAAAAGCTCATTTGGGTTCCTTAACCATTTATAAGAGTACAAGAGTTTCCTGAAACCAATAAATTTTGAGAAGCATTGGTCTAGAATATTTGGCTTTAGTCTCACAATTTTATAGACAAAGAAATGTGGCTGTTTTCTTTTGTATTTGTTTTTTCAGTTTTAAAGAAAAAATCTGAGCTCGTAAAAATTGCCTTAAGAATCCTTAAGCCAGCCTCAAGAACCTTTGCTGTACTTTCTGATGTCCCCAAACTGCCCAGAATCCTGCTCAGCCTAACTCATATATCCCCTTTTTGATTACGGAAAGTCTTGGAAAATAGAAAATTACAAAGCCCAGGTCTTTAAGTTCATCCCTAGATGGAAATTAAAAGAGGAGTTCAAGTTTACCAGTTTTGGTCAGCTGCTGGTGGTAGACAATCTCATGGGAGTAGGACACTTGACCTGGGTCACAGGGGGCTGCGATAGTTAACACTTGCACTAAGGACTAAGGCCATGAGTTAATCGTATACATCCTTTTAGAGACTAATATAGGCTAGGGGATATGTGGAACACATTTATCTTTTATATATAAATATATAATTTTTTATTTTTAAAAAGATAATTAGATTACATAAATGTTACCCAAAAAATATAGGGATTCCCATATGCCCCACTGCCCACACCTCCAACACCCTCCCACAAAAACAACATCCTTCATTAGTGTGGCACATTCAATGAAACTGATAAATGCATCCTGGGGCTTTGCCATTAAGCATGGACCATAGTTCACATTGTAGACCACACTCTCTCCCACACAGTTTTGCATGTTATGGGATGATATAAAATGGCCTATATCTGTCATTGCAATGTCATTCAGGATGATTCCCAAGTCCCGAAAAAGCCCCCATATTACATTGTTTTTCCCTCTCCCTGTCCCCAGAACTTCCAGTGGCCACTGGCTCCACATCAACGTTGTAATTTCTTCCATTGCTAGAATCAAAATATGTCTATAGTAGAATACCAGTAACTTAATTTCCAAAGAATATAAACCTTAATCCATGTAAGTGTGACTATTCTTTCTTGTCTAATTTAGGCTTAATCTGTATTTTATTTTCCTGAATATGCTGATTTATTTATAAAATTTCCTTTGGGACATCCTGATTTTAAAAACTTGTTGTCATCTCTGTGATATATAACCTACCATCTGTGATTACATTCTTCGGTGCACTTATCAGTGGTTTGATTCCCTTGTTGGTCAGAATTTATCAAGTCTCTGGCCCATGTTTTCTTTTCAGGCCTGCTTGTAACAAAAATTGTGACAATCGGTTATTTTCTTAAAAGCAACATAGCACCTCAAAACTTACCTGTATTCTGTCCCATTCACGGTCCACCTTATACTAGCTAATAATCAAAAACTCTATTTCTTAAAGTGGAAGCATCTTGAAAAGTAATTAAAATTGAGTTCTTGCTGAAATTGAATTTTAAAATGAATGCTTCCATTTTTATCAGAGCAATGTTGTTTGCAAAATGCTTTATAGAACTGTTAATAAATACCTTGGGACAGCGAATAACATTAGGTTGAAATGTACCAAAACATGTATTAATTGCCTCAAAAATTATTGTTTAAATTAGGTAGTGGTTCCACAGCAACCCTTGCATCCTATAATACCACAATAGCTAAAGAGTGCATACTGAATTCCATGCTACACTTAAAGAATGGCTAACAGGAAAAATACATAGAAATGAGGAGTTTCCATTGTTTAATCTTAACTACAGATGCTTTTTCTGCTATACAGTAGTCAGTAAAAAACAATATTAGATGGAGAGAAACCAGCTCAGATACTAGTTACTTTCAATGGATTGTTGAAATCGATGGCAAAAGAGTTCCAAGTGGGCACTAAAGTCACATAACATGTGAACAGGATAACATGACATTCTTTTTACTTCCCAGTTTATCCATTCCCATTGTGAGAAAAAAATAAATTAATATTTTTAATTTCTCACCTAAGTGTATTTGGACTTTTTCCTCATTATTTATTCATTCACTTATTCATTAATATTGTCTTTGGTCCCTCATTAAGTATAATATTCTACATCATGATTCTAGAGTCTAGAAGCTTATGAAAGTGCTAGACTAAGTACATTCATAACAACCAACAGCTGCTACAACAACCAACAACAAACATTTCAGTGACTTAACCCCACAAACCTTCATTTCTAGCCTCTGTCGTAACTTGATATAGGTTGGGAAACTGCTGGGTGGTTTTTATCTCAGGCAGTAATTCAGGGATGTAGGTTCCTTCCCTTTCGTGAAGCTGTCAACTTCAATATACGGTCTCTACAGTTGCTGCTGAAGTGTAAGAGAAAGTGTGAATGACCATGCAGGTGGATTTATGGGATAAGTGTTCCTTATCATGTTTTAATGTGGCTCCTCTTTGTACAGAGGCCTATATACTAAACAACAAGTTATATATATATATTCCCACACATTCTGTTTACAAAAAAGATAAAGGACTGGATAACAATAGACTTTCCCATGCAGAAAGGGGGGAAATAGGAAACATGGTAGTCATATGCCTTAGTAATTCAGATATCCTACTTGATAGCAATTTTAAAGGATCCCACTATTACTCTCTTTGGTACCTGATCCTAACCTCTGATGTGGTCATTGAGGAGCATGCTTCCTAGAGGCATACATAGACTTAAAAATCGCCTTGTGTTCATGAATATTTAGGGGCTTAAGTGTTGTTTTAGGTTTTGAACAGTCTGACTGTTCAAAATCTGACTCAGACTGAGCTCTCGGTTTCCCTGACTCATACTTAGACTGAGCTCATACTTAGACTGAGTTCTTGGTTTCCCTGGTAATACAATTCCCTGAAAATGCTATTAGGTGTCTCACCAATTTGCTTCCAGTAAATTCCATGAACCAGTAAAAACTCTCAACTTCTTTGTAAGACATAGTTCTTAAATCATCTCTATTTACTTGTATTCTCACACTATGATTAACTTTCTAGGCTAAATAGCAGATGCCTTAGAGCTATATGAAACAATAATTGGGAAGGCTACTCTATAACCTCATCTTTGGCTGAATCATTTTATTCAGTTGAGAAATTTACTGGTCCTTTGTTGCTCAAAGTCTTTTCAAAATTTTCTTCTATTTGGTGTCTAGGCCTGTACTGTCCAATATGGTAGCTCTCGGATGGCTCTTGAGCACTTTAAATATAGGTGTCCAGATGTAATATAAGTGTAATATGCATATTGGATGTTGAAGTGTTGGTATGAAAAAAAGGTGAAATGTTTAATTAATGTTTTATTAACTAAATAATATATTGTATAGATTAGATTAAATAAAATATATTATTTGGGACATTATCATTTGGGGCATTATTTTAAGTTTGCAGAATTTCTCAAACACAGATCTGGAATTTATGTGCATTTTAAAATTTATTTCACCAGCTTCTTTTTACTTTGTAATGTAGCTGCTAGAAAATTTTAAATTACCTGTCTGGTTCACATCATATTTTTATTGGGCAACACTAGACAATAAAAGCCAACATCTATCACTAACATTCCATTTTTCAAAGTTTTGTGTGAGTGGTACAAACTCATTAGGTACATGAATTACCTTCTAAGTTATATTGGACAAAAATGTTACCTTTCTTTTCCTTTTGCCATCATCTGGATATGTTTTTATTTCATATGCCACCCAATTATTAACCAATGGCCTGAGCTTTAGGTTTGAGTTACCACAGGACCCACTTCAAGCATCAATGACTCTATAAATTGAAGTAGGCTAGACTGTGCTATATGAACAGATAAATCTAAAATCTCAGTGACTTAACACAGGCTGCTTATATCACAGACTGTTATAGCTTGGACAGCATTTCTGGGCAGGTCTTCTTCAAGAGATGACCCAGAGATCTGGATTTGTGATACTTTCACTGTGGTTTTGGAAGGGAAAGAGTGACAGTGGTTATATGCCAGGTCTGAAATCACTTTACTTCACTTTAACCTACATGCTATTGGCTAGCTGCCAGTCACATGGTCCCCACTCAAGAACAAGGAAAGCTGGGAAATGTAGTCTTCCTCTGTGACCAAAAAGAGTCAGTAACATTGCTGACCTTTAGCCAGTGTGTGTCATAGTAAATGAGATGCAAATACAACATAAGGAGTATATAAGAGACATGTGTACCCCCTATAAAACTTTTTCCTGTGTTTGAGACACTTATAGTTCATTCCATGGGTGGGATTCAGTTTTGTTGATATTTGAATCCCTGGTGGGGTCAGAGGTTATCCAAGCCTCTGGATAAGTTACTGGATGCAGGTTGAAGAAACTTGGGATGCTTAGCACATTGCTCATCAAACTGTAGGTTCTCAGTCAGTGCTTTTCATTAGGGTAAGATGAGAGCTGTATTTAAATAATGAAAATAAAGCCTAGATTGAACTTAAGTATGGGAAGAATTGAGACAATTTGGTGGAAAATACTATGAGGAAAATACTGTTCAATAAAATAAATTCTTTTATAGACATTGAAATTGTCTACACATTTCAAAAGTTGCCTTATGAGATATTGAGATTCTCATTACCAAAAAGCTAAGTTGCTCTGGAAACAATATGTCAGAATCATTTTTGAGGAATTTCCTGGATATACTAGTTGGCCTCTGGCTTCCCTTCCAAATCTAAAAGCCTAAGGTTATAAATTGAGGATTAAAATATGTACGTGAGACAAATGAAATGGTAAGGTTTTGCCAAAGACAATTGCATCTACAAAGGGACATATTATGCTAGAAAACTGGCGAATGAAATGTTAGAAATACCATTATTGAAGACTTTTAGCATGTCTTTCAAGCAAAAATACTGTGTTTTAGATTGATGTCGGAACTTACTAATTGGGGAGGTTTAAAGTTATACCCTTTTTCAGTTCCCCATAGTAGCCCTCACCTTACCAGCTTATTATTGAACTATCAGTAAAAAGATTTTGCCAAGAGAATGATAAAATGAATAATAAAATGAGGATGACACATTTAATCAGAAAAGTAGGAGACAGAAGACATTTGCGTCTTGTTCTAGTTGTCATCTTTACAACCCTGCTCACCAATCAGCTGGAAGACTAGTACTAATAACAACTAATGATGTTTTGTTGTATCAAATATTCCAGATGATTCTGGGTAGCCCGTTATTCAAGAAAAATATTACTAGTTTTGGGACATTATTTTAAGTTTGCAGAATTTCTCAAACACAGATCTGGAATTTATGTGCATTTTACCTATGGTTCCATGTTTAAAAAGAGCCAGTATACTTTCACAAAAGCGTCCAGAATAATGATGTAAAAAGTCTTAACACATGGGAAATGAACCCAATGAAAAATAATTGAAATCCCAAATATCCCATAACACTTCCCTATGCAATCTATTCTCATGTGTTTTATCATCTCTGTACTTCTTTAGGAAAGATAAATTTATATTACACAATTCTGAATTTACACACCTTATTTATACTTAATTTTGTTATGTGTGTTATTTGTGAAATCTCATCTCTCTCTTATAGTATTAGGGCTTTGAAGAACACTTGTACAGAAATTCATAGCTAATATCCAATGATTAAAATAAAATATCCAATGCAATTTTTTAATCTGTTGGTCTGTGAATTTTATACATACACATAAATATTGAGTATTGGTGCAATATTCAAGTATCATCAGACTTGAGTAAAATATTCTCTCCATCTGATATCTAATGAAGAGAAACTAACATTGGCCCATGTATAAACAGGCAGCTGAAGAGAAAACATGTGGAACAGGGGCAGTGATGCTGATTAGGGCAGTCACCATATTTCTCTTTGAGAAAATAAGTATATAATTTACAACTGATTAGGGCAAGATCTGTTTTTTGCCCCACTAATTTGACATTCACAGAACAGAAATAAGCAACTTTGTACAAGGATTGGAGTTAGCCAGTACCTCAATTTAACTGCAAAAGTACATAGAAATTTTATAAACCCACTGTATCACACTAGAAACTGCTTGTCAACTAACGCATCATGAAAACATTAGTTTATGATACCTATCCTTCTCCACTTATAGATGAAAAATAAACTATTTCAGATAGTTTTACTTATGACTGATTTATAGATAATAAAAATGCTTACCAAACCAATGTAAGACCACCAGATGATCAGAATATCAAATTTCTCCTTCAAGTGAGCTATTTGTCATTCTTCAAACTAATTTAAAATGTAACTTTATTTAATCAGCTAAAAAGAGAACAAGATAAGAAATTATATAAAAGGCCCATTAAGAGTTAACAAATGTCTCTATTTTAAAATAGGTGTTTATTTTTCACATTTCTTAATCTGTTTTTATCATTAAATATATTAGTCTTATACATTATTGAACTCAATTGTCTATAAACTGTTATTATACTGTTTAAATATATATGGGTTAATAAGTTATTTTCTACCTGTTTTAATACCATCAAAATACTGATGAAAATTACAACTGCAGTGTTTTAATATATATTTTAGTGTCTAGATTCTAGTAATATAACAAGATCAGGGGAATAAGATGAGATGATTTGAAGGAAAGTTCCAAAGAAGATGTGAATGGAAGAAAAGGATAATTATTAAGCTTGAGAATCAAAGCTTCTGCCATATTATTCATAAGTAAACGCAATAGATAATTAGGAAAGGGCCATTTGAGAGCTACAATATTGGTGTCTGTGAATAAAAAGAAATAAATATCTGCAAATTCAAAAGGTTTCGGAATTAAATAATGTGTAACTCAGTTCCATTCTTTGTAAAATGTGAGACTGGGAAATTTTGGTATTTCCAGTTAATTTACCCAAAGAATCATATATGCTTGAGTAAAGAAAAGGCTGGGATGAAAAATTTTCTGAAATTCACTAATGAAGATAGGAAGGACAATTAATATTTGTTGAGGACTAACTGTATGTGCAGTATCTCCAATAGATATTAATGATTAATTTATTTTAAAAATATCAGTGACTGGAGGGACAAATGGCACTATTATCTCCATTTTGCAGATGAGGAAACTAAGGCTTAGCAAGGTTGAGTACCTTGCCCAAGGTCACAATTCTTGGTAGATGGCAGATCCCTGATTCCCTGAGGACTAACTTCAAAACCTTTGGTTTTAATGAACTGTGCTATATGGGCTCTTAAAACAAAAACAAAAAACTTGATATATTTTAGAGTATTGTTTTCTGTTTTTAAATAAATAGAGACTAAGGTAACAAATTGCTTGACAACAACATAGTTTTCAGCGTCTAGCAACCAATATTCTCTGTACTAGGAACACACACATCCAGAGGAAAGGAGGGAGGAAAGAAATATCTGTATAAACAGCAATATCTGCAGAATCAATCCACCCATCAGTAAAGGTGAAAGATGCTCCATAGGAAGACTCCCACATGTGGTTTGAAGGACTACTATATGAAAAGCATGTACTAAGTGTCAAGAAGAGTTTACAAAATATCTAATGGTTCCATCCTTTAATCTCGTTCAGCCCTTACTGTCTTTAGTAGTGCTTCCCATTTTTTCTTGTCATTTTGCTAGACAATGTTGCCACTTGTCTTCCATATCAGTGCTTACCTCCATAAATATTTTTCTTAAAATATGATGCCCCAAACTGCATTCAAGACTACAGATATTATCTGAGCAGTGCCAAGAGCAATGCAATTGTGGACATATTTATTTTTAGTGTTTTTCTATTTATTCAGTATAAAATCCCATTTACTTTTTTTACTACATTCTAAGGCTGTTTGATCATACTAAGCATGCAATCAAATCCCCCCCCCATTATGCATGAAGTGGTTTTTAAATAAAATCTCAAGCATCTTCACATTTTTTTGTGATATTTTGAACCCAAATATAGGACAATATAACATTTATCCCAGTTATAATCTTAGTTAAAATTCATGCTTTCAGTTTTGACCTCACTTTTAAACCTATTGAATCCTGACTCCAATATCCTAAATATTCTGTATATGGTCTTCTCAATTTTTGTTTGTTGCCTTATTGACATTCCGGCTTTATAAGTCTTTTTAGGACTCATAAGTCCATAAGTTAAAGATTGTGGGGGGAAAAAAAGATAAGGCTATGGATAGGGCTGAAGACAAAGTCCTGTGGCTCCTGGTATTTGATCTCCAAATTGATATAGAACAGAGGCCCCAATGTCACACTCTGAGTACTTTGTTCGACAAACTACAACTATAACCAATAGTACCATCACACAGTTGACATTTTACATATTGTACAGCAGACTGTCATGAGAAACACTTTCACATAACTGTTTAAATCAAATTTCTTACTTCTGCAACTCAAGAGACAGAACTGGGAACAAGATAAGGAAAGGCAGTGTACTGCATTTAGTGCTAATGAAACCCATGGGAGAAAATAAAACTGTCCAGGGAAAGAATATAAAATTAATAGAATGGAGTAGAGGACAAGATTGTGGAATTCATCAAAAAATTAGGAGCTAGTCAGAGGGAAAAAGTCCAGGATAGGACACTAAGAGGAAAATGTAGGGGAGGTTGGAGAAGGAAGAGTGCAATATCCTGGAAACAAAGGGAAGAACAGTTGCCTTAAGACTGGTTCATCTCCGAAATTCACCTCCACATGCAATTTAATCAGGTTAAAGTCAACATGCATAATGACTCACTATAAAACCCTAAAGTGACAGGAAATCTAGTTCCAGGGGAGGGCAACTAGAGATTAAAACCAGATCCTTGGAAAAATGGACAGAGTTAATGAAAACTAGTATAACAATAATTGCTTAAGGAGAATGCGCTACCTTTAAATAAAAGACCAAATGTGTGTAGCTCCAAAGAACTAGGCTAAAAAGAATGGGTGGAATTTATAGTTCCATTAATGGAGTCACCTATCTCATACTAGAGTATTGCTATAATTTTATAAAAATGAATGTCATTTATTCATCCACTCTTTTGAATAACCAATGTTTATTGAGTCAGACCGTGTGTCAGACACTAAGTGCCAGGGATATAACCAATTTTACATCCCTGAGACAGGCACGTTCTCTAGCTTCATGGGACCAATGTGTGTGTGTGTGTGTGTGTGTGTGTGTGTGTGTGTGAAGACAGTGGAACGGGGAAGGGGAAATTTAAATAATGGTTTAAATCCCATTTATGATAAACTTAACGATGAGAGAAGTGCAAGATTTCTAAGAACACTTAGTGGGAGAGTTAGGCTCGTCTGGGAAACTCAGGCTAGGCTGCTCTGTGTGGAGGTGACACTAGCTGAGAAGATCAGGAGAAGATGGAGAGTCAGAGGAAGAACATAAGCAGGGACTGAAATACAAAACCACTAGTTCTAAATAAGTCACTAATAGAAAACCAGTATGCATAAAGACTTGTGATCATGTGCAAACGAGGTTATGCAGGAACCAGATCATTCAGGGCTAATGGGAGATGTGCTTCTTCATTTTAAGAATAAAAAGTAGTCGCTGAAGAAAGGAGAGTGATGGATTAATTTTGTTAAAGGACATCACTCTGGCTTCTGAGAGGAAAGTAGATTCGTGGGACTGAGAGAATAAGGCCATTAGGAGGACCTGGCAATGGTTTAATTGGGAAATAATGGCTAGCTTGGACAAGGGTGTTGGCAGTGAAGCTGAATCAATGAATTCAGTATATTTTTAGACTTATGTATTTCGGTATTCGATGGATATGAAAAATGATTATTTATGAGAATTCAAAGTGAGAAATTCTGTTTTGGATAAAGGATTTGACTAGATTATTTCTCTGGCTCCTTCCAAGGAATTCTATAATCCTATTATTCTGTAACAACCTTATAAGCTACTTATATTGAGATTCCATGACAGGAGAATTGCCTTTTTTTTTTTTTTTAAAGATTTTATTTACTTATTCATTTATCCCCCCCTTGCTGCTTGTGCTCGCTGTGTCCATTTGCTGTGCGTTTTTCTGTGTCTGCTTGTCTCCCTTTGCTGGGTCGTCCTGCTGCGTCAGCTCACCGTGCTGCGTGGGCCGGCTTGCCTTCACCAGGAGGCCCCGGGAACCGAACCCGGGGCCTCCCATATGGTAAACGGGAGCCCTACTGATTGAGCCACATCCGCTTCCCAGGAGAATTGCCTTTGAGTCCATTGTTATGGCTCCACTGGGGTGGGGATGGGGCAGAGTTTTATTTGATTCACTGTACTCTGGTTACTGCCACTGAAGGCCTGGCAGAGATGCCCTACTGATGTGTTTTACAGAATACTTAATTCCCTCCTGATAACTCTGACATTAATATGTTTACAGTGTGACAGTAGTGGAGGAGAAGTAATTACAAACAAACACTAAAACTAAAATAAACAGTTTATACAATGAGACTGGCTGCCTTTCCTTGGGTTGATCATGATTAAAGACCTGTGAAAATCCTCTGCAATGATTCTCCAGCATGCTGAGATCCTGGGGGGAGGGTTCTTTATGGCTCCATCTGCATCTGAGTTATCACCAGGCTCCATCTGACAGCGGGACAGATTTTCAATTAAGCCTTTGTGAATAAAGACAAAAACCTTTTCTGAAGCAATTGTCTGGCACCCCAACTTTCAGCTTGCAGCCTAGGCCATTTACTGGTGGTGGGGAGGCACTGGGAAGAAAGTATGTCAGAATAGAACATAAGGTACAACTTTAAAGTCCCTTGGCAAGTTTGATTTCCTGTAGTCCAATCAGAAGGAACAGTCTGATTAAAGAGCCATACTTATCTTTCCAATTTAATAACTATTGGTTATATGCTATATTCTATTTATTTTTATAATAGTTTGTTTTAGCTCAATAGACTTTAGGGAAAGAAAGCCAATGCTATAATAAACTTTTTGAAATTGAATTAAGGTAAATTAGCCTGCGAATATTCTCACTGTCCTGATTCTGTGATAATCAGGGTGGGCTAAACATTCGCTATATTAGAAACCATGCATGTGTCCCCAGATCTCATTTTCCTCCCTAGGTCTGGTTTTTAGAATGCTGGTGATAAACTAAGCCTGATTTATTATATGACCATCCTGTATGGGAAAAGACTGTAACTCTAGGTATCTCTGGTCAACCTTAAGAGATATAGCAGGGGGCTATATCTGGTTGGCGTCCATCTCCCATATGGAGGGACCTGGGTTCGATCCCCGGGACCTCCTGGTAAAAATTTTAAAAATATGTGGAGGGTGCGTGGGCCGCCGGGCCCTGTGCGCGGGTGCACCGCCGATTCCCGTGAGCCACACAGCAAGATGATGACATAATAGGAGAGTGACACAAGGGAGAGGCAAGATGAGACGCACCGAAAAACCAGCAACTAGGGTGGCGCGGGCAGGATGCCTCTCTCCTACATCGGAGATTCCAAGGATTGAATCCCGGTGAGGACAGGAGGAGAAGGATGAGAGGAGAGGGCAGAAAATGGACACAGAGTTGCCCAGCGAATGGACACAGAAACAGCAAAAACGGGGGGGGGAGGGGGAAGGGGTGTAAAAATGGATAAAAGTAAATAAATAAATAAATCCTTAAAAATAAATAAATAAATAAATAAATAAATAAATAAATAAATAAATAAAAAATAAGGTAAATTAGCTGTCATCAAAAATACATAATGCCAAATCTTATAAGAGTGAGGGAGCAGATGTGGCTCAAGCAGTTGGGCGCCCACCTCCCACATGGGATGTCCCAGGTTTGGTTCCCAGTGCCTCCTAAAGAAGACGAGCTGACGCAGTGAGCTGACACAACAAGTTGACACAACGAGCAAGGAGTGGATGTGGCTCAAGAGATTGGGCACCCACCTCCCACATGGGAGGTCCTAGGTTCAGTTCCCGGTGCCTCCTAAAGAAGATGAGCAGACAATGAGCGGATGCAACAACCAGACAACGAGCAGACACAGTGATCAGACAACAAGCAGACGGATAAGGGAGTCGAGGTTGGGAGGAGGGGAGGGGGATTAAAAAAAACACATGCACACATAGGAATGAGAGTATTGTTTGTCAGAAGTGGTTTCAGTTTCAATTTTGGATGACTGTGGGGAATTATGTTCACAAATCCTAGACTATTCCGCCTGGACTCCCCCACCCCAGAATTCATAGTGGTATATTCTAAGGAAAACTTCTTAAGACAATTGTTTAGGGCTTTCTGAATTCAGAGGGGTTCTTAGCACAAAGGGAGTATTCAGTGATGACTGTTAAGTGACTAAAGACAACACAACAATCTCAAAGTATACAGGCTGACAAGACAAATGATAAATAAAATCTAGTTGGTCCCACATGGAGACACCCCTGAGAAGCCCCATGGCAAGTTTCTATTTCCTGTAAATGCCAGACTAACCTAGAAGGCCAAATTTAAATACAGCTAGATCTTTTTCAATTATCCCCAGCTAACTTCTTAGTTCCTAGCCAACTAACTTCCTTATTCTTAAGCAATCGCCTGCTCTCTACTTGTATGGCCCTCCTTAAGTAAAATGGAAACAATGTCAGCCAGTCTGAACATTTCCTCATTTGCTTCCCCATTCGCCCTGTGAGAGCCTCTCCTTTCCACCCCCAAGGTAGAGCTTCCTTCTACTTTCACTGTGGGATGCTGCCTGATTCATGAATTGCTTGATAAATCTGTGAGATCCTAAACTGCATGAAAATTTTTTAACACAAGCTAAAGTACTAATGGAATAATGGCTCAAAAGGTCAGAATATGAAAATCCTATCTTCCGTGGTATTACGTAAGAGTCTGCCTGTCTTCATGGAACTTAATTTGTGATCCAGACTAATAGACTTTGAAGACCTAGAAGTATAGAGGATGGTGCAAACCCTATATCTGGAGAATTCACATACAGATTTCTAAGCTATCTAAACTCAAAACCCTTGCTTGTCATGGGGGCAGAATTTTAATCCATGCCTCTCAACTCCTACTCTGTCATATTTTCCATTATTTGGCCAATTTATTGTTGGAGATCATGCTGTGCCATTGTGGTATTTTCTAAAACCTTTAAAGTTGTCTTTTTAATAATTAAATCCCTTAGTTCTTCCCACTAGGAGCCATTTGTTGATTCCCATGCTTGTTTCCAATGTAAGTTCAGTTTATAGCAAGGGAATGATTGTGGAACTCAGCTGAAGAGTTGAATATATTTTCAAATGCTCTGGGGCAGTCCCACTTCAAGGCAAACGGGAGCCCAGGGCCAGAGCCATGGCACGAAATCCTGGAGGTCTAGCTCCTGCCTAGCCCTGAGGGTTCTTCCCCAGGATTTTTAAATAACAACATATAAAATATCTAAGTTTGCAGATTAACTACTTTATAAAAGGTAAGAATGACAGCTGTAAATTTATCTCCATAATGCTATCAAGCTCACTCAGCTACATTCTTTTCTTTATTCTTTTTATTTGCTTGCTTTTGTTTTATTTTGTTTGTTTTTTCTGATGGGATGGAAAGGGATGAACTTTGGGCTAAAGAACCAAGAATTTCACATGGAATTGGTTTTCATCCTGTGTTCAAGAGAAGAAAGCATTGTTACCACTGAAATAGATACATCTTGTCCTCTCAGCATTACACTCCATTACCAAGGATTTTCCAATTCCCTAAATAACCTTCCTTAGGATCTCAGGATCCTTCATAGATTATATACCTTGTATCTCATCCTTCACATTTCTTCCTTACTGCAACAAAATGAGCTAAAGATCAGGGAAGAAGTCTAATATTCACTAAAGACCTACTGTATAGACACTAGCTGTAGACATATGTTTATCTTATTTAAAACTTTCAATGCTCTGAGGTTTTAAGTGTTCTGTATTACAAATGTGTAAATTGGGATTTAAAGAAGTATGAGATTAACCAGCAGATGAGTACAGGAATAAAAGGAATTTAAACTTATTTTTATTGTTTTTACCAA
Source organism: Tolypeutes matacus (assembly GCA_026826555.1). Taxonomy (NCBI): domain Eukaryota; kingdom Metazoa; phylum Chordata; class Mammalia; order Cingulata; family Chlamyphoridae; genus Tolypeutes; species Tolypeutes matacus. Next base: position 36,605,528 of record JAKSZT010054215.1, read on the forward strand.
AAGTCTATTTACTCCACTACCCTGAAGCTCTGATCTAACTCCTGTCTTTACTTAGGGAGACAGGACCCAAAGTTGGATGCTTTAAAAGCTTGATATCTAGTGACCTTTGTAATTGCATTGCAGTTCTGGTAACTTAATTTATCTGCAAAATCTATCATATAAATATGAGGGAAACTTGAAGATGATTCTAAAGGTCCCAAAGGATACAAGTCCTATTAACTAGATAATGAAACAGGATTTCTGAGGTATCCTGAGTTCACTTTGAAGGAGGTTGAAGGACAGTGGTATATTAAAGGGAAAAATATCGGAATGTATATTAATAACATTCCAGGTTTTTTAATAACCATATTAAAAAATACATCCTAATGTATAAATGCAGTTTCCTCTTCTGGAAAAGGATGATAGAGCATCCACAACATAAAGGCACCAAGTGAGAAAAACCTATGTAAACTGTGTGCACAGCACCCAACTCACTATGGTCAGGAACAAATTTGGGTGCTCTTGCCCATCCCTCTCCTTTGTTTCAAGGAAGAGGAAACATTTAAAATGTTCTTGTCAATTTTCCTACTGCCTTTGACATATTAAAATTTTCTGTTGATAAGAAATGGTAAGCCATGTATGCCTCTCACCTGTGCCAAGTTACTTGACAGTTATTTTCATCATTTTTTATGTATTATTTCTCATAATGTTAAAAGAAAAATTCCCCCTCCCCAGTTACCAAGGCAGACCTCAAAGATTTTTTATTCCTCTTTTGATAAATTGCATGATATGAACAGCTTTTACTGCACAATATGAACTATTTCCTATAATAAAAATATGCCGTACAACAATTCCATTGCCTTTATTAGATTTGAGGTTTTTTATTTTAGCTGTTTGCACTCAGACTTCCATGTGAGCACTTTTTTTTTATCAGAAGCAAAAATGAGATCTCTGTATCACTAAGATATAACTACATATTTTAACCTTAAAATAAACAAAGGAAAAAGCAAGCCCATGTTAGCTTAGGTTTCTACCCCACAGAATCAAGAGTATAGTTAAGAGAAATTTTTGGAAGGAGTATTGTAGAAGCAAGCATTAAAATCAATAAAAAATCAACTAGTTAAGTCCATTGTTTTGATATAATAGATTATTCAATGAGCTATACTATTCGATATGATTTCACACAAATAAATGATTTGGTTTCCTTCATACTTCTGTGACCTAAATAGATATTACTGCTTTAAACATCAGATTCCAGAGATTTAACCAATCTAGAGACTTACCTAATGTTACTGAACTAAGACTAGTACATTGTACTCCTTACACTTAAGGTGCTTCTCTACCAAGTTCTTATTCAATGTGTCTGAGTAATAATACCATGACAGGCACTATAAAAGGAGGAAAAAGAGTGCAGGAGCATATGGTCTTACCTTCACCCAGAAGAGTTAACTGTTTTAATGGAAGTGAATAATTTATTGGAAGTGAATATTGTGTCCATTCTTGCTCACTAGTAAAGTGCCAATCTGGGGAACACAGAAAATTTAACTATATGACAGTAGCAGAAAAAGTGCTGTTGGTAGGGTACTAATGACAGGCACAACAGGGCTTAGATACGAAGGAGGGACTTCCCAACATTTATCAGGTTGTCCCAGAAAAACTGTGAAAACAAAACGAAAAGGAAAAAAATGTCAAGAAATCTTTTTGGTTTATCTCCATATCCATCTCCTTCTACCAGATATTAACAGGGTATTGGAGTAAAAGTGGATCATGGTTTTTCAGCAGTATTTGGCACATTTGATCACTATCTTCTCCTTGAAATACTTTTTACTTTTACTTTCAGGACACACAATTTGCTTGATTTTTTTTTTTTTTTTTTTTTATGTCAAACCTTCCCTCTGTTCCTTCATAGTCTTTCTTCCTTTGGTCCTCCATATCTCACCAACCTCTCAAATCTAGAAAGCACTAGGGCTCAGTCCTCTGAGTTCTTTCTCTCTTTCTCTCTTTTTATAATTGTACACAATTACAAGATAGTCTAGTCAGTCTCATAACTTTATTTGCCATCAACATGCTTACATCTCCCAAGTTCCTATGTCCAGCCAAGACCTTTCCCTTAAACAAGAACTAAGAGTTCTTATAGAAGAGATAACTGTGGATTTTGAGAAATCAGGAAGGTCTTCATGGAGTAGGTGGAATTTGAGCTGATTTTGAATGATGGAATAGGTTTTCAAATGGAGAGAAATGATACACACAGTTAATAGAGAAAGGTTAGCAATGCCTATGTCCTATTCAGAGGGCAAGAAATTAAATAGATTTGACTAGAGAACTAACATTGAGCAGAATAGAGAACAGAGCTTTGAAAGTAAAATTAGGATCCTTTTAGTTTGAGTTGAAATTTTAATTTGCATGTAGCTGCTCCCTCTTATAACCTACACATTTTAAAGAGCCACTTGTAATGTAACTAGTATATGGTATGATACTAAAACAAATTCAAACAATTCATAGGAGGAGCTGGAAAATAATAAAAATATAATGACAAAAATACATTTTCCCCATGAGGGCTATAGGTTAACAGTGAGGATGCTTGTGGGGAGAAACATTTCCTAGTCTCAAAATTTCCCCTAGTAACTAAATAAGAATACTCAGAGAAAAATATGGTTAATAAGATAGAACTTTTGCTACAATTTTGCAAAGAAGTGCAGGAAGAGTAGAATTGGGCCCTTCAGTAAAAGCTGAGATTAATAAGGCAATTTTTCAATGACATATTACTGTAAGAAATTGATTTGGGGTGTGTTTGGGCTTAATTGACACATTAATTTATTGTTAAACATAAAGGTCAATTAGCAGAGTAGGCAGTGTAAGGAAAAGGTACTTAGACTAGATTCATCAATTACTCAGTGCATGAATGTGGGCATATCACATAATCTGTATGTTCTTTATTTTTCACATTTGTTAAATGAAAATGATACTTGCCCTACTTCAATGAATCACTCTGTGAATTAAATAGAAAATGAGTATGAAAGAGATTTGATGTACATAAAGCATAAAGCAAATGGAAGATGGCATTTTGATCACAACTATTATTATAAATAATATTGTATATGAGTAGATCAGTATGGATGGGGAAAATAGAAACAGAATTGAGAATTGAGCCTAGTTATGCCAACATGTCTGATGTTGGGAAGATATGAATTAAATTGACTAAAGAACAATTCAGTTCTTTCCTCTTTGACTGGACTTTTATTCTCCTAAGCATTTGTTGCATGATTGCCATGCAAACATCTAAACATGTGTATTAAGTCAGCTGCAAATCAAAGAACACCAAAATGACATTGGTTTAAGAAGGGGCTAAAAAAAGGTGGGGGGATGAATTTATTAAACTAATAATTGTAAAGTCCAGACACAAAGATGGCTTTTGGTATAGTGTGAACTTAGCCTAAATATATATAAAGAAGCCCTGCTTTCTCTCTATCCATTTTTACTTTCTCTGTGAATGTTCCATAGAGAAACCAGATAAATTAAGTAACTATATCTTGATGATGTCCAGTCATGTCCCATGAAAAAGTGCCCAGCAAAATCCTTACTGTATTTCATTACTCAATGGGTCACATTTCATCCCTGAACAAATGTCCACGGCCAGTGGAAGGCAGTGCTCTGATTGGGCTGGTCATGGACAGATAACCATCCCTGAAGTCAGAATTGGACTCAGTATCACCAGAGCAATATGGGTTAAGAGCAGAAGAGGGGAAATCTGATTCAGTTAAGAAAATAAACAGTAATGGATTGTGAGAGAGCAGAAAACAGCAAAGGTCTAGTGTAAAGATGTATTAAAATATGAAGAATCGGGAAGCGGCTGTGGCTCAATCAGTAGGGCTCCCGTTTACCATATGGGAGGCCCCGGGTTCGGTTCCCAGGGCCTCCTGGTGAAGGCAAGCCCGCCCGCACGGCGTGGTTAGCTGACCCAGCGAGCACAAGCAGCAAGGGGGGGATAAATGAATAAATAAATAAAAATAAAATAAAAATAAAAATAAAATATGAAGAATCGAAAATTCTCAATAAAATGTTTTTGTATTTTCTAAGTCTAGACTAGCATTTTAGAATAATTAAGATTTTAGAAAAACAGGCTTGTTCACTAAAATATAACCAAATGTACAAGGACAGTGGAAACATAGGAAAGCATTTCAATGAAACACCAACAGGTACTGTAAGCTACAGAAGAAAGTAAATATCTGGTTATTTGCAAACATTTTATTGCAAAAAAAACAATATGGTTTCAGTCACATAGAAGAGAAAAAACAATACTAAGATTATCTCCAGGGAAGGGTTAGTTACTCAGGCATCAACAGGGTAGTTTGGAACAGAAAACCACTCTCCATATTATAACTTGGTTTAACGAGGAGTTGAAGGTGCACACCTAATTTGGTCATGGAAGTAGGCAGCATGGAAGAGGGATTTGCCTGGGGCTAATATAGGCAGTTGATGGACATATTGAGTGAAAAATTGCCTGTAGTTAAGAAAAAAGAAGAAGAAGAAGAAGAAAAGGTGGGGACAGTTATTTTATGTGAATATGTTCGTTCAGACATGCAGATTAGATAATTTGGGGGATCCTGCAGTCTTGCTACTTCTCCCACTGACACTCTCAAGCCAATTTAACTAATAAAAGTTTGTAGGTTTATTGCCACATTGGATTGCCTATCCTACTAAAAAATAGATGGCATGTAGGAAGGGATTCTTTAAGCTGAAAAATGGTGAAGTTTCCCTCTTCTGGGAATGGAGTCATCCAGGCTACTTTTGATGAGTCACTTCCTACTATGACCTGGGAAGGTTGGGGCAGCCTGGAGGGTCAGAGAGAATAAAGAGTTAACAAGTTCTTTGATCATCAGTTTCCTCACCTGTAAAATGAGAATACATTACTTATCTATTCTTTCTGAAAGCATGTTGTTAAAATAAAATGAATTAAGGAGCTTCAAAATGTACTAATAAAAAATTAAGGTATTTTGGTACAAGTTGGTCTTCTAATCTGTTTGTTATTCTTCATTTGTGGCAAGTGCATTCTTAAAATAGGCAGGAAATGCATATACCTAGGTAGGAAGATGCATGTGCCAATTGATGCATCTATTCAGCCAAATATTACTTGAATAGAAAACAGTAGAGAGTATTTAGAGATGATCAGGGTGTCTACGTTGAAGGCATTCAAATTGCACTAAAATGTTAAATGTGTTGGGGTAGGGATGAGCTACATAAAACTTTGGGTTTGAAATTACTCTAGTTGGCAGAGGGTTTGCTGTATGTAAAAGAAAGGAAGTACAAAGCAATTCAAAGCTTTTGACTATCTTTTAAGGAAATAAATTCCTTTTTAATAGAAAATGTAATGTTTCTACAAAATGGTTCATAAGACCACTAAGCCTTTGACCCATATCTGTCCTATTCTTCCTCAGGCTGCATATGACAACTCTTTCTTCTTAAATCTTAAAGAAAATAGAAAAAATGTTATTTCATTAAAAAATTAAATAAAACATGTTCAATAGTGAAGCCCTCACACTAAGAAATGTGTGAGAGAAGGTAGTGGCAAACCTTCTATTAAGAAATTGAAGAAGACTGATATAGTTTTCCAGATTTTTTTTTCTTTTTAAAATTAGAATACCTGAAGCCAAAAAAGAAAGGAAAAAAAGAAAAATGGAGCCAGTGAACATCTCATCTGGTAACAGTAGTGGAAAGGACTCCAGTAGGGTCATTTATGTCAAACTCTCCATGCAGCCACCAGAATTATCTGCAAATTGGTCTACTTTTCTCCTTCTCATCTCAAAAATTACTGCTGTTGTTGTATGGGCTATTAAGTTTACAGCATATAAAAGAGAGAAAGAACTCTACATAGCTCTCTTGTTATTGTGTTAGTTTAGGTGGTAACAAATATAAGTGGTTTTCTCAAGATGTTGAAATAATTGAGAATAGATATTTACTTGTTTTCTTTTCTTCTTTAACATGGATTAACAAGAAGTACCTCTACCATTCAAATAAGCAGTTCTCCTTTTCTCTAATTTTGGCATATGCATTTGAGATGTGTTCACTATCAACTTAGGTATGTTTTTACTGTTCTATGTGCTCTTCCTCTTCTCTTTTCCTTTCTCAGGGCACTGCTTTCCTTCTAAAATCTGCCTGGTCTTGTGCTGATATACATTCTGACTCTTGTCAGAGGGCCATGCTTTATATATAATCTTTTAAAAAGATGAAAGGGAGAAACACAATGGTGATTTAAAAATGTACTTATAGGGAAGCGGCTGTGGCTCAATCAGTGGGGCTCCCGTTTACCATGTGGGAGGCCCCGGGTTCGGTTCCCGGGGCCTCCTGGTGAAGGCAAGCCCACCCACACGGCGTGGTTAGCTGACCCAGCGAGCACAAGCAGCAAGGGGGGGGATAAATGAATAAATAAATAAAATCTTTAAAAAAAAGAAAAATGTACTTATAATACATACTCCCACCTATTTCCAAAAAGGATGCGAAGTGTTTTGGGGCAGTAATTTGATAGCTGACAGGCAAAGTGATTCCACAAAACAGAGGGTTACAGTCAGGATAATAATAGTCATTAGCTCTGTCTCTATTTATGAGTTTGTACTTGATCCCAGCTTGATTGGGTCTGACCAAGATATGTGGAATAAATGGCAAACAGTAGGGAAAATCCTACTAGAAGAGCCTTTTGTAAAGAGTATTCCTAGTTGAAGAGGAAACACTAAATAATTATTTTCTCAGAGTAGATAAGGACACATTACAATTGCTGCTACTTCTGTTGACTATGAAAAAATATTTTTGCCAAAATAGTGGCATTGGAGATCCAATATAAATACAGCTTTAGACCAGTAGTCCTCAAAGCGTGTTCTCTGGATCCCTAGGGGATCCCCAAGACCCATTCAGAGGATCCACAGGCCAAAACTCTTTTCACATTAAAAGTAAGATATTTTCCTTTTTTTCACTGTGTTGACACTGCAATGATGGCACAGAATAATGGTGAGTAAAAGCTGGTGCCTTAGAATGAATCGAGGTGATGGCACCAAATTCTACTAGTTATCATTGTATTTTTGACCACTGCACATTTGCAGTAAAAATATGCTAGTTTTACTTAACATTGTTCTTGATGAGTCAGTAAAAAATATTGATTGTGTTAAATCTCTACCACACATTTCTCTTTTAATACCATTCTATGTGAGGAAATGGTAAGTACACATAAAGCACCCTGCCCAATACCAAAGTTAGATGATTATCTGCAGGAAAAGCATTTGTAAAATTGAATGGTATGCTAACCCAGCCTCTTTGTTCATGGGATACCATTTTTTGTTTAGAAAATTTGACTGAAGGACAAACTATGGTTATTCAGACTTAGATATTAGGCAGATATTTTTTCAAAATGGATGAAGCCTATTACTTTAAACAAAATGACTGACAGTATTTGAGGCCAAATATGAAATTCAAATTTTCAAATAAAAATTAGAATTTTAGAAAATTTCTATCTGCCACATGAAGCTGGACAGCTTTCCAATAGTTATACTTTTTTGGTGATATTGTGGTGATGTTAATAATTTAGATTTTTTTGTATTGCATAATGAAATGTGTCAACATTTAAAAGTTCATCATAAATCAGTAAGCCAATCTTTTACAAATGATGAGTATATAATTTTTCAAAACCACTCATGATGAAGACTCATTCAAACTGCAAGAATGACCAATGGATTTTAATGTAACAGAGTAGAAAAAAGTTCATTTATTTAGTTTTGAATTTCCACTTTGCAACTAACCTTTAGGAAGCTATACGTTTTCAAGTTGTGGTATAGTATCAAAGTTGAATGTCCTTTTTCCGTTATCTGAAAAAGCTATTAAAACACTTCTCTCTTTTTCAAGTAAATATCTTTTGAGCTCAAAATTTATTTATATACTTCAACCAAACAAAATATTGCCAACAGTTTGACATAAAAATCAGACAGGAGAATCCAGCTGTCTTCTGTAATGCTAGATGGATTTACAAAAATGTAAAATGTGTCATTCTTCTTATTCAATTTATTTTGTTTTAGGAATTGTATTTATTTTTTTCACACACAAAAAAGTTATTTATGCTAACATGAAATGGATTTACTTAAAAATTGTCTTTAAATGCAGTTTTGAGAAACCGATGTGGCTCAGTGGTTGAGTGCTGGCTTTCCACATATACGATCCTGGGTTCAATCCCTGACCCCTAGGTACTTCAAAAACAAACAAACAAACAAACAAAACGAAAATGTTGCAGTTTTAATTTCTAATATGGAAAATATTAGTTCATATATCCGATATGAACAAAAGCTCTATAGGATCAGCAATAATTTTAAAAATTGGGTTCTGGAGATTTGAGAACTGCTGCCTTAGACCATAAGGATTCATTTTGAATGAATTAATTCTAAAGTTTTTACTGAGTGTCCAGACTATTAGAGTGATAAAAACTAGCTTAAGGAGGACATATTTGTCTTTCTTTTATGTTTCAACTTAGCTAAGGTATATTATTCATTTTTTGGGCAAACACTGCTCTAGATGTTGCTATGAAGGAATTTTATAAAAGTGATAGTCATCTACAATTAGTTACTCTAAGTAAAGGAGATTACACTCAACAATATGGGTAGGCCCCAACCAGTAAGGTGAAGGCCTTAAGAGCAAAAGCTGAGACTTCTAGAAGAAGAAATTCTACCTCAAGACTGAAACATCAACTTTTGCTTGAGTTTCTAGCCTGCTGGTCTGTCCTACAAAATTCAAATTTGCTATACTCATGTGAACCAGTATTTTGAAATAAATCTCTTTGTACACACACACACACACACACACACATACGTACGTACATACATACATATATATATATATCATTTTGGTTCTGTTTTCTCTCGAGAACCATGACTGATACACCTAGAAACTCATAATTTAGTTGGGCACATTCTTATAAATAGCTAAATAAAAATGCATGGTAGCAAACCTCAACACAAAATGAGTGACTCTGTGTTACAGCTCCTAAGCTACTAACTCAGCTTTGAACAAAAACAAACATTCCTTAAGGATCAGATGTTTAGAGTTGTTTCTTTCATACCCAGTTGGTATCTTTATGTGTATTTAGTATTCGTTATATCATTTAGGGCAAACTGATCTTTGGAATTTATGTAGGGAAGCTCTTCATCCCTACTGGAAGCATTCAGATACAATTGACCCCTAATCTAGAAAATTTCAGTTTACCCTTTGAGGCCCAGTCTTCCTATCCATAAATTTAATGACCTCTTGGGTCTAATTCTTCCCTGAAATTCTTTTATGGTCTAGTATGCTAATAAGAGCTGCAGGTATTCCTAACAAGAGGAGGGTAAAACAACATAGGGCAATGGGGGAATTAATCTGGAGGGATAAGGCTAGATCTGAACAATGAAGGATAGGCTTCATTTAAAGTTAATGGATTTTTCAGGTGTAACACAAAGTCACAGCATTGAAAATTATTATGCAGGATGTGTGGGTGGAAATTGGGAGTTCTATCTGACTAGAGTAAAGAGTCCACATAAAACACTGGTGATAAATAACACTTGAATAACAGGATGAAATAGGATGGTTGGCAGTACTGATTCTTAAGAGTTTGAACTCTGCCAACTTGTGCTCCCAAACTGTGCTGTGTGAACTAGCAGTACAGGGCAAATACACATGCATGCATATCTTAATATCTGTGTATTTTAATAGTTATGTATATATTTTAATAAATAAATTTCTATTAAAAACCAGTATACTAAGCAGTTACAAAGGTATACTGGTAGTGACATAATGTTATTCTTTAAGTATATTTATTTAGGGAGTAACAAGTCCATTTATAAAACATCTCAAGTAAATAATAGTACAACTAAAGGTAGATAGCTAATTAAATGATTCTGATTAGGAGATTCTTCTTAATATGTTTAGAATAAATTTGGATAACTTTGTAAATTATGAAACTCACCTTAATATGCATCAATCAACTATAAGTACAAAAGCCTTTACCTTTGCTTTTCAGCTTTTTCATCTGCTTCAGATTACTGATCTAGTTCTGAAATGTTTTCTTTTAGCAATACCACATTCAATTTAAAAAGGCATTCTTTATTTCCTATTGTTTTAGTTTCCTAACAGCTAAAACAAATACCATACAATGGGTTGGCTTACACAATAGGAATAGATTGGCTTATGGTTTTGAGGCTAGAAGTCTAAAAAGGAGTCAGCAAGGCAATGCTTTCTTCCTGATGACTGTGGCATTCTGAGGCTGGCTGCCAGTGATCCTTGGTCCTTGGCTTTTCTGTCACATGGCAATGCACATGGTGGTATCTTTTCTTTTTCTTCTGGGTTCCATGACTTCCAGTTTCTGACTTTTCCATTAGGCTTCTCTTTCTGTGATCTTCCCAGTAATCCCTTCAGTAATAGGATTAAGACCCATCCTGATTCAGTTGACCAAACTGGAAAACTGAAAAAAGTCCTATTTACAATGGGTTCACACAGGAATAGATTAAAATTAAGAACCTGCATTTTCTGGAGTATATAACTCTAAGCCATCACAACTACCATGGGGTCAACTATGTAGGGATTCGGGAAGTCTGGATTCTCCTTTTAGCTGCATTGCTTGGGTAGATTATCTGGGCACCAATATATTTAGATGATGCTTGTGACTCCTAATTCTAAAATGCCCGAAGTATTCAAAAGTGGGAGATACAATACCAAAGTGTATTGTATGCCATCTCATTTAATCATCACAATGATTCTCTAACTGTGGGTTTGGATGTTATAAGTGAGAATGCTGATACCCAAAGAGGATGTTTCACATATGCTCAAATGTGAAACTGTCCATCATGAAAGTAATAATAGTAATAGTATTTTATGTTCTTCAAAGCCTCTCAAAATATGGGGCACTCTCTGTTACCTTATTTTATACAATAAAATGATATATGGGAAAACACCCTAACTTGAAATATGCTTAGTCATAGCTGGTGTTGGATGTTTATAGAAGTGGAATGGCTTTAAATTTAAAAAAACAAAAAAAAAAAAGCAAAAACAGAGATCAAGAAAATTAACATAGATTTAATAATTATTCCGGGGATATGATCTCACAATTCCAAATAATGAGGATAATTATAAAGAAGCCTTTGAAGATCATTTTAAAAACCAATTACAACAGATATTTATGGTTGCAGCTATTCCTACAGGACAAAAGGAAAAAAATATCAACTGTGCTAAAGTTATACAAATGAAGCTTGAGATTTAGAGTAAAATTTCCACTGTGCAGCATCATTCAGAAATTTTAAAAGTGCACACTCTCCAAATGCATCACTAGTTGGCACTTGGTAATAGTCCCTCGGTACCAGGGAAGCTCATCCCCGGGACGATGCATCTGGGAAAAGACCTTGACCAAAAGGGGAAAATATTAAATACAAATGAGCTTTTATGGCTAAGAGATTTCAAAGTGAGTCAGGAGGTCATTCCAGAGATTATATTTATGCACGTCTCAGGAGAAGCTCACTGACTGCCATAGGAAACTGCTTCAAACAGCAGGGCTCCTGAGGGCTCTAGAGACACCTAGAAGACGATAGAAGCTGGGCAGACAATCTCAGGAACTTGGCACCCTGTCAATAGGCCTAAACTTGGAATATATATTCCCCGATGTAACAGAGTTAGACTCATTTATAATTTCCCTACACATGGCTCTTCTGCCCCTTTTATCTGAACCTATAATTAACACTATACTTGTTAAATATATGTTCCAGAGACCTAACTCTTTGGTCTGTTCACATGCTGGTTGAGCCCTGGCTCTCAGCAGTTGCAACACCTACTCTCCAGTTCATTAGACTCGCCCAAGACAACTAACAGAAGGATGATGATGGACAGCGATGGACAACGCCCATCCCCAAAAATAGGATATCTACAACTGCAAGCAAGACAGTTCCATTCCTCTGCCCCATGTGATCTAAGCCCACTCTCAATCACAGAATAGGCATCACATCCTAAAATCCTCAAGATTGAGGAATGAACAAACATAAGGGGGGAATGCAACTATGAACTAAAGTAGGCTTATTATTATTCTAGTAATGGAAGAACTTGTAACATTGATATAAAGGCAGTGGTCACCAGAGTTTCTGAGGGAGGGAGAGGGAAGAATAGGTTTAACATGGGGCATTTTGGGGACATTGTAATTGTTCTGAATGACATTGCAATGACAGATACAGGCCATTATACATTTTGTCAAAACCTATTTTAAAAAAGGTTCAGTGCAAAGTATAAGCTATAATGTAAACTATTAACCATGGTTAGTAGCAATGCTTCTATATGTGTTAATCAATTATAACAAAGGTACCGCAGTAATGAAAGTTGTTTTTAATGGGGAAAAGTGTGGGAAGGGGAGGGGATGGTGTATATGGGAATCCCTCTAAATTTGTTATTTATCATTTACAAAATCTAAAGCTTCTTTAAAAATTTTTAAAAGTAAAAAAGAAAAGTACAGACTCTTAACAGGCTCTTGAAAACAGTGTTTATGACCTTAAAATGGCTCTACTTATAAGATATTGATGCCAAAGATGGTTATGAAGCATTTGAATAAATTTTTTCTTGAAATTTAAGAAAAGAGCTATACATAAATTATATATTATCTTATTTAATAAATGATTTTAAATCTATAACTTTTTTAATTCAAATATTATAAGTAAATATATGAATCATAATATAAAAATTCAAAACTTCTTTGGGTCTTCTTATTTGGAAATTCGAGGACTTCCCTATATCTGATCATTTATGTTAGTTTAATGATACATAGCCAGGAAATAACAAAGAAGGAGTTCAAACTGAGGTCTGTTTGAACTCAGAGTACATTATTTGTTCTATAAATCATGTTGTTAAAATTTTATTTAATACCCTAAGAATACTATAATAATTCAAAAGAGGTATGGTTACTTAGATATTGAAAGAGGCTAATGGTAGATGCAATTTTGAAATGAGTGTTGAAGGATACTTAGGATTTTTCTTGCCAGAGAAAGTATTTTAAGTCTAAGTAAATTTAAAAAATAAGTATTCCATTCCTAAATGTTTGCTTTTTATGAAGTTGTCATGATGTTTTTTCCTATTTTGTTGGGCTAATATTAATACTGATATTACAACCAAAAATGCCTTAACATTTCTTGAAAATATGCACCATGCAAAGCAACTTGGTCAATTCTCATAACAATACTGAGGTTTGCTATATTTCTTCCCATTCTAACAAAGAGAAAATTAAGGAGAAGGAAGATTTAGTAACTTGCCTGATAGCATAGAGAAGATAACAGAACAGTGTTTCAAACCCAAGTGTATTTAAATCCATGGCTGAGTTCTTAAACCACAGCACTACGTTGCCTTAAATCTTCATTCTATTTCAAAGTAAAAAAAGTCTTAAGAGAGAAAGAGATTAGTGTAGACTGGGATTGTCAAGGCAGGCTGCCTGCTACTTGGCCTTGAAGGATATGTACAATTTAGATATGCAAAACAAACATGGATAGGGATTATGGTATGTGAATAAAAGAGTATAACTGTGGAAGAACTGTGCGCTGTAGCTGGGTTCGTGCGTCAAGGTACACACCCATGTGTGTCGCTATTGACTAGCGAACAAGGAAAGTGTGTCTGTGCCGTTGTTAATTCTGAGTCATTTTCTTTCACTGAAAGTTTTCCTTGAGCAGCCCCTGACCATATTTTACAAAGCATACATGGATGCTGGATTACAGTGATTCACCACTGGTCTAAGGAACAAATATCCTTAATATAAAACTGAATGGGGAGTAATAAACTTGCCATGATGGAGTTGGTCCAAATTGCACTTTATGTTGGATTATTAAAATTATTTCTGGCCACCAATTAATTAATTAATTAATTAATATTTATTTGTAGAAGTTGTGAGTTTACAGAACAATCACCCATAATGTGCAGAATTCCCATACATCTCTCCTCCACCAACACATTATATTGTTTTGGAACATTTGTTACAGTTTATGAAAGAACATGATCAGACTATTACCACTAACTATAGTCATAGAATAAACTTGGTTTATTTTTTCTATACACACCCTGATATTAACACTATGTATTAGTATTGTACATTTGTTATAGTTCATGAAAGAACATTCTCATATTTGTGCTGTTAACTGTAGTCCATCTTCTACCACATGGTTCACTGAGTTATACAGTTCCATATCTTGAACATTCTATCCAAAGTGTACACTCAGTGGCTCTCACTTTTATCACCGAGTTGTTCAGTCATCACCCCAGAAAACCTTTGAACGTTTTTCTTAGTCCAAAAGAAAAAAACCCATATCCACCTTTTATTGACCCTTAGCTTTGGTATAGTAACTTCTTTGACATTGATGCAAGAATATTACAATATTGCTGTTAACTATAGTCCATAAGTTACATTAATTGTATTTTTCCCATACATCACCATATTCTTACCACCTTGTAATAGTGATGTACATTTGTTCTCGTTAATAAGAGAACATTTTTGTATTTGTATTATTAACCACAAACCTCATCCACCTCTGGGTTTACTATGTTATTCAGTCCCTAGATTATTCTAACTTTCTTTCAGTTGACATTGACATTCCTTGACTACCCCCTTTCCATCACAATCCCATTTATAAACCAGCTGTTACTCACTATAATTGATGGTAACACATTATAGGGACTTTTACAGTCAAAGTAATTAAAACTTCTACATACATTAAGCATCAGTAGTTCTTCTCAAACGTCCTCTTATCTCCTAATAACCTATACTCTAGGTTTTATCTCCATGAATTTGTTCTTCTTATTTAGTTCATATTAATGAGACCATGCAATATTTGTCCTTTTGTGTCTGGCTTACTTCACTTAGCATAACGTCGTCAAGATTCATCCATGTTATCATATGTGTCCCAATTTCATTTCTTCTTACAGCAGCATAGTATTCCATCATATCTATATACCACATTATGTTTATCCATTCATTGGTTGACAGACACTTGGGTTGTTTCCATCTTTTGGCAATTGTAAAGAATGCCGCTTTGTACATCGGTATGCAAATGTCTGTTCTCGTCAATGTTTCCAGTTCTTCTGGATATATTCCAAGTAGAGGAATTGCCATATCATATGGCAGTTCTATATTTAACTTCCTGAGGAACTGCCAAACTGTCTTCCACAGAGGTGCACCATTCTATATGCCCACCAACAGTGAAGGAATGTTCCTATTTCTTCACATCCTCTCCAGGACTTTTCTGTTTTAATTTTTTTTTTTAGTAATGGCCATTCTATGAGGTGTAAGATGATATCACATTGTAGTTTTGATTTGCATTTCCCTAATAGCTAGTGATACTGAACACTTTTTATGTGCCATTTTTATTTCCTCATGGGAGAAATGTCTATTTAAGTTTTTTGCCCGTTTTTTAATGGGATTGCTTGCTCTTTGATTGTTGAGTTACATGATCTCTTTATGTAGCATGGAAATCAAACCCTAATCAGATATATGGTTTCCAGATATTTTCTCCCTTTGAGTAGGCTGTCTTTTCACCTTCTTGACAAGTCCTTTGAAATACCAAGGTGTTTAAATTTGAAGAGGTCTTATTTACACATTGTTTTCTTTCATTGCTCTTGCTTTTGGGGTAAGGTTTAAGAAACCACCAGCTACCACCTGGTCTTAAAGATGTTTCCCTGCATTTTCTTCTAGGCGTTTTATGGTTCTTGCTTTTATATTTAGGTCTTTGATACATTTTGAGTTAATTTTTGTATAAGGTGTGAGACCGTGGTCCTCTTCTTTTGGATATGGATATCCAGTTCTCCCAGCACCACTTGTTGAATAGACTGTTCTGCCCCAGCTGGGTGGTTTTGACAGTCTTGTAAAAAATCACTTGACCATAGACATGAGGATCTGTTTCTGAACCATCAGTTTGGTTCCATTGGTCTATATGTCTATTTTTATGCCAGTCCCATGCTATTTTTACCACTATAGCCAGGTAATATGATTTATTCTGGAAATGAGAGTCCTCCAACTTTGTTCTTCCTTTTTTTTAAAGCATTTATTTATTTATTTAGTTAGTTAGTTAGTTATATTTTAAAAATTATTTTTATACACCCCCCTCCCAAGATGTTTACCTCATCTGTCTGCTTGTTGTCTGCTGGTCTTCTTTAGGAGGTACTGGGAACTGAACCAGGGACCTCCCATGTGGGAGGCAGGTGCCCAACCATTTGAGCCACTTCTGTTCCCTGCTGGTTATGTCATCTGCTGGTTGTGGTGTCTGCTTGTTGCCACACTTGTGGCATCTGCTGGTTGTGGCATCTGCTCATTGAGGCAGTTGCGGCATCTGCTGGTTGCAGCAACTGTTCATTGCAGCGTTTTGCTGGTTGCAGCAACTGCTCATTGTGGTGTCTTGCTGGTTGCGGTGTCTGCTCATTGCAGCATCTGCTCGTTGCAGCATCTTCTCATCTTCTTTAGCAGGCACCAGGAACCAAACCCAGGATCTCCCATGTGGGAGGCGGGCACCCAATTGCTTGAGCATATACTCTCCCTGTTCTTCCTTTTTTAAGATGTTTCTGGCTGTTCATGGCCCCTTACCTTTCCAAATAAATTTGATAATTGAGTTTTCTATTTCTTTAAAAAAAGGGGGGGGGTGGGAATTTTATTGGAATTGCAGTGAATCTTCAAGTGCATTGAATCAATTTGGGTAGAATTGACCTCTTAATGATGTTTAGTCTTCCCATCCATGAAAACATAATGTTTTTCCACTTATTTAGGTCTTCTTTGATTTCTTTTAGCAATGCATTATGTTTTTCTGAATACAAGTGCTTTACATCCTTGGTTATGTTTATTCCTAAATATTTGATTATTTTAGTTGCTATTATAAATGGAATTTTTTTTCCTGACTTCTTCCTCATATTGCTCATTGTATCCTGCCCCTGCTGAATTTGTTTATTAACTCTAGTAGCTTTGTTGTAGGTTTTTTTGGGATTTTCTAGGTATAGGATCATATTATCTGCAAATAGCAAAAGTTTTAATTCTTCCTTTCCAATTTGGACACCTTTTATTTCTTTTTCTTGCCTGACTACACTAGCTAGAACCTCTAGCACTATATTGAACCACAATAGTGACAGTAGGCATTCTTATCTTTTTCCCAATTTCAATTGGAAAACTTTCAGTTTCACCTTTGAGTACAATGTTAGCTGTGGGCTTTTAATATATGCCCTTTATTATGTTGAGAACAATTCCTTTGATTTCTGTCTTTTAGAGTGTTTTTATCAAGAAAGGATGCTGGATTTTGTCAAATGCCTTTTTTGCATCGATTAAGATGATCATGTGAATTTTCTTCTTTGATTTATTAATGTGGTATATTACATTAATTGATTTTCTTGTGTTGAACCATCTTGGCATGGCTGGGATAACACCCACTTTATGGGGGTTTATGTTTCCCTCATCTGACTGCTCATTGTCTGCTGGTCTTCTTTAGGAGACACCGGGAACTGAACCAGGGACCTCCCATGTGGGAGGCAGGTGCCCAACCGCTTGAGCCACTTTTGCTCCCTGCTGGTTGTGTCGTCTGCTGGTTGTTTTTTGAACTCTAAAATGTAAATTTTTATGTTTAATATTTTTACTTAAATAGCAAGTTTCTATTTGTTAGTTCAGTTGTAAAACCATTCTGGTAACATCTTGTGGTAACAATTCTTATTACCCTTGAAATTAGTGTTCAGAAGTGCATTTAAAATGCACAGATCAAATATAATCTGGGCCAACTCATGTAAAAAGCCTCATTACCTTCTGTTCATCTTGAATTCCCCTCTTCACTTCTTCCACACCTTTATTTCCCCAATTCTCCTTGACCTAATTTCTCCCTCAATAGTCTCTGCCTGTCCATTTCTGCCCACTTTATCAAATGTCCAGCTCAGGTTTCATTTCTGGTAGGAAACCTTTCCTAGGTACTCCAATTCTCAATATGTTTGTCTTCCTTTCAATTTATTTAGCATTTGGAGTGGTATGTACATGTATCACTCAACTCCATTTATGGTGTCAGAATCTGCACAAGCATTGGTTTGGTGAAGAACCAATACTAAGAACCAAAGGAGTAGAACTGAAAACTATTTCAAACACACATTTGTAGACTTAGTAGATGTAAATTGAATCCTAGAATATTCTGACTGGTCAACTGCTCTATGATTGATTGTGTGTGACCATACTCATCAATGATCGTCTTTATGCTTATTACCTTTTGATACTGGCATCTTGGGATCATTACCTTTCCAAGTTACCTAGAAATGATCTTGCTGTTCCATGTCCATCTCTACTACTTTACTTTCTTCCCAGCAGATAAGAGATTCCACCCCCTGTACCCTTTGTTTAGGATTTTCTGCCTTGTCATTTGGGTCAGTTAGATTCCCTAACAGGGAAATCTAGGCTACATGTGCTCAAGCCTAAAACCATAATTGCTACAGTTTATCCACTTTTCAGTTCCTGTGACCACTCATATGAACTCTGACCTCCAGAGATCTTAGAATATCCTTAAAATCTTTATTTTTTTTTTAGTCTGCATGGTGTTATTTATGCTATTCTTTTCTTTGCTTGAATTGTCTTACATTTATACAGTACCATTGTCTTATATTATATATGTCTATATTGGTGTGTATCTATTTTATCTCTTTCTATATCTATCTCTATCTACCTATCAATCATCTCTCTGCCTGCCTATCTATCTATCCAACTAGACATATATATGAATGAATAAGAAAATATGAGATAAATATATATATATATATACAGATAAATGATCATCCCATTGCCTGTTATGTGGTATAATAATTTAGTTAGAGAGAAGTAACATATCATATAATATTCAGGAATAGGAGTATATTAGGTGCTCAACAAATATTTGTACTAAAAAATATGTGAGCAACTGTTCTTAATGATTAATGCTACTAAAAACTATAGGTGCAAGGGACATTTTTGGAATTGGCCACCTTTCTGTCTGTTAAATGCATAGTTAAATGGCTGCCTTCCAGACTCCTAGGGCTGATTCAGTCTTTGCATCCAGATAACATCAATGTTGAATACACAAAGAAACTGAATATTTTGCATAGGGTTTGAAAGATGTGGAAATCATGCTCTCCTGAAACTTGAACCTGTAATTGAATATATTTGCAAGACATTATTGCAATTGTTTATTTTATCCATATTTGCAAAAGTAAAATTTGCTGATTAGAAAACAAAACAAAACTAAATTAGGCTAAGATTAGAACAATGAAAAAAAGGGGGAAATATTATTCATAATTCCCCCACTGAGGGTCAAATGGCAGAAGTCTGCCCTTGGTAGCTCCACCCAGCAGACCTTTGCTTACAACCATAACTGAATACTTTCTTTAAGTTTGCTTAACTGTCCCTGTCCTTGCTTGTCCTCCAGGATGTTAACAATTATGCAAATAACTGAATAACAATGGGCAAGAAAAAAGAGAATCAAGAGGACAGAAATCCTCTCATTTTTCATACACGCAATCATAATATTTACCAATAAGCAGTTCAATTCTACCATCCCTCTGGGTGCTGATGCCTAAAAATTAGGAGAAATATGCTGACAGATGTGTGGAGCACAGGCCTGACCTTCAGAACGGCTGCTGCTGAGGCTCCCAGGGAGAGATCAGAGAGGCTGCTCCAGGCAGGTGGCCAGGCAGAGTAAACAAAAGGAAAGGTCCCCAGCTCCAGCAGCTTTCCTCTCCCTTGCTTTCTGCAGAGAGAGGGCACAAATTTCCATCTGTCCTTAGCATTCTGAAGAAAAATATTCACAGAGAAGTTATGCTTCTGATCCCAGAATGTAGATATTTAAGCAGAGTCTTCCAGTAGGTAGGAAAGAGGGAGACACACTGCTGATTTTTTTTGGAATATAGGAACTGCAAGGAATAGCAGGAAATTGCAATGTATGGAGTTTATGTTTATTAGGCCTCATAAGCCAGAATGCATAGAGTCAGAATTTGAAATTTACAATTCAAATTGTTTTCATTTTTTTCAGAATGGACATTAATTTCTATTACATTTATGTTATTTTCTTCTTGTTTTTTTTTTTTTCCAATTTGAAAGCACTTTTATAGATCTTATTTAAGTGCAGTAAGCAGTAAAGTCTAATGTGTGGATTTTTCACTGTAGCTCAACCACTTAAAAAGTGATAATATTGACCAAGATATTTACTCTCTCTGTGCCTCAGCTTCATCGTGTATAAAATGTGGATAATAATAAGTACCACCTAAAGTTGTAAAAATTAAATGATTTAATACATATAAAGCATTTAGAAGAATACATATGTGTCACATCATATTTATCTAGTGAATTTTGGTTATTCTTAAGGATCATGACATAGTTAAATAAGCTTTGCTCCCATTTCATGGTCAGGGGTTCCAAAGTGTGCAGATGTTAAGTAACTTGCTCAAGACCACAGTAGTCAGGGCACAGTCAGAGATGTTTTGTACAAAATTACCTTTGGGGTTACGTAGATGTTGACTAAAGGTCTTGTTTATAGACCATCACCAAATTACATTGAGTTCTCCTTTCCTAGAACCTCTATTACCCTTATTCTTTCACTAATTGTTTTTTGTGTTTTTATTTATGTTAATTGAACAGATTGTAAGCTCTATGCATATGAGAAATATATTCATATTTCTACTGTGTAGTTTACAGCCATGTCTATCATACTAAAAGGAGGTGTCATCACTAAATTTATGTTTTGGGATCAAAAAATATCTTAGTCAAATGTCTTATTTTTATAATAATCATAGGTTGAATTCATATTTTGGTGAGGTAGGTGGATACATAAGGATGTCAAAAAGAGTTCATAGGCAGTCAAAGAATTTAATGAATCATAACCAATCTCTTGTCTAGGGGGAAATATTTTCAGTGCTACTGACTGATCCGCAGTCAAATGTATTGCCTCTTTTTGTGTGTGTTCTGTCTTAACTCATTTTCTCGTGTTGTGCTCAATAGCATTAAGAAGCTGACATTATAGCTAAGGAAAACTCATGGAACCAGAAATTGTCTATTCAGATTTAGACATTTGGGATGTTTAAGTTTCCATGGACTCTTTCACAACCAGGGCTCAAAAGAAGGGATACAGGCATGAAATGGAGAGATGGAGCTGGTAATGGTAAGTGGAAAGCTGCTGGCATGGTGCTGATGTGGGAAGCCCTGTACTAGAATGTCTTCTAAAAAGGTGAGAGAACTCCATGTAAGTGGGTTGTCGTTTTTCTTTCAAAATATACTTAGTGCTCACCAGGAAAATGGCTGGATCTTTCTGAAGTGTCAGTTTATATTGGGAAAATAGTTCTTATAAAAATTCCAGTACATATTCATTAATAAGTAATTATCAGTGGTCAAAAGTTAGGATCTTTGACAGTGAAAATAGACTTAAATAAGATGAGATATAACTGAGAGTAGGATTTCCAAGGGTTAACTAAAATTATCTGTTATCTTAATTGATGGAAAGTCACCATCTGGAACTGCCATCTTTTCTGTAAAGATTTTCTTCTTTTGGTGACACTATGAGAGAGGAAATGAGCATATAATTCCTGTTCTGACTGCAAAAGGGAGCAGTCTAGACCTAATTAACTTAGGAGCTTAATGATAGGATTTTAGAATATATAAATATATTCAGTCCCTCTCTGTGTTTTTGCTCTAAAGCACAGAATCCAGAAAAAGCCCTCTTAAGAGTTTTAAATAGGCAAGTTCCTAATTTGCTGTAGGGTAAACAAAAAAAATATTTTCTTAAGGGCCAATTTACAAGTAAGGGTCAATAAGAGAACTAATAGGCAAAGTGGGAGCTAGAATTGTGCCACTAATTTTAATTTATTGGCAGTCATTTAAGAATTATATTTTTGAGCATTTATGATTATTTTTTGTAGTTAGAAGTTATATAGTTTATACTAGCTGAAAGTTATAGTTCAGTGCCCAAATATTAATGGTATCATTATTATATTCTATAATGATGTATTCATTCGGTATCATTATTATATTCTAGCATGTATGTATATAGTGAACTTAATTTTACAGTGTTCACACAATAACCTGATATGACAGCTTGTCTGATGCTAGCGATTTAAATAAAGAATATGGTTTTAGAAGACAATAACCAGCCTCTCCAATGGAGTGAACCTTGTAAATACAGTTTTCATTAATAGTAGGTTCCATAGATAGATTAAGGCTGTAGAATAAGGCTGTATTTCTAAAAACTCCAAAAAAACAGAGGTCAGTAAACTCTAACTAAATGACCATATGAATATTGCCATTGAATTGCATGGTATTCAAATGCCATGCTTAATTCTCAGCCCACCTAACTTGACCTACCAACAACATTTGACACAGCTGATTGCTCTTTTTTTTCCCTTAAAATTTGAATCTTTCTTCACTTGGCTTGCAGGATTCCATATTCCTCAGATTGTCTTACTATTTTATTGGCTGCTGCTTCTAAGTATCCTTTTTTGGTTTTTCTTCCTTTTCCTGATATGAAAATGTTGAAAGTCCCAGGGATTTATTTACAAATACCCAGGCTCATGGTGTAAATACCATCTATATGCTGTTGTATTCCAAATTGATGTCTCCGGCTTTGTTTTGTGTGTGTGTATGTGTGTGGTTTTTTCCCCCCTTGAAATCCACACATGGGTTTTCAACTGACATCTTTCCTTCTCTATTGGAAAGCTTAATAAGGAATCTCAAGCTTAACATTTTTGAAACAGAAATTTTGATATCTCCTACCCCTAAAATTTCTTCCATTTTGTACTCCATCTAAGTAAATGGCACTGCCATTTTCTAAATTGCCCAGGCCATAAACTAGAAGCCATCCCTTTTCTTCTTTCTTTCCTTATATTCACATGCAATCTGCGGGCAGTACCTTCAAACTATATTCTAAAATTGACAATTTTTAACACCTCTTCTACTACCATACTGATCCAAGCCACTCTCATATTTTTAAAATATTTCGATAAATTCTTTCTTCTTTTGTCCAATCTAGACTCCCTCACTCTAGACTCCTAAAATCTGTTCTATACCCGATTTAAAAATCTAACTCTGATAATGTCACATCCCTTCTTAATACCTTCCTTTGGCTTCCCATCATACAGTAACTACATAGGACTTACATGCATGTTATTTTTTGTAGTGCAATAATTAGAGTATGGGATCTGGGGTTGGAATTCTTAGACTTAAATATCAACTCTACTGTCAGTCTCTAGCAAATTATCAAACATCACTGAGTCTTAATGACCTTGTCTCTACATGGGCATGATAATAGTACTATCTCATAATGTTGTTTGTTGAGAATTAAGGTATTTGATATGAAGCATTTGAATTGGCATTTTCTACTTCTCTTCTCATATATAATTTTTAATGAACACAACAGAATGATGTGGTAATAGTACTAAATGAAGGTTAAAAATTGATGGCAATTTTGAAGCCGATGCTTCCTGCCCTAGCCTGTGAGTACCATGAGGAAAGAGACTAAATTTATCTTGTTTACGCTTTATCTAGGGCCAGATATATCAGTAGATCAGTTAGAAATTGAAGAAAGAAAGGAAGGAAGGAAAGGAGGAAGGGAGAAAGGAAGGAAAAGAAGGGAGGGAGGGAAGAGAAAGGGAGGAAGGGAGGAAAGAGAGAGAGAGAGAGAGAAAGGAAGGGAGGGAGGGAGAGAAGGAGGGAGGGGGAAGGGAGGGAGGATGGAGCTTATGAAAATCGTGGTTTATACTTATCTTCAGCTGCTTTTCTCCTTTTGATCTTTTCTTTCCCAGCTCTTTATATATTTACTTACATTTGCCTAAGACTTGTAAATACCATTCTTCAGAATCCATTAATACTAATATCGAGCCCATCATTTCTTCATGCCATGTTCCTACTCTGCTTTTTTTTTTTTTTAACCTAAAAGTCAGACCACTAGCAGCTGTTCATTTTTATTACAAAAGCAAGCTGTGTGGTGCAAAGTGTAAACCATAACGTAAACTATAGACCATGATTAGTAGCAATGCTTCAATATGTGTTCATCAATTGTAAGAAATATACCACACTAATGAAAGACGTTGTTAATGGGGAAAGTGTGGGGAGGGGGTTAAAGGGGTGGGTATGAGAATCCCCTATATTTTCGATGTAACTTTTGTGTAACCTAAAATTTCTTTTAAAATAGAGATAGATAAATAAATAAATAAATAAATAATGCTAAATCCACCTTTAAACTTTTAAAGTATCTCTCATGTTCTCCTCACATTCATTTATTATTTTTAAGCATTATACTTATCTCATTTTTTTATTTCTTTATCTACTGACTTGTACTTGGAAGGAGGGGAAACTGTGTGGAAGGAGAAAGTATGAAATATGTGTATCTAAATATCTTTTATGTATATACATATATACATAAGGATATATATGAAAAATATATACATATACATACATATACATGCATGATGTAGGGTTCTTCTGCCCTAGGAACCAGCTGTGGAAAATCAGGCAAAGAGGAAGTCTGTGGATGGCTACCAAGAATCTATATTGGTCCTGAAGTCACTTTCTACTCCTAAGAGAGTTTGGCAGTCATTAATGATGTTCATGAAATATATGTGGCTCTCTGCCTTTTGGAACACAGTAGATTTATTTTCTCTTCTTGGTCTCCTTAGAGTTGTGTGGAGCTTTGTCTTGGTTCTGAGCAATGAATTATAAATAGTGGTGGTGTGCATCATTTCCAGCCCAAAGATTTTAACTGCTAGTGTGAGACCTCACAGAGGTCTTTTCCTCTCTAGCATGGTGACTAGCATAATTAGAGATGGTGGCTGTTCCAATAAGCCGGATCCCGGAGCGACCACAATGAACAGAGCCCTCGGCTAATGTCTGATGGGCACTTAGTGTATGTAAAAAGTAAAAGTTTTGTTGTATTGTGCCACTGAAATTTGGAGTCTATTATTGCAACATAACCTTACCTAGCCTGACTTACATATAAGTTGAACTTTTTCAACAACAAATGCATTTACTACTAATTTTGTTTATTTAGCAATAAAAAAATATAAATAAGAACATACTATGTGCTCAAAAACACAATAAACTTTGACGTCTCAATCTCTGCTATCATATTTTGCATATAAACTCTCATTCGTGGAAGAACATACATATGGTCATGATGGTGCTTTTGTTGCTCTTGTTGTATATAGAAGATCATGGAATTTCAGAATATAATTTAAGCCTCTCTTTCAATGTTTTACCTGTGGGAAAACTGAGTTAGACGACAAGACACTTAGCTAGAAATCTAATATTCCTTCCAATATTCAATGTTAATATTGATCTTGACAAATAAATAAACAAATGGAGTAAGGATATTTCTCCGTGGTGTCAAATTATTAATTTGGTTTGGTTAAAATAAAATCTAGTCAATCTATACAACCGATAATAGGTAGAGAAAATGACTGCTTAGCTGATTGACCAGATGTCTCTCTGTCACATAGCTATCGTCTGGGGAAAAGTAACTGATCTTTCTGTGCTTTATTTTATTTTTTAGCTAAGGCCTAAGCTTTCACAAAAAGTAGACTAATACTCTCAATTTGTGAGGCAGGGACAAGGACATTACTTTCCGCAGAAGTGGAGAAACAAACTTCTTTTGACGCTCTAAAGGATTTTCCCACTATAGTCAAACTTTTCAGACACTGTCTGAGAGAATGACCTAGCTTTGTTACCCATGCAGTTAGAAGGAGGGGGCAGGGGTCTGGAGGAAAGAGAAGAAGAGAAAAGAAAAGGACAGAAACACCATTGAATCTACCATTTAAATGTGTAAACCTTGAAACCAAACTGGTTTTGAATTGAGACATAGAGGAGATAAATCATCTTGTAAATGTTCTGAATTGCTTTGGTTCTCTCAACTTTTATAGGTTTGGAAATACCTTTTTTACTTTTTTAAAAGGAAGGGCTAACCTATTGGCTCCCTAATGACAGTGATTAATTGCTTTTCACAGCATTGGTAAAACTGTCAATTCTACTACTCCCTTATTCATTCCAGGTCCAACATTTTCTACAGAATCTTTTGTATAACAATTAGAACTTAGATAAAAAAACAATTAAAATGAAAAAGGGATGAGATCTTTATTCTAGTATTTAAAAATGATTATTATTTTAAGTAATAAGATCTAGGAATAATCAGCTTTTGTGCTATGAAGAGACATGCTAATTCTAGTTACTTCACTGGATATATTCAAGTTTTTGTATTCATAAAAGCCTCATGTAATTAGCCATTATAGCATTTATCATAGTTGCTATTTTATATTCAATTAAATAATCACTGTTTCATTAATTAAATGTAGATGCAATGAGGGCAGGGATTATATATGATTTTTCTTGTCCAACATATTGTACAGACCTGGCACAAAATAAGTACTTAAGTTTGCTGAAAGGAGAACGTATTTCAGAGTCTTATGTTCTCTCTCCTGGCCAACCATTGAAGATGCCACTCTTGTTAATATCTTCCCTCCCAAGTTCTAGAAAAGGAATTATTTTCCGATTCATCAGTTTATATTCCTGATATTCTTACTTTGTTTCCCAAGGCTACTGTTCTGCTTTAATCATTTATTCCCAGCATATACAAATCTCATCCATTCCTTTTGGTTTGAATTGATTTCCCTTCGATCTGTTTTTCTCAGTGAGTCAGAGATGTCAGTTCTGCCTCAAACTTTATGATCAGTTTATAAATATCAGGATTTTTTAAAGATTTTTACTTTATTTACATGCACATAAATATTTAAGAAAACACCAATGTTTAGTCTTCTACTTGCACCAAGGGGGTTAAAAACAATTTTACCTTTCCTTGGATGGATAGACGTCTATGGTGTGTGTATTAGTCAGCCAAGGGGGTGCTGATGCAAAATACCAGAAATCTGTTGGCTTTTATAAAGGGTATTTGTTTGGGGTAGAAGCTTACAGTTACCAGACTATAAAGCCTAAGTTACTTCTCTCACCAAAGTCTATTGCCACGTGTTGGAACAAAATGGCTACCAATGTCTGTGAGGGTTCAGGCTTCCTGGGTTCCTCTCTTCCAGGAGCTTTCTTCTCTCCGGGCTCAGCTCTTCTGCTATCTCCACAAGGCCAGTTGTAGACTATCAGGCAAATGGCTTGTTTCTCTTCCCGGGGCCTTTTCTCTTTCCTCACAGTTCCTCTGTGAGATTACTTCCCCGGACTCCAGCTCAAACCTCCAGCCTCCCTTCTCTGTGGTGCAGTTTCTCTGTGAGTCACTGCCCACCAAGGGGGTGGGGACTCAACATCCTATTGATATGGCCCAATCAAAGCCTTAATCATTATTTAATCAAGTAAAAGTGAAACCTCTGAATCTAATATAATCTAATATGCCCAGAGGAAAAGACCAGTTCACAAACATAATCCAATATCTATTTTTGGAATTCATAAATAATGCCAAATTGCTATGGTGTATAAAAAAATATGCCTTCTTAGGTAGTGTTTAAGGCTGTCTCTCTCATTGGAGGATAAGAGATGTCACACAAGAGGAGAATTTAAATATATATCCTTCCCCTTCCTGACCCTTTCCCCAGTCCCATGGCTCTCCAGGGTCACATTAGACCTGGTGTGTGCAGCAGTATGTACAAAGAGCTTCCCAAAAGATAATGACAAGCATCCTTCCAACTTCCCCTGCCCTTTCCACTATTAACACCTTTTGTTAAGAGCAAATGCTTATGGATTAAAAGTAAATTTAGTGATGTAGTCCTGATAGACATCACTGAATAGAAAATTTCTCACTTTAGTTTTCAACCAGTCTTGTCCTGGTTGATTGTGATTATTTGTTGGGGCTTATAAATACACTGTTATATATTATATGTTTTTCCCCAAATCAGTAGTCTATGTAGAATAAATATCGCACTTCTTCCAAAATCCATTGTTATCTTCTGCTCCTGGACCTTGCATTTAGGACTGTTTGGAGGGGGTGGAACATTATAAACTATTAGCTGGTGGAGGTGGTGAGGAAGGAGAAATGGGACTCTAAGATGAATCACTATGCAACTTATAAGATAAAGGAGCACATTGAATTGCAAAGCAACATGTATTTATGGGAGAGGGGTAGGCTGAATTCACTTTTAAGCATACTAAATCTGAGACATGGGGAAATCCAAGTGGACATATTCAAGGGGAAACTCAGGTCTAGATTTTATCAGAAAGAGTATGGCTGGCAGCAACAGCTGAGGGAATCCATTGCATTCAGGTGGAGTTTAAAAATATTAGAGTGAATAAACTTATCTAGAGAAATCACACAAGCAGGACTGCCTCTAGTATTTGTGGGCCTAGGGCAAGAGTAGAAATGGTTGCCCCTGGAGGTACCATATCTAAGTTCCCTCTTTTCGTTTTACCCCTGACTTTACAGTTCATATGAAATGCCTCCTGCTCACATACCCAAGCTCCATAACCTTCTCACACACACACATCTCCTCACCTCATAAGAGAGCCACCTCTTGGCCACCTTCCCAAACAGAGGTATGCCCATTGGTAAAGGACAGACTTAAGTTGGTAAGTCAGATCTAGGGACAAGGTCTTGGACATGGACTTGAGGCCATTTCAGCAGGTGATTCTGAAGTGCCAGGAACTACCTTCTATAAAGACATGGGCTCCATATAATCATCCATTCTTGGCCCCACTGAGTCCTCACCCAGTGTGGAGGGATTTTACCAGAGCAGGGTCAGAAAAAGTCCCTAAGTTCAGGGGCCCCTGGATAGGAGCCTTGCTCACTGAAGTCTAAGGACAGTGGTAATATCTGTAATATGAGGCTGAGTACAGATCTCTGGGGGCACAAGTCCTTAGTGAATGGGTGGAAGAACAAGGACCAGCAAGATAGGTGGAAAGAGAATCATTTCACAAAATCTAATGGGGGGTAGAATTTAAAATTATTGTAGTGATAAACACTATAGAGAAATTTTTAAGAGGGAGGGAGAGAGAGAGAGAGAGACCTGCAAAGTAATCATGGATTTAGAGATACTAATTAAGTAATTGTTTACTCTCACCAGAGCAGTTTCAGTGGAGTGATGAGGCAGAGGCCCAGTTTTAGTAAGGTGAATTATTTAAGTGTGGAGTATTCTTTGAAGGAACAAAATGTGAAAAAGGAGGAGAGAGAAATAAGGTGGTTACCAGAGAGAATTAAAGGTCACCAGAAATAAAATTTCAGATAGGAGATAGGAAACCACATTTATTTTGTGAAGGAAAGGAGCCTATGAAAGGAATACTGATGAGAGTCAGTAGGAATGAGAGAACAATGATATCTGGAAGTCATGGAAAGGAAGAGAATCCACAGATTAAGTGGAGGAATTGGCTTTGAATAAAAAGGGGTACCCCACCCCAAAACTAGAACTAAGGAGGAAAAGATGTAGTACAAAATCAGAAGGATTTGAAGATAGATAATTTGAGACAGCTCTTGCCCAATAACCTTTCTTTTCTTTATGAATTAGAAAGGTAGGTCAGTCTGCTGTGGTTAGATGGTGGAAGGAGCTGCCTATGGGTCAGGAGCACTTTGAAGACATAAAGTAGTTACAAGAAATTTATGGAGTGAGGGCCACAGAGAAGCAAAGGGATGGCTTCAAAGGATTGAGTATGTAGCTTAAATTTGTCAAGAAATCAACTTTAAAGCTTGCAGAATTTTATCTGGGGGATTAAATACACTAAGAAGGCCCAGACTTTTGTACGATTTATGTATTGAACTACAGAAGGTTGGAGAGTTGATGGTGCTGCTGACAATGTTTCTCCTATAGTTAAGCAACAGGTTCATGTTCGGAAAGGAAGGAAATAAAGTCAGAGGGTAGCTGCCTGCCTTGAAAAAAAAAAATAGCAAGATCGAGAGACTCAGCCATTGAAGGCAGTGGGCAAGTTTGTGCTCAGATATTTTCTGTATCCAAAGAAATTGAAGTTCAAGGAGCAATTCAGAAGCCTGAGGAAACACCATGGCATTCTAGAGTCTTGGCAAGCATTGAATATGGCACTAGAAACTGAGAGACTCATCTTAACCCTACCATTAATTTGCTGTCTGACCTTGGATGAGTTGTTTAACTTTTGGAGCTCCTAAGTCCTTTAAGTGGAAAATTTCTAAGATTCCTAGTCTCAATTCTTTGACCAACCCCCATGAAGTTGCTTCTGCCATCAACACTCAGTGACCCTATTATAGTTATTTTATTTTATTTTTGGGGCCTGGGATAAATGCCAGGCCAACAAATCATACATGGACTGACAGAAAACAAAAATGTTGCAAAGGGCAACATGTCAATATTTCTAAGACCTGACTCACTCAAAAGGTCAATGTAATTCTTTTCACTATCATATAACTCATATATTTGATGGAGGAAATATACCTGGAGCAGTTAGCTACCAGCCAATAAGCACCAAACTCTATTAATTAGACTATATTTCAACAGATATAATTCCATTCTGAAAAGAAACAAGAAAATTCTTTAAATTGTTTATGACTTTTTCCCCTTATTCAAGTTGAAATTTCTCTTAACTTCATGCATCTGTTCATATCAATTCACTCATTTTAAAAATCACACACTTATTAAGTATATACTATATGGTAATCACTGGATAAATTCTGGATAAAAATTAATGAACAATAGCTAAACTGAGGATCAGAGAGGTAACATAGCTTGCTTAATGTTATATAACTAGAAAGATCCAGAATTTGAACAAGGAATTGAATTCTGGCTCCAGAATTCATGCTTATAACCATTATACTATGCTTCTTTCCCTCCCTATGGAGCTTAACTTCAGGTTTTTGAAGTAGATATGAAAAGAAATATTGCAAAGAAATGTGTTAAATATCATGATAGAAGAATGCACAAGAGAACGTATTTAACTCATCTTGGAAGATTCAGGAATGGAATTACAATGGAACTGATAATTCATCTATCTTGATATGTGAGTAGTAGTTATTAAGGAAGACAAGAAAGCTAAGAAAAGAGCAGGTACATAAACAATCAGAGGAAAACTAGCCAAGCACATTCAAGAAATCTGTATAGTTTAGTGTGATTGTGTTCAGAGTCCATGGGGCAAAGTGGGAGATGGTGCTGGAATATTTGGTAGGCTGGGGATATAATTGTGTCACGTGAACAGTCTGTACTTTGTGCCCCAATAACATTCCATGATGAAATAAACACCATTTTGCCATGAAAAGGAAAAACAAAAAATAAAATGACAGTGTAGATAGTTTTCACATTTGCCCCATATTAAATGCCATCTTTTGTTTTGAGATAACTTTCTGCTCGGTTGATGTTTTTGTTTGAAAATGACCTTTCTTTTTATGAAATGATGGTTATAATAGGTTAAGTCCATCCTTAATTTCTTCTTTCCTTCCTCCTTTATAGTATCTCTACTTGGATAGAGAGATTGTACTGAGCATAACTGGAATCTGTTTTGCATTTCCAAAGTCTGTACTCTGCAAACTGGCATGAAAAGTAGGAAACTTAATATTGTCAGTCAATAAGATCTTCCTTCCTTCCAATAGATATCAATCCTATCATTTGGCTTTTCAGTCAGTTCCAGCCTAATGTTACCCTATTTCAGCTATTCCATTTCAACCAAGTCTAAGTGTTATAAGTTTGTCACTGTCCTATTAAGTGTCAATAGGGGAGTGAGAGGGGTATGAAAGTGCTGGAATATGCTTCCATCTGCATAGGAAGCTCTGCTTCTGGGTCACTATGGATTCTTTGCTGGCTTTGGTTGCTGATGACCACCCTATGAGCTGGTCTTTGGCATTGGTCATAGCCTGCACTATCTGTGCTATATTAGCTTGTATTTTGGTGCCCAGTTGGCTCTTCTCTGAAGAGGTCTAATATTGGAGCTCTCAAAGGGACATTGCAATTCCTTCTTTTATGCATCTTGTGGCCTTAGCACATCCTCCAGATATCATTCCTTGACTCTGTGGGTGACCAGTCAGAAACTATTTGCACCTTCTTCCCAAACCTGGCTTAGGCCACAGGAAAGCCTAGGAGCCTCAGCCATGACTGCCTCGGGTCTGTAGAAACCAGTATTGGAATTCTTCCCACTCACTGAATCACTCTGCCCTTTCTTAAGTTTCATAGTTCAATGGGCTCTGGGCATGGTAACATATCTTGCAGTTCAGGAAACATCCACTCTCCAGCTAAGAAACATGATACTCTTTTTACAAATCCTTTTATGGATACCCTCAAATTTTCCAAGCAATTACATATAGAGTGGCCCTTTCTAGTCCCAGGAGACAGGGAGCAGAGAAGAAATAGATAGTGCCCTCCTCACCAACTTCTGGTGTGCTGAGAGAGCAATTTTCATTTCTCCTTTTAGCCCACTCTAAAACATTTCTGGAGGCAAATATTACCATGCCACTTCTTGAGATCTGAAGGTTCAGCACTAGTAACCAGGTTCCCAGTGAACCTGGCTATTTGAAAGTCATCATTTTTGTTTCCAACTGTGGCTTCTTGCCACAATAATACCTGTAGTAGTTTGTAACCCCAGGGTATCAGAAAAGAGTCTTGGGCAATGCTTTACATCGTTGTATTATATTTGCCAAAACAAAAACTTTGCAACTCTTATTAGTCACAACCTATTCAGTTGTGACAGAATCCAAAATAAACTAGTTTAAATAATAATTTCAAAAAAATATTTATTAGCTCATATACCTGGGAAACCCAGTTCAGTTGGCTTCAGGCATAAGTAGATTCATAGCACCTAATAATATCAGAATCATTCTCTTTTTTTGCTTTTCTTACCTTTTTATTGACTTTATTCATAAGTAGGCTTCACATCTGTTGTGTTACACTTCACAACTCATTTTTATTCCTATCAGGGAAACGGATGTGGCTCAAAAGGTTCGGCGTCCGTCTACCATATGGAGAGACCGGGGTTCGATCCCCGGTACCTCCCGGTAAAAAAAAAAAAAAAAAAAAAAAAAGATAATATTCCTATCAAAGAACATGACCAGTGTGCTAGCAAAATTCCCAGGGAGGGGTCTCATTAGCCTGACATAGGTCATATGCTAATCTCACAAGCAAAAGTTTGGCTGGAGAAATGCAGTCCTCTGATTGGCCAGGCCTGGGTTACATGCCTACTCCCAGATTCAGGAATAGATCAACCCCATCAAAACTATTGGGCTAAGAAAGGGGGAAGGATAACTGTCCCAAAGGGAAATTGGTGAATTATTTCAAAAAGGAAGAGATGGCCTTATGGGTGGGCAAAAATAATACATGCTTATACTGAAATACCTACAGTACCATGACCCCCTTCTAATTCAAGAAAATATCTTGTCCATGAAAAGAAGAAATCTGGGAATTTCTGTTGTAGACAACAGGGACTCAGTCAATAGTATTAACAGAAGAGTAATGAAAACAGAGCTGGGGTTTTAAAGTTTCACTTTACTGCCTTCCACAAATTCACTCCCTCATCCTTCTTTCCTTTAATTAAAGTGGGCTTTGGAAGCTGTTCATAGAAACCTGCTTCCCTCTGGTAACTAATTAGGCTAACCTCTACTGAACTCCAAGCCATCGTGTTTGTGCAAAGAGCTACTGAAGAGTTATCATTTCACCTGTGCCCAGGATGAGGTATCCATGGAAACCTTGAACTTCTAATGACTGGTGGCTGGCAGGCTCAGGCACCCAGAGGGCAATTTATTGCTAGGCTGCCTCGAGACCAGCACTTGGGCCTGACATCGTGATTTTGATGATTTTGTTAATGGTAACTCCCCACCCAAATCTATCTTGGACTGATCCTAGTATCATTCTGACAAACTCATTTAGAAAGGTAAATATATAAACTCAACACTAATCATGAGGATAAGGAGTAGAAAGCTGTAAGGATAGTCAAAGGCATGAAACAATCAATGCATTTTAACCCTTATGAGGTTTTATATATACACTTCATAATATATACCCATATATGTATAGCTATGCATTATTACTATACATTTATCCACACGTTTATATATGTGTCTGTATAAAAAAATAAATATGCAAGTAATCATTTAGTTGTATATGTATGCCTCCATATATAAAAGAATACTCTTTCCCCTTAGGCTAGGGCTGGAGATCACTGATGTTGACATACTTTGTTCTTTCAGCCTCCCTGCTCTCTTTCAACCTCGTGTTTTGCTTTTGTCCTCTCAGTATGTGAGGGCTGACCTTAGCAGAGAGCCGGCTGTCTTAAATATGGCAGGTCATCTATCAATGCCTCCCCAGGCTGTCGGAGTTCCTTTTAATCTCACTTGTAACTTTCCAGGGGAGGTTTACAAAAGCCACAAACAGAATTTTAATGTTGTAAAATACCTATGGAGCAGTAAATATTTCCTTTTTCATGAGGATGGGCTGTATGTCAACTGGAATCAGAGAAGATGAAGACATTTTCCAAGTCACAGTTTATTGTTCTTAAGTTTTCCCTGAATTGGGTCATTTGCATTGCTCTTCTGATGTAATTCTCTCTATATATAACTACAACTTAAGCATAAAAATATGTTTCTTGTTATTGGATGCCTGCTTCTTGAAAGATTTTGTTTTCTTCTGACACAACCAAAATATTAATTGCTTTCATAATTACAAAATATTCACCCCACTAATTTGCAAATGCATTCATTATGCATTCCAAGCACCGTATCCAGAATCTAATGGAAAAATTAATGGATATTCTAAGCTCCCATTGAGAAAAAATATAGGCCCAGGGAAGCTTACTGATTAAGGGTAGACTGAGCATCCCTAAATATTAAAGCAATAATGACTTTTCAAAGTAGCCAGATAAATGGATTCTCAAATTTCTTACATCAGCTAGCAAGTAAACACTATAAACTAAATAAGGCTGCATCACAAATTAGTTTGGTGAGCTTTTGTTTTAATTATTTATGCTAATACTTAATAGCTTTCTCAGAGATGGCACATACTTAGTGAAATAAGAAGGTTAATAGAAAATTTTCCCATAATAATCCCCTACATGAGTCTGCAGATGAGAATAAAATTAGCAATGATGTAACTTTATTTGTGAATCCAATTCATTCAATAAATATTTATTAGAGGGTACTAAGGTTAAATTCTGAGGATATAAAACTAATAAGGTAGTATCTACCCTTAAGAAGTGCTATTTATGGGAACAAAGGGCATCTGACCCACAAGACATCTGGAAAGATGTCTGGGGTTGGAGGTGAAAATAATTCACTTCAAGGAGTGTGGAAATTAAACCTTTAAGAGATGGGCTACATTCCTGGCAAATGTATATTGTATACATTTACAATGAAGAAGATATTGTATCTTCTGGAAAGTAGTTTTTAATAGCTGAGCTATAGAGTATTGTGGAGGTGGTAGTTAGCACCTGAGTGAATATCAGTTCTACTCCTGGAAAATGGGATAGAAAAAGAAGACTGATTCAAGAGGATAGAGTGGACAGTCATAGAAAGAAAGGCAAGCAATGACAGTGAGTATGAAGAATCATTAAAATCTTGGGGTAGAAGTACCCTTAGAAATCATCTGATCTTCTCCCTTGATTTTATAGATTAAAGAAAATGGTGTCTAAATGATTTGTTTGGAATGTGGCTGTGGCTCAATCAGTAGGGCTCCCGTTTACCATATGGGAGGCCCCGGGTTCGGTTCCCGGGGCCTCCTGGTGAAGACAAGACCGCCCGCACGGCGTGGTTAGCTGACCCAGAGAGCACAAGCAGCAAGTGGGGGATAAATGAATGAATAAATAAAATAAAATCTTTTAAAAATAATAATAATAATTTGTTTTCCAGAGCACCAATTTAGCTCACCTCTCTTAAAATGAAGCTCATGTATAAAAGTCATCGCTAGGCTCCATTTGTTTCTTCTTTCCTGGAACATTATTTATTCGATCCAGATGTTTTTTCTGTGCCATTGTGGTATTGCCCACCTTAGACATGAGAAGCAGATGTGTGATGGGACTCATTATGCTCATGGTCTCCTGGCCTGTTCTGGTTTAAGAAATACTTATTGATATTGTTTATAAATGCACACTGTTGGTTGACTCAGTCAAAATTGCCAATGTCCATAAGAAGCCACACACTAAGGAAATATGTATATGGGGTAAATCATTGAAGGAAGCTAGTTTCTACAAAATAGTGCTTATAATGACATTCTCAAGGGCATAGTTCAACTTCCTATATTTTTGCTTGCCTATTTGATGAAGAAATTCAAATGCAGTGACTCAGCTATCTGCCTTTATCTTATCAGAAGAAGTGACAATCATAGTTTTTTAAAAAAAAAACTTAATGTCTGTTGTGGTCAAGCAGTTACATATATTCAGTGGTTAGAAAAGTAGTGATCTTGTAACCAAAGGTTCCATCATTGTTGTTGCTATGTATTTGTTTTATAGATACTGTCTTGGTCACACTTAATCCATAAGTGCATATCAAAGAAGCATCTACTCATTTTTCTTCTCTCTGAGGCTTTTCTTTTTTTCAGTTTAAGATTCTGAGGATGAAGACAGTCTTCTTAAAATAAGACAGCAATATCTACTGAATCCAAATTAAGTGATAAAACCATGACTGGAAGACATGATCTCTGTTTTCACATTTAGAAGTGAAAGAGTGGCTATTCTCAGTGGTTTTATAAGACCAGTATAAGGCCAATAGATAGAAACGAGAGGGTAAAAGGTCTACTTCTTAACATTATTGACCTTCTCCCATTAACAGATATCCATCCATCAGTGGTTTGGAATTCCCTCATACATGAATAAACTCATCACTGGAAGTGTCAATAAAAAGGCTTTAGTGTCCCATTTCACAGGAATACTTTAGAAACAATGATGTCAGATATCCTTCACAACCCTAATGTCTATGAGTCCATGATTTCATAGTTTGTATCTCTACCCAGCATGGCTTGCACTTAGGGAAGTCACAACTGGTGAAATGAACTGGGGATTTTACTTTAATTAGATGCCACTGTGAAAGACCAAGGTCTGTATTCAAGAGCAAATCTAGGCTGCTTTGATAGTCATATATTATGAGAGAAGAATAAACTAAGAAGAATTGAAATTCTTGAGGAAAAGCTGAATAATATAAGCTACATTAATTGGGAAGAGAAGGACTTTTAAACAGTTGGCTATTTAGCTAGTTAGTAGTTTTAGAAAATAACAGGAGTCAGGTCTTCAAATCAATTTGACAACTATTCTAGGTATAGGAGACACAGAGGTGAAGGGAACACTGTTCTTGTGTCAATGAGACTTACCCTTGGTTAAAAAGAGAGAGAGAGAGAGAGAGAGAGAGAAGGAGAAGGAGGAGAAGAAGAAAACCAAATGTTTAGGATTTCAAAATGGGGAAATCATACCCATTCTAGGGTATCAGCAGACACTTCATGGAGTGGAGTGGGGAAATTATTTTCAAAAAGACTTAGAGATTAGTAGAATGTTTACTGGTGAAGATATGAAGAAGGACAAGAGAGGTAAGAAGAAAAGGAAAAGGAAGAAAATATAGGAGAATGGAGGGAAAAGGGAAAGTGAGGAAAAATGGGAAAACAATTGGGGAATTGAAGAATTGTACATGACTTTTAACACAATTGCAGAATAAAATAACTCCATCCTGATCCATTAAACATAACTTTGGTTGCTTTTACAATAAATAACATGAGATTTTAGCAAAATACTTTTCTGATGCATTTAGTAAAACATACCCAAAGGAGGATTCAACCATTCTGAGGACAGATATGGTAATGGATTCAATTATATCAGAAGAGCTCTGATAACAGAAGGTCCCCACCCCATCCTGTTATGGTGGTAGTAAAGACAAGGATAACACTTCTCACCTATATCAGGGCTACATGATTTCTGACAGGAGAAAAGCCAGTCACATTTATTAAATGAATAAACAAGCAAAAAGCCCAAATAAATAGTATTTCAATATGTAATAAGCATAAGACTTTCTGTTTGTTATCTCATTTGTCTCCTATTAATCCCATTTTAACATGAAGATATTGGATGCTAGAGAGCATTTTAGTTTTCTGGCTGCTAAAACAAATACCATGCAATTGGTTGGCTCAAACAATGGGAATTTATTGGCTCATGGTTTTGAATCAGTAGTCCAAAATCAAGGCATCAGCAAAGCGATGCTTCTTCCCGGAAGACTGTGGCATTCCGGGACTGGCTGCTGGCAATCCTTGGTCCTTGACTTTTCTGTCACATAGCAATGCATATGGCCACCTTTCCTGGCTTCTCTTTCTCTTTCACTCTGTTTATAATGGACTCCAGTAATCCAGATTAAAGCCCAACCCAATTCAGTTCAGTCACACCTTAACTGTACTAACCTCATCAAAAGTTTCTATTTACAATGGGTCAAACCCACAAGAATGGATTAAGGACATGTTTTTTGTTTGTTGGTTTGGTTTTTGTTGTTAATTTGTTTTTGTTTTTATTTTTGTTTTTTCTGGCGTACATAACTCCCAGCTACCGAAGAGAGACTAACTCAATTGATTTCAATCAAATAA
Source organism: Tolypeutes matacus (assembly GCA_026826555.1). Lineage (NCBI taxonomy): Eukaryota > Metazoa > Chordata > Mammalia > Cingulata > Chlamyphoridae > Tolypeutes > Tolypeutes matacus. The sequence continues at coordinate 36,643,952 of JAKSZT010054215.1, forward strand.
TTAGCAGAGCTGGGATTAGAACGCAGGCTTTTTGATTTCAGTAACCACTCTCTGAAACAGAATATTTTTCTCCCTTATACCTTAGTGAGACCTGCTGTTTTGACTAACATAGACTCTGTTTCCAGCTGCTTCTGCAGAGGATAGAACACAGATAATGTCAGTGAGCTGACAAGTCGTTGCAGTGATAATATTGTTTGCCATGTGCTCTGACATGACCAGAATCTGGAAGAGAAAACAGGTGTCACTGAGTTAGCAATGCAGTCTCAGGTGGCTGCTTCTTAACAGACTTGTCAAGATTACCTTTCTGACGTGCCGTGTACCCAGCTGTTGAGGCAGGTCATTTTGTTCACCTGGGGAGGAACAGGGCCACTGGGCTTGGGAAGCAACAAATGGAAGGAGTTTCTAAGGCCACTGAGAGTTTTCCTGTAAGAGTTAAAAGCTGTCATCTATGCAGCCACTTGAATCTACATCTAATATCTTCCAAATCCAAAGGGATGGGAACTTGCTGGTATGTTTCATTGTAAAACAAATGTATCAGTTTAATTTAACAAACTGAAAGCCACAACCCTACATGTGTAGTTACTTCAGCAGTTCTCTATTTAAACAGGGCCAAAGAGCAGCCCCTAATCTCCCTATCCTCATGCCTCCTTCCATGCAAACCTGATCTCCAGAAAGTATCTCTTCTCTCAAACTTTTCTTCTATCCTGACCTACATCAAAATGTACTTGTCCCATATACCATCTCTTCAGGTATATGGTCTCTGTGTCTTTAGGTGAAAAGGCAGATAATATGACAGAAAACAAGAGTCCTACGTTTTTGTGAAAACTGCAGTAATGAAGAACTACTTCTTGAGAATATAGGTATCCTCAAACTGCTTTAGTCTGTTAATTTATATCAGAAGGAATTTGGAATGTATGATGCCTAAGGATAATTTCAGCTCTGAAACTGTAATTCTCTTCTGATTAACTGTAAGAAGCTTTGATAGGAGGGATCGTTTTGCAATGGAATGTACTCTGCAGCCTGTGCCTGCAGAAACTGTACAGCCATTGACAGATTTGTTGCGGGAGAGACTTAGGTAGTGACTGGGTGGATTGAAGATGACCCAAAGAGCCATTGCAATCCTGAAGTCTTGTACTTTGGAGCTATTCCGAACCCTTTCACACTGTTAGCCCAGCTGATGCCTTTTATTCTTTTAAAGGCCCAGACTGCTCCAATAGTAATTATTAGGGATATATTAGTTCTGTGTGCTGGGAAGGGCACTGACCGTATTACTACATAATCTCCTGTGATCTTCAGAAGAGTCCTCTGAAAGAGTTATGTTCTTCTTATTTTAAGGAGGAGGAAGTTTAGGTTGAGAGGCTTAGTGATTTGTCCAAAGTAAAAGGTAAATCTAACTCTTTCCAGGAGTAAGGTCTATAGGAATCTTACCACTATTTTTGAACGCTTACTCTGTGCTACCCACTAAATTACTGATGAAGGGAAAATCACTTAGAGAACGTAAATTGGAAAGCTAAATATTAGCCTTTTAGTTATGGAACTCTCCTTCTGGCTGGATTATGAAGTTTAGATTTGAGGGGCAAAAATCAACGTGAGAAAACAATTTAGGGGGTAAACTTATGAAAAACTAAATTAAGGTACTTGCCATGCAAATGTAGAGGGAAGTGACAGCATCCAATAATAGGGGGATAGAAATTAAATGACAGCAATTTGAATTAGGCATGTGGAAGATAGAAGAATTTACAATGACTTCAAGGAGCTTCACCGGGATTACTGAGAGATTGGTGCCATTATCAAATAAGGAACATTTGGAAAGGAAAATATTAGGTGAATTTCATCTCATTAACTTTTAAGTGCTTGTGAGATATTCCAGAAGAGCTCTGTGGCAGAGTTGTACACGTGGTTCTGAACTTCAGCAGAAAGTGTGGTTTGGAGACACCTATCTGGGACTCGTGAGCAATCCGATAATACCTAAAGCTATGGATTTCAATAAAAGTATGTCTAAGAAAAAAGGTCAAGTGAGAAGAGAAATAAGTAAGGTCAAGAACAGAACCATGGACACAAACAATTAGAAAAAGGGCACATGAAGAGTAGGAATCTGAGACAGGATATCCAAAAAGAGGAATCATAAATAGGTTAGAAAAATCAGAAAAGAGGAGGTCACCAATTCAAAGAAGAAGAGTTTAACGAAGTCAAATTTGACTAATGTTACAGATGGTAAAAGATCATTGAAAGTATCTGTTATTGGCAGCAGAGATGATATTAATACCTTTGCAAAGATTTTAGGTGAATAAGGGGACAGAATCCTGGTGTATTTTGGCTGTAGATCTCAGGATTAAACTCCATATCAAGCCAATTTTTTTCAGGTCCATCATTCTTTTTAGGACATCTATTTTTCAGATAAGATCCAAAAAGATCATGAGCTTAGGAAAACCAGGATGCCTGTGGGAAGCCTTGGGGTTTGTTTTGTACCTCATCACAGTCATCTGCCACTGCAATCTCCATATCCCATTGCAGCAAACACCACAGCCCTCCCTCTTTTCTGTCTCTAAAGATGCTGTAGTTCATATGTTCTACAAGGACAGCATATGTAATAGGGCATTTGTGACACTGGAGATAAAGTGCATGGACATTTTAAAGGAAAGGACTTAAAACTTTCAGCAATTCAAATGAAATTCTAGCTTCTGAGTTCTCTAATTCATGGAGAGTTTCTGCTGTATTAATTGGTTGGTTCCTCATTGCTCATTTTCTATCCTTTCATTCAACCATCTATTCAGTGAAAAGAGAGGAAAGATGTTTATTGATAGCAATCCATGCACAAACCATTGCCAATGAAATGTTCTTTAACTTCATGATTTTATAGTCCATAGAATCCAAAATTTTAGATTTATACAATTTATTACTTAATTATAATTGTAATATGCTTTACAAGTATCCTCACAAATTTCTTCTTTCTGTTTTTATCTAATATAAATTTATTAATGCAATAAATTAACCACCGAAACAATTTTTGGTGCTTGAAGGGTATACTTTTGGCCACTTGGAAAAACCTAGCTGTCCATAATAACTACTTCCCTTATGATTCAGGATAACCATTCATTTAATATGCATTAAATATACATATTTATTAGTGTAACTATATGAAGATATTCTTAGGTATGCATATATATATATACACATGGACATACATACCCATGCATATATATTCCACATACTGCCTATGTTTATTGATTTATAATTTTAAATCAGATATTAAAAAATAAATTCCTTGGGAGACAAATTCAAAAGAAGAAGCCAGATATTGCTGTTAACAAAATATTTAGCCTTACTTTTCTCTCTTCCCTTTCTTAGCAACTACTGGCTACCATAGCAACCTTTCCCTAACACACCAGAGTTTCTCCAATGAAAAGCACAAGGCCTTGGAGACTTCAAATGTCTCTTGTACAAAGCAGTCTAAACCCTTTACCCTGGATCCATTACCATCTTTTGCCTCAGAGCAACTAGCTACATACATTTAATTTACTATATCCTGACTTTCTCTCGATTCACTCAACATGTCGCCACAATAACAGCAGAAAGAAAATCTATCACATTTCCTTGCACAGAGTAGACACTCAAGAAATAGGTGTTTTTGTTTTTTTATTGGTTCCAAGAAAATTTTATATAGATCTTGGTAAATTAGTAAATTTGCTCACTAATTTCTTCTGATTGCCCTCTTCATTTGGTCTTTTCTCCCTCAAGCTCTGGTCTAAAGCACATTCATTGCTAATAATCCCACAAAAGCTTTGTTAGACTCTTTCCTTTTCCCTAATCACTCCACTTCCCACGCCAACCTGAGTAATTCCTACTTGTCATCCAGGCCTCAGATTAAGACTCCGTCCCTCAGGATGCCATGGATCATGAGTCCCAGGCTGGGGGGCTGGGCATTACTTATCCATACTGGCCACTGCTATGGCACTGATCCACACCCATTACACTGAACTGAAATGTCCCTTGAATTTTCTATTACCTTTCCAACAACCAGCTCCTCTACTTATTGTAACCCTAGATTATTCAAATGACCTGCATTCTGTTAGTATGATTCTACAAATTTTGAGTGCCTACTAAGTGCAGGTTACTGAGCTGGAGAACAGGTATAAAAGTAAACAAACCGTCAACATTCCTGCACCAACAAAATCTGTGCTGTGGTGGAGGGAGACCAAAAATAAACACAGAGAAAATTAGTAAGATGATTTCAAAGAATAAATTTAGTGCCAGGAAAGAAATAAGGCAGAGTAATGTGATAACATTACTGGCAATGTGCAAGAATACTTTCAAGAGGATAGCTAGGCAAGGTGTCTCAAAGGAGGGGACATTTGAGCTGGGACACGAATGATGAATAAAAAAAACAACCAGAGGAGATCTGGGGGGTGCAGATTCCATGCAGAGGAAAAGTACATGCAAATACCTGAACGCAACAAGTTGTATTTGGCATGTATGAAAATATATGACTGGGCATGAAAAATGAGAGAGTGGCAAGAATTTGGCTTGGAGAGGCAGACAGAGGTCATAGTGAGAAGGAGAAAAAAATTTTAAGTAGATCTAAAAGAGTTGAAATTTTCCTCAGACCCTCTCTTCAGACATTGGGGGGAAAGTTGCATTTATTTTGGCTGTATACTATGCCAGGATGCTAAGTGCTTTTCATTGAATTATAGGAGCACTCCTATAAGATAGGCCTTTTAGATGAGAATATTGAGGCACAGAAAGGCTAAGCAACTTCCCAAGCATGGATGGCTAAGAAGTGGTATTGCCAGAATTTGGATTCTGTAGCCTGATTCCAGAATCCATACACTTACTCATGGTGGCAAGACTGTCAGGTATCTTGCTAAAAAAAATACCACCCTTTGGCACAAATACAAGTGGAATATCCTTTGGCCTCTGGAATACTGTTTGATGGATTCATTACAATGGACTTTGTGGTCACCAGTAACTGTTTAAGGGATGTCATTATCACTATTCTCAAGATTAAATATTTAATAAACATCTGTAACCTGCAATGTTTATAGCTAAAAGATGAACAAAATATGATTTCTGTTCTACTGTCCTGTAGTTTGGTTTGTGAGATAAAACAATTAAATTATAAGGCCCATAAACTTCCCTCATGGATGATAAGTTACACAGTAAAGCCAAAGCCAACAAAATCACCATAGACTAGGACAGTCTATGAAGAATTGATAAGGAAGACTTAACCTAGGTCCGGAAGAGGTGGAGAGAAGAAAAAAAGAGAGCTTTCTAGATTGGGACAAAAGGAATATGCAAATGTATGAAACGCAACAAGTCCAGGCATGATAGGCTATTTTATTAAAAACAATGATTTGAATTTTATTATTAGTTTAGCAGAGTAAATTGTCACAGGACATTTTTTATATAGAATCTAAGCAGAAATCAAAGGTAAAGAAACAGACAACTCCAAAGCAAATTAGATAGAGTTTATAAACTTAGAAGTGGAAATCAGAATGACAATGAATGGGAGAAGATACTCACCCTTTCTAGTAATCAGGAGAGTGGATATCTGGTGAAAAGTCCTCTTAGTGACAAACCAACATGATCTTCCTTTATTCTTAGGAGTGCCCATACTTTTCTTGGGCCCTGCCCACCATTCCTGCCTGCTCCTCCCAATTGTCCAGAACAGACTTCTTACTTATTCCCTTTCTGTCTTAAAATTTAGCCCAGCCCAAACTGTCCAAAGTTTGGCAATGTCCTGGGGAAGGGCATGTGCTCCTAGTCCCAGTTTGGTTCATTCTGGTCTTAGTGGCCTCTGTCGATTTATGGTTACCTCGTGGACAGTAATAGTGGTTTCCTCAGGTGGTGGTCAGCTTCATAGAGAGGACCCTGTTATGTAGGATCCCCCAGAGAGACAGCCTTCTCTGTCTTCAGCACCCAGTAGTACATAACCCACTCCCATTTATAAGTGTGTTCCTGATCACTTGTCCCAATTGCTTCTAGGACTGTTACTCGGTTTCCATCCTTCAAGCCAAGTGGTGCCAATGGAAATGGGAAGGCTCCCATTCTCTCTTTTGGTAACCCATATTTTTTGTTTTGTTTTGTTCTACTGTCACTGGATATCCATAAAACTTCCTCTTACCCACTTTAGTAACTGATAAAAAAGAAAGGAACACAAATTTCTATGTGAAAATAAACCTCATTCTCAGGGGCATGTTCAGAAAGATTTCCCCACTCAATCCCCTTTACCCACAGACTGGAAGCAAATAAAGCCATGCTAATAGTTACTAATCCTAAATGGTGGAAACATGAATGAGGATTGATGCATTTACCTTCAATCTTGTCTGTATTTATTTAAAAAATAAAAAAAAAAAAGAAAGACAAAAAAAATCTTCATTTTTCTCTAGGTTCAGCTTTGCATGAAGTAAGGGATATGTTAAAGGAGAGTTACTCCTTGGTGTTTTCTTATTCAGAAAAATGGCCTTAGTTCTTTTAAATTTCCTACCTGCAACAACTTTGAGGTCTCCTTGTCCATTTCCCTTAGAAGGCATGATGGTTTAGTGTATATCTTGGAGACTGATTTCAGTACCTCCTGATTTCAGTCCTAACTCTGTCACTTATTTTCAAGATAGGTTTAAATAGGTTACTAAGCTTTTATTAAGCTCAATGTTGTTCTGTAATATAGGGATACTACCTATTTGGTCCCAAATTTACCAAGAAATTTCTGCTATGCTTCCTTGTTACCTTGATTATGTAAATTGTATAATTGAAAATTAGGAGCTCTGTGGGCAGGAATGAACTGAAACTCAGACAGGGACATTCAATGTTTTAACAGTGCCCAGCAGGCTTAACTACAAAGATGTTTTGCTTATGAAGTTTCTCTAGGAAGAGCCAGACCCATCTTTATGCCAATCTCTCCTCATCCAAGTTAGCAATTATAGCAAAAAAGTATCAGTTTTCTTTTGTGTCTTTAAGAATCATATAGCTTACTTGGCAACCACCATTACCCTGACTACTTTTACGATAATATAATGTGTATGTTTGTGTGTGTGTGTGTTTAACCTAGCTCACGTAAAAGCTAAAAAGATATAAAGGGCAATGAAGCTCACAAAGTCAACAGATTGTTGGGAATGGAGCTCTAATTGGCCACTGTGCTTGCCACTTCCCCCTGGCAGCTGGGCCTGGACTAGAATAGGTTCTGCTTGCCATTGTGCCGCAGTCAACCCCCCATACAGCTGTGGCAGGTGGGAAATGGCTTTTCAGAGAGTACCTGGCATATTACATGATGATATTCCTTGACGAAAAAACTCACATATATTAAAAAGATGGCTCCCCTGGATTATTGAATGTTACTGTTACTTGTACAAAACATTTTCCTTTAGTCTTCTTTTCCTTCTATTGCTTTCTAAGGCCTCCAGGTGGCACATTAAATCACAAACTCTCCTTACAACTGAAGGGCACTGAGGTATCTGTGTCAATTGTCCCCAAATAACTTTTCTGTAATATTATGTGGTCTTGGTCTTTTTTATTTGCCTGTATTTCTGTATTTATTTAAAACTGTCTCTTTATGTAAATGTAATGTGAACTATTCTATGTCATTTGCTTACCACTGAAGAATCAACTTAAGTTGAACAATCAATTAAATATATTTGGAAAATCAGCAAAAGGTGCTGGAAAGAGCATGAAATATATTAAAAGAACTACAAATAATACCTCATGGAAGAAAGTAGAACTTGATAGCTCTTTTACTTAACTAGGTATGTGACCTTGAGCCAGTCAGGTATGAAACTCCTCATATGAGAAATTTAAAAAAAAAAAAAATTTTTTTTCTTTTCTAACACTGCTTCATTCTTAGCAGTTACGGTATCATGTTGATGAATATTGATGACTTTAAGAATATTTAACTTTACTTGAGATTTTCATACATTAGAAGAATATGTTAATTATCCTGTTCTTGAATCCTAATAGAAGCTGTTACTTCTTGTCATACACTCTGGTTCTGACCCAGTCACAACATCACTAGCGCGCTGCTGTGTTTCTAAAATTACTCCCAGAAATACTATTAAAATTTTATGGCCTTCAAACTGACCATATTTACTAAGCATAAAACCTAGAGACCTATAAAAATGAATGTTTGTTGGGCTTGTTTTTTCTTATATGTTCTTCCATTGAGTTTTGGTATATAAATTATAGGGTCAAAAGAAGTAATGACAAATGCATGGTTTGACAATATTGGTTTGAGAAGGAATTTCATTGAAAAATAAAATTTATTTTTAAAATATGTTTTAACTTTTACATTTTTCTTAAAAATAAAAAATTTTAGGTGACTAATCTAATAAGAATTTAAGGAATTAGACAAGAGACCAGATATTTAGATGAGTTTAATTTCCATTTAGATTTCATGAAAATGTGAAATGACTAAGTTGGTCTTCAAGTATATAACATGGAATTACTATTCTGATAATAAATCTAAGGGTAAATGAAACCACATTTCATGCTTTGGAGAACAGAGATTGTGATCCCTAATTACTTATTAAAGTAAGGAGTAGCAATAGAGTTAAATGTACTTTAGTGTGCTACAAATCATAAAACATGTAGCAATGTCATCAATTAAAGGTACTAATTTGCTGTGTATGATTCCTATCAGAATCTTTGCATGGAATGCATTTTCTAATTTTATTTTTGGATCAGCTTGATTGTTGCATTGGAAATTAAAATTTTTGGTGTCTAATGATTTGTGAATTTACATTTTTAAAATTAGGACATGTATAATATATGGTGTATATATGTGTGTTTGTAAAGAGTATATGCATATATATGAATACATATATATACAGAGAGAGAGAATAATATCTTCACCACTAGATTTTAAAATGTTGCTGTATTTACTCTTGGTCTCTATTTTCAAATGAGTGATATGTTTTTAAAAATGTTGATTTAGCTAAAGACTTAACCCTCATCCTTTTCTACTTCTACTGTCCTTAGAGAAAAATTACCTTCCTGTGCAGGTAGAAATAATCCCCAATAATCCCCATACATCTTGATCAATAATAATGAAAAATGATAACTCAATGTCAATGCACTTTCATTTCCACACCAATTTAGAATGCCATGCCATTAATAAATACATCAAGCTCCCAAATATATGCTGATACTTTTCTAGGTTCTCTGTTCCATTGTATTGGTCTATCCCTTAATGCCTTAAATGCCTGAACTGCTGAAACTTTCCAGACACTTAATAGAATGAGTTCAATGTTGTTAATACTGTTCCTCTCCCCTTGCCTCCTTCTTTTTAGAATTAAAATATTTCTTCCTATTTTTACCTTTTATTATTCCCTGTGAATTTTAGTATCTCTTTATAGCACTCCATGATTCAAAAGCTTTCAGGGTTTTGAATGTATTTGCATTGAAATTATACAGTAATTTGGAATGATTTGTAATCTTTATATTGAACTTCCCCACCCACAATCTGTTATCTGGTTTTAGAAATCTAAAATAATATGAAAAGTAAAAGTTGTTCTTAATGAATTTGCTTGCAAAATCTGACCAGACTCAATTGATTTTTGTGGCAAAAAAAAAAAAAAAAAAAAATCTAATGTGATCTGAGTCTATTTAGAGACCTTACATCTTCTACTGGCTGTGAATGTTCAAATATTTAACTACAAAAATATTCCTGTACTTGAGGACAAGGACCTCCCCCTGCCCAAATCCAAAAGGTTAATATATAATATACAATGTATTTGTTTACTAGATTTTATTGAAGTACCATATAGAGAAAGTGCACGAATTGCAAGTATAAAATTATATGACTTACCACAAAATGAACCCACCTTGGCATCACCATATAGATCAAGGAAGATAAGGAAAAGCACCCAGGTGACTCCCGTGTGTCCTCTCCTAAAGGAAATGCTAAATTGACTCCTAACACTAAAGAATAGTTTTCCTATTATTCCACGTACTGAAAATGTAATTGTGTGCCATACTAAATTAACAATAGGGGAAATTGCATATGGGATGAAAGAGAACTTTCTGTACTATCTTTGCAACATTTCTAAAATTCTAAAACTATACTGAAATATAAATTTTATTAAATATAACCTGGGTCTGGTTTTTTTCACTCAACATTAAGTTTGTGAGATTTATTAAAAATATAACCTGGGTCTGCTTTCTTTCACTCAACATTATTGAGTTTGTGAGATTTACCTAAGTTGTGTGTAATATTTTATTAATTTACATTGAATAGTATCCCATTTCATTACTATACAACCAATTATTCACTGTCTACTAATGATAATCTTGTGTTGCTTTCAGTTTTTTGGCTATTACCGATAACATTGCTATGGACAATTTTGTACGTGTCTTTTTGGTATGCACAACTCACAGTTTTCTTGGATATACAACTATGAGTTGAAATTGTTGACTCACGGAGTGTGTCTATGTTCAGCTGTAGTAGATACTGCCAAACATTTTTCCAAGCTGGTTTTACTAATTTACACATATACACCAACAGTGTAGAAGAATTTCATTTTTGCTACATCCTCACCAACCTCAGCTTTTAAAATTTTAACCATTCTGTAGTAGGAACTCCTGTGGTTTTAATTTTCATTTCCCTGATGAGGTTGTGTATATTTTCATTTTGTAGATCATTTGTGTAACATCTTTGTGAAATTCCTGTTTGGATCTCCTGCTCATTTTTCTTATTTATTGCCAGAAGTTCTTTCTTTAATTTGGATATGCATTCTCTCTTGGTTGTATGTAATGTTAATATCATCTCCCACTCAGTGGCTTGCCATTTCACCTTCTTAATGGTGCCCCTTGCTGACACTTTAATTTTAATGATGTTTAACTTGGCAACCATTTCCTTTATGATCATGCCTTCTACATCCTTCTTAACAAATATTTGACTATCCCTAAGTTATGAATTTATTCTCATATGTTATCATCTGGAAGCATTATTGTTTTACATTTCATACCTATGTCTATAATTCATCTGGGATTGATTTTCATGTATGGTATTAAGTAAGGGTCTAGGTTCATTTTTTTTCCTATGTGGATATCCAGTTGAGGTAGCACCATTTACTAAAAATTAAAAAAAAAATTAAAATTTTAAATAGATTTTCCCCACGTCTTAACAGTACAATATATGTATTTGTCTTAATGCCAGGGTTCATAAATGTGGAAATTTGTTTCTGGACTCTCTAGTCTATTCTGTTAACCAATTTCTCTCTCCATGTGCAATACCACACTGTCTAAATAAGGCAGCTATATAATTTTTTTTTAAATATTCAGTAGTATAATACCTCAAATCTTATTCTTCAAGACTGTCTTGGCTATGTTTGGTCCTTTGCATGTACTGCCACAAAAATTTTAAAAGACTGTTATTTCCTCCAAAATCCTTCTGTGACATAAGTAAACATGAAGAATTGCTATCTTTATGATACTGAATCTCTCAATTTATGTATGTGATATGTGTTCATTTACATAGGTCTTCTTAGATTTCATTTGTGATGATATATAGTATTGTGTTTAGAGGACAGCCTACATTTCCTTAGCTTTATCTCCAGATTTCAGAAGTTTTTTAAATTATTTTAAATTATATCATTTTATAAATTTTTTAATTCAAAAACAGTATTCAGTAACTTTGCTAATTTAACTTATTGACTCTAATAGTTTAAGTCCTTTTGAGTTTTCTGTGTACACAATCATGATGTCTACACATAGTGACCTTTTTTTTTTTCCAATACAATTATTTTTCAAAATTATTTATCTGTGAATATCTTAGTCCATTAATTAAATTATGCTTTATTGCATGATCTCCAGTTCAATGTTCAAAAGAAATGATAAAAGCGGGGTTTCATCTCTCATTCCCAATCACAGAGTGAAAGTTTTCAATATTTCACCATTATATAATGTTAGCTATAGGGATTTTGCAGATGTCATTTTTCAGATTAAAAAAAAAAGTTCCACTCTACTCCTAGTTTTCTAAGTATTATTACCATGAATGGGTGTTGAATTTTTTTAGTGCTTTTTATGCATCTAATAAGATGATCATATTATTTCTTTTTCCTATATTCTCTTAAAGTTGGTAAATTTCACTAATTGTTAATGTTAAACCAACCTTGAATTTCTGGCATAAACTCACTTTGGTCATGGTATTTTTGTTGTTGTTGTTGTTGTTGTTGGTATGTTTTTATACATTAATGAATTTCATTAGATAATATTTGGTTTAGGAATTTTGCATCTGTGTTCATGGGAGTGATTAGATGGCATTTTTCCTTTCTCATTACATCGTTCTCATGTATTGGTATCAAGCTTATGGGGACTTCATAAAGTAACTTGTAAACCATTATCTTTTTTTTTCTATTTTCTACAATAGGGAAAGTTTGGTTTATTTTTTTCTTAAATGTCAGGAAGAATTAATTGAATACATCTTCTGGTACTAGTGACTTTATTGTGGGAAGATGTCAATTACATATTTAATTCATTTTCTAAAGATAGAAGATTATACAAATTTTCTATTCTTCTTGGTTAAGTTTTGGTAAATTGTTTTTTGTTACAAATTTTTCTCCTATATGACTTGTCAGATTGACACAAGATTATTATCTTTCAATGTCTGTAGACTCTGTAGTAATGTCCTCTTTGTCATTCATGATAATGTTTAGTTGTACCTTCTCTCTCCCTTTTCCCCTTTAATCTGTTTTGCCAGGGCACAATATTTGGATATCTTTTTTAAAATCTCACATTGTGTATAGTTAATCTTTGTTGCGTAATTGTTTTCTATTTTCCTGATTTCTGTCTTTATTGTTATCATTTCCTTCTTTCTGCTTTCTTTGTGTTTATCATTGTTTTTCTAACATTTTGTACTGGACACTGATCATTAAACTTTTAGCATTTCTACTTTTCAAAAACATGGATGTAATTCTATATACATTCTTCTAAACAGAGATTTATATAATCCCACAAAATTTGATATGTTGTGTTTATTATCATTCAGTAACAAATCTTTTCTAATTTTAATTTATTTCTTTTTTTGACTTACTATTTATCTAGAAATATATTGCTTTTTGCCCGAACATTTGGGGAATTCCTTCCTATATTTCTTCTATTACTTCCTAGCTCAATTCTACTTATTATAGAATAGGATATGATTTTGATGCTTTAAAATGTTTGAAACTTGCTTTATAGCTTAGCATAAATCCAATTTCTATAAATGATCCAGGGTCACTTGAGGAGAATGTGGCTTTTTCAACTGAAAAAGTTTTTCAACTGGGTGCAGCATCCTATATATGTAAATTATATAAATTTTGTTAATGTTTAATCCAAATTATCTGTATCCTTAAGGACATTTTGCCTACTTATTCTTTCAATTGCTGAGAGAAGTGTGTTAAGATCTCTCACTATATATTAATAATTTTGGATTTTAGTTCTGCCAACTTTTTCTTTATCTAAACTCAGTCTATTTTTGAGTACATACAAATTTATAGCTGAGAGATTGGCCTTTTTATTATAAAAATCTCCCTTTTATTTAATACTGTTTGTTGACTTATTGCCTACTTTGTTTAAAATTGTGTCACTATACCAGCTTTCTTTTGTTTCAAATTTCCATTCAAAATTCAATCTTTCTGTATTCACATATTTAAAGTGTCTCAACAGAAAGTGAATTTTCAGAAATCTATTCTGGCAAACTTTGTCTCTTTTTATTGGAGTGTGCACTTCATTTGTATACATATATATAGTAGAATATATATATATTCTACTATTTCTTTATAATTCTTTGTTCCCTCCCTACCTTTGACATGTTTCAATGTGAGCTGCATATACATACTGCCTCAATGATTTTGGATTGGATTTCTCCATGTGTCTTCTTTTGATCATTGGGATATGGGCAAAAATATCTGTGTGTTGCCCACTGGCCCTCTGTCATGTGAACTTCACATTTAAGATATGAGGTTCTCTTTCAGCCTTAGTCCTTAGAAGGAACAATCCTGAGCACAGCCAACAGTCTTGAGCTGAGCTGCCAAAACGTGCCCTTCCCCCTTCAACTTCAAATATGCAAAGTGATTAAGAAATAAATACTTTTATATGCCACAGAGATTTTGAGGATATTTTAAAAATACAGTACAACCTAATGAAAGATGTTTAATATAGAAAATGGTACCAGAAATGTAATGTTGCTATAGAAAACTTAAAATATGTGTCATTAGCTTCTGGGTGAGGAAAATTACTGTTGTAGGAGACTAATAAAATGAGCAACCCATTCTATACAGTGTAAAACATTTGGTATGTTTATTACCTAATAAACTTATGACTTTGTGCAATAATTAGTAATACAGAATGTTAATAACTTAGTTGCTTTTAGCTGCATTTCTTAAGTTACTATAATATAGAAATAAGCTTAGAAAAAGTGTTAGTCTATTTTCTAGCTGGAATGAAAGAGAAAGAATCCAGACATTTGGAATCTTACAAGGTTAAAATATAGCACTCATCTCTGTTTAACAACCCTTGGTGAGGCTAATCTATCATAGAATGGGGTGAAGGACCTGGCTATGGCATCAGATAGACATGGTTTTACATCCTAGCTTATCCACTTATTAGCAATATTGTGTGGTATAGCAATTAAGAAAAGCTAGGTTTTGCTCTGGTTACAGACAACTCCAAAATCTCAAAAGCATAAAAGAACAAAGTTTCGCTCTTAGTTATGCCACATATCCTATGTAGTTGAACTGAGAACTTTACTATCAGAGTCCTAGTCATAGTCACTCAGTGTCCCAAACTGATGGAGACTCTGTCTCATCATATGCTTCCATTTGGCAGGAAAAGTGAACATTTGAAATATGTGAACAGGTGAGTAATTTTAAGAAAACAAATAGGCCAGTGTGGTGCAAAAAGGCAATCTGACCATCTCCAGTGAAGGCAGGCTTATTCTTGCTTTCTCAGAGCCAATGTGAATACTGTCAGGGTTTAATGAGAACTTTAAATTTTGATCAGGTTTGTCAGTACCTAGCTACAGTGACATGAAATCCACTGTAAATATTTTTGCTTCATTTTATGTTTATATCTTAATGAAAACTCATCCAGGGTAATTCTACTAATCATGCTTTTTAACACACCTAATACATCTCTAGTAGTAATTTAGGCCTGGGTACTGTGGTAGATCCTGAAGAGGTGATAAATGAGGTATGCTCTCTGATCTCAGTCAGTTTTTAATCTCCAGAAGGCCCATTGCAGTAACACAAGCCATGGCGTGGTTAAGTCCCACAAAGACTCAGAGCTTTAAGCATGCTCTCTAAAACTCTGCTAGGGAAAGGCTCATTTATCATAATGGTAGTGTTTTGCCTTTTTTTCCTTTTTTTGTGTGTGTGTCAGAAGATTGTTTTTAAAGTTTCATGACAACTTCATCATGACTTATTATTAATTAAAAACTCGGTACTATAACTAATAATAACATTAATAGAGTTAATGTTATTATTAGTATGCTTGATGCACCTTTGAGAGATTATCTCAGTTAGCCCTAACAAAGAGCTTATGAGGTAGTTGTTCCTATCCTATGTTATGTGAAGAAATTGAGACAGAAATGCTAAGAAACTTACCCAAGTTGGCCAAGCTAAAGAGTAAGAGAGCTGGGATTTGAAACCCATTGGTTTAAATCTAAGGCCATGCTTTTTACTACTAAACTTTCTTTTGAAGTCTAGAGAATGGGGGTTAGTTCCATTTTAGTCTTTTCTAGTTAGCTTCCTTTTCAGGGATTCTGATTTCTCATTTGTCCTTCAAGTTTAGAAATTCTCAGAACCTTCTCCTAAAACAAATTCTCACATTTTACATTTTATCATGTAACTAAGCTCCACAGCCCAGGTAGAGCCTGTACTTTGATAACCCTCCTTTTACTATCATCTATTTCTCCCTTAGGTCTCTACAGAAGAAGGCTTGAGTCTAGCCCGAGAGTATAACTGTGCTTTTTTTGAGACCTCAGCTGCCCTCAGATTCTGTATCGATGATGCCTTTCATGGCTTAGTGAGGGAAATCCGCAAGAAGGAGTCCACACCGTCACTGATGGAAAAGAAATTGAAGAGAAGAGACAGCCTGTGGAAGAAGTTAAAAGGCTCTTTGAAGAAGAGAGAAAATATGACATGATAGCCCTGCTTCTGACTCCCTCACTCTCTTTCTGAATTTTATCAGCCACACAATTCCAGATGTAGCATCCTGCTTTGATGTTCTGTCTGTCTTTCTGTCTCTCTTTAAATATCTGCCTGTAGGTAAAAGGAAGATCTGCATAACCGTCCTCTTGAGATAGTTTTGTTTTGCTTTTAACAGTTGGATGGGTTTTGTCAATCAGCCGGATATGCTGTTCAGTTTTTACAATATATTACTAAATAAAATTGACATTCCAATTGCCTCATTTCCCTTTAAAGAGTCTAGCTTCATTTGGTATGCTGTCTGCTTATAGAGGAAATATTCAAAATTGCAGCCAGAATGATAAACGGCTCAGGGGATCTGTCTTTTCCTGATAAGACTCTGGTTGTTTGCATTTCAGGAATCTTGGTAAATAATGAAGAAGCTCAGAAAATAATTCAGAGTTGGAGTCTGCAGCCTGGTCTTTCCTTAAATATAAAAGTCAGGCTGCTGCTTCTTGAATGCTTCAGAGATGAACCTTGGAGGAATTATTAATAGTAGTGGGTTGTGGGTCATTGGAAAACTGAAAAGAAATGAAATATCCCCATAGTTATAGTGGTCTGCCCCTGTTAAAATTCCGCAAAATTATCACAGTGAAGTCACTGGGCTGTGGAAAAAGGATATTGTCTCTAGCAGGATAAGAGCAGCTACTCTGAATCTGATGGTTCACATACTCATAAAAAGGCACCATGTTCCCCTCTCAGTGAATAGTTCATCTTAGAATTCCTTTACCTGCATTTAGGGGGATCTGCAGGGAGAGGGCTTGGTAACTCTTGAGACCCTATCTTCTCCCCACATTGCCAAAATTCCTTCTATCTCTTTACTCAAATAATGAAATACCACCAATTAGAAGATTTTGTTTGTTTTACAGTGGGCTTTTTGTGTAAAACGAAATTGCCCGTTCACTCACGTCCCCATTTTGTGAATTGGTTTAATCAAATTCAAGTTCAGAAAGCACACAAGGATTTAGGACAGTTCTGAATATTTAAAAGATAACTGTTAAGAGGAAACCATAAAGAACAGACCACTAAGTATGAGATGGAATTAGTCAAATCAGTCTTCATGGGATGGGGGCAATTTGTATCCTTAATTAAAGAAAGGGATGCATGAGGAGTACAGTTACCATTCAATGTACAATCACCTTTTTCCTTTACAAGTCCCCCAGCACTTGTTAAACTCTGAGAATGCAGGAGTGAATCATACGGACCTAGGCCCTGACTTCTTGTAGTTTAACATCTGGCTGGTTAACAGAACAAATATGAGAATATTCCCTCATAAACTATAACAAATATATAATACTAGCACAGGGTGTTAATAATCGGGTGGGTTGGGGGAAAATTCACCAAATATAAGATATGAACTATATTTAGAAGTAATATTTTGATGATGCTTTTTCATAGTTTGTAACAAATATTTCACAGCAATGCAAGGTGTTGGTGGGGTGATATATGGGAGCCCAATATGATATATGTTTTTATTTTGCAAGTTCACAACTTTGACTATTCACAAATTTTACTATACATTTTTTATATGCTCAGGTGTATATGATAGACTTCAATAATATTTTATTTAAAAAAAAACAAATCTAGCTGGGAGACTTGGCTGAAAAAATAGTGGGATTAAAAATTCTTAAGAAGACACATCATACATAGTAACATAAAGTTGCATAGTTTACAAATTCTTAGTGAAGCTTGGACTGGGCTATAGTCATCAAGTCCAAACATTGAATTCATAGAAGGAAGGAGCTCTGTAAATTATCACCCAAAGGGCTGAAAGAATTTGAGATGGTTATCACCAGCATCCACAGAGGCCAAACACTCTTTTTAACCAATCTTTTTAATAGAAGGCTGAACAAGGAAGGGATGCCCTAGAATAAAACCTAGACATTTCTTCCCAATGGATCAGTGTCTTTGGTATAAGGCCACAAGGCCAAGATCTGGTTTCTTATCCCTGAAAACCTCTTCCCAGAACTAGAACATCTAAGTCAATCTGAAAAGCTCACAGAATCTCAATGTGCATAAGCACATGTCAAGAGACTGTAGGACAATAAGCACTGCTGTCTATCACAGAAAAACAGACTAAAGACTGTGTGTAGTCACACAATACAATTAATCAAAGAGTGGCTAGATATCTACTATGGATCAAGTACTTTTCTAGACACTGTGCGTGTGTATGTGCTCATGTAAGATTTATGGGGAGGCACTAGGGAACTCCAAATATAGTCCCTGCCCACTAGAAGTGTATAATCTATCTATTTTAGGGTTTTTAGGGTCTTGTGGGTCCCACAAATAAAATGTTGTCAGAGGCAAATGGCAATCTAAAATAATGTATCTAGTATTCTGCAGGCACTAGTTGAACCTAGGAACTTCTATAGAAAATACCAGTGAAGAAAAAATATAAGCAGTGGGGCTAAACATTTCTCATAGCACGTTCACATGTGCAAGGAAAAAATAACTGCTTTATTTATCTATAATTCATCTGTTTTTCTCATGAGCCCCTGACTGCTGGGTAGCTGGGGGAAAGCTAAATTATAGTTTAGACTAGTAACTTAGTGCTAATCTGAGGCAATAATT